>CM031940.1:64986053-66186053 GCA_018703725.1 Brassica juncea | reverse complement strand
AAATTTTAATTAATATATAAAAGATTAAGGTCAATCTATTAATCACCGATTGATTTTAAATTGGAAGTTCATAATAAACCCGAATCTAACACTCTTGAAAATATTCTCTTATTTGTGTGTGGCTTATGAGTTACAAAACACATGTGAGTGGCCGCCACGGAACGTGGCTTCCTAGTTTCTGTGTGTTCTGTAAGCAATATGCCAATTTGCTTACAGATTCTCTCAAACATCACTTTCTATCTTTCCTTGACAGCTTGACTTCCTAGTCTTTTTCCTTTTTCATGAGAATACCGACAAATCAAAATAAGACAAATAATAAAACGTAGAGAGTTCCTCATGGCTCGGAAACAATACTACCCAACAAAGTAATCCTACTAATACTATTCACTTTTTCTTCCATTTCATGTGTTAACGTGGTGTCGTGGTAACGATTGTCACGACGCCTCACAATGCAGCGAGGTTTAAGTCCAGTTTGCCACAAGGACAGGAGAATGGAGATTCAGCTTCATTTAATGGATCTGATCGTACCTTTCTTGGCAGTTGATTGATTACAAAAATATGGAAACTAGATTTGAATATTCCTGTTTTCTCCATAGTAAACTATTATTTTAAAGTAATATAGTATTCACATGCGTTTTTTGGAAAAACTTTTTCTCCCAGGCACTTTTCCCGCTGAAGGTCTTTACCCAACAGATTGAAGTACACACCCTTCTGATCCTATCAGCTTTTTTACTGGTTCTGGTAAAAATCCACTGCAAAGTCCCCCAAGTTTTCAATTTGTTCCCCGTTTTGGAAGAAACCGAAGGATAATAAAGCGCACTTGGTCTTAAACCACCGGGTTCTCCCCCGCCAATGGCCGGAGGGACCGTTCCGACCGACGACATATCACCGGAGATGAGCACTATGAAGGCCTGTGCAGGCCCTTTGATGGCTTGTTAAGGTATTGGTTCGTTTTTGAAACAGGGTCTCCTGTACTGCATCCTCTGCTCTCAGCTGGTTTCAGCACCACGACATCTCTTCTCCTCTCTAGCCCTGACCCAGAACCACCAGACGCACACTCCGTAGCTATTCCACCAAGTCCCCCACGACAGCTGTTTCAATAATCTCCAATGGCGAGAAGACTCTCCAAAGAAGACAAAGGAAAAGGATTAGCTACTGATTACTTCCTGGCACCAAGAAAGCCGACCATCAGAGCTCAAGCACCAGATAACTCAACACTTCTTAATAAGTACTCCCTCACTCTTATCGGCAGAGTAACTAACCAAACAACTCAGAAGGTTTGGTCACTCATTCCCTTCTTCACTGAGCTTTGGAAATCGGAGAGCAGACCGGTGGGCTCAGACCTTGGCAATGGCATGTTTCAGTTCCAGTTTGAGAATGAAACCGATCTACTAGCAGTGTTGGAGAAGAGGCCATATCACTTCGCAAGATGGATGGTTATTGTCCAACGCTGGGAACCAACAGTCTCCAAGGACTTCCCAGCTCTGCTACCTTTCTGGATTAAAGTCCAAGGTATCCCCATCCACCTATGGTCGGAAAAAACTATCACAGACCTCGGAGAAAACTTGGGTATCTTCGAAAAGCTGGAGATAACGCAAACGACGGTGAGGATGAGGGTCCAAATCAACGGACTCCTACCACTGATCAAATCTTCGGTGATTGAGTACTCCAATGGGGACGAGGTCACAGCAACCTTTGTGTATGAGAAATTGGAGAGACACTGCTCCAAATGCTTTCGACTGGACCACGAAATCCGAGATTGTCTTGTTGCTAAACATCAAGCCAGAGAGGCAAAGGCTTTGGAAACTAAAAACAGAGACCATGCGGAGACAACGAGTCCTCGTGTTCATCAAGCAGTGCAAAGATCAGACTCAAACGTCTTTCACTTCTCAGCAACTAACCCCAATGGGGATGAGCATAGGCGGGGACGAAGTTATGATTACAGGGATCACCGATATGATGCCCGCCGTACTCTGGAAGATAGGCGAAGGTATCGTTCCAGTCAAGATACAGTAAGCCGACGGTACCCTAGGGAAGGCTCTAAGGAACGACAAAGAAGTTTTGATAGCCGAGCTTCCTACCACAAGGAACCAAACCTTCACGAGAGGGAGGTGGCTTCACAATCCCAGAGGGATGATCATCTACGCAGAGGGACAAGCTACCACTCCCCTCCTCGGAGAGGTCGATCTGAAGTAAGAAGAGAGGAGCCACTAGCTATCAATGAAAGTAGAGCTAACCAGGAAACAATCTCTCCTCACAGAGAAAGACAAGCTTCTACCCTTCAAGAAGCTCTCTGTGAAGCAAGAACAGAAGTTAGAGAAGTAATGCTTCAATACACACAATGCGCGGATCCAACGGAGAGTGCCGCCCGCCGGGAGAGGATGAGAAGAGCAGAGGAAAAAGGACAATTAGAAAAATCTGCCATGCGTATGGTGCAAGCAACTCTAGATGCCGATGATTTGGTCGAAGAAGAACCAGAAAAGGACTTGGAAGTTTCTGTAGAAAGAATTCCCGCTACACTTAGGCTTGGCCCTCCCACCTCGACACTCCCTACAGAGGACCCCCCTGTCGTTACAGAAAAGAGGAAACCGGGCCGACCCCCAGGAAGACGTAAGGTTCATCAGAGTCCAAAAACAATCAGAGGCTCTAGCTCTAAGAAGAGAAAGATCCAACAAACCAAACCACCCACTGCCAGACGAAAGTTGAACACAAGTGAGGGACAGGAGAAAAGGAAAAACCCGCGCTCTCGAACTTCAAGCTCCCGCGATGCAGGGACCTCAACAAACTCAGACAACCAGCCATTGTGCAACATGATACCGGCAACATCAAAGAGACGGATGGATTTTCGAAATCCATCTCCTCTCGGTCCTTAAAAGTGGCGAGCTGGAACTGTCAGGGGTTAGGGAATCCCCGGACAGTTCGACGTCTACGGGAGATGAAGAGAGACATCTACCCAGACATTCTGTTCCTTATGGAAACAAAAAATCCCGACAGCTTCGTCAAGAAGAAGACTGACCAGCTGCAGTATGAGCATTCACACTTAGTATCACCAACTGGGCATGGAGCTGGTGGACTTGCTCTCTTTTGGAAACAGGAAATCAAATTACAAGTTTTAAACTCCTCCGCAAACTGTATTGATGCTTGTATTGAGTTTGAAGGAAAACATTTCTTTGCCTCTTTCATCTATGGTGATACTGATATACCAAAACGAAGAGCCCTATGGGCTAACCTAATCAACCAGAGCATATCAAGAGATGCTCCATGGTTCTTGACTGGAGACTTCAATGATCTGCTGAACAATTCAGAAAAGGTGGGAGGACCGGCCAGATCGGAGGGATCCTTCTCCGACATGAGAACCTTTTATTCCGAAGGTGATCTTTATGACTTGCGCCACTCGGGCGACTGCCTCTCTTGGCGTGGAAAAAGAGGAGACTATCTTGTTCGTTGTAGATTGGATCGTGCAGCTGCCAACAGCTACTGGGCGGAGCTGTTCCCCAACGCAAGATCACAATACCTGACGTATGAAGGATCCGATCACAAACCCATCCTGTCGTTCTTCGAACCTGATAAGAAGAAAAGGCGCGGTCTTTTCAGATACGATAGGAGACTCAAGAACAACCCAGAGGCCAAAGAACTAATCAAGCAAGCCTGGGAAAATTCTCCAAACTCATCTGTCAATGACAGAATCAGAGCAGTACGCTCTGCGCTGGTTCAATGGAGCAGACAGCAATATAAAAACAGTCGGGAGCTAATTGAGCAAAAACGTTATGAGCTAGAGACAGCTTTGACGGATCCGACAAATGACACTGAGCTTATCACAAGGGTCTCCAACGAGCTAAATGATGCCTACATATCAGAAGAGGAGTACTGGAGACAAAGGAGTCGACTTTTATGGCTTAGCCTCGGAGACCGTAATACCGGATTTTTCCACGCTACGGCAAAGAACCGGAAACGGGCGAATGCCTTTACGGTAATAGAAGATGCTGAGGGCTCCATGGTCTATCAGGAAGATCAAATAGGGAGAGTTATTGTGAATTATTTCCAGGGGCTGTTCAAGGCTATTGATGGAAATAGAGAAGGAACTGTGATGTATGCTTTGTCACCTATGGTGAACGCGGAGATGAATGAAAAGCTTATCACAATCCCGGGAGCGGAAGAGATCAAAGAGGCACTGTTCTCTATCCATGCTGATAAAGCACCAGGACCTGACGGTTTCTCAGCGAGTTTCTTTCACACTAACTGGGACAACATCGGTTCTGACTTAGTGAGGGAGATTCAGGAGTTTTTCATCTCAGATAGACTACCTGACAAGATAAACGAGACGCATATTAGACTCATTCCGAAAGTCCCCAGCCCACAGAGAGTTACGGAGTATAGACCTATAGCGCTGTGCAATGTGTATTACAAGATCATCTCCAAGATCCTCACTAAGAGACTCCAACCACTTCTCTCGAACATCGTCTCGGAGAACCAGTCAGCTTTTGTGCCGGGACGTGCGATTTCGGACAATGTCCTGATCACCCATGAGGTTTTACACTACCTCAAGACGTCCGACGCAGAGAAAAGATGTTCCATGGCGGTCAAAACCGACATGAGTAAAGCTTATGATCGATTGGAGTGGGAGTTCATAAGATTGGTGTTTCAGAGATTAGGCTTCCATCCCAAATGGATTTCGTGGGTTATGCAATGTGTATCCACTGTTACATACTCCTTCCTCATTAACGGTTCACCTAGAGGAAGAGTCACACCGAGCCGGGGTATCCGTCAAGGAGACCCCCTCTCACCTTACATATTCATTCTATGTAGTGAGGTTCTCTCGGGTCTATGTAGCAAAGCGCAGGAAGAGGGATCCCTCAAAGGGATAAAAGTAGCTCGAGGGACTCCTCGGCTCAACCATCTTCTTTTTGCGGATGATACAATGTTCTTCCTACGAGCCAACAAGGAGAGTGGCGAGGCTTTATCTAGAGTTCTTAAGCGATACGAGGAGGCATCCGGACAATCGATCAACACAGACAAGTCTTCCATAACTTTCTCCCGAAAGACTCCTTTGGCGCTGAAGACAGCCGTTCATGATTCACTGGCCATACGAAAGGAAGGAGGAGTAGGCAAATACCTCGGATTACCGGAACATTTCGGTAGGAAGAAGTGTGATCTATTCTCCTCCTTGGTTGATCGGATCAAACAAAAGGCCATGGGATGGTCAAACAGATTCCTATCCACGGCAGGGAAGATGACTATGCTTAGGAGTGTCCTCTCAGCCGTCCCATCACACGCTATGTCTTGTTTCCAACTCCCGGTCTCTTTATGCAAAAGAATCCAATCAACGCTCACCCGGTTCTGGTGGGACGACCGCATGGGAAGCAAGAAAATGGCTTGGATCGCCTGGAATAAACTCATACGCCCCAAGGAGCAAGGTGGGCTTGACTTCAGAGACATCCAGAGCTTCAATGAGGCATATCTGGCCAAGCTTGCTTGGCGGATCATCAATAACCCGGAGAAACTCATAGGACGCACATTGCTTGGCAAATACTGCCCCAGCGAAGATTTCCTCTATGTTTCATCAAAGAGTGATATCTCGCATGGTTGGAGAAGTGTGCTTCTAGGAAGGGACATCGTAATGAGCAATGCGAGCTGGGAAATTGGTAATGGAGAGAGTGTCAATGTGTGGGAAAAACCTTGGCTCAGCTGTGACACACAAGAGAGACCAATGGGACCGGCCCCTCAGGAGTATTTAAATCTCACTGTCTCGGATTTTCTCCTCCCGAATAGGAAGGATTGGAACGTAGACTTGATACGGCTGGTACTGCCTGTGGAGGAGCAGAAAATCCTAGCGATTAAACCAAGTGTAACTGGAGCACCGGACAAGTTGTCTTGGTTGGGGTCCAAAACAGGAAACTACACTACCAAGACAGGCTATGCGACTGCCCTCTCCACCCGAACGGATCCCATGGATACCTCGGCAGCAGATCAATCTTTCGAGTGGAGAAAAGCAGTCTGGACGCTCAAAACATCACCGAAGACGAAACTCTTTGTTTGGAAGGCACTCCATGGAGCAATCCCAACAGGAGAAGCACTGCGAGCTCGACACGTAAATGTTGACGGGAGATGTAAGAGATGTAACCAACCTGAAACTATAGATCATTTGTTCTTTCACTGTTCTTTCGCAAAACAGGTGTGGGATTTGGCCCCTGTCTTCCCAAGAATTGAGTACAATGGATCTATAGCTTTAAGGGACCACTGGATCAGTCTGCTATTAAGGAAGAACTTACCGCCAACAGGCGTTGAAGGACATCTCGCCCCCTGGATCTTATGGGGTATTTGGACAGCAAGAAACAACCTGGTTTTCAAAGAGAAACATGCTTCTGCAACTGATACTATCTCAAAAGTTGTCGCTTTGGCTCGGGAATGGGGCTCTTGCCAAATAGTTTCCACCCTTCCCACGGCTGCGCCACCACCGCGAATTGATCTTCCCCTAAACTGCGTCGTGGTTAAATCTGATGCTGCTTGGAACGAGAACTTGAATGTTGCAGGACTTGGGTGGACAATGGAAGCACAAAACAGAGTCTCTTCTTTCTCCGCTCCGGCTCACCATGTGAGGTCACCGCTAGCAGCTGAGGCTCTGGCTCTCAGAGAAGCGGTTTGGAAATGCAAGGAACTCGGACTTACAAGAATCCGCTGCGAATCTGACTCGGCAGTGCTTGTTAAAGCACTCAAAGAAGACACATCTTTGGCCGGACTTTATGGAATTTTAGCTGATATCACAGTTCTTGCTTCATCTTTTGAATGTATTTCTTTTGCTTGGATATCTCGTTTGAGAAATGTAGAGACTGATAAACTAGCAAAGCAGATCCTATCTGTTGAGCTGGATTTAATGGCCTCACCAACTCTTGTTTGATCTTTTAATATAAGTGTGCTTCAAAAAAAAAAACTATTATTTTAAAGTTGCAGTAGCTTGTAACGAACAAACCAATTTGCTATTGTTCTCTCTTTTTCTTTTTGGCCAAGAACACATCAACTTTGTACATATACATGTATGTATGCAAAGACATGATTAGAAATGGAGTAGTCTTAGAAATGGTATCCGCGGTTTGATTTAAATATTTAGACTAATCAACACACTTTTTTTTTGTTTTCTTGTTGAAGACTTATCAACAACAACCCTCCTGAAGATATTGTTTACTTTTCAATGGGTAGTTAATCTAATATCAAAATTAGAAACATGACAGCCAAATTATGGAAAGAAACAATGAAATGATTTACACATGCTACAATTTTTCACACATGTTATGAAGAAAATTGGTAGTTTCAATAGTGACTATTTATAAAATGGGCTTTGAAATCGTCTTACCAGAAGGCCCAATAATATATAAAAGCCCATTAACTATAGTTGCACGTTATTTAATTGGTGCGGCGAGTCTCCCTCCGGCGAGGACGCGCGGCTCGTCGAAGAAACTCATCCATCCTCACCCTCCGAAGGTAGTAGACTCATAAAGTTTCAGCCTTTGAATCCGAAACTCGCAACCCGTATGCTCTCCTTAGAGACTCAAATCTCGATTCCCTTCTGTGTGTTGTCAGATTTCGTTAAAGAGACGAGCAAGTTAGTTATCCAATGGAAAGCGATAAAGAAGAAGAGCAAATGGTTTTCTTGGATCGTACAACCCGAGCTACACGGGGTAAACGGTATGAACAACCAAGAGAAAGGGTTTGCTAATGAGATTGTGTGGAATCTTTATTGTTGTTTGATTTTTCGGTTTTGTAGAATGACCAAGTTGCTTGATGACGAAGTAGAAGAAGATGAACAGTTCTGGAATCAAGAAGCTCTTAAAGAGGTCTTCTTTATACCATAGTCTGCAGAAGCTTAGTATGTTGTGATTTATATATATCTCTTTTACCTTTGCTGTCTGCAGGAAGAACATGATGATAACTATGAAGCAGAAGCTGAAGTTGCTGATGAGTTTGACAGTGACTTCAATGACGATGTAACTACTTTGTTGCTTGCTTGTATATTAAGTACTACTTATTCTTCAGTCCCATTCTTATAAGTTTCTTTGTCTAATAGGAGCCTGAACCTGAAGCAGCAGCAGAAAACGAGAAGGAATTGAGGTTTGATTGAGTTTAAACCATATCCTCCAACCTTATCTTTATGATTGGTATCACCTCTTTAGTTTCATGCAACTTTGGCATGTTTGTTGCAGGGATGCGCCGAAGAAGCGGCTGATTTACCCTGGTAAAACTGCTCCAAAGAAAAGCAAGAAGAAGAAGAAGCTAGTTTCGAAACTGGAAGACGCTCCTGAAGATGAGAAGCCAGGTGAAGAATTGGGAGACAAGGAAGAAGAAGAAGAAGAAGACGAAAAGGAACCGAATGAAGATATGGAAGGTGAGAAGGTCATAAGAAAATCTACACGGACTTCAGTGATTGTAAGACAAGCCGAAAGAGATGCATTGCGTGCTGCTATACAAGCCACAACAAAGGTTTCTTCTTTCTTTCTCAGGATTCTTCTGCATTACATATCTCCACTAATGGCTACACAAAGGTTGAACTCGTTTTCTTGTGCTTGTTTTAGCCAATAATAAGGAAAAAAGTAGGGGAGGAGAAACGAATGACGCAAGAAGAGATGCTGCTGGAAGCTGCTCAAACAGGTTTGAGTTTTTAATGATCTTTTGCATCTGTTTCTTTTATCAGATTCAGAGACTTGGATGGTTAAATTCGTCTTTTTTGTTTGCAGAGATCATGAACTTGAGGAACTTAGAACGCGTCTTGGCAAGGGAAGAAGAAGTGAAGAAGAAAGCGATTGTGCATAAAGCGGTTTACAAGGGTCCTCAGGTTCGGTATCTTTCAAAAGATGGTAAGCTCTCCTGTAAAGATAGTGTGTTCTCATCTCACTGGTTCTTTTCCAGAAACGTAGAAACTATATTTGTTTACTTGCAGGATGCAACTATATAGAGTTCTGTAATGGTGCATCGTTCAGTTCAGAGATTTCCACCAAGTCTGTTCCCTGTAAGTGATGTTTGTAGATGAACAGAAGTGTGTTCTGTTGTCTATAATCCAAATTGGTCTTTGTCTTTTACTTTAATTTGTTTTCTCTTTTGCAGATCCAGAAAAAGCTGTATGTGTGATTACTGGATTACCTGCCAAGTAAGAACTTATCTGATCTTCTACTTTGTCACTGAAACACACACACAAAGATCTCGTGGAACGAACTCAACTAGATTCGTTTTAGCTCCTGTTCAAAGAAGGGAGCTAACTAACTATGTTTTAGCTCTGCAATGTAACAACTAGCTTTATTTAATGTTTTGTTTATGGGTGAGACAGGTACCGAGATCCAAAAACTGGTCTTGCTTATGCAACCATGGACGCCTTCAAAGCAATAAGAGAAAGGTGCTATTTGATACCAAATGTTGTTGCATACTTCATCTTATAAAATAAAACTGATTCTTCGTTGTTTCCTCTACCAAATGGATTCTCATTTTGTTACTGCTCTAACCAGGGGAGACACGTTCTGTTTTACTTTTGTGTCAGAATCTTATGTGGTCTTATGTTTTTTTTGGGTTCTGTGAAGGTTCATGGACGAACACAATGGCTTGAGAAAGAAAATGGAGATGGGAGATCTGTTTGACACACTTGCGGCCAACGGGTTTTCCGCAAAACGAAAGAGAACAATGGTTCCGAAGACGAGCAGATCATTTTCCATCAGAAACTCGGCTCGTTTCTGTAATCTCGAGACTCCAGAAGCGAGTGAAGATTCAGACTCAGATTCTGATTAACAAAGACCTCTCTGGTTGAGTTCGTATATAGGAAAAGCTTTAACTTTGAGTCAACATCATCATGAACTAACAATCATTTGGACCATCTCTAGCGGCTGCTTTGTGTATCATAAAATCATCCATGTAATGTTAACATAGAATATTTTGTAGTTGACCGTTGCAAACATCCATGTAATGTTAACATCGAATTAGTTTATTTTAATGCCTACTTTGATTCAGCAATCCAAACTAGGCACGCCGAAGTCAACTGAATTTACCCAACCGAAATTTTCAGTTTCTGGTTCAAGTTCGGTTCAGTATGTTTATTTTTCTTCATAAATTGGTGTTTGGCTCGGTAGGTAATCGGTAGATTAAATATTTTGTTAAATAATTATAAACAAATTATGAAGAAATTACTTAAATAATTATAATCAAATTATTTGGTAATTCTTTATCTATCAGATATGCCATATTTCATAATTGGTGCTTTTTATTATTTTAGCTCCAATCGCACATCTATTCTTATTTCCCAATTTAATTTGACACTTCCCATATATTTCAATTGCACTGTGATTGCATTTTCTTAAATGTCTGAAAGAAAATGATTGATTATAGATTTTGTAGTTTATTATCAGATTTGTAAAGTTTAACTGATGGTTGCTACTTCAAAAAACTTCTTATAAGAATTTTTTTCATGCCAGTCGTTACCCTTGGAAAATGTTACATTTTGAATCGATCCCGTTTCTAGAAGTTAAGATGAATGCAAATCACTGACCATATGATCGTCACCAATGAAATGCAATTTGAACAAATCTAATAACTCATAGACAGATAAAAATGATATATACTAAAATTGCCAAGAACTAAAAAATATTAGACAATAAACTTATTCATTATATAGTAACAGGTTCAAATTTATAAATTGACCGCTACAAATTACTTATTATGTGTAATGATAATAACTAAAACTTTCTTTCTTAGACATGTGACCTACTAATTCCATTTAATCCTTCTTTGGCAGAGTATATGCATGCCAATTTCAATTTAGCTTTATTTTAAATATCTTTGATCATATGATTATTTTTTCTTTCTATATTTTTAAATATATATATATATATATATATATATATGTATTGCTTAATAACATATGAAATATCTATATTATTCATGTAACATTATACTTATATTGCTTTGTAATTTATGCATTATATATGAGTGTTCATATGAGTTTGTGCCATTAAAATTTTAGCACTCATACTATATTTGTATTCGATGTTAGTTTCTTTTTTTTTTTACGTTAACTCATATCCCAGATTTCCTGGATCATCATATGAGTAATTATGGCTTACCAAGGAGAATTATTCCTTATTTCATTTCTTTATTTGTCTTTTAACCATGATATTTTGTATCAATGGATGCTGACATCAAACTAACACAAGGAGTTTTTTCCTTTGGGAAATTTATATACTCAAATGAAATTATTGTAACATATTGTGCTTAAATATGAGTGAGTTGGAATTTAGTTTCATGTCGATAAGTATTGTTTTGAAATATCATATATGTTTCTAAAAGAAAAAATGGTGAACTTATAATGTTTAAGAAAGTCGTTAGTCGTGGATAAATCTTAATATTATAAATTCTAAAACATGGTTAATCTTTATGACTTCTTTTGAGTTTTGAAACAAGCAACATTGTCTTGTAACATAGCCATTAGACAAAAGTCAAAGAAATTATATGTTAACTCATCCTTCAAGTTTTGTAAATAATAATGGTTTGATCAAAATTGTTCAATTGTCCCTTTAGCTCTGCTGGTTTCTGTCTACCGAAGTTACTATATTCAAATGAAGTTGTATAGTTCGATCGCTCTTTAGATCATTTTGCTTTTTGTCCTATAAATACACTGCTAAATTAGGCCAATAAATACTTTCAGCCTCCGGCCATGAATATTCTGAGACCCTATGGGCCGGATCAGTGTCCAACAGTTGAAATTGCTGTTTTTTTTTAGTTTAAAAAAAAAGACAATCTTGTATAAAAGCTTCAAAACATGAATCTCCTCTTTTTTTTTTTAATTTGTATTTCAATTATAATATTCGCTTAGTGCTACACTAAAGGCAAACATCAATAACCTTTTGTTACTGATTTTTTATTTTTTAAATGAAATATTTAAAATATATTAAGACGAGAACTAAAAGTCTTCTACTGGATATGCCATATTTCAATTGTCATCTTTTTTTTTTCTTTGCCTAAATTGGCAAAGAAAGTATATTATGATTGATTATATATTGTAAATTATCATTTAGTTAACAACTTCTGCAAATATATCAATTATCAAAGTTTAGCCTGATGATTGCTCCGTCAAAACTTATAGAAAATAAGAATTTATTTTCCCTAGCCATTCATCACCCTTACAAAACTTTGAACAAGTCATGTTTCAAGAAGTCAAGAAAATAAACTTGTACCACTGACCATATGATTGTCACTTATCAAATGCAAGTTGAACAAGTCTAATAACCCATACATGGATACATACTCAAAACGAGGATCATACCCTGAGAAGAATCTATGAACTGACCCTCCCAGCACGAGACAACTCTCTCCAGCAATCTTCTTCATCTTATTCTCCTTCATCACTCTCCTAACCTCTGCTGCCTCATCCCACATCCTCGCTTCCGCAAACCTATTCGCCACAATCACCAAATTGCCACTCCTCTTTGGCTCCAACTCAATCAACCTCTTCTTCACCTTCTCTCCAATCCCTTCACCATCTTCGTCCTGATGGACACTGCAAGCAGAGAGCAGAGTCCTCCAAACAACAGCGTCAGGCTCAAAAGGCATCTTCTTAATGAAGTCATACGCCTCGTTTAATCTACCTGCACGTCCCAGGATATCTACCATCGCCCCATAGTGAATCATCATCGGTTTGATCTTGTGTCTTCTCTCCATCTCGCTGAAGTATCTGTACCCTTCCTCCACCAGTCCCACGTGGCTGCAAGCGCATAAGACACCGAGAAACGTCACGTAGTTTGGTCTCACCGATGACTCCTTCTTCATCTTGGAGAAAAGCTGAAGAGCTTCCTCCGCAAATCCATTCTGTGCTAACCCTACAATCATCGCACTCCATGTCCAAACGTTTCTGTCACACATCCTCTCGAAAACTAACCTAGCATACTCTAATCCACCAGACTTTCCATACATGTCAACAAGTGCAGTTCCTAGTCTACAGTTCAACTCCAACTCTCTCACCATAACCTGTGAATGCACCAACTTCCCCAAACTCAAGTTACCAACACAAGCAGACAACAAAACCACCATCGTCGTCTCATCAGGACAGAACCGTGCACCGATCATCTCGGAAAACACCTTATTCGCCAAACTGAACTTCCCGTTCTCAACCATAGCAGTCATAATCGAGTTCCAAGAAACAACGTTTCTCTCAGGCATTTCGTCGAACACCTTCCTAGCATCCGAAGTTTTCTTACAAGAACCATACAGATGAACCAGATTGTTCCCGACGTACACATCTGAATCAAACCCATGTTTCAAAACGTCGACTTGGATCTGTCTCCCCGCCGTGAGGCCGAAAAAGGAAGCGCAGGCGTTGAGAAGAAACGGAAACGTGAGCTTGTTGGGTTTGATTCGTCGTCGTTTCATCTCGGAGTAGATCCGAATCGATTCTACAGGGGAATCACTTGAAGCGTAGCCTCTGCTGAGCATGTTCCAAGTGGAAGGGGACGAATCGGAGGAGTGAAGGAGAAGGGTTCGAGCAAAGGTGAGGTCTTTGGAGTGAGATAGTGAAGAAACACGTACGAGCTCGCTGATGATAAAGCTGTCGGATTGGAGAGAAGAGAGATGGATTTGGGCATGGATCTGTAAGAGATGTTTGATGGAGGAACAGAGCTTGAGGAAGACAAGGCATTGATGTTTCTTTGATTTGAAGTTTGAACTACTCATAACTTTTGGCGGTTGAATCTGAACTAAAGAGCTATTTATATCTATTTGGTTTATTTAACCTGTTGTTCAAAAAAAAAAAACGGTTTATTTTACCTTGTAGAGTTTGAGCCATCATCTCAAATGCCCTTATATGAGAAGATTAAATCTACTATATCCTTCCCTAATCTCAATATCTTTCATCAATTAATGAAAACCTAAATTAAATCCTCCCCCCTCTTCAAAACTAAACATAAACCCCCCTATGGATTGGTGAACCCATGGGTAAATATTTAAATTCTATAGCTTTTAAATTCGAAAAAAATATATTTTAAAATCGTTTTTAATTATATTTTGATGATTTTCGTCGAAAATATGAAAAAAAGAGTTTTTCGATTTTTGAAATATTTTTATCAAATTCTATAAATCAAATAAAAAATATTGTCGTTTATAGTTTAATTTTATAATTTTTTGTTTGACATATAAAATTAAAAGAAAAAATAGGGGAGATTTGAGATTTAATGTTCTCATCTAAGGGTAATGGAGACGATTACTCGCAGAGTTTGGGATTAGCTGCGAGCTCGGTTTAGACGGTAAGGTCGGTTCGAGTGATTTGATTTTTGGTTATTTTTGTTTGCGCAAAATCTAATGAAATTGATCAAATTAAAGTTTGGTTCGGTTTGGTTTTGATATGCAGTCTAATTTGTTTTCTCTCTCTCTCTAAATTCTACCAAACTCGGTTTGATTTTAGTTTAATTTGGTTAAAACTTTAGGTAATAGATTAAATTCAATTAATTTGGTTTGAAATTTGAATGTGGTTTCAGTTTATTACAAACCAGTAGGAATTAGTTATAATTTTTTTTATAAGGTAAAATCGAACTAACCGATCATCAACGATTCAAACCAAACCAAAAATCGTTGCTTGAACCAAACCCTTAACCGAAAACAGAAATTTTTATTTGACTAAGCAAGCTTGGTTAATTTTCGCTGGCCTAATCTGTATTGCTATACCAAGATTGTTAAATTATGAGTCGTGAAATTGAATTAATTTTCTAGAAAACCATAACATATTAATATCACAACTGTGAGATTATCAAGTTGCCGCTTTTACAGTGTACATGACATGCTCTTTGCCAGAGCTGGAAGACATTCTTCAAAAGATGTTTCATCCAGGGGGCAATAGATTTTATTTACGGCGCTGGTAGAGAAGAACACGCCTGTCTACTAATATTTACATATGAATATGAGATAACAATGTGAAAGTGAAACAGGATTGTACAATCAGGTCAATCGCTAAGGAGACTACTTCGGGGATAAGCGGATATTACAGCTCAAGGAAAGGATTCAGAATCTCAGCCATCAGGATTCTCGTTTGTGAACTGCAACATTTCTGGAACCGGGAAGATTTGGCTTGAGCGCGAGCCTAGAGAGCTTATGCAACTGTTGTATTCTCGAATACTTATATGTCGAAAGGCATCTCTTCAGGGGGTTGTTCGTTTCACCATCCAGATGAACTATGTGAATGGAGATGAAAGTTTAGTTCGTTTAGGCTCAAAGTTTAACATTTTGTAACGGTAGAGGCAAGATATGTTCAAAGTTAATTTTATATCTAATATTGTTTCGTTCAGTTTTATGGTCATGGACCCTATGTTTATTCAAATGCTATACTATACTTATAAGTATTGTAAAACAAAGTAATGAAAATGAGTTATGGTCTTCGTCATGATTGTAGAATCTAGAGCCATTACTAAAGATTGTTTGGAATGACAAACTTTCGGTCTCCAATTTTGGATAATAAGATGAGTTGAATTTCTACTTTATCTTTGGACTTGATCGGTGTAACTTTTAGAAAAGCATTAAAAAATTTAATCAATCAATTATTTTGAACCAAAGTTTTGAACCAAAGTTTTTAGCATTAACCCTCAATGCCAACATTCTTTTGAACCAAAGTTTTTAGCACTCTATAAGACAGATATAATTCTATCAACTTCTCTGCTTGTCCCTACAAGATGAAAACTGCCTTCATCTATGGATCTTCACCTAATGGCTATAAGTGTCTTACACTGTAACAAATAAAATAGAATGTGACATTGGATGAAAATGTTTCTATAATTAATACCTTGGTAAGAGATCTTATAAAGTTGAAAATTAAATCACTTCAAATGTTAAATTAATAGCGACATTTAACTAACTGCAATAAGCCAATAACAAACGTTAAAGGGGTAGAATTGTAGAAACTTTTTGGAGTTTAGCTGCAGTCTGCAAAATGCATTTAGAAAACATCCCATTTAATGTATTAGAAGAACTCCGAAATGCCCCAAAATACACATATATATACAAGAATGACATCGGTTGTTTGATGCATTAAACAATATGTAATTACCCTACCCAACTTCTTCGTCTTCTGTAATAAATACCATTTACAGATTTACAAACTTCTCAAGCCAATTTTAATAAACTTTTATAACGAGAGTGATTTGAATATCTACTTTATCTTTGAGCTTGATCGGTGTAACTTTTGGAAAAGCATTAAAATTTAATAAATCAATTAATTTTAATTATTAGTAAGAAAAGCATGAAATTGGTTGTTAACATCATCCAGTTAACATTGTGTTTTGCTGTTTTATCTAGGCAAGTGGGATACTTCATCCGCATGTTGGTTACTTATAGATAAGAAAAAATGAAAAAAGTAATTTGAATAAAATAAACAAATATTTAGGAAAAATGAGAAAAATCAGCAAAATATGAGCAAAAATAAGCAAACAAAAGGTGATATCAAAAGTTTTAGACTTAAAACCAAACTAATGATTTACTAATAATACTTATACCAAATAAGTGAATAGAACGAGAAAAGTATTGAAATTTTAAATTATACACATTATCTTAGTTAAGCAATGACTATGATTTGTGACACATTAATAAATGTCTTTTACTTATGTAGATTGGTAAAATTCTTCAATAGATTCACTACTTTTTAAAAAAATCTTAAAGCAAATAGATATAGAATGAGGATTGTAAGATCATAATTAAACACATGAAATCTTATTATATATAGGAATCTGATCTTGTTTGGAAACTAAACATGAACTAGATCTTGACCCGCGCAACCGCGTGGATGTGTTCTTAAGTTTGTGTATTTATTTTATCTTTTGACCAAAGCTTGATTTAAAGAAGAAACATACAAACCTGAATTTTTTTTGTATTTTCGCTTATCTTAACAATATTTTCTTTAAACTGTTCGTATAGTCTGCTTTATAAGAAGTAAAAAAAATAAAAAATATTTCCAAACCTATATTGTTTTTGGGTACTTTTGAAAAGGAATATTGGAATGTAGGGTCACAAAGATGAATCAGATGGTGGGTGCTTATATAGAGAAGGTGACAATATGTTTAAAAAAAAAAGAAGATCTCGATAATTTTGGTTAATTATAATGAAGGAGATCAGCTAACATTAGAAATTCAAGTTAATTATAAGTGACTCAACTGGTTACAACATGAATAATTAGCTTTGATATCAAGTTCATCACTTTGATGGAATGTCATTACCCGATATGGTATATTATTAACCTAATATTTGAATTTGCTTGTTATTAATATAAACATTTTAAATTTGTTAAAAGTATTGATTAAATATGTTTCCTAGATTTATGGAAAACTAAAGATACATATATTAGATATGTTAGTTATGAATTTGTTAGTGTATTTATTAATAAACATAATGATATGACCTTTTCTAGTAATGATCCAAATTAAAAAATCACACATGAAAGAAATCATCACTTCTCTTTTAATATATAAGATGGTATATTATTAACCTAATATTTGAATTTGCTTGTTATTAATATAAACATTTTAAATTTGTTAAAAGTATTGATTAAATATGTTTCCTAGATTTATGGAAAACTAAAGATACATATATTAGATATGTTAGTTATGAATTTGTTAGTGTATTTATTAATAAACATAATGATATGACTTTTTCTAGTAATGATCCAAATTAAAAAATCACACATGAAAGAAATCATCACTTTTCTTTTAATATATAAGATGTGATTTCTATATATCTCAATATTGTGTGTTTGTATCTATGCGTCATGATCATTATATATGTTAGGAAAATCCGATAAGTTCATCTATGTTATCTTCAGATGTAGGATCGGAGAGTATGTTAGCTTGACTAAGCCACTGGTCTCCATCTATGTAAGAAATGTCCGTGAATGAAGATGCTTCAGAATCGGTTAGTTGTTTCCCATATGAAGCTCTTCTTTTGTAATTTGCTCCTTCTCCATAGCATTTATGCTCTCCAAAAGTCACCGTCCTGTAAAATAAAATGCATTTAGGACAATGTACCTAAGATCTTTACATGATTTGAATTTATATAATCGACTTACTTTTCTCTGGTAGGATCACCCCAATCATTCCAACCTTCTGGAGTGATGATTCCAGACATGTAGGTGTTTGAGAACACTACAGTAGCATAGGCTCCCCAAGCTCGTCCAAGCCACACGTTGCCACTTCCATCTATCTTACAATTAACGAAAGAGAATCCTGTTTGTTCATCTTCTGATTGCCTTCCATGAGCTGTGATAGATCCACTGACCCCTGATGTATTCTCCTTAGCTATCGAACTAATAGTACAATCCTGTTAAAGCATTTATATTGGTTATGATCATTTTTGGACTGCTCATGTATGTACTGTATAATTTTAACCTGATAGAGTGATCTTCCGTTGCCAAATATGAAATCTATGGACCCTTGGATGAAACAATTTTTGAAGAAATGTCTTCCTCTATCATCTAGAAGAGTGTCTTGAGCACTATAGAATCCACATCCATAAAAAGCACACTGGTCTCCTTCAATCTTTAGAGCTACTGCTTGTGCATCATCTTCACCAGGATCTGGTTCCGGTGCATTGTTCTTCCACCACTCATAACAAATACACATTTGAGAACTGATCATATCATCTTATTCATATGTTGCGATTTTTATTTTCTTACCTTGAAGCTGATATTGTAAGCTGTGAAGTTAGCTGCCAACACAGCAAAAGAGAAGCTATAGGCAGTGCCTCCTGCAGATTTTGCTGTGTCATTCCATTCAATGGATGTGTTTTGATATCCTCTTCCTTGCAGTACAATGTTTGTCTTGTTCTCATTAACTGTAACTTTTTCCCTGCTTACTTACATTTAACCAAACATCACTAAAACTAATTGATATTACACAAGAAAAGCATAAAGAATTATTAACAAAAGCTTGGAGTTAAAGAGACGACCTATAAACACCCGAATTGACGACAATGAGAGTTTTAGAAGAGCTTAAATCCGGTACAGAATCAATGGCACTTTGAACATTGCTGAAGTTACCACAACCATTCAAATCAACAGTCAACACAAGCGAAGCCTTGTACAGGTGTGTAAGCCTTGATGTCCATTTCTCACAGCACTTGACTGGAACATGATGGTGGTAATGATGATGGTGGTGATGGTGATGATGATGGTGTCTTTTTCCAAAGAATGCTGAATATATTGATAATGGTCCGAGTTGGGAATTGGTTATGATATTTGTAGCTATAGAAGAGAGAGAGGAGGGCAATGGGATTGTATATAGAGCAAGAATGGTGGAGAAAAGAGCTATCACGGTGGTTACAACCGTTTTGATGGGCATGGTTAGGATCAAGGGGGAGTAGTTTAAAAAGCTGGGTAAATGTTGGCTGCTATTTATACATGTGTGAGTTGGAGTGGCGTGAGAGTAAAATGAAGGATATGGGATTCTATATAAACATTTATTATTGCATCAAACTTCCAGTGACGTTTCTGAATTAACATTTTCATATTTTCAACTAATTAAGAGAATACTTTGAAGAAAAATCTCCAGCTTCATGTAGTTCAAATAAAATTATAGAAGATAATTTCATAAAATACATCTTCAACAAGAAACAATCTGAAAAGTATGAATTCTTACCGATGCTTTTACATAGAGGAAGTATTTTAACTTTTAAAAATAGATTTTCCTTGTTTTTTTTTTTTTTTTTGAACACAACTTTATTTAAAAACTTAATCGGTTACATGAGAAGAACGCATCATCGGACATATCCGATGTGCAAGCCTAGTGGTTACAACAACAGAACAGCTAAAGCAATAGAAGGATAGGTACACAAGCTTTGACAAGCTTGATAAAGCGTTAGAAAGGTTTTCGAAGGAGCCACTTGCGGACAGAATCACAAAGGATTCCCAACGCACTTCAAAAGCTTCTAACTTGAGGATCGTCACCTTAAGTTGTGACTTTGACAGACGATTCAAAACCTTGATTCTCACCAAAACGATTAGGACAGTGGTTAAATTTACCGGATTCGGATCCGGACAGAGTGAACCTCTCATGGAGGATACAAACAATTGACCAATTTTCTCCTCAACGAAGGAGGAGCGTGGAAGTGGTCTCTCCTGGCCCCAAGGTGGGGATTGATAAGTCTTTACCACTGCACCGGCGAACAGAGGGGGAAGCTTGACGAGATTTGACTGTAAGGTAAAAGCTGAGGTCATCCAGAGCCTTCCACTACCAATATTACCGTACTGGCGGCAGAGAGCTATGGCGAAATCACAGCTGAACCGGTTGACATCAGAATCTGTACTACTTGAGATGAGGGTGCACAAGCCGGGATTATTAGAGTTGAAAGATTTTCGTGGTGCAAATTGACACAATTCAGGAACTTCACACAAGGTTCTACTCGCATAGGATGATGAATGAAAGAGCGTTAGGAATAGGAATAGAGCACCAGACGTCGAGTTTTCAGATCCAGCAACAGGGTAAATTGTGGAACCCCACAAACACAAGTCGCCATAAACAGATCTGAAACAGGAAGAGTTGATAGGAGATAATTCTCGTTCATAACACAGCAACTCCAAAAGGGTCTTCTCTGAAGGGAGAGAAGTCATCTTCCAACATAAGGAAGAGAGCAGCAACCGTCGCGCTGTCAGATCTGGACGCAAAATCGAGCAAGAGGCCAAAACTAGATCTGGACCAAGCATAGCAGTGGATGGTGGAAAAGGGTTGCAGATGAGGATTAAGAAACAGAGAGCTTTGATACGGCACCGTAAACGGCAAACGCAACCCTCGACAGCAGAAGACGCCTAGAGACCCACAATCTCTAAAAGTCTATGGAGAAAAACAGAAACAAAAAGAAAGGAAATAAACAGAGAAGAGTCGTGGTGACGCCGGCGAGCGGTGAAGCTGCCGGCGTCGGAGAACATAGCTGGGATGAGGGCTTCGATAAATGTGCCTGAGAGCGTTCCTGCTTTTTTATCGTTTCACGTTTTTTTCTTGTAGGAAAATTACTACCTAGTTTTTAGATTTTCTTTGTTTACAAGTAGCATTTTTAAAGAAAAAGAAGTACCACTCAATCTATCTAAAAGTCTCCTAAAAGAATATATAAAATTTAATGAAACATAGCATTTTTAAAGAATAAGAAGTACCAGTATCTAAAAGAATATATTATATAAAATTTTATGAAACAAACTAATTTTACAAGCCTTGTATCTAGAAAGGATGTTCAAAAATTATTAAATGATTTGGAGTGAAATAGTTGTTGGGACTATAAAGAAAGAATTTTCAAACCGACAAGCGAGCGAGTTGGAGGTACGGTGAAATTGTACGCCAAGATGGCTAATGATGCTTAACAAAACCATTACGAAATCAATTATTATATTTTTAATTTGCGTTGATTTTTAATGATAAAGACTGACAGTTTGATTCGGCGCCTAATGAAATAATATTTCTAATTTACAAAATCTGATTAAAGCAAAGCAAAACGCAGTCCCCGCTAAACTTCTTTACTCCATATTTGGCACTGGTATGGTCTTACGAGAAATACATGAACAGTATGTTCACTCATCTACATTCAAAAATATAATTTAAATTTTAGTTTGACTTCTTTTGAACGCTTAACATTTGGCATCATAAACGATTAGGTTATGTCGTTAAAAAGAAAAAAAAAACGATTAGGTTATAACAATATTGTAATTAAACAGGGTATTCTCCCATAATTCCAATATGAAAATGATTAGATGCAAATCATTTTGAACTTTTAGCCGACTGAAACGACAAAGTCCTGTATATTTATTTAATGGACCAAAAACATTAATAATAAGCCCAGTTTCGTTTATCATAAGCCCATAAAGACAAGCAACTCAAAAAACTAATCCGAACTACTCGGTTTGAAGATGCTGAACCAATGAGACTCGAGGATGAATATTTGAGAACCGATCCGATAGGTTTAAAGATTACGAACCGGGGACTAAATAATTTAAGTGACTAAACATGTTCTTACATTGATGAAGACCAAAGAGAGAGATAATTACGAGAACGATAACAAAACTCTGACAAACCATCATCCTTTTCCGACTCTATCAATCTTCTTATGATTTAATTATGCGACAATAAGAATTGTGTGTGTATCTCCTTTACAAAGACATTGGAATCTGTAAGGGATAGAATCCATATCACAAGACTATTGATTTTTTTTTTGACAACATCTTATGTAATTATTGCATTTATGTATTTTCCATTTTTGGTCACAAGATATCTTATATCCACATTTTAGCTAAGTTTTGTATACTTTGGTAACATTTTAGATTTTCTGTAAACTTTTACCAAGCAGAAGTTCAAAGTTTTCAATTTGAAAGCATCCAAAAGAATAAAAAGAAAATTTGAGCATTTATATATTTTATCAGACTATAACAAAAACAAAAAAAAAACTGAAGTAAGATCATTTGAGGTCTATGCGGGACATATGTGTTACCGAATTATCTATTTAAATATTTATATTTATGTAAGATAATTAATTTTATGGTTTAATTATAAATTGTTTTTGATGAATTATCTAAATTGGATAATAAACAAAAGAAATAAGATAAATTTTGGATTTATAATAACATCATTACTTAACTTAACAAATTTAAAATTAATTTAGATCAATTTAAACCAATTCATACTGATTTAGAAAGGTTTATACCAATTTAAGTCTTATAAATTAGATTTTAAGAAAATCATTTCGGCTATGACTGATTTACCATCTAGATCAACTTTTAGAACCATAATCAAAATTATGCAATACACCAACCTTATGCAAAACGTATATGGTCCTAAATATAATCTCAAAAGCATAAATTCTTGTTACACTAATGATAGAAAAATAGAGATAATCGCTAAAAGAAGAATAAAGAAAAATTGAAGGATTATTATAGTTTGGGTAAGCAAGTATTAATGACATTAAACATCAATACTAAGCTAAAAGTGAGAGAGTAGTATGACATATAATATAGATTACGTCTTCCTCATTTAAAAAGCTCATCTTCACACTTGACAAACCATTTCTCTTCTTATTCATTAAGTTATCTCTATCTCCTTATTTCTTTTTGTCAGTGATCTTTTCATCTAGTCACTTTTTCCATGGGCTACCCAATATGATCATAATCCTCCCAGTTGTGATCATTTCTCAAATTCACAATCAATGGATACCTTGGTGAAAAGTTCACAAGAGTGTAAGAACTAAGAAGTCATTGGTGTTATTCCTCCATCAAACCAAGCCAAAAAAGTTTCATTAGATCTTCAAATCATTGTTGACTATGGAATCTAGGTAAGTATAAAGATTCATCTATGCTCTGTATACCATAATTTTTGACTTTCTTTAACACAAAAATCTAATGAAAATCTTGATTTTGTTAAGGAAAGAGTCATTATTCCTACAAACAAGATTAATGTAGTGATGCAACGGAATGAGCTACTTAAGCACTTCCATAGAGTGGAACAACACAACAACATCTTTAAATGAAACATTTTCAAGCTTCTATGTTGCAATATGAGATTCTTTCAAAGCATTCAACATAAGTTTCAAGATATTGAGTTTACGGTTGTTTGTTTTTATGTCAAGATTCTGCTTTGTGATTGTGTTATGGAAAACCTTAAAAGCAATTATTATAAACATTTGACTTGTTGTTTTCATTTGATTGGTGCCAAGAACAATGCTTCAGCACCAAATTCTGGCAGAAAGGATGAACAAGAGCTTGCTCAAAGGGTTGTTGGGGACAAAGTTGCATTCTATGGTTGTGGGTTCTATGGAAACCAAGACACCCTTCTAGACCAACAAGGAAGACACTTTTACAAAGAATGTTTCATTGAAGGATCCATTGACTTCATATTTGGTAATGCAAGGTCTCTTGATATAAGTGTTAAAAGTGTCATGAGATGACACCACTCATAGGAACATATTCTTAAGTTATAAACTACATAACAAAGTATTTATTTTGTTACACCAAATAATTGAATTATATTTGGGTTCATATGTTATCAGTACAGATATTGGTCACAAATCGATCATATGAACCCAAATATTTATGAAAAATAGAAATAAAAAATGAAGCATTGCTTTAGCTCGGTAAGAAAATATTAATTATGTCGAACATAGCATCAATCAACAAATGAAAAGGAAATTGAACTATGTCAAATATGTTTTTTAGTTTGTAAGACATTTTTCAAATACAAACAAACAAAACTGTAAAACAGTTTGGTTTGTGACAAGTAATGCAATTGTGATTTCGTTAATATGATGTTGAAAACCTCATCAATCTCTTTTCCATCACAAAGAAATATTAAAATTTTGTAATTTTATTTGATTTTGGTATAATTTGGTAACATTTTAGGTTTTCTATGAGATTTTCCCAAATAAAAGTTTTCACTTTTTGAAGCAAATATCCAAAATAATAAAGCAAAATATGAGCATTTATATATTTTGTTAGAATGTAACAAAAAAAAAGGAAAGACCTTAAGTAAGATAAGTGTACAAAGCTGAACAAAACAATGTTACAATAATTACATTGTCCTTTGAAATGGAAATCCTAAAAACTGTTGAGTTTAGTTAAACAAATCCCTTTTGAATCACTGTGAAAAAAAGACCTTTGTTTGCTCCCAAAAAAAAGAAAAAATGAGTTTTTTAAAAAAGCAAAGAAAAATTGAAGGTTTATTTTAGTTTGGGCAAGCAAGGACTAATTATGGTTGATTAAAAATATTGATTTTTGAGAGATTTTTTAATTAAATATAAATATAAGTGATTAGAGACTTTGAAAATTATGAGAATAAAATTGTGTTTGTACCTCCTTTCCAAAGTCATTGGAAGCAAAGAATCCCATCACAAACCTAATGATTTTGTTGATTACATCATGTAATAGTTGCATTCATGTGTTTTTCAATTTTGGTTTCGGTGTACTATATATATATAAAACGAGGACTTTAAAATATTGTTCTGAAAATTGGTAGGTGCCGCATAGACGACAACTCAGTCATTTTTATAAGGCTCAAATCAGTATTGTTTTAAATTGGTTAAAATTGATTTAAATCAATCTAAATTACTCTAAAATTGTTTAAATTAATTAATAATGTTATTACAAATCTATAAAATTATCTTTTTGTTTTGTATATTGTTTTATATATCTTTTTTTATAATTCATCAAAATAATTTTATAACTAAAACTAAAATTAAATTTTTATATAAATATAAAATACATATAAAAAAATTATTCCACCTAAACTTCGTCTAGACTTTGAATAATCCATTTAATTGCTAATCCTTTACAAAACACCTAATTATCGCTTAGTAATTTCTTGAACACTGCTTTAAATATATATATATATATATATATGTCTGTCAAAACCCTTGATCATACATATATTACTACGTACTGATATGTTGTGAATTGAAAATCTAGTTGAAAAAAAAGGACAACGACCCTCGATTTTCAATGACCTTATTTGATCGGCATGAACTATATATTTTTGGTGAGTCTAGTTAACCGAACCCTCATTTCCAACGAACTTCATCCATCCGAGCATGTATCGTGGTCCCTTTCATTTTCTTTTTAGTGCAATGAGGAGAAAAGAGATACATAAGTTTCAGGCCAACTAAAATTTCTCAACCCGGTAAACCAAGATCTTACTTGGACCACTTAACATGTATAAGCAAACCAATCAACTGGAATTCTTATGGACTTCTTAGATTATGTTTAACAAGTGTTGTTAAAAGAAAGGATTACGTTGAACAAGTAAATGGAGATTAATTTTAGAGACATTTCGTTCCGGTTTGGGTTTAGGTTACATGTTCACCCCTATATGAAACAAATGCGATTATAATAATAAAGCTAGAGGCTAATATTATTTATTATCTTTTAACTATGACTTAATTATATCTATACCACACTTAATGTAATTCACCTTAACGTTATTAACATTACAAGAAGAAAGATGATCATATTTTTCGTTCATCGTATATGGTGAATCTTGCGTGATTCAAGAAAATTCTTCCACTTAGGTTCTCGAGAAGATATGTACTGAAGAAAAGTGTCAAAATCGGTGTCCATATACTGCGGTGGATTATGCTCGTCCGTGAGTTTCGGCGAGGGCTTCACGACGGATGTGAAAGGGAAGCTATGCAGTGACGCAACCGATATCCTAGGCTTTGTGGAATTCACCAATACCCTATGTAACACGCTTTTGTACCTCCCGTTGCTAAAGATCTACACAAATATGACAAAAGTTAGTCCAAATCAAACTGAAATAGTAGTTTTAAGGCTATATTAATTTATGTTTAGGGATATAGACGTTTCTACGACTGTATCCGAATCAATCTCAATTGGGATTTGTCCTTTCCAATATTTGTATACGAGTGCATTATTATCTTTAACATTTTATAAAAATGAAGGGATTTATTATTCCAATCAAAAATATATATATTATTAAGCTTTGTTGTTAGGCTAAGAGCACTTACCCTCAAATTTTAAAATTAATTATCTTATAAAAAAAAACAATTTTGGAATATAAAAAGTGAAAGATCTATTCTTTTGAAAAATGTATTTACTGAATGTAATTTCATAATTTGGTAAACAAAAATATATAAGAAAGCTTTTTATGAATAAGATGATTAATACCTCGAGATGATCACCAATGTTGACGACAAAGGAGCCAGGGATGGGATCAACTGTGACCCATTCGTCACGATACATAATCTGTAGCCCTTCAACGTCGTCTTGCAGAAGAAGAGTCAAGAAGCCGTAATCGGAGTGTGGTGGCATCCCCAGCGTCAGCTCCGGCTGTGGACACGGCGGATAACAGTTCACAACCACCAACTGACTACCTGCTTTTAACTCCTCAGCGGCGTCATCGACGTCACCGTCGATTTCAAGGCTCTCCAATATGGCTTTCACCATCTTATCAAACATGTCTTTCGTCTCTTTAGCATAGATAGCCGCCAAACTCCTGTTTTCATTTTTTAAATTTTTATAAGTTTAGTTATCAGGCTAATGTAATTATTTGTTTAATTACTATATTATCAGATATACATTTATTAATATTTCGCGTGGTATGGTGTAGTTAGAATGATAAGTAAGTTGTAATATAGATGGACTTTTATTTTCTTAGTTATTTAGCAGTTTTTTATTCCACCCATCTTTAGAGATTCACAAGCCGCCACTTACATATCTATTACAAAACTAAATCAAATAACACCATCGCTGACCCTAGTTTATTAATTGAGTATGCACTTTGTGACCAGAAGATTCTAAAGTTGTGTCTAAACATGTAATAGCAAAACTTTTTACTTTGACTAGCTAATCTTTTCTTCAGAGGTATTTAAAATATTTATAGAATCATATAGGTAATGTTGAACTACCCGTTTTGAATTTAATACTTGAACACACATGTGCTATATTTTTCTTTCTTGATGGAATTTCTAGTTTTAATAGTATTGATCTTGAGAAAACGAAAAAAAAAATCAGCATATGATTAATTAAATTTTTAGTTATAAAATGTAAATGTGGGAAGAAATCTCACCTGAAATCCGTTGGAGAAGAAGGCCAATAAGGAAGATAATCAGGTGGAGGATGTGCAGAGAGTTTTAAGAAGTCCCTCCAGCAAAAGACATTGTCTTTGCTCTGGTTAAAACTCGTGCCGTACCGTACTGGAGCCGACATGTCGGCCGTCATGTACTTTGATCTCTCCTCGTATGGAAGCTCAAAGAATTTCTTACATACTTCTATCATGTTCCTGCTCACATCTCCCTCCATTCCATGATTCACCACCTGTTTGCCCATTAACATAGCTTAGAAAGCAAGTAATCTTTATAACAATCAATGTAATTTAGGGTTTTGAGAACCAACCTGGAAGAATCCGTAGTTTTCGCAGGCCTCGGCTATGGTTTGTAGGACATGAGACCGGTTAGGTCCAAGGAGCTCGGAGATATCTATGATGGGAAGCTTTAGGTTCTGTTTTGGTTTGGTGAGCTTATCGGATTTTGTAAAGATGGGTCGGTCAGGTTCAGGCCATATATATTTGGTTGGCACTTTAGTCAGACCGTTGTCACAAAGATGTTTCACACCTCTTTGGTATTTCTTGTTCTCTTCTTCCACCACCAGAGCTGTCATTGACGGCGACATTCTTCTCTGTTGCACTGCAAATTATGAGGTATTATTACCACGTATATATATTCATCATGCAATTAATATATACAGAGAACTTATAATAGAAAGGGAATTCAAGAGATGCATGTAATTACCTGATGGATCTCGATGTTCTCTTTACAATATGCAGATATTATATGTGTATTTATATGTAAATGCGAGGAATCGATGTTTGAGGACTTGGTAAGCTGTGGTGGATTTTTCATGTTGGTGGGTTTAGGTGTTTATATATACGTGTTTGATGATGCGACGTTGAAATGAATAGCGAGAATTGCTACTTTGACGAGCAAAAGCAGCACTTGTATTGTTCTCAGTCAAATGTTTGGACACTGACTTCGTCTTCTTAACTCGTCTCCTTACCCAAAAAAAATAAACGTTGACATATTATCAGCTCATTATTCTATAGTTTTTGTTGATAAGACCATGGGATGGTGGGTCTAGCTCGCAAGAATATTTAATACACATGTAATATTATTTGGTATTTTTAATATACTTGACTTTTGGAATGAACACAAATAGAATATTTGGTATTTTTAGTATACTTATACTCGATTTATACAGATACTAAAATTTTGAACTTGTAATTAATTTATTAAAACCGAATGCTTAAAGTTTTAAATACTTGCTAAAAATTGATGAATTTAAAAGTTACTTGCCTAGTTTTATTATTTGTTACTTGTAAATCACGTTATTTGTAAATTATTGATAATATGTGAAAATTAGTTGGAATTCAAAACAAAATAATTTATTATTTATAAATAAGATCTCATTATTTTTCTTATGTATTAGTCAATTTAGAAAACAATATATATATATATAAAGAGAAAACTCCCATTTGCTTATATAAATATATCACTTATAATTGATTCATTTATGTTCATTAGTAAAAACAATTGATAAGTCAAACAACGCCAAGTAGTTATTTTTATTTTAATACATGATATTTTCTTGTACTTACAAATAAATAAATAAAAACTAATATTTTCATTATTTCATTAAAAAAACTAAAGAAACTAATATTTTCATTCGACTTTACAATATAAATATAAATTTTTTATTTAAGAAAAAAAAATATGATTTAACTATATTATGTGTGAGAAAATGATAGTTATCGGATATTTTATGGAAGTCAAACGATGACATCTTCTACAATATTGGTTGGTTTTCACGAAATCCACATCAAAGCTTATGTAAGGGCACGTAGCTAACTAAATTATTGGACGTAAGATTAAGCCACAAAGTGCCCCTTGGTGTGTTATTTATTTTCTTTTCAAGCAAAAAGTTCCAAGAGTTAGAGACATTTTCCTGGATCGATACCTAAAGACAGTGTTAATAAGTAATTTTCCGTTTTTATTACTGAAACTTGAAACCTTTTAGTCGTAGATAACTGCATGCGATACTTATGCTCGATAGTGGATTTTACTTGCGTGGATTTAATTTTATGAACTCAAATTGATCTATAGATTTGAAGTTTTTTAAACACATAATTTCATGGACTCAAAAAAAATTCATAAACATCGACCGACTTGGTTAACGATTGTTTAGTGTTTAGTGTTTACCATGTTTTAGTCTCCATACAAATCTAATCGAGTGATAACTACATAAAATAAATGTTTCAGAAATCAGGATAGGAAGGTATTGATGAGAAACATCCCACATCGGAAATATAAGAATTAATCTACTACTATATAAAAGGTTAAGGTCAATCCACTCATTGCCAATTGGTTTTAGGTTAGAAGTCCATAATTAACCCGAATCTGACAGAAGGTTAATTTATTTGATGTCTTTCCTCAAAAATAAAAAAGGTTAACTTATTTGTTTTTTTTCGAAAAAAGACTTTCAAATTAAAATGCAGAAAATACATTCATGAGTTTTCACTCATAAGTCTGATAAAGTTTGCTATAAGCAAGAGGGCTTAAAAACCCTAGATAAAGATTCACATTTGAATCCTAGAAAACAAGACGAAGAAACAACAACTAGTTGAAGCCTCTCCTACCTCCATCTTGAAGATTAAAATTTAGAAACAGTTGCATGAGTTGGCAAAAATAAATAATTTAGAAGACAGTTAGTAAAACTCGAGAAGTCAAAGAAAAAATTCAATAATAAATAAGAGTATTTGCATGCATTTCGACTTTTTTTCTCTCCATTCGTTGCATTGGTTTTGTAGGACATGTCATGCTCTCTATTTCTTTGTATTCTCTGTATCATTCCGCATCTAATTTTTGCTTTTCGCACAGAAGAAAATCATTGACGAAAATGGGAGGAAAATTCAGCTTTTCCACGACAAAAATTTTCCTTTTAATTTGTTGAGAAAAAGGTTTATTTAATATGGGTTTCTATTCTATACTGAATTTTCTGAAAATAATGTTTTTTCAAGACTGTTTTAGTTGTCAATATTTTTACACACACAGAGGTAACATAAATTTCGGAAAATAATGTTTTGTGCCAAATGTAAAACTAAAAAAAAAAAACTAAAACAGCACAATAAGAGAAAAATGAGAGTGTATTTACGTGATACTTATCTCAAATATTTTGAAAATGTTATGAGATATTGACACGTTAATTTTTTTATCTGAAATTGATGAAAGAGTAGGTATAATAGAGATTGTATAAATTAATGCATGCACATAAACATCCTTCAGTATGTGATAAAGTAACCCGTGGACCTTGTCTAGACCCAATTCAAAAGATTAAATCGTATAAATGTTATTATTGTTATGTATAAAGTCAAATAAGAGTATTTGCATGCATTTCGACTTTTTTTCTCTCCATTCGTTGCATTGGTTTTGTAGGACATGTCATGCTCTCTATTTCTTTGTATTCTCTGTATCATTCCGCATCTAATTTTTGCTTTTCGCACAGAAGAAAATCATTGACGAAAATGGGAGGAAAATTCAGCTTTTCCACGACAAAAATTTTCCTTTTAATTTGTTGAGAAAAAGGTTTATTTAATATGGGTTTCTATTCTATACTGAATTTTCTGAAAATAATGTTTTTTCAAGACTGTTTTAGTTGTCAATATTTTTACACACACAGAGGTAACATAAATTTCGGAAAATAATGTTTTGTGCCAAATGTAAAACTAAAAAAAAAAACTAAAACAGCACAATAAGAGAAAAATGAGAGTGTATTTACGTGATACTTATCTCAAATATTTTGAAAATGTTATGAGATATTGACACGTTAATTTTTTTATCTGAAATTGATGAAAGAGTAGGTATAATAGAGATTGTATAAATTAATGCATGCACATAAACATCCTTCAGTATGTGATAAAGTAACCCGTGGACCTTGTCTAAACCCAATTCAAAAGATTAAATCGTATAAATGTTATTATTGTTATGTATAAAGTCAAATAATATAAAACGTACGAGAGTTAAGGACATATTGCTGACGAGCAGTTGCATCCGTAACGTTATTCAAAATCATTAAGGTGGACAAGACACGAAACTAACGAATTTCATGTTCTAAACTTTGCTTTCAACTATTTATGCTGGTGGCATCTTAAACAAATGATACTTAGCTGTAAAATTTAATAATTTAATCCAGAGATAGTACAATTTACGTAATAATTATTAAACACTGAAAAGTTGCAGCTATTTGCATGGATGTTATTCAACTTGATCGATTATTGTATAACTAATTTAGTTAATCAAGGATCTAAACCAGCAAAAGACTATTATTTTGTCGAAAAAATGATTATTGGTACGATTAGACATGGTCACATTTATACCGGACCAAGAATTGAATCGTACTGAACAAAATAATCGAAATTGAAACTAAATCAAACTTCATAAACATTTGGAGGGATCCTATATTTCTGGAACCAGAAAATCAAAACCGAACTGAAAATCGAATAGATACCAAAATTTTAAATTATAGATTATATACCTAAATATGATATTTAGTTTTTGAATAATCAAATATCTTAAAAATACTATTTATAAACCAAATTATCTGAATATTTTTTACCCAAAATATATAAAATTACCTGAATTACCCAATAAATATTTTTATTCGAACAACCCAAATTTCCCTATATTTAACTTAAACCCCCAGAATTATCTGATGTTTTTATTCAAGATTTAGCCATGTCCGTAAAAGAAAACAGTACTTGAGACGTACTCTCTACTTTATCAGCCCAACTCCTCACCGGGAAATTGTGGTTTTGACTTCGTTATAAAGTTTTTTTTTTTGGTTTGTTAAAGAAGCTCAACGTTACGACGTAGCCTCACTTGTGATACACTCTAAAAAATAAACAGTAAAATTTATGTAGAAGAAACATGTCGACAAAAGTAAAGAAGAGAGTACGAAGACATGTCGAGCCACAATTTTTTTTGGTTACATGTACAGTTGCAACATGTGATGATCAAAAGATCGGGTCGGAACTAATTGAAATGCATAATTCGTTACATGTTTTCCAATAATCAACACAATACATAAATATATATACATATAATTACATCAGTATATTCTCATAATACTTTTGATGATTTTGCATATTTTTTTGAGCAACAATTCTACATATTTAAATAGTAAAACTAGAGTTGTTTTACTTTTAGAAAGCTAGCTAAAATAATGAAAAGCGTACAAAAAAAAAGCAGTATAGTTCTGTAGTTTGTTCGATGGTGTAGAAGCTGTGTATGGGCTGATACTGATGCGCAAACGATAAAAGCCCATACGTTATAAAGGCCCATAAGTGGAACGGTTAAGCAAAGAAGAGTCTTGTCTTCTTTGACAAAAACAAAAAAAAAAACAAAAATACGAGAGTCGTTCTCTGAAAGCTTTCGTTGATTTCGCAAGTGAGCTCTCCGATGACGACGGAAACTGGTCAATCCTCTGGTTCTAAACCCTCCGATGATGATGATGTTGCATGGGCCAAACTGGGTCTGCCCTTCTCCATCCCTCTGTCTTATCTCCTTGTTGATGATCTCTCTTTTTTTTAAAAAAAAAAACTAAATTTTACTGTTTACGACTTATAATTCTCATTACATTGCGTTGACATTAAAAAGTTTCTTCATTTTTACCCGTTTCCTGTTTAAGCTAGTGCACTTATCATCATTTTTTTTTTGAGAACTGGCTTAGTGCACTTATCATCATGTTTGGGTCTTTTTTTTCAGTACTGATTCTGTTCGAAATTTGCAGTTCCCTTGGACACTAGATTCTCGGACATCGAGATTAGGTGCAATGATATGGTGATATGCTCGGAGATTAAACCATCTTCCTCAGAAAGACGTGAATGGTGCAGAATCACAAAGAACTTGGGTCAAGGCTCTGCCACTATACATAACAAAAGGTTGAGTGAGTCTTTGTGTTGTTTTCTTTTGTTTACCCTTTCTGCTTTCTGATTATTTATGGTAACTTGCTTAGTTGGGATGCTATACTTGTTGACGAGGCTATCATCCCCAAAGATGGTGCTGTTGATATCATGTCTGGATCTGAAATTGTTCCTGGCCCTGGAGGACAAGGTTCGACCTTGCTTTCATTTTCATGTCTATTGACTATTGAGTTTGTCTGTTTATTTCTTAAAAGTTAAGTTTTTTGTTTTCAATTAGAAAGTGACATGATTAATAAAGATGCGTTACTTCATATTGGTGCATTCTTGTTGCAATTGTATATATGATGAAATAAAAGTCATCATTTCTACGGTTTAGTTTATAGGAAACAATTTAGGTGAAGGCTAATAGATTAGATTAAATATATGGACAATGGTACTATTGCTATACTATGTTTCTCATTGAACTAGTTCTGAGCCTCTGGGCTCTGATAATGAAGCTATAGTTGCAAACTCTATTTCAAGTCACTGTTTGTGTCGTTTGTATGTTTAAGTTACTTTTTAAGAAACAATAAACTTCGAGATATATAATTTTCTTAATTTAATTTGTAGGTTACTTGCAGTACAGATTTACGGTAATGCCTGCTCCAGACTCCAATTCCCAGCTACTGAAGGTCCTCTATGTTATCTACTCATAGTTGATGATTCTAATTCTTTGAGACATTTCAAGTGGAGTTTCTTATTCTATCTCTTTGATTTTGATTTCCAGATTTCCATAGACCCTGATCACGCCAAATGCAGTATCTGTTTAAACGTATGGCATAATGTTGTCACAGCTGCGCCTTGCCTTCATAATTTCTGGTCTGCCCTTTCGTTTGGTCTTGTGCAGTTCTCATCCGTAGATAAAAATATATTGGTAGGTAACTGATGGTGGTGTGTTCTGCCTGCAGTAATGGCTGTTTCTCAGAATGGATGCGGAGATCTGAGGCAAAACATCAGCATGTGCTGTGTCCACAGTGCAGAACAACTGTACAGTTTGTCGGGAGGAATCATTTCCTGCAAAACATACAAGAGGTAGTATTATCTGTTCACTCCAAGCATTTTTCTTCACTTACATATATGTCTATACTCTTGTAATTTTTGGTGACTATAACAGAGCTTGTTATGTTAGGATATATTGAAAGCGGATACAGGACTGAGGCGGCCAGCTGAAGATATTGCAGTGCTAGACTCATCTTCATCAATTCAATCAAATCTTGTAAGTATTTTCTGGAATATTCTCTATTGAGTAACTGATTTTGTAAATATATAAAGCATTTGTTATCAAGATGAGTTTCCATTGCAGCACACTGATTAATTGGTGTATGCCGCTAAGGAATCATTACCACACGTTGATTGTATTTATTGTGCAATTAGTCGTGAGTTATAACTTATACTACAATTTACATACATTTTAGATCATTGGGAGCAAGAGAAAACGTCGTTTGAGTACGCTAGTCTCGCCCACACTTGAAGAAAGAGATAGCTTGCGTTTGCAATGCCCACAATGTGGTAATATAAACTGATTCTCTTGGATAAGTTGATTCAAAGGAAACCAAAAATAAACTGATTCTAGTCGTAGTAAAGAAACGTAATCGAAAAAGATGAGGACTAGAGGTATCACGGTCAAATGCTATCGTTGATTTGATGGTTTGGTTTGTTCTTTTGTGCCAATGGCTCTATTGTCAGTTGCTACGATTGGTGGTTATCGGTGTGAAAGCCATGGTGCACATCTGCAATGCCACCTGTGTAGAGGAATGATGCCTAATAGAACCAATATTCAAGTGCCATTACACTGTAAGTAGAAGTACATAGTTCTTAAGTTTGCATTGTTTACAGTTTAAAACCATCTACCATCTAACTTTCAATACTAGTTGCTATCTTCTTTCTACCCTTGACACTGTAAGTTTATTGCTGTTGTTGCTTCACTTGCTCAGCTAAGAGAGTTAGTATCAATTAAATGGATACTCTTATATGTCATGTAAAATTTGGGTGCTAAAAACATCGAGATGCTGGTATAATACGCAGACTGATACGTGACGACTATATTAACACTTAAACATGTTCAGTAGGAAAGGGAACTCTTGCATTTTATACACACACACACACTTAACTCTAGTTTCTTGCAGGCATGGGATGTGATAGGCCGTTTTGTGGTGCTTACTGGAGCTCCCAGAATGTTACACATGGCGAATCTACTCCAGTGTGCAGTCGAGACACTTTCAGACCTGTAGGTTGAGCTATGACCTAATCAATAGTGTTCATTGTTTACTCATATCAAGGCTTGTTGATAATACTGTAATACTGTTTGTTATATAAATTTAGAATGGTTTTCGTTAAGAATAGTCTCTTTGAACTTTGGCTCTCTGTTGTGTATGTATTATATACGCAACATAACTTGATCTTAGCTTTTCTTTTCCATCACTGAGGCATTGTAACAAAAACAATTTGCACTGTGGTTAGAATTGCTATGATCCAAGATGGTTTTGTGTATATGCAGATCTCGGAACGCACTGTGACAAGGATTCCCTTCCTAACCCATGAAATGAATCGCCATGAACAAGATGTAAGACGTGACTCTCTAACAGTTATACTCTCTAACAGATTATTGATTTCTCTTTTATTTTGTGACATTCTTTGTGGTTTTTGTAGATAACACAAAGATGCATTGCTAAGATGGGGAGAACCGTGCAGGATGTTGTAGCAGAGTGGTTCAGGCTTTTCAACGATAGACAAATCGGTAAAATCTTAATATCAATTATTAACCGTTCAAGCTTTGTTTTAACAATAAGATCATTTGTGCAAAAACTAATGTTAAGTAAACTGAAAACTTGATCTCCATCCTTGATCCCAAAACCACAAAATCATCTTATGTCTACATACCTAAGTTGTAATGATGTATTTGTATGCAGACCGCTCTCGAATGCCACTCAATCATGCTGAGTCGATAACTATATCAACACATGTTTGCAAGTAAGTTACTAGTCTAGGGTGGAGGAGACTCTTCTGTCTCAAATTGATATCTTCTTGCTGTGATGATAAGTTTGTTGTTGTACATTGCAGTGAGTGTTATGATAAGCTGGTGGGGTTCCTTTTGTACTGGTACCGGGTAACGCTTACCGTAGATTACTTCCCAGCTGATGCAGCAGCGAGAGAAAACTGTTGGTACGGATACGCGTGTAGGACACAGCACCACAATGAAGAACATGCTCGTAAACGTAACCATGTGTGTCGTCCTACCAGAGGCAACCATCCCTCTTAGTCCGCATTACATCGCTGTCTCATTCCTTTCCGTGTGAACATGCTCGTCAGCTTTTTGTTATATTTGGTGGATATTTTATGTATGAGTGTGAGAAACTTACATTAAGAAATATCGACTTAAGTTGAAGTATATTCTATTCACATCTACGCATGCTTAATGTCTTAGTATTGTATGCTGATTGTTATATTCTTTGTCCAAAGACTCCAAACAATAAACACATGCATAAAATAGCTCAATGACCCCCACCACATCGAAGTCGTATAAATTATTTTTCTAGAGGAATTTTAATTCTCAGTAATAACAATTTACTATTTTGGTTTGGGAGCTATAACTATAAATACATCACAATCAAATCATGCGTTTTTTTTTCGACCATGGGTTTAGATCATAATAATCAAGATTATTTATTAAATAAATATCCAAATTTGAAAACACATTAGTGTCATTTGAGAAAAACATTTTATAATACACAAATAAAATTTAATCTTAAATATAGCCCATAAAATTAAAAAATTTAGTGGTCATACTTTACTATACACATAAAATTTATTAAGAACTATATCTATTTGAAAATCCGTTACACACAAACGATACTTTTGTTATACACATTAGTAGAAAACAGCTTTAATCACGTGTGTTTATTTTTTTAAACATAACTAATCAAAATTACAATATTAGAATGTACTTTTCATATCAAATTCCACCACGTGATATGTCATTAGCTTATAAATCAAATTCATTTATTGGAGGCCACATGTTTGTTTAAAAAACTTTTGTTAGGATCAAGTCATCTTTTCTAAAAACTACCTCCAACTGGTTAATAGCGGATCTTTGAATTTTAGGATCTATCGGATTTTTAATTAACAATTTCCACTAAATCAGAAATGGATTATATATAGAGCATCTTGTCTACTGGTTCGATCAGAGTCTAAGCTGAATAAAACCACTACTTAAAACTCAACATTATAATATAACAATTTTTAAATTATTTGGTTTCTAACAAAACGATATAAATTTATACAAATTTTATCAAAATGATCAACAACAAAATATCCGCGCATTGAAAAAATGGGTCAAAAATAATAGCATCTTGTAAATTGAATAGGAAAAATTAAAAAAATAATGTAGATTGATGATTAGAACTATGATACAAATATATGACAAGAGAAACTCAATTTCAATTTAAACCGACAATTCATATTGTTACTATATTTCAATAATGAGAACATATTTTTCTTCAGGATAGAATATCTATACTATTAAATCACACATATTACTTTAAAATTTATTTCAAACAAATAACACACTTTGAAAAAAAATGATAAAAACATAAAATAACAATTGTTAAAATCACAAACAAAAATAGTGGTAGATTTAAATCAATTTTGGATTAATAAACTGAAAAACAAAAACAAATTGTTGTGCATAAGAACTCCAAACATAAGCGACAATTACACTGAAAAGAAAACTAAAGTGTTGATCATGATGTCCTTACCATGAAGCTGATGCTGCGAGCTATGAAATTATTTCCACTTCTCAAGATTTTTAATTGTGGTACATTGATAATTACAATATACTATTGTTAAGTTAATGTTTGGTATAATACTATTACAACTTCACTATAAATTTGTTATTGCAATAAATTTGGTGGAATATTTTAGCAAGAATGAAGCAGTTTATAAGCAGAAATTACCGATCTTGACATAATAATACAAATAAAAACATTTTCTTAGAATATGTTTGTAACATGAAATTATTGGTAGAAACAAACACTTATCCCAAAAAGATGAAAAGTAAAAATGTGAACGTTTAAAGTAAAAAAAATGTAATATTAATAATATTTAACCATATTATGTTTGCTTATGAAATTTCATATTATTTTTATTTTTATTTTAGTCATGAAAAAATTATGGGTGAAAAATAGAATTATGTGTTAAAAAGGCAAATACATAAAATATAACAATTTGGACATAGAATTTAGGTTGATGTATTATATATTTGTTAAAAATAGTTATATGGATTTTTAAAATCTCATAGATAAATATGATATTTTAAAAGTTGTATCTTATGGGTAAAATGTTAAAAATTCATCTTTTAGTAACATTAGATTTAAATTAAACTAGGTGTTCACTTGCGAGGTTAATATTTTTTACAAAAATTATAAATAGATTAATAATCAATTTCAAAATTCATTAGCAAAAATTATTTTATGTTTTCTAAAATATTTATTAATTAATTAAATAATAAAATTTTATATACAGTATTTTTTATTTTTATAAATATTTTTTATAACGTAAAATAAACTTGAAAATATTAATATACACATAAACTATATACATAGATTTATATTTATTTAAAAATATTATGATGTAAAATATTTTTGTATAAAAATCTTTTTAAATAATGATAATTATAAAATTATTTAAATTATGGGTAATTATATACTAAGTGAAATATATTAATATAGAATCGGTTTATATTACTAAACGAAATGTAATATGAAGAAATATATAATATTTTAATATTACTAAAGTAAATATTTTAACTAAGATATTATCAGCTAAATCACTGAAATATTTATTAAGATTAATAATTGATCATAAAATAAGACTAAATCTATAGGGAACATGACATTTAATAATTTATTAAATATTAAATTTTTATATAAAATTATTTTTTATATTATAATAAAATATCTTTTATTACGTGAAATAAACTTGGACATACACATATATACATAAAACTACATATATAGATTTATATTTATTTTTAAAATATTATAATATAAACTATTTTTGAATAACATAATATAATTATTTTAGATAATCATAATTATAAAATTAATGAAATTCCTTTTAAATTTATGGGTTATTATATATTATAAGATATATATTTATATATAATTGGTTTAGTATTACTAAACATAAACATATATATAATATTTTAATATTACTAAAGTAAATATTTTAACTATGATATTATCATTCAAATTTTTTAATTATTATTAAGATAATAATAAATTATCAACTAAATCACTAAAATTATTTATTAAGATTAGTAGTGCATTATAAAATATGACTAATCATTAAATTAAGAAGAACATGACAAATCAGCAAGTTCACTTCATAAATAATAGTATAGATTAAAAAATTAGAAATAACTAATATTTTTGAATAAAAAGATATTTAAATCGATTTAATAAATTTTTAAACTAATAACAATTGATTTTACTAACATTCTAATAATCCATAAACCAATAACCGAATTTTAATAATCTATCCAACAATGATTCTTATGACAGAAAATCAGTAATGGGCCGATAATAAAAGCTCATATATTTGTAATTAGTGGATCCGACCCGTTAATAAGTAAATACTAAAGAAGAGAAAAGTGTTCTCCGTTGATTCACAAGAAGAAGAAAAAAAAACGATTCTGCCTCGATCCTTCATCTGCTCTGAAGTCTATCGATTTTGTTTCTTTGTATCAGCGATCGGGGATCATCTGATTGCGATTATTTCGTAATCTTCGAAATCGGGTGATCGAGGAATCACCATGTTCAATTTCTGGTAAACATCATCAAACTCCATGATCTCATTTTGTTATATTTTTTCATGATTATGCTCTCTTTCCCGTCCTCCCTATTATGTTTGTATCGAATTTTGATCTTATGATCAGTTTGAGATCTATCTGTTCTAGTCATGTCTCGTGTTGTTGATTAAAGAAGTTTGCTTCTTTTGGGTTTAGTTACTTACTGTTGATTAATAGCGGTTAGTGTTGATCTTTGCTTACTTAAATTCCCTCCTAAAGTCACTGAGTTTGTTGCTAATAGTATCCGCTATCAATTTTTTGTATTTATATAAAATCATTCCTTGTAGTAGATTTGAGCCTTAACATATCAAATGATTTGATGCGATTCTGATAAAGACAAGTATAGCTTTTTTTTCTTGGTTGCAAAGTTCAGTTTTTTGCAGTTATTGCATATCGATAAGATATTGAACACTTTAAAGATAGTATTTTGAGGATGTTTTTGTGATAAAACCCACCCAGGGGATCAAAGGAGCAACTTGGGGAGTCTCGTCCTTCTTCATCTTCAGAACCATCTCCACAACCACCACCTTGGTATTCTCCGTCTCTGGTCACCTCTCCTAGCTCATCCAGGCCTCAATCATCAGGTGGGCAGATTCCATCACATGTTTCACCCAGTGAAGCTGCCGGCATTATTTCACTTTTGAAAGACAAAAGGTTTACCTACTCTTTCTCGTTGCTTCTTTTACATGTGTGAAGGTCGTGTATATTATACAATTGTCTTCTTCAGTATGACTTAAAGGGCCTTTTAGGCTTGGGACAGTTTATGTTAACTTCCGAGCTTACACTAGATTATTACTTGTTCTGATAGTTTTGTTGCTGAAGCTCTCTGTGATTTTACAGATATTACATATATAAAAGGAATCGTTTTTCTGGACTTTTCAGTATATCGTGATCTTTCTCTTTACCATTCATATTTTGTGTTCTTTATAATTTGTGCTATAGTGTGGATGAGCTCAGCAAGCTTCTGACTGACAAGAATGCGTACCAACAGTTCTTGAACTCGCTTGAGCAGGTCACTATTCAAAACAACGTAAGTCTCGAACATCATCATCATTCTATCTGTAGAATTCTAGCCTCTTCACTGTTTACATCTTTTTCTTCTTCTTCTTTATGTTCACCAGATCAGAGAAGAGCTTCGCAAAGAGACATTACATCTGGCTAGTGAGTTCTCGTAAACACTTTTATTTTCTTAGCAACTTAGAGTCAAGGTTCATAAAGAAACCTAAAACCTATATGCTGATATTTAACAGGAGAAAACTTGGAGAAGGAACCACAGATAGTGGAGCTCAGAAACCAAGTGGGTGTATTATTCATAGTTTTGAGTGGGTTATATTGAGTATATGAATCTTTCTCAACCATCTGTTGAACTACTTGTCTATAACAGTGCAGAATAATCCGTACGAGTGAGCTTGCAACTGCTCAAGAGAAACTCAATGAGCTCGAGAATCAAAGAGAGGAGATCCTCAAATTCTACTCTCCTGGTTCTCTTCTTCATAGACTTCAAGGTAAAAAAAAAACATAGGTTTCCTTCACTCAGTATGTGTAACAAAACTATGGAGATTGCTTTCTAAACGCATTTCCGGTTATTTTTTGTGTTCATGGGGTAGATGCTATGAAGAAGGGAGATGAAGAATCAGAGGAGCTGCAACAGAAGTATATGGAGAAGGAGATTGATACAGCAGCATTTGTGCAGAAGTATAAGAAGCTAAGGAGCCAGTATCATCGTCGCGCTTTAATCCATCTCTCTGCAAAAACTTCATTCACCGGTTGAAAGCTCTTGGTTGGTTCCTTAAGCCGTTGTGTAAGTAAAAAAAAAAGAAGCAACTTAAAAAACAGGTCAATATTGAGATCTCTCTGAAAAAGCCTATAATTGTATTACAGAATCATTCGGTTATGATCTCTGAATCTGCACCTTGTAATGTTTGAATCTTTTTTGTTATATACATGAATGTGAAACTTGCAGTAAACAACATACAGTATATGTTACGTGGCATGTTGACGTGGCATGTTGATTTGCAAAAGAGAGAAATAAAAATGCCTTTTGACGTGGCATGTGTCCAATTTTGTCTTCCACAAATGGACCAACCTCGTTCTTTGACGTGCAATTTTTTAATACTAAAGTTTTAACTATAATTCATTTCATGTTGTTGTGAATTTATCATTTCCTCTTATTTGTTTACAAGTTGTGACTAATTTAACAAGACTCGGTGAAACCTAAACCTTGTCGTAAATCTTTCTTTTTTTAACTTTCGAATGGTCGGAAAATTTGAATAAAACTGGAGTACAAGAAACTCTTATCTTCTTATAAAAGAAAGAAGAAGAGACAAAGAATCTTAGTTGCTCCGGATCACATGCTCTTTTACCAACATCCGTTAATTTAAATTTGTTTCCCGGTTTCTATGCTCTAATCACTGACTGAAAACTAAAAGTATGTAATAAAAGAGAAAGAAGATGAAGGAAATACGAAACTTATTTAGGACCCATCTACCAATCGTTAATTTATAAAATAGCTAAAACAAGATCCAAAATCGAACCAAAACCAAAACCAAAACCAAACCGAACTAAACCGATAATTTCGGATTTATATATATTTCGATTTAAGCCCCTCAACAATCTCCGCTAAAACATTTTACGAACGTCTCTCTCTCTCTCTTACTTTTCTCTTTTCTCTTTTCTCTCTCTCTGACAGTTCTTTTTGTTTTCTTGTCTCTCCCCCTCGAGTCTCGATGCGAAGAATCGAGCAACTGTGTCGCTCTTTCTAACTTTCGTCTTGTATTGAGAACACAACCAGAATCCGAACGAGCTACTTGAATGCCTGTTTCTCGCTACCTAACGATGATCTTAGCTACGGCGGTGGCGTTCGCGGCGGCGATCACTGCGTTCGCCTCGCCGTTTGCCAACTACGCAGCTACGCCTCTCAAGATTCTTCCTTTACAGAGGGCTTTTCCTCTAGACGAGCCAGTGGAGCTGAGCGAGCTCAGAGCGCGCGACAGTGTCAGACACGCGCGAATCTTACTGGGCAGAGGCGGTCGCCAGAGCTCGATCGGCGGCGTCGTGGACTTCCCGGTTCAAGGCTCTTCCGACCCTTTCCTCGTCGGGTAATTTACTTACTCTAAAGGGGTTTCCTTTTTTAGAAAGTAGTCTACTTTCTTGGTTCCATCTTTTGTCATGATTCTGTCTTCAGATTAAGATCGGTTTCAACTGCTGTCTTTATCGTGCTGACTTAAGAAGATGTTATTCACTTTTGTCTCCTTTCTTATCTTTGTTGCAGCTCCAAGATGACTATGTATGTCACATTTTGCAGTCTCTGTTGATGGATTTTATCAGCCTTTTGTTTTCTCTTTGTGGATTTGAATCTTCGTTTTATGTGATGTATAATAATGTTTCTTGGCTAGGCTTTATTTCACAAAGGTCAAATTGGGTTCTCCTCCTACAGAGTTCAATGTTCAGATTGATACTGGAAGCGACATCTTGTGGGTTACTTGTGGCTCTTGCTCTAACTGCCCTCGCTCTAGTGGACTTGGTGTAAGTTAGTTATTCGCTTTCTTGTGTGGGATCAAAGGGCTTTAAACTTTGTCTTTCTTTTTTGTCTTTTTCAGATCGAGCTTCATTTCTTTGACGCTCCTGGTTCCTTAACTGCTGCCTCCCTCACTTGTTCAGATCCCATTTGTTCTTCTTCAGCTTTCCAGACAACAGCTGCACAGTGTTCTGAGAATAACCAGTGTGGTTACTCTTTTCGTTACGGCGATGGAAGTGGGACTTCCGGTTACTACATGACTGACACGTTCTCTTTTGATGCTATTTTGGGAGAGTCTTTGGTTGCAAACTCATCAGCTCCCATTGTTTTTGGGTGAGAGGCTTTTTGTTTTTAAAGCCAAAACACTTGTGTTTGTTTGAATGAGAGTGTTGAGCTTTGGTTTTCTCAAACAGATGTAGTACCTACCAATCTGGGGACTTGACAAAGTCAGACAAAGCGGTGGATGGAATCTTTGGTTTTGGCAAGGGGAAGCTGTCTGTTGTTTCTCAGCTGTCTTCACGAGGGATTACACCTCCAGTGTTTTCTCATTGTTTGAAAGGAGATGGTAGTGGAGGAGGGGTCTTTGTCCTTGGCGAGATAATGGTCCCAGGAATGGTTTACAGTCCTCTTGTCCCATCACAGTAAGCTCACTAACCACTTCTTTAGTTACCACTCTTTGATTAGTCTAGAGCATGAGCATTATAGGTAGCAGAGGTGGTTTTTAGTGGATTGTAGGCTAGCTGTGTTGAAAGCTCCGCAGGAATCGGTTAGTTAGTGAGCTAACAGGTTGATTTGTTTAGCGTTTTGGATGTGAGATTGTTGTGTGGCATGTGATAATGATTAAGAATGTGTTTTCCATCTTTTGATTACGTGATACAGGCCTCACTACAACTTAAATCTCCTGAGCATTAGCGTGAATGGCCAGATACTGCCCATCGATGCAGTAGCATTTGAAACATCGAATACACGTGGTACTATTGTTGACACGGGGACCACTTTGACATATCTGGTGAAAGAGGCTTATGATCCCTTTCTCAGTGCTGTAAGTTTTTTGAAAATTTCTTGTTTGTTTCCGTCTGAGAGAATCTTTCTTTCAAATTAATGATGTCGTTGTACTTGTGTTATCTGCAGATATCAAACAGCGTGTCGCAGTTGGTTACACCGATCATGTCTAATGGAGAGCAGTGCTATTTGGTCTCCACTAGGTATGCCTTTGCAATGTTCAATTCATTCTTTCACCTTTATAGGTCAAAGTTATGAGAGATTTATCTTGGTTTTTTGGTGTGTTTGTTGCTTCAGCATAAATGACATGTTTCCTCCGGTTAGTCTCAATTTTGCTGGTGGTGCATCAATGATGTTGAGACCTCAGGACTACTTATTTCATTATGGTTTCTATGTAAGCTCTTCTACTAGTTATACATTATATACGTTAAAGATAGCAGCACTGAAACATTCTGCTTCTATATGTAATCTATTAACTTTGTATCTCCTATTTATCAGGATGGTGCGTCGATGTGGTGCATTGGATTTTCGAAAGCTCTTGAAGAACAAAACATTTTAGGAGGTCAGACATTGAGCTTTAAGTTATTGATGATTCGCTTGTTTCTCAACAGTGTGTTCATATATCAATCCTGTTTTGTTTTGGTTTGCAGATCTTGTCCTTAAAGATAAAGTGTTTGTGTATGATCTTGCTCGGCAACGGATTGGATGGGCTAACTATGACTGTAAGTAAAACTCTTTACCATAGTCACATCATTTAGTCAAGTATACTCATCGGTGGTTATCTTCATCTGAACTTCGTCAAAACTTGGTTTTGGTTGAACAGGTTCGATGTCTGTGAATGTATCGGTAACTTCAGGAAAGGATATAGTAAACTCAGGGCAACCATGCTTGATGATCTCAAGAAAGGACATGCTTCTAAAACTGTTCTCTAGCGTCCTACTGGCTCTACTTATTTGTACTTTCTTTACCTTAACGTAAAAATTATAGTTTCAAGTCTTTTTGTGGTTTTGTTTTAGAGTAGTGCAGCTGATTCTTTTGGCCATTCACACATCTCTCTCTGTTGTAGTATGTAGTGTCTTTTTAATTGTAGATAGCTCTTCTTGTGGCCTTTAGAAGTCCACTTTCTGTAAAACCTTATTTTCATGTTTAATATAAATAGGCTTTTATGTAAGTTCTTGGATACATTGCATAAATCAATTTTCATGACATTGAGAGCTATTGCAAGAGACTGTTTCATTTACACGCTAGAACAAGATCTTCTTGAGTGAAACATCTGTTCATCCCCAGGCTCCACCGTCAGAGAGTGCCTTCCAAAACATCTTTCCTCTAACTTTGTTGATCTTCCCTTCTCATTTCCTTCAACCCATCTCTTTAGCTTCTTCATCAGCCTCTTCCTCCTTGAAGTTTCATGATGATGCTCATGATCATCATCATGGTGGTTGGTCTCTTCATGATGCTCATGATCAGCTACTACTGTCAATGCAAGAGCATCGGCTTGTTCCTCCATTTCCAAGTACTCTTGCAAGTTTCTATTTGGAGAAAATGTTACTTCCTCATAATTGTTTTCTTTCGTCATCACCTTGTGTCTCAGACAAGCATTGCTCCATCTCAGGTTAATCACTTCCTTCACTCCATTAGCAAAATCCTTCTTCAGATCCTCATACTCTTCTAACACTCTTCTATAATCTTCTTCACTCACCATCTTCACAAAAAAAATGCAAATCAACATAAAAGAATCATTGGATTTGGATTTCAAAATCAATACTTACCTCTGATGACTTCATGGACACTTCTTCCTTCTTGACAAAATCAAGAAAAAGTAAGAAGCAAATCAACATACAATAATCATTGGATTTAGATATCAAAATCAATACTTACGTCTGATGACTTCATGGGCACTTCTTCCTTCTCCTCTTGCAATACACCAACCCTAGCTTTCAGATCTTCCACTTCACCTTCAAGCTCCTTCACAACGCTGTTCTTCATCTCTAATTCATCAAGACACTTCAATAACTCTTTCTCCACTGCAATGCTTCCCCTGCTCTTCTCGATTACAACGCGGTATAATTGCTTCCCTCTTCTCCGGAGCTTCTTTGCTTGCTCCTCAAGAAACCAGTTCTCTGATCTCAAGTCTTGGATTTCTCCAACCAGTTTGAGAAACACAATCACCAAATCTTGGCTCCTCTTATGTTCTTCCTCCATCTTCAAAAGTTCTCTACGGAGGAAGTCTAACTGAGTTTTCTCAAGACTCAACATGGCTTTATGCTCCATAAGCATGACTTCTTGTTCTCTCATGTTACAGTAACGCTCGAAACGCAACTCCATCTCGTATTCCTTCCTCTGAAGCTCCTCGAGTCTGGATCTTAACCCAAGAATCTCTTGCTGTTGATGATCACCTAGGATCTCTGTCTCCTCTTCTTGTTCTTCTCCATCGTTTCTTCTGCTAGATGATGATGTAGACTCGGGATTGCTTGCAGAAGAAGGTACACCATTATCTTCTTTTCGAGACACGAACCTGGCCAAGATCAAACCAGTTGCTGATAACACAAGAGCAACACCAACTCTAAGAATCACAGGCTTCATAGCTCCTCCTCCTCCTTCTCTGGAAACTGAACCATCCATTTGTTATTATACGCTTATACTCCCCCAAAGCTTTCTTTCTCACTAACAATGTTTCCTTCTTTTGATTATATGATCGAAGCTCCGAGTAGAGAGATGATTGATGGATCTTGTAACGCTTTGATCAGATTATAATGGTTTTTATACTAATGAATGTCTTTTTATTATAACTTTATCACAATTCTTTTTGGTTGTGGAAGAAACATGTCTTGTAAGATTATTCGTTTCCTTTAGGGTGAGCCTTTTGTTTACTTTTAATTGGGTTTTTTTAAGTAATCGAGATTGCTTGCTTTTTGACCATTGCTTGCTTTACTCGCCTGAGCATCTGATTCTCCACTTACAAGACACACGTGTCGACTCCCTCGCACGTACGAACATACCTAGATGTGTCCATGTTAATACTAATTAATGTGTGCATGCATGCTATACTGTTTAGTGTTTTCTTTTCTTTTATGTCAAAAATTATTTTATTGATTAAATATGAAGTGATTTGGAAAACCAAATGAAAATAAAATAACCAGTAAAAACAAATTCCATTTAAGAACTTAGAAATTTTACTAACAAATCAGCTGATGAATTTTCTTCATACGGAGCATAACTCGAATTAAAACCAATAAGTATTATCTTGTTAAGGTTAACTCAAATCAAAACCAAGAAGTATATAAAGTTGATCATATAACTCAAAACTAAAGTGTGATGTGGGTAATCCACGGTTAGGTTATATTTAATTTGAGGATAAATGATAAGTATATCTAACGATAAATCATATGCAAAACGTGACTGATTTAGATGGGTCGAAGATGAATTACGCGTCATGATGTTGTCGGAGAATAAGAAAAAGGAGCGACGTTTCATAATTAAATATAGAGACGTTCACACATTAGAGTACTTTTTAACGTGATTGGTTTATGTGATTAACATAACACTATAATGTGCGAACACGACTACTGTGATTAGATTGTTAGCTAAGAAAAGTTAACGTGATGATTTAGATCTTCAATATACTAGCGTAGTCTCTGCCAATAACATGCTAACCTGAATCAAGTAAACAAATATGTGTAGATCGGACCCGTAACATGTGTGTTAATTTTATTGGTTTAAATATAGTAAAAAGTGTAGGAAGCGGGAGAAGAAACGAGACGAAAGATGGAGGAGATGAGATTAGAATAGAAGGTAAAGAATTCAAAGAATTGATTAGACCCAAAAAAAAAAAAAAGAATTCAAAGAAGAAGCTGGAGAGAAAGATACGCGAGACACGTGAGCATGGACGCACGGGGAAAACGGTGGTTGAAGTCAAAGTTGAAGATACAAAACCTGGTAAGGTGGCGGCTACCCTGGACCTGGAGGCGTCTGGTCAGATCATCTGGACTCAGATGTTCGGACAAACATTCAACGACGTTGGACGAATGGATGATTAGACTCTCAGAGTTTTTGGGCTTGTATCAGGCCTTGGAAAAAAAACTTTTTGGGCCTTCGTTTTGGATGGATATGATGGAGTTTTCTGATTTTTTCTTGACTATGTTTTTAATTCCCCCAAGTAGTTATGGAAGTGAATCTTCATTGTGACTTTTAAGAGGATTAGCTATCATGCTGAACAACTCGAGTCGACAATTACGACCTAGTTTTTCTATTTTTAGCTTAACCAGATAAATGGATTCCTTAAAGCTTGGGTTCTAAAATTTCTTACTATTGTGACTGACCATAAGTTCACAACACGCCATAGTAACATACGGTCACGTCTAGATTGTATTTAACAACAATAAAGGCTCAATCTGGTACATAACAATATCGTGGAAAGAATGTTTCATGTGTATTTTAGTTATAATCCATGTAGTATATACAACTATAGTCTATAGAACCATGTCACCAAAAGCAGTCGGTGCATCTGAATTTATGTACGTCCAAAACTACTTAAACAGTATGTGATTTTAGATATTGGCGACGTTGATGAGATCATTGTGTTTGGACACGGCGATTTACAACCACTTGATTCATTTTGATTGGTGTTACATAAAAAAGACACATATGGACACAATTAAGTACGGTTGTCTTGTTCTTGAAGGTGGCCACCGCACATGGCTTCGATTAGCATCTTCTTGCATGATCTTGTGGATCAATCTCGACCAACCACTGACATCGGACTCCTTTTGTTTCTTTCCTATCTGCTTATATGGAGCATATATATATAAATCAACCCACCTAGTAATTAACACTCATATCACATGTTTATTTGTTTTTATTTATTCCAGTTGTCTACTGCTGGATTCAGTTTTATTCTAAATATACAATGGATATGGAAATGTTAGAAAGAACAATTCAATAGATTATAGACTCTGGTATTTGTTTGATCACAATTTCACAATCTCGGTTATAAATTCCTCGAATATTTTGTACGTATTCCATGAAAGAGGCAATTGTTTAATATATATTTATCGATTAGAACAAGAGAAGCATATAGCCTAATAACTTACAACATCAAAATTAATATAATTTTTGTTTAAAAAACTAACAGAAAATCCTGGAAAATTAATAAATTTCAGATTTTATCATCCTAATGTATTTTTGAGTAAAAAAAGGAATAAAATCTTCTTTGTTTGATACATTGTTTATCTTTATTCGTATAACTATCCTATTTTCTCCAAATTTCTTTCTGTATATATTTTTTAAAAAATTCTTTGAATTTATCTTTCTTTCTTTTTTTGTCGGCTTCTTCGAAATTATTTATGGATAAAAACTAGGCAAGATCACAACGTCAAAAATTAAATAGAGAATCAGAAAGAAAAATTCGAAAAAAAAAACACAAAAAATCCTCCACGTGTAAGGCTCATACAAAAGGTGGTATCGTAATAATATACGCAAGAGTATAGTCGATAATAAAAACTCTATCTCTCCCTCCCTCCCGTCTTAACCTCCCATACTCTGCTTTTTATAAGCCGCTTCTTCTCCTCTGCTTCATCACCAGATACAAACACACCAGAAATCAATCAAATATTCCATTTTTCTCCAAAAAAATCATTTTCATTATCGTTTTCAGACAGAACGTTACGTGTTTGACGGTTATCCAGGGTTTAACATGGGATTGTCGTTGAAACGAGGCACCGGAGGCTTCCTCCTATACCTTCTCGTGGGTTTCTCCGTCGCCGTATTCTCTGTTTCTTACGTCGGAGAGACAAACCCTAATCATCATCATCTCTCATCATCCTCTCCTCTCTCCGTCACCGAGAAAGTCTGGCCGGTAAATAAAGTCCCATCCTTATTATCTTCTCAACATCAGAATATTCGTTGTATTATTTAATTTCGATGACGTCATGGAACCATAACAGCTATAACCCTTTCGAATAATAGATACGTGTTTATTACAATAATGGGACGTGTTCTGTTTTATTACGTACGGTACACTCAACGGCATGGAAGAATCTAAAAAGAGATTTGACTTTTTGACTTTTTCGTAAAAGTAGGATTTGAAGTTTAGCTGGCGGCTTGTGGTGGCTACTCTTATAGGGTTTCTAGGATCTGCTTGTGGGACCGTTGGTGGCGTTGGAGGCGGTGGAATATTCGTTCCTATGCTCACTCTCCTCCTCGGGTTCGACACAAAATCTGCAGCTGCCATCTCAAAATGTAAGAGAGTTCTTGTTAAATGATATGTTGTTACAATGTTAATGGGTTTAATGTTATTGTTGTTGTTTGTGTGTGTGTGTGTAAAAAGGTATGATAATGGGAGCATCAGCGTCATCAGTTTGGTACAATGTGCGAGTTCGTCATCCGACAAAAGAAGTACCGATCCTAGACTACGATCTTGCTCTCCTCTTTCAACCGATGCTTCTCCTCGGCATCACCGTTGGTGTTTCTCTCAGTGTTGTGTTCCCTTACTGGCTCATCACCGTCCTCATCATCATTCTCTTCGTTGGTACTTCTTCGAGATCTTTTTTCAAAGGCATTGAGATGTGGAAGGAGGAGACTCTGTTGAAGGTTAGGTCTCGTTTCCACCGAGTAATGTTGTTGTTTTCTATGTCGAGGTTTCACTGAATGTTTTTGTTTGGTTACAGAATGAATTGGAGAAACAACACCACGGTTCCTCAGTTAATTCACGGGGAGAACGTAAGTAAAGCCTGACACAAGTGTGATACATGTTTCTCGAACTTGAGCTTACAACACATTCTCTCTTAACTTTGTTGTTTCTGTGCAGTTTTGATCGACACTCAGTATGAGCCGCTTTATCCGAGAGAAGAGAAATCAGAACTGGTAAGTAGGCATGGAAGTTGATACTAGCTACTTATCGCCTCTTCAAGACTCGTATAAAGATTCAAGAACTTTACCTGGTTTCTTTGTTTGCTTTCAGGAAATAATAAGGTCTAACCTCAAGTTGAAACGGCTTCTGCTTTTGGTAACCTTGTGGTCTGCTTTCTTGCTCATCCAAGTCATCAAGGCAAGTCATCTCCTTCTTCTTGTAGCTTTTGGTTTTCAATCTTGATGTTGATCAGTTCTGATTAGTCTAATCCTATGGTTTATATACAGAACCAGATCAAGGTTTGCAGCACAATCTATTGGGTGCTTTTCATCTTACAGGTAATTATATGTTCTTTTTGTAACACGTCTCCCATAATCTCTCCAGAACAACGTGCTACTTATGTTAAAATGTGTGCTGCTTATGCTCCAATTTTTGAACCATTTTTTGGTTTTTTGTAGTTCCCGGTTGCTTTGGGGGTGTTTGGATTTGAAGCAGTGAGATTGTATAGAGAGAACAAAAAGAGGCTAAGAAGTGGAAACACTGAATCAATCTGTGAGGCTACAATCGAGTGGACTCCTTTGAGTCTGATCTTCTGTGCTCTATGTGGACTCGTTGGAGGGGTCGTAGGTGGTCTCCTTGGATCAGGTGGTGGGTTTGTACTCGGTCCATTGCTTCTTGAGATTGGAGTCATCCCACAGGTAACACACTCACTCACTCCTATCCAATGTTCAAGAAATTTCTTAAGTGGTAGTTAGATGTCTTATAGAGAATTAATGTTTTCAGTGGGTCCGTAAATCATTACAAAAATAAAATATAATTGGTTTGATCAGATTTAGTTTGCTGCTCTCACTAGATGATTTAAATAGGAACCAACCATCTTGTTTCATTGATCTCTCAGGTTGCTAGCGCGACAGCTACATTTGTGATGATGTTTTCGTCATCCTTATCCGTAGTTGAGTTCTATCTCCTCAAGAGATTCCCAATCCCATACGGTAAGATCTCTTTATAATCACACAACATGAAGAAAACGTTTTAGAATAAGCAAAAAAATAAGGGAAACTCATGGGCCTTATGTTTCATTTGCAGCAATGTACTTGATGTCTGTATCGATTCTTGCCGGTTTCTGGGGACAGTTCTTTATAAGAAAGCTCGTGGCAATCCTCAAAAGAGCTTCAATCATCGTCTTCGTCCTATCAGGAGTCATTTGTGCAAGTGCTCTCACAATGGGAGTGATTGGTATAGAGAATAGCATTAAGATGATACAAAACCATGAGTTCATGGGATTCTTAGGATTCTGCAGCAGTCAGTGAATCACCCTCCATTTGCTTTAAGAATGTTAGAACAAAGTGTTTTTCTTTTGATTTGTTGGATAATTTCGGTTGTCCAACATTATCATTTTTATAAGTTATAAAATCAGATTGTATTGTTGAGTGGGGGTTACTTGTAACCCAAGTCATTTGTGATCTCTTTTCTTGGCCAGTGAATCAGTTGACCATCTAGAGAAATAAAAGTTGTATCAAACTTGAATTATTTTTAAAAATGTTAGCATTTTCTTTGTCTACCAAACGTTGTATTATTGCATATTTGGATGCTTGCCAGAATGACAAAAAAAGCCTCTCAAGTCTCACATGTGCAATGAAAGTAGAACAAGAAAACAGAACATGATTTGGTAGTTTCCTATTTTGAGAGAGCAATAGATTTGGACTTTTGGCAACGTTGTTGACACTTGACGTTTGGCATCATCTTCAGACAGTTGACTGAGAAAAGGACATTTTAAGACAAATCTCATTCTCACCACATCACTTCTGTGTGATTCCAAACGTTTTGGCTGTAGGTATATTTGCACTTTCTATAGCCACAAGATTTTGAGTGATTAAGAAAACAATAATTGATGGGGTTCCAACTTTTTTTTTTTTTTTTGCCAACTACCACATTATAAAAGAGATTTTGCAGTAGATTGATTTATACTCTCTTGGTCCAAACACCACATGGATAGTCGTCTATACTGTTTTAATCTTTAATTTCTCTTGCGAATTTAAGTCTACTGTTGTGATATTCCGAGCAAGTAGTTCGCAGTTAAACGTCTATTTCAAAAACAAGAAAATCATGAAATTAAAATCCTAGTCCAACCAACCCTGATAAGAACTGATTCTTTAGACACAATGTAGGATGCCAACTTGTTGTAACCAAATTAATACTGATTACAGGTGTTCTATAAATCAGTTTAGACGATGATTAGGTGTTTGTTTAGAAGGCAAATCGGTCATAAACAAAATATTTTTTTTTGAAAATATATTTTTGATCTAAACCTCTATTCTTTTCTTTTTTTTTATAATTGGTCTAGGTGCAGTCTAGATGTCTGTTTAGACATTGATCCTTTATAAAAACATTTAATTACCATCTACCGTTTTTTTTTTGGTGATTACTACTGAGGTGAGCTGTTCCATATCCATTTTAATTTGGTCAATTGTAAAACTAACAAAAACGTTCATTGGATAACGTTTGAACACAAACATGGGATATGTTGTGCTGTTAGCTTCAGTCACAATAGAGAGAGAGACCAACAAATGTTCTTTGATGGGCTTGAACGTACTAAAAAATCTAATGAAGTGGGCTAAAACATATAATTGGGTCTAAGAGGCCCATTTAAAAAAGCTAGGGTTCAGACAAACTCATCTGCGCCTTAAATACAAATCTGTTACCTGAAGCTTAAATTTTTAGGGCTTCCAGTGTAAAAAAAAAGTTTCAGCGCGGCGGCGGAACCATGGTTCTCAAGTAATGCAATCTCATCTCTCTTTTCGTTTCTTCGTGTTGCTCAGCTCGTAGGCTTTACTGTAAACGATCTTGTTTGATTCTTCTGTTTACTGTATGGTCAAAATGGTCTGCAAGTTGAGATTTTCCTGTACATGACATGGTTAGTGTTTGGTAATAACTAGACGTAGTCGTGTGTCTCTGTTTTCACTCATTGCCCTTATGATCCATTGTGATTTTATTACATTGTAACATTTCAAGAAATGTGGGAGCTTTATGTGTGTTCTGTTTTGTGTTCTGTTTTGATTGAGACATGTTAAGAATGATATTCTCTAAACTCTTTGATTATTGTTTTTTTGACGTTTAGGACTGAGCTTTGCCGATTCAGTGGTCATAAGATTTACCCAGGCAGGGGTATCAGATTCATCAGATCCGACTCTCAGGTTCTTTTTTTTTTTTGCAATTAAAGAATATGTTTTTCTCCACGTCTCTTTATATTGATTGTTGTTATCTTCATGATTCATCTCTCAGGTGTTTTTGTTCATCAACTCCAAATGTAAGCATTATTTTCATAACAAGTTGAAGCCTTCCAAGCTTGCATGGACCGCCATGTACCGTAAACAGCACAAGAAGGTTAACCATTTATTCTTGATTCTTGTTTTTATAGTTTTGGTTCTTTGTAAGTGATACTAATTTTGTGAGTCTTACAGGATGCTGCTCAAGAGGCTGTGAAAAAGAGGAGACGTGCAACCAAAAAGCCTTACTCAAGGTCCATCGTTGGTGCTACTCTGGAGGTCATTCAGAAGAAGCGTGCTGAGAAGCCTGAAGTTCGTGATGCAGCCAGAGAAGCTGCCTTACGGTTAGTTTTCCTTGTTAAGCTGTATCAAATCTTTTGAATACTTAAAAGTGTGATGACTGTTGCAGTGACATTAAGGAGAGGATCAAGAAGACAAAGGACGAGAAGAAGGCAAAGAAGGCCGAGTTTGCTTCCAAGCAACAAAAAATCAAGGCCAATGTCCCCAAGGCTGCCGCCGCACCCAAGGGTGCTAAGTTGGGTGGTGGTGGTGGCAGACGTTGAATAGTTTAGCCACTCATTCATCTCTCTCTGCTCTTATCCTTTCTTACTTGTTCCGACATTTGTTTTGTCACAAGTTTTTTTAATAGTTTTGCCCCTTGTCTGATTTTATTGTACTCCAGAGATTTTTATGCAGATTATGAATTTTTTTGTTTGGCTATCTGGAAATTGGGAAATTGAATTAGGACATTGCTTATCAGTTCATAGCTTTTCTACGGCTTTACTGTTCTTCAGTAGCAATGTCTTGTGTGTGAACATAGAAACACTATTTTCCTGAAAGCACCTTAAACTAAAACAAGACTTGACACTGTATCCAAGCTACAATTTTGGACCCAAATTGAAAATCTAGTTGAGTTGGAACTGAGCTGATACTGCATCGCTGCAAGTTGTTTCCCACGTTTGCTGCGTCTTGCTCGAACCAGCCTCTCTTATCATCGACTTCAGTTGTATAAGCTGTTGAAAATAAGTCAAGTAAATGCCACTTGAAATAATGAGATAAAACTAATACGCAACGTACCTCTTCTTGTAACAACTTCTTTTCTCGACAGATAACATCAAACTCTTGCCTTAGTGATTCGTAGAGATGCTCGAGCTGTTTGTTCTTCCACCTGGCTTTCCTGTTCTGGAACCAAACCGCAATCTGTCTAGGTTGCAGCCCGAGTTCTCTGGACAGCTTCATCTTCCTGTCCGGATCCAGCTTCATCTCCTCTTGGAAGCTTATCTCTAGTAACTTTAGCTGCTCGCTAGTCATCTTCTTCTTCTTGGTTTCATATCCATTGATGGTGTTGCTCGCTTCTCCATAACTGCTCTCTGCCATTGCTGGAGGGGTCGCATAATAATGTTCATGGAGCGGACCTCCTTGTGTCTCCACCATTGTACCTGAAGACAAATAAAACATTTGTTTTCTTGGATTTGATTCCTGAGTGGACTATAGTTTGCTATATATGAATAAGCACCAAGCACACACATTAGCCTCGATAACCAAGTAAATGTGCATATATATACGTACCGGAAACATTGTCAAAGCTATGGAAAGGATAGATGAAGTTGGAAGAAGATTGGCCATTGATGAAAGGGCTGCTCCAATATTCCATATTTGTCTTCTACCTTTTTCCTCTCTTGACTATATCTGCATACAACAATCGGTTCCAAGAGATACGGTTTAGCCAAGCAAAGACATGATCTGAGCTTGGGTTGTGTATATTTATGGACATGTTATACTACATATATGCAGAATATATAGTGTTGAAACCTCCTAGGTCTTCTGATATTAACTTCGTGTAATTAATTGAGTCACTGTTAAGTGTTGAGTAAAGAGAAAGAGCAAATATATGTAATGAATGGTTTCTCACTTTCTCCGTTGAACCAGTAACAAAAGATCCAACTAATGGCATTAAGTAAATGGTTTGAAACGAAAAGTGTGGTTAGTGTTAGTGTAGATGACAGAACGATACAAAAGATATAAAAAAAATAGTTGGATGATGGTGATTTTGATTCTTGTATTATAGTTATCAGTATTTGATTGACATTTTAGGTGATTGAAATAGTTTACTGAATAGATTTAAGAGAGATTTTATTGGCCATTGAGCTATTTTAAATTTATTAAAGTAAATGAAAAAACTCAGAAACCAAACCCGCAAGTGATTTATATGTTAACACTTATCATGACCTCTTGATTTTATGCATGACTTTTTTACCGTCTACAAACCAACCAATGCAATGTGTGATTATATTTATATATATATTTCAATAATGATTTACATTACATGTTGATAAATCAGTACATGTTGATAGAATTTTCACATGATATCTGTCACAAAAGATGCTAAAAATGTGTTACTCTGCATGCATGTCTCCTCACCAAGCATGAGAAAAATATGCCAATTGAATCTTACTGCAGACTAAAAAATAATAGCTTGAGGGGTGTTATTGGACCGATGACTTAAATTAAGTTAAAACTGTATATATATAATATTCAGTTTTGATGACAATTATAAAAATGCAAATGTGTGGGTTACAAAAAAAAAATTAACACTCGTTTTTCGTATACGTATTATCATGGTAAATCACATAGAAAAGTGAGTGTTCAAAGCCTTTAAAAAAAGAAGTGAGTATTCATAAATTTGTAAACAAGTAATTGGTGATCAACAGTTAATGTTGATATTGTCGACAAAAATAGCTAATGTGGTATGTGGATATTAGACTTGTTAGTATACGAAGAGAAAAAAAGAAGTGAGTACTGAGTAGAGAAAAGGAACAGTTTCATATAGAGGGAAAATAAAAGAACAGAGAATGGTCCAGATTCTACTTTTGTACACATGCCTATCACTTTCTCTACCTTAATCAATCTCTAATCTGACATACACGATTTCAAACTCCTACTCTCAATCAATATACATAGCCTCCCAGTTTCATCTCTTTATATGTAAGTATAAGTGACCCCATATAGTCTTTTATTTAACACTGTGAAGCTGCAGGAGTGCTACTACTCAAAACACAAAGATCAGAGCTGAGAAAGGTCCAATTCGAATACTGACAGACTTTTGGAGCACAGTGAACTAGGTGGTGAAAATAGTATCATCGTATCGATCTACGAGTTTTGTTTTTCAATGTTGAAATGTATTTGATCCGGTGTTAAAGTAGGGACTGATCGCAACGGGTTTTTGTTTTCAAATTCTATCAAACTAATTAATCTTTGTGAGCAACTGGATCGTTGTCGAGCTAAGCCAGCTTGAAAAACTCAAGTTGTTGATTGGTATAAATGGCCTTTTGGTGAAAAAAAAAAACTTTTTTTGAACATACCATCATGAAAATGTTCAAAAGGTATTGGATAGGAAAATCTGAACATGCAAAGTTATTCAGTAAATGATAAAAACGTTTTGGATAGACTCATAAATCATCACGAAATCTCATTATTCTCAAAGCTAGAGGAAATAGATGGCATTTTCAAACGATCTATCTCGTTCTCTGTTTCTCGCATTCCTATAGATAAATGTATAGCTTCTCGGAACCCATACGGTACCTCTTGAAAGACAAAAAGTAACTACGGTCATGACTTATCTTCCCAACCTGTTTCGTATTTAATTATAGCTGAAAAGCGTTTTTACTGGACCATACAATTAATTTCATCAGTTTAACGTTCATACATGGTGACAAAGTAGATCCAAACTTATGGGTTTGTGCTTGTATCGCCAACGCCCCAAACCAACAATGTTTTTACCACTATAACAGCACTAATCATGTTTGTTATGAGGTTATATATGGTTGCGCCAAGCTAGAAATTATATCACTAATCTTGTTTGTATCAAGTTATACAATAATAACATTAATTGTCTACTCGACTTGATATAACTTACGTATTAGTCATGTATGTATAGATTAAATTATACAATATTTGAGAATGAATCTGGATAGAGACACAACTTACATAAACCACTAACACTATATGGCATTGTTAAATGTGAAATTATTTTTTGTTAATTCGGACAGTAAATTAGAATGTAAAGATATGAAACTATCATGTCATTCCAACAATGAATTCCATATGGATTTTGGGGTGTCGGGAGGCTTATAAAAAACAAATGTAGATTCATGGTAAACCCTACTGAATTGTTTAACTAAAAAGTAAAAATATAACTGTTGGATTCAATGCGTTGCAGTTCCTTTGGGATTGGAGTACTTGGTCACAATACAATTTTTTTTTGTCACCATACAATTAATTGAGCTAGAAAAGGTAATAAACAGAGTGATTAAATGGTAAAAACCATAATGATAAATTTAAACGTGGTCCATATAGCCATATAGGCTATAGCTACACAGAAATAAAGCTCAAAAGAGAGTAATGCGTGTGTGTGTGTGTCTCTGTATCATAGACTCATAGGTGAAGATTTTAGTATAAAGCAGAGCACATTTCATTTCCTTCTAGCTTTACTTTCTCTGCTAGTTACACCAATAAAACTCCATGTTCGTTAAAAACCAAAACCAACGGTCAATGGTTTCTGAAATATATATACTCGCTAAATAGAAGAGAACATGGTGAAATGAAATCTCTAAGTTTTTTACATGTACTTTGAAACTGCCAAGTGCTGAAGACATAGCTTGACTTTCCTTCCTTCTGCCATTATTACTTTTTGGTAATTTAAGTCGAAGTTGTCATTGTCTCCTATATCCATGGGTGAAAATTAAAACTAGCATTCAATAGGATAATGGACTTTTAAGTAACAAGAATACACGTTGTGTAACAGTTAATACTAATGGTCCCTTTCAGAGAAAATAAATGGCCCGGTCCATACCATTGAACAAGACCCTTGTAGTCTTTCAGGTTAGAGCATCATTATAGGTAATCTCTTGGCTTTAGGTTCTTAATTTTTTTTTTTTATTTTAAAAAACCCAACCAATCGCAAACCGCCACGTGGGACCCACGAACAGTACAAGAGACAACTTTTACGGAAGAGACAAAAGAGTGAATTTTTTTAAAAAAAATGTGGGTCCCACCGCCTAATATCCTTCTTTAGAGTCGCCGATATTAATGCTCTTAGATTAGTCAAAACCCAATATATTTCAGTTTTTGAAGCATCTCACAACTTGTAGTTGTATTGAACCCACCTTACATTTTAGTTGTGTCCTTTCAATGTCATGTTATGTATGACAAATGAAGTCTTGAACAATGATTTATTTTTTACATCACTTTTCCGACTTAGAATCACCCTTGATTCTCGAACCAAACGGAGTATGAAGTAAAAACAACATACTCGATCAAATTCACAATTTGCTATTTATTATAACCTAGTTCAAGAACTAGCTCAAGATGACAAACAGTTTACAGCTTCCAAGTATTCCTATATGCAAAAGTGTTGATGTGCATCTCTTCTTTCTAACTATTATTTCACACAGCAGCTTTCACCATCCCATCTACTTTAAACCACCAAATCTGCTGTAAGTAGGCGACTGCATCGAACTGTCAAAGCCAAGAAGAATAAAAAAACAGCATCGAAACATTGACATTTGCAAAAGCAACCGTTCTTTATGTTTTCAAGTTTAAAACATTACCCTAACCATTCTTGATTGACCACTCACAAGTCACAACAACCATCAATCAAAACCTAAAAGCTCAGACAGACAACTAATCAAACTAATAACTATTAGGGATATATATCCCACATCGGGAATTCTAAGAAATATTAACTAATATATAAAGGGTTATGGTCAATTCACTAATCACCAATTGGTTTTAAGTTGGAAGCCTATAATAAACCCGAATCTAACAATAACACTCATGCAAGATGTCAAGGGTTGTTCTAAAGCAGCATTCCTCAAAGATTCTAGAAGCTGGCAAAAACTGAGTATCAAGAACCAACAGTTGAATGAAACGATCACAAACCAAGTCTGCAATGACCTAGACATGTACTTCCTTTTGCTAAAATGAAGAATATTCTACAGTTATGAGGAAAACTCCTCACATTGATTCATCTGGACCGTGAAGCTGGTTGGTGAAAAAAAAAAAATTAAAAGCACGCCCGGTGGGACTCGAACCCACAATCGTTTGATTAGAAGTCAAACGCCTTATCCATTAGGCCACGGGCGCTTTCGATACGTCTGGTGCGTAGTATAATTATATAATAATAGTATTGATGACACGAGACTTAGAAAATAGTAACAATCCTAAATGTAATTTTCAGTTTCTGTCCACTTGTTTTTCTATGTTTTATTTGACAAAACTGATAGCAGGCTAAGATAACTAGCAAGCAAGTGCAACTTTTAAATGTTTCCTCTCAAATGTTTTGTTTTGATTAATCCTCCATATGATTTGATACACTACCAAACACATTGGGTTCCGCATACACAAGACAATTGCAACAACCATAAATGAGAGACACTTATTCTCTATTTACACCTAGACTGGTACGGGACTTAACCCTTACAAAAGATGCTTTTGCAAGTTCTTACGAGAGTGTAATACTGCTACCAAGAATCCAAATGCATCAACAAGAGTTTATTTGGTCCTTGTTTTATTTCCAGTGTTGTAATCTTTTTTTTTTTTACTTTCATCAAACATTAGCATATTGGTTTTTGTTCTTGATAATCCAATGGAGATAACAAAACATTCGAGAGGATAAAAGAATTGATGAGAAACACAATGTGTTAACATTATTATTAGAATGTGTTCAATACTTAATAGTAAGCTAGAGAACAAAGTTAATATTGATAAAACTAACCTAAACTAGCAGATGTCCATATTCAAGATAATAATCCTTTATGACTTTACTGTAGAAAGACCAGTCTGGATGAGAAGACTCGATCATGGGCTGACCAAAAGAATGCTCTTTAATGTAATCTTGAACATCCGATGAATTTGCGAGATCATCCAAGTAAGAACAAAACTCTCCTTCTGGATCTAACATAATCACCCAAAAAAATCAGGGCTAAAAGATAAGAAATGGAAACGTCATGGGGTTTAAAAAACGATCACATACCAAGAAAGTCATCCTTCTTGTCTGTAGGATCGTAACTCACCGGGAACACACCTGTATTGTCCTGTATGCATTCACATAAAGACCAATTATAGCAAGGAGCAAAAACTAAACTAGTAGAGATGGAAAATATATTTAATTACAGGATTAAGAAGAGCTTTATATGGTTCATCATCGATGAATATAGTGTTTGAAGCAGAGAACCCTTTGAAGTACTTAAACACTTTAGAGAGTTCCTTGAAAAACAGAGGTTTATCACTGTTATGTAATGTCGTACTTCCACTATCAGTACACTCTTCTTGGTCCTATATAGCAAAAGAGTATATCAAAAAATGCTTAGCTGAAAATACATACATACATATAAATCATAAGAGTCTTACCCACACAAAAAGAAGATTATCTTGAAGATTTTGAAGAACAATGTTCAGAACTATATCAACGTTTTTCCTATAATACAAAACCATGAAAATCATATAAAATGAAAAAATAATAATAATCTGAATTATAAAAGATGGAAAATGAAGAGAGACTAACTCGCAAGCAGAGGACCAAATCCCAACTTCGAATCTCTCGAGGACAAACTTCATAAAATCCTCAGCAAACGGCCTCTTATACACTAATAAAAACAAATCAAGTTAAGCTAACTAAATAATTAAATGTAAATACTGTAACAAGCTACCTAGGTTTGGGCCACAAGAAGCATCAGGAGATCGGTTCTTGGGAGTTTTGCGGTTACTCTTCCGATGAACTCTATGAAGAAGTAGACCACTTAGACTTAACACCAAGAGTTTCTTCTTCTTCTTCTTCTTCTTCTCTTTCTTAGGTTCTAAACTAAGTTTATCCAGAATAGAACTCAGTTCTGTCTCCTGGTCTGCTGCTTCTTTATCACATGGGCACTCATCGTCGGATGCAACAACGACACTCTTCTTATTCTCTTCTTCAGCCATTGTTATTCTGAAAATGATCGTCAAAATATGATGGATTTTTATAGAGTCAAAGTCATGTCAAGTTTGTATGCGATTTTAGGTTAACGAGGTCAAAGCTCATTTGTTTCGTTGTATTACTTCTATGCGGCTCTTTGGATACTGCGTTACAGATTCTATTATTCGAAGGGCATCTCATCTTATCCAATGGTGTATTTAGTAGTCAAAACGTTAGTATTATACTATATGGGCCGTATATATTTTGGGCCCATATGTTGGAAAATGGAATAAAATCTAGGACCCAAATATTTGTTTCTAGAATTTAAACTAGTCGTATTCGAATATTCCATTGCTTGGACAAGGAGCAAAGGAAAATAAGAAACCTTTCCTCGTTTGCAAAAGACGTGCAGCACATCGTTTTATTATCCAACGGTGCATATCAAAACAATCCAACGGCTGTCCATTACCCCAGTTCCTCTTTATATATATCAAACCAGACCAACCGATTCATCATCTACTGTGAATCAATCGCTCACTAAACCCTCGTACTTATCGCCTGTCTTCTTCTCTAGATCTACAACCATGGCCACTATCACTGTTGTTAAGGCTAGGCAGATCTTCGACAGCCGTGGCAATCCCACCGTCGAGGTTCATTTCTTACTTTGTTTTATTCGTTTGTGGATCTGAGATGCCCCTTTTGAGCTTGTTTTGTTAGAAGAGATGATGAGATCGGTGTTTTTTTTTTTGATCGCGAATAGAACTATGATTATACCTTTCTCCAAATCTCGATTACGTGGTTGATTGTGTGTTTGTTTTTAACATGATTCTTGCAACGGATCTGTTTATATCGTACCTCGTTTGTCTTGTGATATAGTATTTGAACTTGATAGTGAGAAAGATTTTGAGCTGATGATTGTCTTTGTTTTATGTGATGAAGGTTGATATTCACACATCCACTGGTGTGAAGGTTACAGCAGCTGTTCCAAGTGGAGCTTCCACTGGTATCTACGAGGCTCTTGAGCTTAGGGATGGTGGTTCTGACTACCTTGGAAAGGGTGTTTCTAAGGTGAGAGATTGCGTCGTGGTGTTTATTTTTGTGTTTTGATATGAATGGGATCTTTTTTGACTGATTTGTTATTTTGTTTGATGTGATTAGGCTGTTGGAAATGTGAACAACATCATCGGCCCAGCATTGATTGGAAAGGTGAGTATCTCTATTTAAATTTTTACGTTCAGTGCATTAGTTATGTTTGTTGTTATCTGAGATTCGTGTATTTTAATGTTGTTTCTTGCAGGACCCAACTCAGCAGACTGCTATTGACAACTTCATGGTCCATGAACTTGATGGAACCCAGAACGAGTGGGGTTGGTGCAAGCAAAAGGTGCTTTACTAAAGAAATTCATGTTTTGTTTATTCACTCAATAATGAAAGACGATTCTGACCATCTATTTTTGTTTTCAGCTTGGAGCCAATGCTATCCTTGCTGTGTCTCTTGCTGTCTGCAAGGCTGGGGCCGTTGTCAGTGGTATTCCTCTCTACAAGGTAGGGCGATCTTGAGACTTGTGAGAAAACTGTTGCTACTTTTTGGTTTTTCTGGTACTAGATGTTCTAAGCTGTTCATTTTCGTTGTATTTGGGTTTTTAGCACATCGCCAATCTCGCTGGTAACCCTAAGATTGTGCTACCTGTTCCTGCCTTCAACGTCATCAACGGTGGATCACATGCCGGAAACAAGCTCGCTATGCAGGCACGTTCGTTGTGATTCTTTTTCATTGCTTTTCAGATTTCAAACTTTTGCAGCGTTGAATATTTCTGACTGTCTAATGATGTTTGCAGGAGTTTATGATTCTCCCTATTGGAGCTTCTTCTTTCAAAGAAGCCATGAAAATGGGTGTCGAAGTTTACCACAACTTGAAGGTAAACCTTAAATTGTTGTGTTCTTTGAGATGCCCTCGTAATATGCAATATGTAAACTATGTGTTCCTAATACAGCTGCTGTAACTTCAGCTAAACTAACATGTCTTTTTATGCTTTTTCCAGTCTGTGATTAAGAAGAAGTATGGCCAGGATGCCACAAACGTTGGTGATGAAGGTGGCTTTGCACCAAACATTCAGGAAAACAAGGAAGGTCTTGAATTGCTCAAGACCGCCATTGAAAAGGCTGGCTACACTGGCAAAGTTGTCATTGGAATGGATGTTGCCGCTTCAGAGTTCTACTCATCAGACAAGACCTACGACTTGAACTTCAAAGAAGAGGTGGACCTTCTCTTTCCATATTAATGGCTTCCTCTTTCTAAATTAATTAAACGCAAGGACTATACTCTCAATTTCGAGCTCCTGCTCTGTTTGTTTCTCTGCAGAACAACAATGGCTCTCAGAAGATTTCTGGTGATGCACTCAAGGACCTCTACAAGTCCTTTATATCTGAGTACCCAATCGTGTCTATTGAGGATCCATTCGACCAAGATGACTGGGAGCACTACGCTAAGATGACCGCTGAGTGTGGAGACAATGTTCAGATTGTTGGTGATGATTTGTTGGTCACCAACCCCAAGGTTTGTGGCATAACTAGATGGTCTTTCCTCTCTCTCTATGTTTTCATTAGATTATCTCTCACTCAAAGTGCTTATATATCTGTTTTTACTCTTCTCTTCTTTCAGAGGGTTGCAAAGGCAATCGCAGAGAAGTCTTGCAACGCTCTTCTCTTGAAGGTATTCTCCATCGAAGATTATAATCTTAATTCAGATTATAACCTTTCAACAATTACTGACTAAATCTTTTGGTGAACAGGTTAACCAAATCGGGTCAGTGACAGAGAGTATTGAGGCAGTGAGGATGTCGAAGAAAGCAGGATGGGGAGTGATGACCAGCCACAGAAGTGGTGAAACCGAGGACACCTTCATTGCTGACCTAGCTGTTGGCTTGTCTACTGTAAGTTTTAAACCCCATTTGAAAAGCCAAATACTCGTTTGTAACATATCCTTGTTGTCTGATTCTAATTTGATTCTCTCTTTGCCAGGGACAAATCAAGACAGGAGCTCCTTGCAGATCCGAGCGTCTAGCCAAGTACAACCAGGTAAAAACATCATCCCTAAACCCAAAAATGATCTTAACAAGAATCAAGAGCATAGTGTACTTTATTATGGACTAATCTGTTTTGTTTGCTTTTGCTGTAACTATTAACAGCTTTTGCGTATTGAAGAAGAGTTGGGATCAGAGGCAGTTTACGCTGGAGCTAACTTCCGCAAACCTGTCGAGCCGTACTAGACAAGTGCAAGCTTCTTTGTGACGAGAAGAAGAAGATCAGAGTTGTGTTTGCTCATTTTGCTTGAATAAAAATTTACGTTTGCTTCTTTGTTGGTTTTTTTATTTTCTGTTTATGGTTTTAACCCTTTTTAGGGGGGAAAGTTGCTTTACTTTTTGTAAGAGAAACCTGAGATAGCTCTGCCTTTTTCTATGGAGGACAGCAGCTTTTCTTTATATAATCTGATTTCGGCTTTACTCTTAATTTCTCGTGCCTGATACTACTTAGGGCCCGACTGGTTCAAACACATCGGTTGCGGCTGCGGGAGTTTGCGGATGCGGGTGATTGCGGTTTCAAGCATTATGTTGCGTTTTGTATGACTGGCATAACGTTTGAAAATTGTTGCGTTTGCGGGAAGTTTATGACTGGTTGATTATGAAATATTACAGCGGTTTAATAATAAATTACCAATATAAACATATTATAACATTATAAAAATATAAAAAATATATTATTGTGACAAAATATAATAATTATTAACATAATATGATTAATAATAATATTATGTTTATTTATTAGTTGAAAACTATAATTTTAATATATATTTTTGAAGATTTATATTAAAAACTTTTAAAGAATATTTTGTTTCGTTTTATATATGTGTATATCTTTATAAATGTATATATATTAAGTTTTAAAAAATTCTAATCATGAATAGATAGTTTAAAATTTTTATAAAACAAATTATGACATTGATTGTGAATTTAAATTAATATATAAATTGTGTATATATTTTTATTTATAATATTTCCATTTTTGATTTTTAATTTTAATTTTAAAATATTTAGAAAAAATAATTTTATATTTTTGTATCCAACCGCAACCGTCCGCAACCGCAAACGCTAGCTGGATTCAGTTTTGGATTTTAAGAGGTTCGGAGCGGTTTGAAGCGATTTGTAGCGGTTTGTATGATTGTTTTGAAACGCTGTCAACCACTATCAACCGCAAAAGCTGCGTTTGCGGGTGGTAGCGGGGAAACCAGTCAAGCCCTTATTAATCTCCAGTGACACTGTATCGTGGAGTTTTGTCTGTAAACTATGAGCTTGAATGCAGCGAGACGGGTGCGGGAGTTTGGGAATTGGTAGAAATAACTCCCCACTTTGTTAGTGTCTGTTCATTTTTTTTAACTTAAAGTTCTAAATGTTCGTTCCACTCTGTAAAGATGACTAGTGAGACGCTTAAACCAAACTCGATCGAATATTTTGCAGTTGTAATCAGAATCGTTTTTCTCCTCTCTATTACATCGCTCGCTCCCTTTAGCGTTGAAGTAACCTAAACAATGGATTCTTCATTTAAACGAGGGATAATATTATATCATAATAAATAATATAAATGCCTCTTGTTAACAACAGCAGGTTTGCCCGAGTGGTTAAGGGGGAAGACTTAAGTTCTTCTGCACATAAGTGCGCGTGGGTTCGAACCCCACAGCCTGCAACTATTATTTCTTTATTTTTTCAGTTATTTAACTTAGTATTTTCATGTTGAACGAACACCAATGTATCAACGATCAAGAGGACAATGATAATCATGTGTAGAAGAAAACAATATCATCTCTTGAACAAGTTCTATAACTGAAATATATCATGTGTTCATGTGTTTTATCCAGGAACAAGTTTTATAATTGCTTTACAAAGTTAATCTGACCAAAAATTTTAATAAGGACAAGAAGCATGAACATATCACTTCTTGGAACGTTTCAAGAAAACAAGAAACCCTATGCTTGTCAAGACAATAACCCCAGCCACAACACCACTCCTCCACCAACAAACCAAACCCCCACCACCTCCACTACAGCTTCTTTCAGACAAATCTCCAACCATCTCAACACACATCGTCTCAGCAAAATCCAAATGCAACCTCAAAACTTTCCTCCCCAATGACCTAGCAAAACCAACAGCAGCAACAACATCACTATCCCCACTTATCAAAACCTTATCACCTTCATCATCTTCATACATTATCTGCACCACAACCTCATCACCACACCCTTCCATCACACCACTCATCACCTCCTCAAAACTCGCCCCCGTCGCGTTAAACCTATGCACTCTCCCTCTACGGTCTTCAAACTTAAAAGCAAACAACAAACTCATCACACTACTCCCTTGAGACTGTAACTTCCCTCCCGTCTCTCCTCCTCCTCCTCCTCCCTCCGAGTTCAACAACGTCGCCGACATATCGCTATGCGTCTCGTAATCCTCGGGCGGATGCTGCTCCAACGTGAGAGCCGAGTCCCAGAACTTCTGCATCATGTCGTTAACAGCTCCCGAGCTGTTCTCGACGGTGGAGATAGCCGCGTGAGTGATCTGCAGCACGTCAACGCAAGCCGCTGCGTATCCGTCTTTGTCCAAAACCGGAAGGTGCAGAAACTTACCGTCGTGCATGATATGTAACGCGTCGACGATTGTTGTCTCCATCGACGCGCATTCAGGGCTTGGCGTCATAACTTTCTCGACGAGTGTTAGCTCGGGGGAGAGATTCTGCGCCACGACTCTCATTAAAATGTCTTTCGATGTTAGTATCCCGTGTATCTTGTTCCCCACGGCAATGATCACTGAGTTAACCCTTAGGTCACGCATTTTCTTGGAAGCTACGAAGACGGGATCCGAAGGAGAGACGAGTGCGACTTTCGAGTGTTCTGTGATGATCGTGGATAAGGCTGGTTTGAACATATGGTCTCTTAATGTTTCGATGAAGGGATAAGTAGCAGCTAAGGCGCTTCCTTGCTCTGCTGTTTTCTCCATGCGAGAGATGGCGTCGTAGAGGCATTTGGTGATGTCTAGCAGAGCGATGACTTCGCCGTTTTCCACGACTGGCAAGTGTCTGAACTTCCCTTGAACCATCTTCTCGAGAGCTTGGATGGCGAGTGAATCAGACGTGACGAAGATGGGGTTTCTCGTCATGACTTTGGAGACGAGAGTGTGGTCTGGTCTCAACCCTTCCGCGATCACTCTCGTCGCTATGTCCTTGTCGGTGACGATGCCTGAGAGAAGAGCGCTGGTGTCGGTGAGAAGGACCGCGTCGACGCGGCGAGAAGCCATCCTTCGACATGCGTCGAACACGGTTGTTCCCTCGGGGATGGTGAGGGCTTTGGATAAGCGTAGCTTCTTGACGGTTCTTTCCAAGTCGGAGACCGGTTCGGGGAGAGGTGAACCGGGTTTGGGGGAGGTGGTTTCGTTAAAGCTACTGTTTCCGCTTTCTTGGGTGTGGAGAACCGGTTTCTTGGAGGCTGATGATCCTCTCCTTATGCTTCTCCTCCCAGATGAAGTCATGTTTAGGATTATGAAAGGAATGATCCTTTTAATCACCCATTAATCTACAAAACAAGATAATAATTACAATTAGTTGTCATGCAAACACAAAAGGAGATGCAAAGCATACACATGAATCATAATTTAGATGTAATAATCTAACCAATTAGTGGAATACGTTTTCAACGAGAAGGACAAAACAACACATGGCATTAAGGAATGTGTATATAAATGCCAATGCAATGTGTTGGATCTTGGACATTCAGACAAAGTGATGCTGATCATCAGCAAGAATGTAAGAAAAAAAACCTATGAGATGCATGATAAAGACGAGGATACCGACCGGCGATCAAGAATGATGGTGAAGATCTTGAGCAGGTCGAAAATTTATATGTTTGATCTTAAAAAGAAAAGAAAAAATAAAGGTTTGATTTCCAGAAATGAGGATTGATCTTTGTTATCTGTTGTTTTTTTCTCCTTTTTAGCTATTTTCTATTTTCCTTAATAACGTGTCTGGTGGTGCGTGGTGGTGGTGTTGCCACTCACCCCCCAGAAAATAAGAAGATGAATACAATCATTCTTTTATTTTTGCTAATTAAGCTACGCTAATAAGAACGGGCTATTTGGTGTAATTAGTGTATTTTTTTTAATTTTGTTGACTTTATTTATCAGAAGGAGTAATTCGATTTTTAATAAGAACGTTCTAGTTGGTGTAATTGGCAGATAATTATTTTTGGTGCCTTGATTTATCTGGCGTAATTCGATTTTTTAAAGGATAAAATTGTGAGTTTAAAAAAGAAAAGGATACAATATGCAAAGAGATCATATTATTCAGTGATTTCATACAAAATTAATAATTAACAAATAATAATAAGTAAATGAAAATTTATGATGGTTTTAAATTCTAAGAATGATAACTTGATTAGTTAATTAAAAGAAATGACAAAAAGCTTAATAAAAGGATTTGTGTAGTCATTTAAAACACCAACATATTAATATTCTATGAAACATGCACCAACACCCAGCCGTTGTTATGTCACTTTTTTTAACCCAACATCTTATGATTTTATTTTTGACATTTCATCTAGCTATAATCAATTTAGTTGAGATTTAAATTTTAATAATACTAAATCTTATATAAATATTACGTTGTAGAAATTTAATCAGTTTACTTTATAGTGTAAAAACAATTCACCTGCTTTCATCTTGTAGTCTTTTTTGCTAGTGGATAGAATATCAAACGCATATTTTTATCTTCCTCCGATCAGTAAATTAAATCCAAAAACTTACGTCCCAAGGTTGGTCGCGAATGATTTTTGTTAGTTACATGATTAACGTCTAGAAGTTGCGATGTCAATGTACATATACTGACGACATGTTTTTGTTACGACTTACGTGTATGATAATGATACTTTTTATGCCAGAATACATAGAAATAGAAGTTATGTCCTACGGTCCTACCACGTGTGGGTCGTGCACGTGCTTGCTAGTTGTAAACTTGTACTTGGGAATATTATACCAAACTCGAATTTCAAGTATATATATATCGGAAGCGTTTATTAAGTTTCCCTAAAAAACAAATAAGTTTCCGTAAATCGAGCGAGTTTCGGACTAGTAGAGAGTTTTCCGGGGCCCAGAACTCTTCGACCTATCTTTAAAAAAGTTCAAAACCCCTACAGTATCCTTCATTCTCTAGATTTGAATGTACGAAGTCAAAGAAAATAAAGAAACGAAAATGTAAATAGACATAACGTTGATACAATAGTACTCTACGTGTGTTTTGTATTAATATACATATTATAGATGGTGGACACTTTATCTTGATATGCCTCCTGCAAGGAAACGAGACAAAATATGAAATAACGAAAAGAAAACGTAGTGTTCTAAACTTCTAATTAACAAGTATGAAGTATCTCACAACGCACTTTGTTCGTCACTTAATGATGTTGTGATAAACTAACCCAGAGAGTACATATATAATGAGTGTAAGCAGTTTGACTAATTAAAATTTTAGGCAATATATGCGATAAGCCTTTGATTAGGGTTGTCCAGGCCAAAGCTTGTTTCACTCGACTAAATAGTTTAGAGTTTATTGAAAAAGACAAATAGTTTAGAGTATGCAAACCTTCAGTACGTTGTATGTCGCTAAAAATTGATTAGAGTTTGTGTATACGTAATGCTAGAAAATTTAACACCCACCTCAAATTTAATTAGTACAATTACATTTGTCTAAAAATATTCAAATACATATATGCTATATAGATACTAATTAAAATTCTAATTGGTGACCTTTTTGCGGATTTTGGGTGGTTCATATACGTACTTGAAACATTTTTTTGCACATCATTATGCAGTAAATGATCTATTAGGATGAAATAGAACTATGGTTGTATGTGAATATATGATTCAAAAAGCATGGGAAAAGTACGTTTGATAAAGGCATGCACTAGTAAATTAAGCATTGTATATACTTTGCGTAGTGTTGTTCCCCATGACCCTGAACTCTATGAAGAGGAAGATGGCATTTGGCTTCCACTTGGCACTATCTCAGTTTGCATGAGAGAAGTAAGTAAATAAATCACTATGGTCCCTGGCTCATTGATTAAGTTTCCCCATGTTTATCTGGATCATATCATATTGACAACACAAACAAAATTAATGACATCACAATATTTAATAACTAGCGTTACATTTTTCTAAAGAAACCTACTGCATATTTATGTGGCTGAGACGATCCATTAACCAGTGCCGCCCAGGAGGATAAGAGTAGGGTGAGAATTGAAGTCCCGAATCCCCTCAAATTTAATGTATTATTTTTTGTCTTTTGAGTGAATAATTTAATAAGCAAGTTAAACGAATCTGATACAAAATGTAAATATAACAAAGAATCTTAGATAGGAGATGAGGGCTTTGAGGAGCATTTGGGTCCACGTCTCACACAGTGCGTAAAACGTGATGCCTGCCACCGACGGTTACCACACATGGAGAGGGACCCTGTGAGACACTAGAGGATTTTTAGTTTACTTTATTGTATTCGCAACAATTTTATTATTTTTATAGGACTAAATTTAGAAATTTACCCAAAACAATTTGGATGTGAAAATATTTCGTGGAATATGTCAGACTGTTGGTTTTGATGAAGTTGTAGGTGAACGTGTCGGAGGATGTGTCTTCGACCTTTTCGTGAGTTGGGTAAAAGAACAACGATCCATTAAGAATTAAAAAAAGGCCTGCCAGGTGATCGAAATCGCTCAGATCAGTGAGGACTCACTCACTCATCTACGTATTACTAATAATTTTTTTCTATCTACTGAATTAAAGATCCGCCACACCGGGCAATAAGATACATTGTACTACTTAACTGGTAAAAAAAGCTAACGTAAGAACCGGAAGAATTTTGTATGTACAATAATACCCTTTTCTTATGCTATTAATGAATTATTATTGTATAAAAACCCAATATAACAACTTTTCTTAGCACATTTTTCAAATGCTTAGCTTTTGGTAACTATTCACCCCGAAGAGAATGCCTCGACAGGTAAACCAAGACAACTTGAACAATGGACTATTTCTAATAAGTGCATACTGTTGTCCATAGCCGATAATAACTATTTTGACCTGCACAAACAATAAAATGCGATGATGATTGCTGAAACGACTGACCACTACGAGATGAGAGCATGTTTATATTAAGAAACAGTTTCTTAATTTTTTAGTTATGAATTAAAAAACAGTTTCTTATATTTCCATAAGAATTCCGCCCTGAAAAACTAAGGATAAACATGGTCTGATAGAGAGGTAGAGAATGATTTATATCAGAGTATTCAATGAAAAAGGAGGGAAAGAGAGCAATACATAGTAACTATGAATTCGAGAGCTTTTGACTACTTATTTATCAATTTTGTGTTTCTTTTGATTACGGCTTAAACACTTTAAACACTTTAATAAAAGAAATTTTAGTCCCTAAAATCTTTTTATTATTGTTCGATTAGTTCATAAACTACAATATCGATTTTAGGATTCAACAAACGGTTCTACCTTTGCTTATTCCATCCAGTAGGGGGCAAACATTGTAAAATTTTTATTATCCTCAACCAAAATAGGTAAAAATATATGCTGAAATTTTTTACACAGTCTCCGTTTTTGAAATTAGTAAAATACATTGAAAATAGTCAAAAGTTTAGTTGTCAACATTTCAGTCTTATGACAAGACTGGTTGTGGTTGTCACTTGAAGTTCACGTATTAGTTTTAGGCGCCAAAATTTATATAAAAGTTTAGTGGTTTCAAGTTTTGTTTGTAAAATAGTTCATGGGAAATATTTCTTTCTATTTTTGTGGCTAGGTACAGAGAATAGAGTCTGCTTTTTACCCTAGAACCCTGCTTCCATATTGTTGGAAAATTATTGCCTAATAATCACAATATCAATTAAAATAAAAATAAATATTATCAAGATAATACTCAACTAGGGTTAGATTAGTGGAGGTAGGAATAGCCAATCCGGTACAACCAAATTAATTATCAAACCAAAATAAAATAGAGAAAGTTATTCGGATTTAGTAATACCGAACAAATTGAATGAATGTTATTTTTATAAAACTACAGTATATAATATGCTTTTGTACATAAATTTATCAAACCAAAAAACTGACAATAATTAAGTAAAATATCATGGTATAATTAAATACAAATTATATAATAACTAATAATATGTATACATGTTTATTTTATTGATAGATCTTGATATTTAAAATATTTATTTTAATAATTTATTGTTTTGATTTTTTGTTTCATCATCTTAAATAAAACATATTTTTCTTGACATAAATTTGTGTTAACTATAGTTATTATGATATATATATATATATATATATTTTTACTATTTATTTTTTCACAGTTAAGTAAAAATAGAACATTATATTCAAAAGGTTGAGTACTGAAAATATTTTGACTATATGTTTAATAAATTCGATTTGTAATCATATAAACTAAAATTCATAAAATATTATAAAATAGTTATGGTTTTTGGTATAAAACCAATAATCTGAAAACTGCAAGTATATAAACCAAGCGAAAAATAGATATAGTTTTAATATAATAGTTAATTCTAATAAATTAAAATACCCAAAAATAAAAATAAAAATAAAAATTTAGCCAAAATAAAACCTAAATTGAACATCCCTAAGTAGAGGTAAAAGTAATAGCTTAATGATCACCTTATAACCTACTCGAATACTAGTGGAAAATAATTGTTGTAAGCAGTGTTTTTAAATCCGGACCGAACTGGCGGTCGGACCAGGTGGAACCATGAACCAAAAATAATCCGAATTGGGTTAATTTCAAAACCCAACTAAAGTTGAACCGGCTAAAAACCCTTATTGAACCGTCAAAAACTCGGAAACCGGTGATCCATTGAACTGGCCAAACCCTGCTTCGTATATAAAGCAAAATTTTGTTAATAAAATAATTAACTTTTCTTCTTTTAAACTAAAAATAGGATTGAAACATTTAATTTTATGGTCACTTGTGTTGAAGGCTTTAATAATTGAAACATTTACATTTTTGAAATTTATATAATTTATAAGAACAAAAAACTTGTTTTATTTCAAAATATAAAATTTTAACTAATGTATATAAATTTTTTAAAAGATGATGAAGATTTAGAGTGATAAAGATGTGCAGAATAAAGTTTAAATATGCTTTTCTTATTGATTTTAGATTTGAACTATTAAATGTTATTACTTTTGTTACATTTTAGTTGTTATTTTCTTAAGTTTTTCTAAACATTTTATTCGATATAATCTATCTTTGTAAGAATACACATATTATTTACAAAATATCATTAATTCAGTTTAATCTAATCAAACCGATCAAATCCGGTTCGAATCCGGTCGAACTACAATGACCCAAGATCTAAAATATTTCCGGTTCGTTAGCCGGTCTGGTTTTAAAACACTGATTGTAAGAAATATTACCTACTAACATTCAAATATGTTATTAAACAAAATCCAAATTCAATTTTTGCAATAGTTGAAAACCCAACTTTAAAAATGAACAATAAACATATTTTACGTGAAGAGTTTGGAAACATATTTATCATCTTCACATGCAAATCTATTTTATTTAATTTCTCTAAATTACCATAGACGTACATTGAAGTATTTACAATGATTTTCAAATGCAATGAACATAACATGATTTAGATAATATGACATCTTCACCTATTAAACGTATGGTCAAAAGTTCATCTGAATTCAAATCCTACTAAAAATCCACCACAATAATAAAAATTTAAAAGAAAAATGAAGTGTTTGATAAATAATGTAACTTCTTATTTTAATTTGTTGATGAAAAGCTTATATATTACATATACACAGGAGAAGAAAAAGAAACGAGAGAGAAAAAGAGACATAGAATAAAATAAGAAGTTGACGAATATTTTATTATTTTTCAAATCATCTTTCCAATAGTCCAGGAGACTAAGGAAGACATGATCAAACATTATTTTTAAAAACTTTTCCCGCCAATCAAACGGTCTTTCGCGCTTGATCGAACGGCTATATAAAAATACAAAGACATAAATCACGATCACTACAAACTCCTCTGCTCCTTCATAAGTTAAAGGCCAAAAATGCTTTTAGCTTTTTTCTATATAACTCGTCTCTAAGATCACTCAACTTCGTCATTACCAAGAGAAACGGTGTGTTCTTATCCTCTCAGACCTACCACCGAAGCAACTCTTATCACTTTGATCTTCACAGGTAAATCTTCTTACTTTGATTATTTGTTGTTTTTTTTTTTTACATTTTCATCAATTTGTTGTGAAATGAAAAGTCCTCTTCAACCAAACTCACCTAAAATCAATGACTCCCGGAGATCTCTCTAAACCCCCAACAGAAACAAAAATTGGATCTAAACATTTCAGAATCTTTGAAGAAATTTTCAACCTTTTTTAATCTTTTTCTTTGCAGTTAAAAATAGAAACTTTGCAAATTTCAATGGAACAAGTTGTGTAAAAGAGACAGAACTGAAGTAGATAATGGATAAACAAGTGAGAGAAGATACTACATGGGTTCCTCAGACACCCATCAAGCCAATTACTCCGATCTACCCAGATCAGAATCAGACAGAGGAAAGGTAAAGTCTTTTGTCCCAAATATGGAAACTTTTTCAAAGATTTGTGTTGGGTAATTTGCTAAAGGATGTGATGCATGCAGGAGATTCATTGGGAACAAGGACAAGAGTGATCTTGACCATTTGTCTTTTGGAGATTTGCTGGCTCTAGCCAACAATGCTTCATCAGTGTTTTTATCCCGCCAGACTGGGATTGATAAAGGTAAAAGAGAGATGAATTTGAAACTGATTTGTTGAAATTGAAAAAGATTGTCATCTGATGATTTGTCATTTTTGCAGAACATGTCATCAAAACTCCTGAGAAGCCGAAGAGGAAGAAACATAGGCCAAAGGTTGTTAGAGAAGCAAAACCAAAGAGAGATGTTAAACCCAAAACTCCGAAGAAGCCTGCTGCTGCTGCTGCTGTTGAGGGTGAAGAGAGCAAAACGCCTAAGAGGAAGTATGTGAGGAAGAAAAAGGAAGTTGATGAGGGTCAAGAAGAATACACGCCAGTTGAAGAATCAGCAGCTGGAGAAGCTCCAGCTCATGGCAAGAAGGCTTGTAGAAGAACCTTGGACTTTGAGGATGTCAGTTTCAAACCCGAGAAGGAAAAGATACAGCACAGAGATGAGACAGGGCCAGACAACAGAGAAAAGCAGGATCAAGACTTGCAAGACTGTCATATGGCAGTGCCTAGCACGCCTAAGAGAAAGCGCAGCCAACCTAGAAGAATGGGAAAGGGACCTGTGAAGATCAATGAATCACAAGCTACAAAGAGAAGACAAGGAAAAGAGCCAACTAGTGACATATATATCTCAGGGAGGCAATACGAGGCTATGTTCGAGTACAAAGAAGCGCAATTGTTGTCTTTCCAAGATTGGACGCAGAAAGGGATGAGATCTCAAACCAATCCAAACACATCATTCGCTGGAAAACAACTTGTTGCACAAGAGGAGGATGTTTCTGCCTTGAACTTAAGCTGCTACGGTTATGGTTATGCGTCTCAGGCCGGTGCTGGTAGAGTCATAACCTTTCAAGGAAGGCAGAGTATTGAGTCTACTGTTCGCTTGGATAAGATAGACACCCCAACAAAGAAGAGAACTACAGGCCATGCTCGATTCCGGGGTTCGTCTTCCATAAATAAAGCTAAACAAGTGAATAATAGTAACGTTCTTGCTAAGACCTCAAGCAGAAAAAAGCGAACCACTAAGTCTCAGAAATCACAGACCAACCAGCTCACTCTTCTCCCTAAACATTGCCAGTTTCCACCTTCATTTGCTAGTAATGAATACATACAACCACTGTGATCTTTCTTTCTTAAAATATTTAACTATTTTGTTGCTAATGGTGATGTATCTTTTCAGCAGGACTATCTCCAGATGCAATTTGGAGACAGCGTTACTCTATTGAAGCAATCAGTGAGTTAATGCGTTTATTAGACATCAACAGAGAATACTCAGAAACTGCTCTTGTTCCTTATGGAATGAACAGCAGTTACAGCATAGGAAACCAGATTGTACTCTACAACGGTGGCGCTTCTGGAGCAATTGTGCCTTCAACTCGTGTTAAAAAACCACGGCGTGAACGAGCAAAGGTTCATATAGATAATGAGACGGATAGAGTGTGGAAGCTTCTGATGGAGAATATCGACAGCGAAGGTGTTGACGGATCTGACGAGAAGAAGGCGAAATGGTGGGAGGAAGAACGGAATGTGTTTAGAGGACGAGCAGACTCATTTATAGCACGAATGCATCTTGTACAAGGTAAACACACACCACATGCTTTCTACAAGTATTTGATCTGTAAAGTGTATGTTTTAGTTATAACTTGTTGTTATGGTTTTCTAACAGGGGATAGGCGTTTTACACCTTGGAAAGGATCAGTTGTTGATTCTGTTGTTGGAGTGTTTCTCACTCAAAACGTTTCTGACCATCTCTCAAGGTATAATAAGCTCTTACATTGATTCTATGTCTATACTTAATCTAAGACAAGAAACAAAACGAGAAACTAAACTTCTTTTTGTTTTTTTTCTCTAGCTCTGCGTTCATGTCACTAGCTGCGGAGTACCCTGCACCAGTAGTACCCAGCAGTGACTTTGAAGTAGGAACAAGCTCCATGCCTAGTATCCGAATCACTTACTTGGACTCGGATGAATCAATCTCAAACCCACCACACGTTCACAATGAGGTTTCTGCTACGTTAAACAACACACAGCCGCATGACCAGGAGAAGGAATATGTGAACAGCAATGACGCCTCAAGAAGCAGCAGTAGCGAGATTTTCAGCTCAGGGAATGAATCAGTTGTCAAAACCACGGATTCAAAGGCGCAGGTGGATTCAGACAGAACTGGCTCAAGCGTGGAAGAAGTTAGCAAGATAGATCAGACGTTCCTTGTCCAAGAGCTGTTTCCATCTGAAGACTCTGTACTCACATGTCAGAAGTCATTGGCTTCTGGTACTCCTCAAAATACAGATAGAGCAGGATCAAGCTCTGAGATCAACTCAGAAGCAGAGCATGGTACATCATTTGTGAAGCTCCTAGAGTCTCAGGGCTCTGCTCAGCTACAAGAAAAGGGAATAGAGGTTATCACATCTGATACTGTCTCAGTAGAAGTTGGGGCTTCGAGCAGTCCTGGAAGTTTACAAGAATCTCCTGGTGATTGTAGCTCAGAGGTTAAAGAGTTCATCAAATCATTGAAAGGGTACACAAACGACGAACCATGTTGCTTCTCTGGGGATGTCCAGAAACCAGAGATGCCTGAAAGCTCTAGCACCGTTCCTTCAACAAAACTGGTGACCGAAACTCCAATTCCAGATGTTAATGAAAGCACGACCTGTCTTCTTGATGTCCAACAAGGCACAGGAAAACAACAACAACCAGTACCTCCTGACTCAATGCAAGAGATCAATCCTATGGATAAGGCTACTTTCAATGCGAATGGGAAAAAGATTTTAAAGGAGGTAACAGAGGAGTTTGATTGGGACAGTTTAAGAAGAGAAGCACAAGCTAGACACGGCAAAAGAGAGAAGACATCAAGGACATTGGACTCTGTGGACTGGGAGGCCATTAGAACAGCTGATGTTAAGGATGTTGCTGAAACCATTAAGAGCCGTGGAATGAACCATAAACTTGCGGAACGTATACAGGTTTGCATCTTTTTATCACAACTTTACCAAGTTTATTGATAAATCTCTATTTTGATTATCTAATGTTGAGCATGAAAATAATGCCAGGGCTTCCTTAACCGACTGCTAACAGACCATGGGAGTCTTGATCTCGAATGGCTAAGAGACGTTCCACCAGACAAAGCAAAGTGAGTTTGTTGTTAACCACAGGCAGTTAAGCGTCAATGTTTTGTATATTGCACTGCTAGTTTCTCCTAAGTTATGCAAACCATGCAGAGAATATCTTCTGAGCTTTAATGGACTAGGCCTAAAGAGTGTGGAGTGTGTTAGGCTTCTAACGCTGCACCATCTTGCCTTTCCAGTAAGCTCGAATCATCTCTTTTCTTTTTTATGTTGCTTTTTTTGGTTCATTTCAAGTGAATTATATGATGTATTCTGTACAACTTATTGACAGGTTGATACCAATGTTGGACGCATAGCGGTTAGACTTGGATGGGTACCCCTTCAACCACTCCCGGAGTCCCTTCAACTTCATCTTCTAGAAATGTAAAGCACTCTACAGTTTGGTTCAAAATTGGAACTTGTTATTCTTATTCTTCCCTGATACATCTTGAGTTTGGTTTTATGCAGGTATCCTGTGCTTGAGTCTATACAGAAGTATCTTTGGCCACGTTTATGCAAATTCGACCAAAAAACATTGTAAGACCTCTCATCATGCTTATCATTACCTTAGATTTTGTTATTGCTCATTCGAATAACCCATTCATTAGTCTAACGCCTTACTATCTTTCAGGTATGAATTGCATTACCAAATGATTACTTTTGGAAAGGTATGTATAGTATATACACATATCTAAGTGTGAAGAAAACAGGCAGGACAAATGATGAGTTTTTGATCTACCTGAGTCTTAGGTGTTCTGTACAAAGAGCAAACCTAACTGCAATGCATGTCCTATGAGAGGAGAATGTAGACACTTTGCTAGTGCGTTTGCAAGGTGATACTGTTACAACCTCTTGCCTTCAACCATGACTGATCTAAATTATAATTTATATGATTCAGTAAATGAACATGGTCAGTTTCTAAAGTAGCTCTGATTCATTTGGTACCGATAATTTAGTAACCTTTTTACTTGTTTCATAGTGCGAGGCTTTCTTTACCCGGTTCAGAGAAAGCCATGGAAACACCTGATATGTCTCTACAGAGCCTGCCTGAGCCATTGCGGAGGCAGCAGGGAGTAGAAGTAGTCAACCACTCAGAAGCAGCAAATAGAGTCACATGTTGTGAACCGATAATTGAAGAGCCAGCATCACCAGAGCCAGAGTGCGCAGAAGTATCAATGGCTGACATAGAGGATGCTTTCTTTGAGGATCCTGAAGAGATTCCAACGATAAGGCTGAACATGGATGCATTTACAAATAACTTGAAGAAAATTTTTGAGCACAGCAAGGAACTACAAGATGGAAACATGTCTAGCGCTCTGGTTGCACTTACCGCTGAGGCTGCATCTATTCCAATGCCTAAGCTCAAGAATATTAGCCAGCTGAGGACAGAACACCAAGTGTAAGTGTCCATTTTTCTCTGTTAACAGGAAACACATTCTCTCATCAATAAGTGGCAGACCAAACATTTAAAATGACAAGATTTGAAAGTGTTGTTAAACTTGACTTTTCTAACAGTTAACTCTGTTTTTGTTTCATGTATATGCAGCTATGAACTTAACGATGACAATCCACTTCTAGCTGATGTATGTCAGATATGTTGTTATACATATTTCTATCTTAGTTGAAAATACAACTTATAATTGATGTTTGGTAGCTACATAGTTTGTAGTGATGTCAACATCGAAAATCTAACTAGATGTTTGTGTTTGCTTTTGCAGTTTGATAAGCTAGAAGCTGATGATCCGTGTTCGTATTTGCTTGCTATATGGACGCCAGGTAACCTCTAAATCATTTAGTTTTGGATCAATTAAACAGAGTTGTTTCATTAATCACTATGGTTTTAAACTAGGTGAGACGGTTGATTCCGTAAAACCAGCCAGAAGCAGATGCATTTGGCAAGAAGCAGGCAAAATGTGTAATGAGGCAACTTGTTTCTCATGCAACAACATTAGGGAGACGCAATCACAAACTGTTAGAGGGACCATCTTGGTAAAGAAAATTGCATCCAACTCATTTTCCTATAATTGTTACATGTTTTTGACGAATAATTGCAAATGATATGGTCTAAATTTCGTGTAGGTACCTTGTAGAACATCAATGAGAGGTAGCTTCCCACTCAACGGGACATACTTCCAAGTCAACGAGGTTATACTCTTCATCTCAAAATATCCAATCTTTCATCATATGTTTATATGCACTTAAATTTTCTCTGATGTATTTTGTCAATATAGGTGTTTGCCGATCATGAGTCTAGCCTAACGCCAATTGATGTTCCAAGAGAAATGTTATGGAACCTAACTAGAAGAACCGTCTACTTTGGCACATCTATCCCAACAATATTTAAAGGTATACTGATCTTCACCATGATTAAGATTCTTATGTAACGATATTCTAAACTTCTTAAGCTATTTTTGTTTTAGGTTTAAATACTGATACAATTCAACAATGTTTCTGGAGAGGTAATGCATAATATTTTGCTCAAGCTATAGAGAAGATTAGTAATCACATAGTCTTAACTTATCGTGAAAACTTTGTAGGGTATGTATGTGTGAGAGGAATTGATAGAAAAACAAAAGCACCAAGGCCTTTGATAGCGAGGTTGCACTTCCCGAAAAGCAAAATGAAGTCACAGGTTAATCCGGATGATGATGCATAGGGGAAGAAAACAAACTCAGCCTATGGTTTTTACCAACATGCCTATCTGTAAGATATGAAACATCTAGCACAATAGAGTTGTAACCGGTCTTTAAACTCTTATGTTAACGTGTCTGTCTTTTAAGAACCAAACTAGTAGCTAGCTGAATCTGTACTTCTTTGTGTATTGTTCTCTGTCAAGTAGACTTAAACTCCATGTTAGTGTCTTTCAAGAACCAAACTAGTAGCTATCTGAATCTGTCTTCGGTCTTTTATGTAGATTTGAATCATGTCTTGCCTAGATGTGTTCAAATTCAACTTTAACTTGTTTAGTTTCCAATCTACGTATGCGGTTAAGATTTTGATTACTGGTTTACCCGAACCAAAATAATCGGTTTTTGATGGTTTAACCGGATCAAATAATCCCTACTCTCGTCCGTTTCAGATCAACTCTCTCGATAATGGGCCACTAAATGGGCCTCATAACTCCGATCTTAGCGTTTGCTCTCGTCTCTTTAAAATCCCCAATTCACAAACCCTAATTGATCGGAGCTTCTCCACATCTCTGCCATTGTTGCCGAATTCGAAGCTTTCCTATCTTCTTCTCCTTCTTCCTCGGAGATTCGCATCTCAGTTGTAGATTGTAACTTAGGTTTTTCTGTATCGATTTGTATTTCAATCTACCTGTAATGCTCTGCCTATTGATCTATTCTCTCCGATTAGGTTTGAATTAGGGGCGAATTCGCGTAGTTTCTTTCGATTCGTGTATTGATACAGTCTCTTGAGATGGAGAATTCGCGTAGACCGTTTGATAGACCCAGAGATCCAGGGCCCATTAAGAAACCCAGGCTCAGCAGCGATGAATCAATCCGTCCCGTGAATTCCAACTCGCGGCAGTTTCCGTCGCAGAGACCGCTCGGTGGTGCCGCGGCAGCGGTGGGAGTTCCACCGTCAAGGTTTCGAGCTGGTGGTGGTGGTGGGAGAGAAACGGAGAGTAGTAGCGAGGCGTATGAGCCGCAACTGGTTCATCCACATTACGAGCTTGTGAATCAGTATAAGTCGGCACTGTCCGAGCTCACGTTCAACTCGAAGCCGATAATAACGAACCTCACGATCATTGCTGGAGAGAATGTTCATGCCGCCAAGGCCGTTGTGTCCACCATTTGCAACAACATCATTGAGGTGAACACCCACTTGTTATAAATCCATGTTTGTGTCATTGTATAGTGTTACAATATAAGGTGAAGGTGGTGGTTGAGATTGTGATCTGTATACGAGGTTTAATGAGAAAAAAAAAATCGAGTTTTTAAAATCAACTCTAGTTTCTTTTCTGGAAATTATTTGCTTTTTATACTTATTCATCAAGTCGCAGATCATTCTTGTGAATCAAAGTTTTTAGCTTATGCCAACTATTGGAACACTATGTTATTAACTATCTCAAATTAGCTGTTGCCCATGCAACAGTTTGGTCCTTATTCATTCTGTAAGGATGCATATATGAGCTCCTCATGTCATTGTACTGAGTTTTTTTTAAAGGAGTGTGTAGTCTCTTTTACAACGTTGGAGTTGTTCAATTGTTTTTTTTTTTTACTTTGCCATTTGACAAGAGCTCTGTAAGCTCCGTGTTAAGTGAGGTTGTATTTTCTGTTAGTGGCTTCTGCTTACTGAAAGCTCTCTCCAGGAAGCGGAAACATTTTATTAGTCATCTTTGGGGGTAGCCGAGAATCTTTGGAGCCTGTTAAGTCAAGGCGTTGGGAAGACAAGGATTGCTATTTCATTGTTTGTCACTTCAGCTTAGACATTGACACTTGTAATAGTGTTACTCTGCCATTTTTGGGCATGTAGATTTCTTTGACGTTGTCTAATGGCTTCCTGTGTCCCATCTTTAGATTCCTTGTTTCGCAGGATACTTGTTAGTAGTAGATTGAATGTCATTTTTTGTGCTTTGAGTTTAAGCTAAAGATTAGTTATTGATATTTGGTTGGTATCCTCTAGGATCCCCTTTATTGTGGAAATCCTCGATGTTACTCTCTATGAGATCAAATTTGCCATTTTCTGGGTATCTGATTTGAAAAATATCATGCAGGTACCAAGTGATCAGAAGCTGCCAACATTGTACCTGTTGGACAGCATTGTGAAGAACATTGGAAGGGATTATATTAAGTACTTTGCTGCCAGGCTGCCTGAGGTTGGCGTTTTCAATATAGCCATAGTTATATTGTTTCTTATACCCAATAACTTTATCTGATCTCCCTCTTTCACTTCTGTGCAGGTATTTGTTAAGGCTTACCGACAAGTCGACCCTCCTATGCGTTCTAATATGCGGCATCTCTTTGGAACCTGGAAAGGAGTCTTTCATCCCCAAATACTTCAGCAAATTGAGAAAGAACTTGGCTTTAATGCTAGAAGTGATGGCCCAGCAGCTGCTGTTACCACTGGCAGAACTGATCTGCAATCTCAGCGACCACCAAATAGCATCCATGTGAATCCCAAATATCTAGAAAGGCAACGACTCCAACAATCAGGACGGGTAAGAAAAGTAAACTTGCGGCCATAGTAACTTCATTAAAGTTTCCTGAGTATCTTTTTGGGTTTTTTTTTGTGCAGACAAAAGTAATGGCTACGGATGTCCCTGAGATCGCATCCAATTTGACTAGGGATCCAGATAGACTGGAGAGAGTTGCAAGCATAGCATCTGGAGGCTCGTGGGCAGGTCCAGCTAAAGTGAATGTAAGATGATTTTTCCTTGGCTTGGTTACATTTAACATATGTTCTGTCTTCTGATTGTGACATTGTATGTTGAACTTAGACTATTCGAAGACCTCAAAAAGACTCACTCAGTGAACCTCTCTACGGGAAAGATATCGAGTCAATAGCAGAGGAATATGACTATGCTTCTGATCTACCGCATAATTCTAGACCAGTGGTTAAGAAAGTTGGTTCAAGAGTTACTGATGATGGGAGTGAAAAACAATGGTACGAAACCATGAGCAGGGGTGATCTGATTGCTGACCCGAGGGAAGGGTTGCACACCAAAAGCAGAATTTCCAACTACGCTACTGCGAGACTAGAAAATTTGGAATCAAGTGGTCCCAGTAGAAATATAGGCGTGCCTTATGATAGTTGGAAAAACTCCGAGGAAGAAGAGTTTATGTGGGACATGCACTCAAGGTTATCAGAAACAGATGTGGCCACTATCAACCCAAAAATTGAGTTTCAGGCTTCAGATGAATCAGAGAGACTGGTGAGCTATGATAGTAATTTTCGTTACTTTTTGTTATGATGCATCTCATATAGTTTCTTGTCTTTTAACCTCTTCCCATCTTGTAGGACTCTAAAAATCACCTCTTAAAACGACCGAGATATTCAGCCATCGACCCAAGGCTTGATCCGGAGAAGTATTCCAGCGAGCAAAAAGATCCAAGTATTCTTGGCCCCTGGACGTCTTCTCCTAGATCTTTGCATGAATCAGAAGTTTTTCCTTCTGTTAGTGCAACCTCTAATGCAGCTAGAAAGGGGATTCAGCCTAGGATTGCTAGCTCTGAAATTTTGCCAATCTCAGATAGGCAGTCAACTTCTAAACAGAATGTGACCAAGCAAGATTTTGGAAGAGCTCACTCCCTCCCTCAACGTGATCCTAGGGCTTCCCGGTTTCCAGCAAAATCTCAAAGCGAATCCGTACGGCCCTTATCTTCAAGTAGCCAGTCTAAAAACACAAACACGCTTGAACTACCTGGTGCATCTCAAGTTGGAAAGTTTGACTCTAAGTCGACAGCTGAAAATGCTCGAGGTCAAGCCAACGTGAATGATTTGCTGGCAGCTGTCATGAAGAGTGGAATCCTTTCTAATAATGCAACTTCTGGTGGAAGCAAGGAGGAGAACGAAGTTGACCCAAGGGCGCTAACTCTGTCAGCAGTCTCTAAGCTTAAGACTTTGCCAACTTCAGTGGCTGGTGACAGTATACTAGCTCGTTTAAAAGTTGAACAGTCCTCTTCCCTTACTGGTGTCACATCAGCACAGAAATCAAAAGAGAATAGTAAGGCCTCAGATCCTATTTCGTGCCTCTTGAGCTCCTTAGTTTCAAAGGGCTTGATATCTGCTTCAAAGACCGAGCTGCCATCTCTCGCTCAATGTGCGGCTCCTTCCGTTTCACAGGACCATAGTCCTGACCATTCTACCAGTAGCTCTATGTCTGTGGTTCCATCAGATGCTCAGCCAGTGGTTCTGGTGAAGAAGGATCCTTCCACTGCCCCGAAGGTAGCACCAGTGGAAACAGAGAAATTGGAACCCGAAAACCTCATAGGATTGAAGTTCAGAGCAGATAAAATCCGTGAACTTCACCCTTCGGTGATTAGTAGTCTCTTTGATGACCTGCCGCATCTCTGCACCTCCTGTGGCGTTCGCCTTAAGCAAAAGGAAGAACTTGACAGGCACATGGAGGAGCTGCACGATAAGAAGAAGCTCGAGTTAAGTGGCACGAACAGTAAATGTAGGGTTTGGTTTCCGAAGGCTGATGACTGGATAGCAGCAAAATCTGGGGAGGTAGAACCTGAATTTGAGGAACTGAGTGAATCTGAGAGTGCCGCTGAGGATGGTCCAGCCGTAGCTGCTGATGAGAACCAGAGCGCATGTATGTTATGTGGAGAGATGTTTGAGGACTATTTCAGTCAAGAAATGGATCAATGGATGTTCAAAGGAGCTACTTACCTTACCATTCCTCCGGACGAAAGTGAAGCCAATGGACCGATCGTGCATGCAGTTTGTTTGACCAAGAGTTCTTTACCGGGCTTGGGAGTTGGGAATGCAATCAAACAGGTAACTTAGTTCTAATAGTCAATCTCTAAGGCTCGCTGTTCTATGCTTTGATCCAGCATGAATCCACCTCTACGTGTTTATATCTCGTTTGGTTCCATTCTGATAGGAAATTATTGAGTAGCCTCCATATGAAGGCCAAAGAAAGCTATGCTGGAGGAAGCGGTGGCATCACAGGGGAAACAGGTTTGGTTCTCGTGATGCTAGTTTTTGTAGAAAAGTGTCATGTTCTGAGTTGAGGAAAAAGAAAAATGTGCAGTATTTACAAAAAAGAAATATATGCTTTGTCTCTCTCTCTACTTTCTTCATTCTATACAAAAGAGCAAAGAGGCCTTCCCAATATTGCACATTCCAGATTCTATTCCTTCATGTTTCACAAGGTTTCTTATGAACACAGATTTGTTCAAGCTACGTATTATGAACATCCAAAGCAACAAACGGTGACCATATATGTTACCATAGCAAAGAACTGTGTTTACTTCTGTTGAAAGATTGTTTAATCGTACATTTGACTCATTTTGAGTGTAGTTATGGTTATCATGTGAATTCTCATAGAATAAAAGTTGCGTTTACTAGCTTGCATATTTGGGAAAGAGCAGATTCAATCAACATTAATTGGAGAGAGAGTGGCAAAAGGTTTTATGTGAGTTCAATTGAATGTAGTGTTATTATAGGCTGTGTAGGTGGGGAGAGAGCTAGAGAAGCAGGAGGGGACGGTCCTTCCTTTTGGGAAAACCCAATTTTCACGTGAACAAGAGCTGGTCAAATATTAATGTGGGATCGGATATGCTGATCTTTGTTTCTTTCAACTTTTTTTCTCTCAGTTTCGTCGATTATAAGCTATGGATTTGATTAGTCATAAATGCACAACTAGTCACTGCTTAGAAACGCAAATGTTTGAGAACGTCACTGTGGTTTACAAGTTAATTGTGTATACTGGCTCGAAGAAATAAACTACCACGAAATCACTTGAACAACCGAACCTTAGCAACAGTTTTTTTTTTCAACGATGGGAGTCTTTCAAAGCGTGTTCTATCTCAAGAGCCACATTAGGCAATCGTGTGTTTTTCATTATTCTTGTTGATGCAGTCGTGTAAGTAAGATGAGTAATTGCCTAGTAAGCTTTAACGACCTTATCAAACTAATTTTTTCTTTTTTATATAAAAGACTCGATTCGTTTTCGTAACGTCTTTGATAACCCATGATGCCATTTTAACCATTTATTATCAATTAGACTTTGAGAAATGCAAGTCCAGTCCATCATCATGTTTTATTTCTTGTCTTTATGTAGTTTCTTTTAGGTTGACTTTTTGTCGTCTTCTTCTAAGCACTTGTTAACACTTTATAACACTAGCCCATCTTATTTTTATTTATGCTTTAGACCATAGTTTTACGTTGCTATCAAAGAGATGTCTTGATAAATTCGATTAAATTTAAGACTTTGTCGATCAAGGTCCACTGTGACTCAAGTCGTTCCCTGCCTGACGATCGCATAATCGTCATACTTTCCAAGACGTCACTGGCATACTATTTTGTAATTTTCTTATAAACTGATCACGAAAATTCCAAACAAACACATCTTATTACAAGAACCTGACCTGTATAAAATCCAGGTCAAATAATTATTGAATTACTTTCTTTTCTTGCAACAAGCCATACATCAATCTTTCTTTTTTTTCTGAGAGCTACTATAAATTAACTTTGCCTTTTTATCACTAATCCTTTGTGCTCCGTTCCTTGAGTTTCCATAACGACGTTTCTATTACGACCCAAGAGAATTTGTTACTATTTATAATATGGATTTTTAATAAAACGAAAACTGAATAGTATAGTTACTATATCATCATTGCTGCTTGTTTGAGTCGTGATTACTTGTTTTCTTATCTCAACAATTAAATATGTATAAGTCTAACTCTTTTGTTAGATTATACATGATTGGCAAAATCAGGAAACAAAGTTAAATCAAGCATTGTCTCGCAGAGAAAAAAATATTAAGCGAAAAGAGGAGTATATATTAAACTATTACATGTTGATAATGCAAGGAACATGACCAGTTTCAATAAAAAAAAAAGGGAACATGGTTACAAAATATCTAAAATTAAATGTCTCTTGATCTTCTTTTTCCATATCTAACTTACATTTAATGGTTGAATTTCTATAGCTTTTTAATTTCGATTGTAAATATAAAACAAAAATAAATATTTTACAGAGCGGACGAAAATTAAAAGAAAATGGTCAGAAGAGAGACATGTTCACATCCAAGACAAGAAGAAGAAGAAGTCATCTCTTTCTTCTTCATATAGTTTCTCTGCAACTTCCATACCAAAATCTTTTAAAACCCTAAAACAATTTCTTGCACGTCAAGTCTATGCTCTTCAACGTCCTTTTCTTATCTCCCAAGACAGAGAATCTCTTTCAAAGCTTCTTCCTCTCTATCTTCCTCACATCATGAGAGGCATCGCGGCTTGCTACAGCGAACACGCCATTAACGTATCAGATGCGTACTGTTCATCTGGTCCTTCGAATCATTCTTACGTGTCTCCGACATTACCTCCTTCGATCCCCGACACAGTAACTACCACTTATAAAACCAATCTCCCTTCTTCCGACAAACCCGTCTCTGTTTCGCTCACCTGGTCGGATAATCTCACCGTCGTGATCTCCATCACGCCGACGAAATCTTACTCTGTCTCCCTCAAGAAACCGAAAGGTTCAAGAAAGTTGACTTCACTGAACGGTGAGATCCTCTGGGATCTAACGGATGCAGAGTACGATAACAACGGACCGGAACCAACCAGAGGCTTCTCCGTCGCCGTCGTGGTTAACTCCGAGATCACTCTCAGAGTGGGCGACGTGCGAGACACGTCTTCTTGGCGCGTCTCGCGGACGGAGAGGTACTCCGGAACTTGCTGGCTCTCCACCAAGGCTCAGTTCTCCGACGCCGGAGCTAAACACGAGATTCAGATCCAATGCGGCGGCGGAGGAGGAGGTGGTGGTGGTGGTGGAGAAGAAGGGTATTTGTGGAAAACGAGAAGTCCTGAAACGATGTCGGTTTGGGTGGATAAGAGGAAAGTGTTTCAGGTGAAGAAGCTGAAATGGAACTTCAGAGGGAACCAAACGATGTTCTTCGATGGAATGCTCGTTGACATGATGTGGGACTTACACGACTGGTTCTTCGGAGAAACGACGTCGTCACCTTCCACTTCATCGTCTTCTTCTTCTTCCTCATCGTCTTCTCCTCCGTGTGCCGTGTTTATGTTCAGGAGGAGGAGTGGATTGGATAGCAAGTTGTGGCTCGAGGAATACGAAGAAGAGAATAAGAAGAAGATTGGAGGAGTAAGAGAAGCCAAACATTCGTTTTCTCTTGTCATTTGTGTCTCTAAAAAGTAAAAAAGTAAAAAACATTTTTACCACTGATGCAACTTGTTTTTTGACATTTTTTGTTTCCCATGGATGGTTTAACTTTGACATAACTCTTTGTTGTCTGATTTTTGAATATTGGAAGTTTTGATGATACTAGAAATAGATCGATGTTCTTGTTTAGGACCAGATGTTCCTAATTGTGTATGCTAATAGAGAAAATATCTCAAAAGTTATAACTTATAAACAATTTGGACTTGCTTAATTTTAGCCAAATCCATCTCCGAGCGACAGACAAAGTTATCACCTATCTACCAAGATGCTGCACGCAGTGTGATGGATATGTTGGGCAGTTGATCATTAAACGCCATCTTTTAAAACATGGATGGAAATATTTCTTCTGAAGAAAATAAGTTATTTTTCTCGGAAGGCTAACTCTGAGGCTACACTTGGTGCTTTGCTCATCTCGGTGAAGGTTCAGAGAGACTTTTCGTTAAGGATTACTAGTTCTGACGGATGAGTCTTGAGGATCCGTAGTTTTCACTATCATCGTTTGTGTTTGTGTCTTCCCTTAAAAACAATAGGAATTCATCTTTTCTGTTATTTGGTTTGTGTTTTGTTTAGAAGAACGGTAAACTGAAAAGACCCTTTCAAAATCTTTTTCTCAGGCGTCTTGTTCTTGTGAAACCTTTTAACAAATGAGCCACTTCATAAAATCTGTATCAGTTTGGTAGGTTTACAACTTTGGAGCCAACGTGTAATATCTTTGCTACAAGTAGTAGACATGTCAATTGCCCAACATACGACCATTTTAAGAAGTGGCTACAACTGGTAGTGGTAGCCCTCCTTTACACATTTCAACATACATATACTTATATAGATCTTTTGTTATATTAAAGCTATAAGAAATTAGTTTTTTTTTTTAATTCAATCTTTGCTCAACATTGCACTTGTGTTATTGATCTCTTTTCTTGTTCAATACATTAAAATCGTATATACTAATTTAAGAAAAAATATCCGAACAAAGTTGTGGTAAAAGTTGTATGTAGTAAATGTTGTGTTATCATCTTAATGTATGTTTATTCTCTAATAGTTAAATAAATATTGACCTACTTGCAAACTAGGTGGGATTTTTTTGACATTACCACTATTTTGATGTACTACTGGTAACAGCAATTCTAATGGAGAATTCTCAACACGGGTTCTCGAAATAAATTCGTTCAAAAAATAATTTCAGTTAGGTGTTATGTAATTTTGATATATTCACAATTAAATACTAATATTTATATATACATACATAAATATGCATTTTGAAAATTCTACGTTGATAATTCCCCATTAGAATTGTTCTGAAAGTATATAACACAATAATTACGATCAAAATAATATATTTACAAGAAAAATTGATGTCTATAGGAACATTTTTCCATGTAAAATGTATATAAAATAGCCAACCATAATAAACATCGCAGTTATTTTGATGTTAACTGGATTATGACATGGCTAATCCGGTTTAATAACTCAATTAATTTCGGTAAAAACAAAAACAAAATACGACATTATTTTGGTCTTCTTCTTCAGAAAACAATGCCAAGAACTACAACATGGCCTCCCTGGATTTTTTGCTGTTTGAAACATAGACAGCCTCACACGTTCTCCATCTGCAGTTAGTCGGAATTCCTCTTCCATTGATGTTCTGGTCTCTGTTTCTCGCAATGATTTGTTCTGTTTCACGTTTCTCACACTTGACTTTCTCATTCGTTTTGCTCTGTCGAAATAGCAAATCCTAATTTGATTTTATTCACAATTATTGATGAATCACAAAATAATGTCGTTTTCTGAAGAAGACCAAAACGATGTTGTATTCTGGTTTCTTTAACTGAAATTAATTGGGTTACTAAGCTGGATTAGCCGCATTATAACCCAGTTAACGTCTAGATAATTCCGTTTACGGTTTCGTGGAAACTAGTTTAAAATCAATAGTCTGTGTAGTTAATTCAAAAATTAGAATAATTCAAGTAGGTTTTGGCATGGTCCAAAAGTTCGTGAGTAAAAAACTAAGACATCCAAGTTCAAAGGGAAATAAAGGGAAATAAGCCATTTTCCATTTTAATAGATTAGTTTCTCATACTGGTAAATTTTTGAATTTGTTTTCGAGCACGAGAGACGCTTGTCAGCCACACAATACATCCGAAGTTATGCATAAAATAGTTTAAAACAACATATGTTTCCAAAGAAACAGCTTATATAACATTAATAATTGACAAACTAGAACACTTTGACATTTATGGAAGATATGATACATACACACATACGAAAGGCCGGAACATATTTGACCTATGCAGCCCACAATTTTGGTGACCCGGCCCTTACAGGCCCATATATAGGCTTGAAGATTAACTCAAAATATCTTTACACATGACGACCAATGCACAGAATATGATGGTTAGAATTGAATGAATGAATTCAAAAACTTCGTTTATTTCTTCTGTTCATCAGCTTCTCCTCCCACCAAGATGTTAACCGTACGTACTTTGAATCTCTCAAGCTTGTCGATGACCTCCTCTACTAGACTGCCCCCTCGAGAGCGTGTCGTGTGAATATTAACGCGGCTGTCAAGCTTAGAACGCTCGTCATCTTCTATCATGCCTTGATTCTCTTTAGGATCCAGTAGCTTAGGTATCTTGTCTGGTCTACTAGGTTTAGAGACCAATGTTTTGTCGCTCATTAATGTGTTCCGTGTAAATCGAGAATGATTCACAAAATAACGATCTTGAAAGCAATAGATGGAAAAACTATATTGGTGTTTCGTTTGGTAATTGATGTTTAAAATGTGTATGTTGGATTGTGTGTTTATGTGATTATATATGCAGTTGGGAAGGCATGATTTAAAGAAGAAGAATTAAACGATGACCGGGTCTTCTTCGAGAGACTTGGCCGACAAGAAAATATCAAACATAGTTACTAGAGACGTTGAAATTGTAAAAGTCTTTCACTACTCGTATTGTAGATTTTGTTTTTCCTCTTTCGCACGTTCCTTTTTTGCTCAAAATAATACCATTTAAAATGTTTATATTTTGAAAGAAACAAAAAGAATGTCATATGCCATATATATAGTATATTTGCTTGGAATATTAATTATGGAAAAACAAAAAAAAACTTTTCAAAAAAAAAAAAACTTTTTTGAAAGATAATGAATTATCACTCAGTGCCGAGCGAACGTTTTCAGAGGCCTAAGGCAATTTTTTTTCTTTTGACAACATTTAAGGCAATTTTTTTTCTCAGATGATCTCTTCATATAAGATCTCGGTATGTTCACAGAAAACTAAAAATGGTAGATATAGTGACTATGTTTATAATTGAAATCTTAAAAGAGAATCCAAACTAAAATCTAGAAATAAAGATATATACAATCAAACTCTTTATGTACAGTATGTATGTAAACATATATAACACTAAGAGCATGTGCAATGGTGAGACCAACACATGAATCCTTAGCAATTTTTTAATAATTTTTTTTTTGATTTGAATAGTTAAGGATTCGAATCAAAACTGATCGTCCAATGGTGTTCCCGAAGATGGGGTCCTTTGAAAAATTATTAATTTTTTTTAATTGAAATTAAATTTATAGAAATCGCTATTTAATCAATTTCTACCGATTCCATTACAAATTTCTGGAGAATAACCATGGGCCAATCAAATTGATAGAGTACGGATAGATACTTTATGAATCTACACTCCAGAGTTTTCGAACAACAGTCGGATCAGATGGTTAATTAATCAAATATTAAGCTAATCGTTAATCGGAAAGTACTGCAAATACCTTCAAAGATGACGAACGAAACGATTGTCTCTTCTGTGTTTGAAGGCGGATGGATGATGAACACTTGTGCCTACCGAAAAAACGGAGAAAGCAGTAAAGCAAGAGACGTGGTGGGAGATGAAGAGGAAGATTATAGAGGAGCCATGGTGGGAGATGATGGAGCGAGGAGAGATCGAGAGAGAGCGTGGGAGGAGAGATAGAGAGAGACACGTGTGTTAAGGATTGAGTCCTTCCAATCCCTCTTGAAGGATTAATCCCTAGCTAATTAAGCCAAAATAATAATATTATATTGAAATAATGCTAAGGATTAATGGTAAGGACTCATCTAAAATCACCATTGCACTTGGTCTAACTAATGCATATTTATATATAAAATGGGGCCCTAAATATTAACTAAAAATTATGGGGCCTAAGGCCATTGCCTTTTTCGACAAGGAATAAGCACGGCGCATCACTTAATCTACTATTTATAACTGATAGATCTATTAATCATCTAATGTAGATATTCTTATAATACATTTTGTATGTACATTAGTAAATTTATCTTCACATTATATATAGTTTTCTGTAACACATGATCACGCTATATTTTCTGGTCGTATTCCATGTGGTTAAAAGCCCTTGATATATGGAGAGTTTTCATATTTTCTAAAGCATCTTTTCAAAAAATATATATTATGGACCAGAGAGTTTTCATATTTCACTAAATTAAACAATAGGTGATATGTTAATTAGGTAACTTACCAAAGGTCAGTCAGTTTTACTATGGACTTTGATCATGAGCTGTTACGTGGAATGAGTTAATCCACAGAGCCAAGAGACTCGTTGATATTTTCTAGGGAATTTTCTATTGAATTGACCATTTCTTAACGGTCATGCTGTCAAACAATCTCGTATTGTTTTAAGATAAAACCCTTATATTTTATTAATTCCAGAATAGTTGTCATTAACTCACTCTTAATATTAATCCCTAGTATTTATTTGAAAGACGATAATTTAATTCGATGTTCTAGGCAAACTATTATATTATCCATCTCCAAGACAATTACTCGAACACTTCGATGCATGATATGTTTGGACAAATTCCAACAAACCAATTATTGTACTCAATAATACGCTAGTAATTAGTTCCACTAATATAATAACATTACCATAAATTGTATCATGTGCCATTCAATCATAGACCAGCAAATTATTTGATTCTTTTTATATAGTTAAGATTAGTTGAAATGCAATAAAGGAAATTAAATTTATCTTTGATAAGCCTGGAAGACAGTGTAGATAGTCTGCATAATAGACAAGATCAAAAGAACAAAAGCAGCAAGAGCAGAGACAAAAGACCAAGGAGAACTAAAGTAAGTGTACTTGAAACTAGCCCATTCCACGTGCCAACTACTCTTGTAATACTCATTCACATCTTTAAACAAGTCGTTAAGATAACACTCTGCCATGTCGAACGCAACGTCTCTGCCTAGACAATTCACGAAACCAGCAACCTCTGCTTCTGTTCCAAAATAGTTCTCTATTATGTTTTGGTCGCATAGATACTCAACGTCTTTGTGAGTGTTCATCAAACAGTCTAATAGCGTAGCGTACGTCGTGAAATGCTTTGAGCATGCCACGTGGCATTGCTCGTACGCCACGCAGTTCTGTAAGAAACTGCTCATGAAGTCGTCGACCGTGATGCTCGGCATCTCGATGGCTCCGTGTCCGAACCTCACAACGATGAAGCTCTCTGCGTCTTTAAGCTCTTTGATCTTGATGCCAGCTCTCCGGAGCTTCGAGATGCTGTGGATGATGTTTGACGGTATCTTCTTCTTCCCTGGATTGATTATTGATCTCGCGTGAAGCTCACTTTCCGGGAGGAGGCTTGACCGGACTAGGTCAAGGAGGTGTTTAGCTCTTAGGTCTGTGAATCTTGCGAGATCTTGGCTTGTTCTATGCATGGTGTTGTTGAAAAACGTAAATGCTAGAGACGGTAAAGAAGCGTTGGTCTCTTTCTCATCATCTCCTTTTGTGAGATGGAACAAAGTTTCAAGAACGAAGAAAGGGATTTGATTCTCAATACGTAGAAAGTCTCTGTAAAAGAAAGGAAGCACCCAAGCCATGGCCACGAGTGGATCGTCTTGTTGGAAAGGAACAAGTTGACTAACTTTGCGAAACAGCTCAAGAATGAAACAACCATCAAGAACCATCATCTCATTGAACTCATCTGACTTCATGTGAATTTTCTCGGAGTAACACTCTCTTGCATCTTCCTCAACGGTCTTCACGGTCTCCATGTAATCCTCTAGGGTTAAGGATTTTGTTTGGTGGGTTCGAGTGAGAAGAGCATCTAGGTAACGCCATTTGTGTTCTTCCATCATTTGGAGGCGTGCTTGGCCTCGGTGGTATGGTCCCACCGAGACCACTCGCGGCTCGTAGCATCTTCCGTTGCAATCAATCATGCTCTGAGGTACTCGGAAGATGGAGCAAGTTGGCTTTCCAGCGGCTGAGCTGAGCAACCTCGGTGGATCCTTTAGCTTCTTATGCATACTTTCAATGCGGATCTTGAGGAGGCTTTCTCCTCCGTCGTCCGCGGAGACATTAGGCGGTTGCTCCCCCATGTCCACCATTTTTGTTGGTGTGGACTTGAGAAAAAAATGAGCTATTAAAAGGTGATGAGGGGTAGTTTAGGAACTAAAATAGTGTTTGTGATTAGTATTTGCTGGTCCACTTGATCGTCACATAATGAAGGTTGGTCCATCATTATTTCGAGTATTTTAAAATTAGATGTGCATTTTTCAATGAAGGATTGATTAGCAGTTATGTTTCATGACTTGGTCCAATAATATGATCTTTCGCTGCTCGGAAGTTTCTTTGAAGAAACTAGCAGTGATTCTGATTATTTTACTTTTGAGTAATATAGCTCCAAAGAAAAAAAAAGGTTTTCCATACATATTATATTCAAGTGATCAATCTAGAAGATATACAAATAAATGAAAAATGCTAGAAAGTATTGGTTGGTGTCACAGGTGTCAATCGAGTCATTCACGTCCAATTCCGAAAAAAACTTCAAAATATTTCTTGCAGTATGGTTCTATCCGATTATGAATCTCACATTTGAAAAGATAAATAACTACAACAGTGTATATATAAAGCGTAGATCAGTCAACTTACTAATTTATTGTTAATTGGTTTTGAGTAAAAAATGGTCATTTTAGTACAGGAAACATTGGTTATAGAAAAGTATTTATGTTGTAATATATATATTGATGTATTATGTTGCGATCATATTCATATGCCTTATTGAAATAAGTTGTGTATACTTGTATCAAGTTAAAATTTGATTCGTTCGTGAGGAACACGCTATTTAGACGTGGATCCATTTCTTGATCCTTCAATGTGAGTATTTTAATCAGACATGAAAGTTGAATAGGCAAGATCCGGTTTGTTTGGGAAAATTAAGCAGTATTTTACGTTCAAACTTGGTGGAACTTGGAGTGTTTTTTTCAACAACTCATGTACATAAAACAAATCGATTCATGGTTTGAATCCATGTACTAACATGTTGACAATATTAATAGATACATATATTAGAAGTTGTTCAGTGGCACATGAATTTCAAGTCGATCCAACTTTTTTTTTGTACTTACAAGACATGAACTATTACAACATTAAAACATCAGATAATAACAAAGATGTGGTCCTAATCAGGACTTTCCGAGGGTTATCCGATTGAATGTTATGCCGTTTGTGATATTTTCTTGAATGCATTCTAAGTGATAAGAAACGAAGTACATCTAGGATTAACGTTATGGAAGTTAGTTTGGTTTATCAAGTCAAAGATATCTAGAAACCTACTCTAATAAAATTCCTTAGTTGTTGTTCATACAGGAGAAGAGACAAGTTCATGGGAAAGTTCATCAATCAAGAAGAAGAAGATAGAGAGCTCAAGATCAGACACGGCCTCCTCCACTTCTCCACCGTGTTTTGTCCATTCTCCGGCCTCTACTCTCATATCTTTCTGCACCACCACGTCCACATCTACCTCCGCACCCATTCCTACCCTCCATGCATTCATCATCCTCCACTTCTTCTGCCTCTCCTCAGCATTCTTATTCCTCCTCTCCTCTTCCACGCTTTCGCTCTCTCTTGCCATTGCATCATCCACATCCGAATCATAAACGCTTACGCTTTCGTCTTCCTCGCTCTCCTCCTCATCCTCTTCCTCTTCTTCTGACATCTTCCCTTCGAGGTCTACCGGATCCAGCCCTGCTAACTTCTCGAATCTACGTAGCTTCTTGAGTAGCCGCCTTTTAGCCCCTGTTTAGTCCAACACACATGCAGCCATTAATTTAAAACCCTTTGGGGACCAATCCTAATAAAGATATGTTTCCAACTACTTTGGGCCATGACTCACGTTGTACAACTTCAAAGCTGCACGAGGGGTGATTCAGATGGTCAGGCTCACGTTGGTGGTGGTCCTCGTCGTCCTCCTCTTCCTCGAGAGGGTCAAGTACAGAAACAGGGCTACATTGTTCCTTGTCTTCCTCTTCTTTATCTTCTTCTCCTTGTCCTCTCACTTTCTCTAAGCTCTCTGTCTCATCGCTATCTTCGTCCTGTTACACCTCATTTAATACACTTTTGGTTTCACCATTTTTTTGTCTTTTACTATTTTAGGCCTTGGATCGCAACTAATTTTAGCTATTCAAATTTATATCCATGAAAGGTTGTATTTTAAGCTATCTAACTACTACATTCATTATTCTTCTATCACTTCCATGACTTTTTACTGTGCAATTTCTTTAGAGTACACTCACAAGGTGGGTAGATTTTACATTTGATTTTTCTTTCCCTAAAAAGATTTTACCTTTTTGACAAACCTTGATACTGACATTTTCTAACTCTAACACAAGATTTGGTTTACATTTAATTTAAGACTTGACCTACAGAATTAAAGGTAGAAAATGTCTTTTGGTTTGAAATCTTTGAAGTTGAATATCTAGTGAGATGCATAGTGGGGAAATGACAATGACATAAACACCCTCACCAAACTGAGGCTCTACGACATGTGTTCAGTCGAGGATAGGAGCATATTCGTCATTCTAAACTAAAAACATATTTAACCGTACTCCTGAAGAACTTACATGATTCAGTCAAATATCAGACAGACAATTTTCAGCCGGTCATGTGTCACTGCTCTAATCAGATGTTTTTCCATAGAATGTCTTTTGCTCTCTTTTTTACTGTATGATATTAATTTATGACTCGTATAATTGCTAGTGGTTTTATTTAGTCATTCTTGAAATATATAAAAATTTATATTAAAAGTTGCTTTTTAATAAAAAGTAATAGAACATTTTGTTTGGAAATTCACCATCAAATTTGAAATGCTATGGTTTCCGATTATGGATTTATAATTTAGCTTTCAGAATATAGTTTATATTTATGGTTTTAATTAACGAGTATAAATAATTAATTAACATTTTGTTTGGAGTATTTTACTAATCTGAGTTTCATAATTGCCATTTTATTTTTTAAGCATTTGCTAGGTAATAAATAATTAATTAAGAGGTTGAGACAAACCTCTGTACTGCGTCGCGCCGGAGAAGTAGCCGTCGACGTGAAGTGGGGAGTCCGGTGACCGGAAGTAGAAGGAGTTGTATGGAGTACAAAATGAAAAGGGCTCTCACAAAAGCACTTCTCATCAATCTCCACCAACCGCTCTCGCCGGCTGCTACCACTCGTCGGTTCCAAGCCGCGTTCAGACAAAACAGCGTTATCCAGACACGGTTTCGGCTTACGGTTAGTCAACCGCTTCAAAACAGACCCTAACATACCAAACGCGTTTCCTCTGTTCCGAGCTCTGCTGTTGGTCTTGTCAGCCTTCTCGGACTGCTGCTTCTGAATCCTAGCCGCCGCTTCCAGCAGAATTGCGGCGGTTCTTGCAGGTATCTGAAGGAAAACTCCACCGTCACGACTCTTCTTGTTCGCCGGAGAACGGAGTTCAAAGAGAGGAGACTTTCTAGGGTCGGGAGAGTTGTTATGAGTCGCGAAGAAACAAGAGCGCTCGCATGAGAAGAAACCAGGAGGTAGAACGGTGACGTTTTCAGACTTTCGTTTCTTGACACGCAAAGCGGAGCAACCCATCTGAGACCTAAGGTCAGAGATGTAATGGTTGAGATGAAAAGGCTCTTGGTCATCTTCAAGAAGCTCATGTAAGTGTTTCATCTTCTCACCAGCCATGGAGATAACTACCGCTCAAAACTTTGTGTGCTCTTTCTTATAAGAAGAGAGAGAGAGAGAGAGAGAGAGAGAGAGAGAGAGAGAGAGAGAGAGAGAGAGAGAGAGAGAGAGAGAGAGAGAGAGAGAGAGAGAGAGAGAGAGAGAGAGAGAGAGGAGATCGAGAGAGAGAGAGAGAGAGAGAGAGAGAGAGAGAGAGAGAGAGAGAGAGGTTTTGTGAAGAGAGTGAAAGATGAGGAACAGTTATAGACAAAGGGTAAGACATTGGATAAAGAGTCAATGCTTGGATTTGGCTATTTCCTAGCATCTTGAAAAATAGATAAAATTAAAGTTTTGGTCTCTTCATTTTTTTTTTTTTGGCAAGTAGTTTTGGTCTCTTCATATTCTTTATTTCTTCATATTGAAATGTAATGGGCATGTGTCTTTGTGCAAAGGTAATTTTGTTGGTTTAAAGAAAAATTTAGTTGACATATTATTTTCAGAGGGGGGGCCTTGAAAGGCTCCTGAAAAAAGTAGAGTTTACGTGTAAAAATTCAAATAGTCTATTGGTGGATTAATGATGTAGGATCGTGATATTAATCAATTTTTTTGCATCAGCCAGACAAATTTGACTGAGCAGTAAGTAATTTCAGTCACCTGGATTGTAAATGCACTCGAGTAATGTAAGCACAATCAATTTCTCATCATGTAAGGATCAGATTTTGGTCATGATTCATGTACGGTCGGTCCACCTGTTGTAGGAAGATGAAAACTGGGATGCTGGTTTGCACTTATTTTTTCCATGTGTCATGCTTGAACACTTGAACTTCTTGTATCGGTATGCGAGTCATAGATTCAAAGACTATACATACAAAAAGAGTTGATGAAAGTTTTTGTGTAACACCACACCAAATTCTATAGTAATACAATCCTTATATTGTAATGGGAAATTTATTTTAAAACACACACAGGCACTTCTCGTATGCTAGTTTTTTATTCTTATGATTTAAAACTGAAACTGGAAATGATTAATTTTTCTTCACTATAAAACGTTAATTTACCTGTACTTCATTAGAATTGTGACTAGAATTTAAGAATATATGCGACATGCTTTTTTTTGTATATGACATGTTTTAAGAAAAACACTAAACCTGAACCAGATGTTGATGCCACACTATATACACTTTAGGTTGAATTTTGTACGAGCTTTGGTCTAGGGGAGTATATAACGTTCAAACAAAAAGTTTACAAGCTGAGTGTTTAATTTTCGTAATATTAAGAATAACCTTAGTTTAATCAAATACTCAGTGTTTATTTATATAGATGGACTGACGTTAACTGGATTTGAAAGCAAACAAAATATATGGTTTTAGTGATAACAATCTCATTGGCACTTGACGTAATTCCTAATCCGAATCTATCTGATTTAGTGATAGATAATTCAAAAGGAAAGACACCCCCATGTTCCACAGTTAACGTTACCGGGCATGGCACGAAATCTATCGTTGATTATTTATTTCAAGAAATCTCTCAGTATATCAGTGGTCGGAATATTAACTTATACTCATCCGGAAAGTAGTATCTGACGATGCTGAAATCAAGAAAATAAATCATACCTATAATATAGACAGACAAATCATTTTTATCACAACTATTAAATAATAAATATTTAAGCAAAAACAAAACTATTAAATCATTTATTATAGACCGGATATTGATGACAAAAAATTAAGGCATATTCTATTTCGTCTTCGTATAAATTTTGAGGGTTCATATCTTTGTCGTATAATATCTATGATTAAGATCATAAATGTTTATATTATCTTCACCCTAACAAACTCAAAACAAAAGGAGAATAGTAATTTATTAATTAAGGCGACTGTTGGTAACTACTAATCCAACGACTAATTTGTCCTGCGTACTCATATATTGTCCACACGTGAAAATTTGCCAATATACACAAAATAATATGCATATACACATCGAATTATTGTATCTTGAAAATTGAATTTACACAATGAAAAAAATATTAGTACTTCTTACTATAAAAAATGCATTGGGCAGGACAAATAAAGGTTCGCACCATAAATGAGATAGAAAAGTTGTAGGCTTTACAGCTGGGTACTCCCTTTAATTAAATTCTCAGCATCTGTAGACTTTAGGTTTGTGTATTTATATAGTAGACAGGTGATATTTTCACTATGGTTCGACCTGTAATTTCATGTGGCACTACAGTTTAGTTTTGGCTTGAATATTGAAAATTGATCTAAAGAGAAGTTGTGGATCAGATGTATTATAATTGGTTTACTGTTCATCCACTCATACCCATTCCTAATAATTGTCAAATCTGTGTGTTTAATAATAAGAAAGATTATTTTATTATGTTTGTTGTCTCAATATGAATGATTTCTTTCATAAAAAGGGAAATCCACTAATTATAACAACGTATATAAAACAATTAATTGCAATTTGGCAAATAATATACTGTATTAACCAAGTATACTCTATTAGCTAAGAAGAGAGCACATTGTAGGGTCCATTTGTTCTCGGATGCCACCATGAGAGATTTAAATACTAACCTAATCAACTTGAAATATACAAAACGAACAAGTAATACAAAGCTGTGGTATTAGTTAAAGTTACAGCTGATTATTCTGGTTAATTATTTGTTAATAAGCCAAATCTAGAACGCTTTTATCACCTGAGCATGCAGCAGACAAAAAGGTTTTGCTGAACGCGTGGAACGTAAAACGACACCGTATGTCGATTTTGTCTTTTAACTAATTTTACTATTATGACAAAACTTTGTATCGACCAATAAATTAAATATATTTTCTCAGTCGTACCATGAAATGTCAATTTATGAATATACCGACGGATTTTATTTATGTATGTACTTATTTAAATATTGCAACAAAAAACCTGTATATAATAATTGAAATTTGAAAACCGTATATACGTAGTTCGCTGCAGGTTTACTATATATTACATAATTTATTCATGTTATGAAGCAAAAATTGCAAACAAAACTCAACGAAATCACTATGTATGGCTTAATAAAGCCCTCAGCTAATTATTATTTTATTGACATTTGCTCATTCTATTGTATAACGTTGTAAATAGACTTTTATAACTTTATAAGCAAACGGCATGAAAAGGTAGAAAGGATTACTGCATTCGAAAAAATAGAAAGGATTAAATGCTAGACGAATTGTAAATACTCCAACACAATCATATTTCATCTTTAGTGAGTAATATCCAAAAAAATGGTTCGTTCGGACAAACCAATTTGAACGTGGATAGACTAATTAATTGTCATTTTTAACTCTAGCTATGTTAGTGTATGTGGATACTAAACGAATTATTTCGCGCATCTTCGAGACAGTGCCGGTCCTGAATAATTTTAGACCGGAAGCAATCTTAAAAACAAGGCCTCATAATATGCAAAGCAAGAATATTTTTATGTCAAAAGCATTGACTGGTAATGGAACCCAGCACACATACTTTTTTTCTTGCTTCATTAACCACTAAATTACCTAGGAGTTTAGAAAATAAATGGCCGATTATTTAGTAAACCAAATGAAGGCCGGAAGCCTAAGCTTCCATGGCTTCCCTTCAGGGCCGCTACTGCTTCGAGACATTATTCATTCATGAATACGGGGGTCACAGGCTCACAATTAACGAGTATTGAAAGAAAAAAAACAACTTTTACATTTTATTTTGCGTATGAACTTAAACACTATGTAGAATAATATATCAGGTTTAAAATAATACCACGAGTTAAAACTTCTTACGTGAAACCGTTGGAGGTTGAGTTTTCTTTGCTATAATTTTCTCCAGGAATAAACACGTAGACAATCTTCTTACATGCTCAAGTACGTATTATTAATTCCACAAATAACTGTTTATTTATATACATGGAGTAATTAATACATGTTGAAAAGAAAAGAAATGGGACGTCGATGAATGTTTTTTTTTGTTTTTAGAAATTATATATATATACACGGAGAAAATTCGTTTTCGAAGTATCATCATCGTTGTGTAACACGTACACACGAAAGTTAGTGGGTATTATTGAAAGAACTAAGTGAAAAAATATTTAAAAAAAAAACTTAAGTGAGAAAAAGGAACTAAGGGACATCGAGGGCAACAAAAGAACATTAGACCATAATTATTCCCAGTTTTTTTTACAGGGATTCTGTTTTTTGGACAACACATGGATTCTTAATTTCGGATAAGAAATGGTTCTTAGTTTTTCTTAGATTTTAACTAAGAAAAACTGAGAAACGTCTATTAATAAGAGATATAAAAAGACTCTTAAATAAGAGATATAAGAAATATAAGAATCGTTTTTTTATCCGAAAAGTATAAAAAAAATGTCAGATCATGAATTAAGAATCCGGGACAAGAAACCGGGGTTAATTATCTCTTACAAACGTGCAGTTTTTGCGGGAATGATTATGTGCTTACATTAACGCAATTCGAGTGTACCATTCCTTTTATATATACAAAATAAAATAATACGACGGTCGTTATCTAAACGTGTGAGTGGAAAAAATAAATGCACACTGACTTTATAATATATGGCATATTCGATAAATTAACTTTATTTTGAAATTATTTGGAAACCAGCTTTTGTTGGCAACTGTTGATAACCACTGTACAAGTACTTCTGCTATACTTGTCTTATTGTTATATTGTAAAGGAAATATAATAAAACAAACTATCTTTATGTTCTTAATAATTATTCAAATTGGTTGATACATATTTGTAATGCTTCGAAAATTTTAAACGAATTCCCAAAGCATTTTTAAATACACTGACATAGAAGAACTCCAAACACTAGTACAGTTTATGCTTTTTAAAACACTTGGAAAATGTAGGGAAATAATGGAATGTGGTACGTACTATTTTCAACAACGCTAGACTTTAATGTATATAAATACCCATCAATACTGTAACAACATTTTTGATGAGTTTTAAATGAGTGAACACTGTCACTCAATTCAGATTAACTGTACCTTATCCATCGTTCCTCAGCATTTGTTTTACCAAGAGACTGGGACCATTGCAAATTGTATTTCTTAGCATGCATCCTTGATCTCCATGCTCTCTTCTTCATTGTATCACCATGTTCCACTCAATTCAGTGATTCATATTAAATGCTGTTAAGTTTTGTTATACAAAAATAAAACCAAAGTTTTATATTTCAGATGTAGTATTTCAAAATATTATCTCCGTTTCATAAAGAGTGACATTTTATATTTTTATTTTATAAAATGTTGTTTTTTATTCTTAATGCATAATTTTAAATAAAAGTTCAGTCTTAATCAAGTTGTATTAGTGTATTAATTAGAGAAGGAAATATATTTAGTGTATGAAAAGAGGGTAAAATGGAATTTTTAAGTAATTTTTAATATACATGAAATACTCGCAAATGGCACTCTTTGTGAAATAGAATGAGTAATATATAATCAAAATCCCATCAGTAATTAGATAAAATACATTCGATGTTATTTTCTATATATGCTATTGTATTAACAAAAAATACAACGGGAGTTCTAATACAGTAGTTTTTGGATGTAGAATTAGGTTGATCATAGTTGTATTTAGATTGTAGAAATACATCTCTACCAATCAATTAAACAGAGATACATTTATACCAATCATAAAAGACTCTAGCATTTCAAGAGTTAAAATATAATGTCGTTAAAATATGCATAGAAATTTGTTAAACATCTTAGTATAAAGTCAAACTAAATAACTTCATAAACATCTAACAATATGCGATGAGCAGATATTGGGTTTCTTCCAGCGCCTACTATCTCATGATAACTTGGTATCTCTATATTGTGGTTGAAAATGTTCGAAATGACAAGAAAAAAAAAACTATTCAGTGAAAATGTTTGTATCGAAGAGAGAATCAACGTAACAGCCAAATTGTCAATAAATTAGAGGCAGCCAAAACATCAGATCATGAGTCATCTAGAATCCTAGGGCTAAGTCGCCTTTGGACATGAGTGTACGTGGCCTATAAACAGTTCGATATAAACAAAATTATTCTTCCATTTTTAATAACGTGGCAACATAAATTTAAAAGTTTTAAAATCAAGCCGTTTAAAGTTCGAATTATACCAAAGATTGCGAGAATCATAAAGCCTAAAAGTTTATACTAAACCCAAATAAGATAAATGAGTTTAGTACCACTTCAGTAAAATAATGAACTAACTTTTCAGCTTTCTACTGTCTTTTTTTTTTCTGAAAGCTTTCTACTGTCATTTGGGTCCATGGTCTACATGGAACATATATGTATTTGGTTTACGTGTCAAACGTCTCAAGTCTTTCAAAGAAAAAAACTTGTGGTTTATGATTTGTATAATTGTTAAGAAAGAAAAAACAAGAAAAGATTTTCTGATCATAAAACATGACAACTATGAAATTTATATACTGTTGCGCTCACTTATATGTCCTAAATCAAACAAAAGCACAAACCTGCATTGCATGCCGATGTTATTTTGTTTTTCATTGTCTTGTTTACATATACATAACGTAACGAATACCACAAGACAAAACGAAGATATGAAAAAGAAAAAGCAAAAGTACGAAGTATTCTATATATATTTTTTAAGAAGTATTATATATTTAGTTCAATATGCATGCCCACCAAATAAAGCAGAAGAAACGGTCCTTAGACGAATAATTCATGACTTGTCTTATTTCATTGTTTTAGCATTATTATCTCATGATCATGATACTGAATTGACGCTGGTTTTAGTCGAAAATCATATAAGATTAAAACCATAAACACACTTACCAAGTTCTCAGTAAACTAAAGTTTTAAGTGATACTCTTAAACCTAAAAAAATGTAAAGGAGACCACATATAATTAAAATCCAAGTGTAAACTCATACTCATATATATATATATATATATATATATATATATATATAAAGTATCCTACTTTAAATATGTTAGGATATTTAAATCAATTCAGGTTAGTAAATAATTAATGATTGATTTTGCTAAACATGTCATATTTAACACATCACGTGTATATTGCCACTCTCCAGAACTTTAGCACACAAAAACACAACGCCATCAACCGACTAGAGTAGAATCAATTGTTACAGAAACTTGTATTTTTACACCCTATGTGAGATTAGATAACGAAAAACTGAGATCTTTATCTTGCCAACATCATCAACAAAGGGGGATAAAATAAAAGCATACGAGAGGAAGACAAGGGCTTACTTTCATCAACTACTAAAATATATCAGCTTTAGCATTTTACCAATAGATCCGAGCAATGCTTTCAAACTCGAAGAGTCTTCACACATATCCATATTTAAACCTAAGCTTTGGTCCACATTTCAATCATGACATCTTCAAAATCTTATGCACAGAAGTATAGAGCAATTGTAAACTTTTTGTTCTAACCAGTAAGATACATAAAAGCGAAATTGATTATATTCCAAGTTCCTAACATCTCATGATATGACTTTATACATTTTGTTCTTGAAATAATGGCGGAGATGCTGGACGTGACGTTAAAAAAAAAATCATTGTGAAAGTTAGAATGGAAGAGAACCAACTTGTCCTTGATATAGAGACAGGCAAAGCATAAAGCTCATGAGACTCGTTCAGAATCCTAAGGGATAAGGTGCCTTTCGACTTGAGGTACGTGGCCTTATCATAATAACCCTAATTAAAGACACCTAAAAATTTTCAAAAATTCAAAACGTGCACATGGATAATCAAACACACCAAAAGTACTTCAACAAATAAAACTGTCATAAAATGGGTCGGGAATCCATAACTTCTTCCTAACGGTAATTGATATTTTTTAAATTGCAAATTCGTTTCCTCTTAGCTATTTTCACATCTATATTTTTCCTCTGGGCTCTGACTTACAAATCTTCTACAGACGAATCATAGTTCGTAGGCTTTGATGAATGTGTTGCACTCCACATATTTATTAAATGATCTTGTTTAGAAATTTTCATGGTTTAGATATAACCATAGTTTGTGGTTGAGAGTTGAGAAATTGTAAATAGACTTCTTTTATTTCGTATCTGTGTGTTTATACTTCACTAGAAGCAACAGAAACGAAATGAAGGATAGAAGTAATTTGCGGGCGAATAGTTAGAATTTTCTGAAAATCGAAATTTTCGGCTAAGGATTCTTTTCCGCGAGAAACCTATGTCATCTCCCCCCTTTTCTTATAAATTTGACGTAATCAAAGGTCCACAAATGTTAGTAGGTTATAGTATATGTAAATATAAAATATATCAGGGAACATGTCTTTTAACCAACATCTCATTCACTAGAACTTGTTAAGGAATCTTTTATACTTGCACCCTATTTAGGATTAGATAACGAATCACAGAGATCTTTATCTAGACTATTAGACGAATTGAAGATGGTGAATCGAGAGAGAAAAGGAAGATGACGATGGTTGTTAGAGAAAATGTGAAAATGTATTATTCAGCTCAAGTGTTTCAGATTAGCTGGTTAAGTTAAAGGAAACTTAAACCAGTGCAAACCAGATCACAATAACCGGTTATAACTCTAATATAGACCACAACATAAACAGAGGAAATAAAACTATTTGTTGAAAAAAGGAGACAAGAGGTAGACAAGGACTTACTTTCATCAACTAAAATCAGCTATAGTATTTTAGATTAACCAATAGCTACCGTTCAATATACATTCTTTCAAACTCTCTTCACGCATATCCATATTTAAACATAAGCTTTGGTCCACATTTCAATCATGACATCTTCAAAATCAAATGAACAGAAGTATAGAGCACTTTTAAGCTTTTTGTTCTTACCAAGAAAATACATAAAACCGACACTGATTTCTTTCAAGTTCCTACCAATATCATGATATGACTTTAGATCTTTTGTTCTTTACACCTAAAATATTACCAAACGGAGACGCTCGACGTGACGTTGAAAAGAATGAGTGTAAAAGTTAGAATGGAAGAGATGCTCAAGGCATAAAGCTCATAAGACTCCTTCAGAATCCTAAGGTGCCTTTCGACTTGAGTGTACCGTGTATGTGGCCTTAACATAATAACCCTAATTAAAGACACCTAAAGTATTAAACCTTTCTTCAAAAAAAAAGACACCTAAAATATTTGAAGAAATAAATATGTAACAGAAAACGAAATGAAAGATATAAGAACATGATTATTGGGGGAGTTCTTAACAGAATATAAGAAACCGTCTCTTAACTTTTAATTGAAAAAACAAAAAATAGGTTGTTAGATAAGAGATTTAAATAATTTCGGCGTAATCACGTGCGTGCAGTAGCGTTAGTGGGTTACTCCAGAGTATTATTTGATATCTTTTTAACTTTTATTGGGCCGTAGAAAAACTTTTATTGGACCATAACAAAGGTTTTATTTGAGCCTTAGAGAAAACTATTAATTGGACTTATGATTTTAACAATGGACCAGTGACTTGAATGGGCTATCGGAGCAAGAAACTTCTGTTGCGTTAGTGTCAGATAGAAAACTATTATACCGGATGAACATTTTGATAACTGAATACCAAAATTTTGAAAGCCCGTCAAATATATACTCTGAAAACCCAAGTAAGCTTTTATCACTAACCTCAGATCTCAGATGCAATGTAATTTTCACGCTCAACCAACATCCATAAAAGTTTACAATCCAAAATAAACGTTTTTCAGGTAGGTATAAAAAAACAGTTACATATTGAATTTTACAGTTTTGAAATATACAGAACCGCCACATATTTACAACAATTTATTAAACTAATATAAACTTTCAACTATTAATTATAATCATTTGTATTATCAGTTTTAACTAGATATTTTATCTGCATAAATGGACATAATCTTCTTACGAATATTTATTAGTTTATGTCTTATTAACTCAAAATCAATAAAATAAATTATTATTTATGTTTTTAAATATTTAAATGAAAAATATTGTATTATTTATATATTATTACTTATTATTATGTTTAAAAATAAAAATTATATATTAAAAATTTTAGAAGATATTATTCCAAGTAAAAGTACAATATATATCTAAATTATCTTATTTTAAAAAGGTATTTTTATTTTATCAGTTTTATTATATTAATTTAACATCAATTATCTAATATAACATAAAATTCGTTTTTAATTATTTAATAAATTAGGTATAAAATTTATTAAGTGTAACAATAATTTAACCAGTCTAATTTTAAACGTGAGATGTTGAATATAAAAACTCACCCTGTACTAATAGTATAGATTGATTTTAACTTACAGTTTTCGATGAGAATTTTGTGTGGTCTTACAATAATATGCTAACCAGTAAAAATTATAGTTCTTTCGGAATAAATACACATGGCAATTTCAGTTTACAACCTTCGAGCAGACTTTACTAGACGGTTAATCTTATTGGAAACAACTTGTTTAGTAGTATAATGATTTTAAAACCGAGATTGGCATGACATGAAGGCAAAGTAGTCTTTTACATTGGATTCTTTTGAGTTTTTTTTTTTTTAACATAAAATATGAAACCATTAAAAGATCGTTTGTCTTTGATCTTTGCATGTTGACACGTGAAGTCATGCCCTTAGATACCTTGTGTTACTGTGTTGTGTCATGTGTGTGTTTTCTCACCAGAAAGATCTGTTCTTTCCTTTTTCCTTTTTGTTTCTTTTTGATTCTTTTCTCTCTTTCATGAAATTTAAATACACATGTTGCTCCCGAGTTTGGTAGTAGCCTTTTTGTGTAGTTAATAAATTATGTAGATGGTTAGATTTACATATCTAGGCATGTGCTTATGTAGAGTTTTAGCAAGCGTCAGTGTTACGCCTAAATAAACATTTATATTTGCAATCACGTGAATGTATATGGTATCGAAGCATAAGTGGACCGGTAGAAATATGTTTCGTAGGCGTCTAGATTTGTCTTTCGCTAATTTCATCTCTTAAAACACTGAGAAAGAACCAAAATTTTGCAAAATAAAAGATAATATTTGGTAATTTTTCGAGTAAAAGGAAAATTGAATTAAAGAGGGAGCAATAAAGCACGTGGAATCACGTGAGGCCCTCGCGTGCCGGCGTGACTTGCCTTTTACTACAACAAAAATAAGATTGGGTCCAAAAAAAAAAGTAGGACCTAGGTGGACTAAATCTAAATCCTTCTGTTTTGTAATATCGACATAATTAAAAACAAAAAAAATAACAAAAAAAAAACAATCAAAAACTACAATATAGTTGTCGAAAAAAACTACTCAATATAGTTCAGTATAAAATATGAATTTATTAAAAACTAGTGTCAGGACATATGGTGTCAGAAAAACGTATTTGTCTTCACTTGGACATGTGAACACTCTCGCCTTCCTCCTTTGCCTCTTGCTTCTTATTCTCTCTGTCCTTGTTCCTCTCGAATTTATATATTACGATTTCGTTTCAGATTTGATTGTACTATAATACCTCGTTTTGTCAATTTTTATTAAAAAGCTACCATCAATTTCTGAAATTAATAGAAGAAGATTCATAACCGAAAGCATGACATAAACAAACGTCTCTTGCCGAACGTAAAAAGAGAAAAGCCACTCTTCCACTAACTTTTGATATGTTACGATTTGTTTTATACAATGAAACTTAACGGTTTGTCATATACGGTTTACAAGATAAATCGTAAGAAAGGAACATGTAACAAACGCCAACAAAGAGGATTTAAAAGATTGTTGACAAAAAGAGGATTTAAAAGATTAGAAAAGAAACACCAGCGAACTACGTTCCAAAATTCAAGCAAAAAAAAAACCCTCGGTTTTTTTTTTCTTTCCATCAAAAGTTTTTAATTAAAAAGACCAAGTCCAGAGAATACAACTTAAAAGTCCATAGGCAATCTAAACTTGAAGTCCACATACATATGGTTCAAACAAAAAAACGGACTGGGCCTAAGACCCATACCGACGAAAACCCTAGCGGCTGTACGCTTGCAGACTTGTCCCAGCCGCCTTAACTTGACCTTCCCGGCTCGAAGCACCACCAGAGACATCACCCCCACTTCGAACCACCCCCGAAAACCCATTGTCGGTTCACCGGAGTATCCCAAAGCTTATGAACTCCACACCATCTTTACCGCCGAGCGCCTTCAACTCTAGTGTTACTTATATCGGAGAACATCAATCGGCAATTCGAGATTCATCCGCCATCATTCATTACAATCACTGAGAAGAAGGCCTCGCACAACACATCACCATTCACCATCAGAGAGCTTCTCTTGTCCTCCGACGAGATCTCATCCACCAAATCCACCGTAACAGCATAAACAACAAGATGAAAAAATAAAACCAAATCCTAGAAAGAACAAGAACTAGTAACCTTAACCCATAGGACTCCGGGTTCTTAAACGATAGCGCAGAACTTTGCAAGCCTCCATTCTCCGTGACCAAAAGCCGGCGAAAACGGAGCTGAAAGAACCTCTCTTTCCCGGAAGCTAGAGCGACGATGGTGGATCTGAGAGAGCCTCCACCTCCCGCGAAATAACCGGCGTCGATGGATCTAGGTTAGCCTCCATCCCCCGGACAACAATTGGAACATGCAAACCGCTCCGTCTCCACCGAGAACCTCCAATCAATCGCGTCGTTACTCCAAAACCCGATCCACCGTGGATGGATGCGATATCAGAGCTCCGACAAGGCGGTTATTGACAAGACTGCGAAGACGAAACAGAGAGGATAAGGTAAGTGCTCCGGCGGCGGTACGGATGCTCACGCGCCGGCTGTATGTCGGAGTAGATCTGGTTTCTCTCTCTGTCTTTTCACTTCTTTGAAAGCAAACCCTCGGTTTATAATATGAAAAGGGATTATTAGTGGGAAAATATATTTATTTGGTGTGAGTGAAACGTTATTAGAGATCACGAGGGCTATGTATAGAATAGAGAAATGAGGGGGTAAAAGTGAAAAAGGGAGAGGCACTATGAGTAGTCAAATCAAAGATGAGTCGCACACCAGCAAAATAACCCTCACCACCCACTTGTTACTACACACTTTTATGCTTTTACCACTTCTGACACAGTCCACCTGCTTCTCTTTACTCATTATTACTTCTCTCTCTTCACTCCATCGAGCTGATTATAAACGTCTAAATTAACTTGAACTGTATATGAATAGAAAACAAAGTCAAACCGTTGATAAAAATATTAAACCAAAACTTCTGCTGATGCTGGTTCTGGTTCCAAAAATGGCAACTGCATAAAGAGTAACTGATGACATAATTCAAATGGGAGCCAACGGCTACAAACAAAGGGTTTTTTGTTTTGTTTTATCTATTCACTCCGAACTCAATGGCAATGCTATCTTAATGCTGTATCTTCAAGATCATATAGAGTAGTGTGGAAGGCATTCTTATTGATGTTCATCGAAAGATAATGACAACAAATAGGCACATTTAGCAATTCGAAAATTTAACATTTTTACCAAAAAAAAAGATAATGACAACAAATATATCAACTTGTTTAAAAGTAGATTTTCTTGGTTAAGTTTAACAAGTGATTTGGTTGCCCAATATATAATTTCATTCTGTACAAAGACACGGTTCAATATGGATATGCTTGAAAACTAACATGGCCATCTAATTTTTTTTTGGTCATGTTAGTACTACAATGGCCATATTATATGAAATGGAAAGATGGCCTGAAGAAACGAATCTTACACCAATTATTTTTAGGACTTGAAAGTCACATTCGTACGTTTTGCTAGCCATGCAGTAGAGCCGACATCTTTTCTACCACACATACATTAAATCACTAAAAGATCCCTAAAGTTTAACATCAATACTCCTAATTTATCCCACAACCCACATTTTTCTACCAATTCTGTGTTAGTTCAGTTTTTTTTTTAAGTCAATCCTTACTGGACCATACTTAGGCAGCTCATTGATATATAATGGTTTATATGAATGAGGTCAAAGTTGAATACTGTATACAAAGCATTGTTTTGTTAACTCTGTTCATAATTTTTTGGTTTATAATTTCTATAGGTTTTTGATATGTTATGAAAAAAACTAGCTAATCCTTCTGTTTAATAATGTATGATGTTTTGAGTTAAATCACGAAGATTAAGAATTTTTTAAACACTTTAAAAATATAAATTAAATTTAACTAATTATAAAAAATGGAAAATCTAATTGGTTAAAAAATTTTAAAAAATTAAAACTAATATAAATGTGTCAAAACATCTTATAGTTAGAAAGAATAAAAACTTTTAAGATATCATATATTACGATGACACGGAGGTAGTATTAAAAAGTTATGCTATTGATTTTGTGGTCTATATTCCGATAAAACAGATTGCATTTCTTAAACTTTTATAGGTTCTTAAAATAAAAACTTTGATAGGTTCTTGACAACTCTGTTTATCATCCATTGTCCATTAGCTCCATCAAGTAATTATTTTATATAAAACTATGTTTAAAAAATTTTCAACTGACTCCGCTAACTGTTCAAAACTTCAACCGATTCCACTGAAATAATGTTACAGTCTAGAGCGTAGTCTATATAGATAGAACAGAAGATATGGACGACAGTACACAATTTGAAGGTCAAACACAAAGAAATGAAAGAGAGAGTGGAAAGTACATTTCCGTTCCGTATGATTAAATAAGAATTTAACGAACTTTACTAACTCAAATTTAAAGTTAGTGTTCGCTTTGTCACCAAATGCAAATTGTATCAGTACGTAACGCTCACTCGTTAAATAACCTTCAAACGAATCACTTCTGTTTCAGACATCTGATTAATGAATTAAGTAGACTATTATTTTGTAACTAATTAAAATATCTCCTTTATGCTTTCTGAATAAACTAATTAAAAGGAAGAGTTAATTAATTATTAAACGGAGATAATAATAGGCAAGTGATATTTCCAAGGCAGCTAGACAGTAAAACTCCAGGTTATTACCTCTCCATCTTTATCTTGCAGAGAGTGTTCTTTCTGGGTTTCCTGACTTTTTTTTAATAGTATATTATTGATATTAATACAGAAAACATGCTTTTAATAATCTTGAGATTAATCAAGATTTGTTAACTTAAATAACTAAAGTTTTTACTGTAATTGTTTCCTCCCCCATCTGCCTTATCTCAGTGTCTTTTTTTTCTCTTACCCTAATAAAAACCTCTCACCTCTTCTCTATCTTCTCTCTCTGCAGAAGAAGCACAGATACAGAAACTGACTGCAAAGACCAAAGCTTTTTTTCTAAGAGGGGAAAAAGTTTGTTCTTTTCTTGTTTTGCTCTTCACAACCCCCAACAACACTCTGCTTTTATAACCATAGCTAGACCCTGGAAACAAAACAAAAAGGTTGAAAAAACACAATTATCCAAAAAGCAGCCAACACTCTCCTCTCTTTCTTTCTCTCTCTCTGTCTCCCATGGATTTGCAACTGAAACAATGGAGAAGCCAGCAGCATCAGACAGAGTCAGAAGAACAACCTTCTGCAGCCAAGATACCAAAACATGTCTTTGATCAGATTCAGTCCCGTACTGCAACTTCTACTGCTCTTCCACTCTTTTCCTCTGAACCTACCTCTTCTAAACTCTCCTCTCTGTCTCATGATTCTTCTTCCAGGTTCCCCAGTGAGTTTTTCTGAAAGACTGTTCACTCACTATAGATATGTGTTGTATATTTTGATGTGGGTTTTGGCTTTTTTTTTTCTGTAGAGATGGGGAGCTTCTTTAGCTGGGCACAGTGGCAAGAGCTTGAACTACAGGCACTGATCTACAGGTACATGATGGCTGGAGCTGCAGTTCCACAAGAGCTTCTTTTACCAATCAAGAAAAGTCTTCTCCATCTATCTCCTTCATACTTTCTTCACCACCCTCTTCAATACCAGCCCACTTGTGAGTCCATATTTCTCTCTTTCTCACCTTTCTTGGTTTCAATTCATCAAATAGAATATGCTTCTTTTTTATTGTTTATAATAACTTCTCCTTGTTTGAAGAGAAAGTTTAATCTATTTTATAAATGGGATGCATATGGGTTTTGTGCTTGTTGTTGTTGAAGTTGTGTTCCCAAGATTCAGACTTTGGATTTAGTATTATCTTGTTTTTGCAAATTTTGAAGAAGCATGTGATGGGTTCTTGCTTTTGTCTAGTAAATGGTGTGCCTCTGTTGGAGATCTAAAATCTATGACTGTAATGAAAGTTGCATAGTTTATAGGATCTCTGTTCTTGATGCTGATATGTGATATGAACTGGAAAAACATATAGGGTATATGGGGAGGGGGGCGATGGATCCTGAGCCAGGAAGATGCAGGAGAACTGATGGTAAGAAGTGGAGATGTTCAAGGGACGTCTTCCCTGGCAACAAGTATTGCGAGCGCCACATGCACCGTGGCCGCAACCGTTCAAGAAAGCCTGTGGAAACTTCTACCGTCAATGCCACTACCTCTACTCCCATTGCTCCAGCTTCCGCACCCCCCGCAACAACATCTTTGTTTGCTTTTGGCGGTGGTGGTGAGGAAGTGGGTCAAGGAGGATCTTCTTGTTTCTTCTTCTCTGGCTCGTCTTCCAGTTCTTCATCTGAACTTCTCAACCTTAGTCAAAGGTAATAAAAAGACACTTGTGTTTTTCTTTGTCTGTTGGTCTTGTTGGTCAAAGCAGTAAGCACGTTGACTTTTCTTTCTTTAGTTTTAAGCCAATAAGATTTTTGTTGAGATTCGAGACAATTGCTTTTGAATGATAATGAGTCAAAGTTTATCCAAATCTGCAATTGAATGTTCACCTTAGAGCAGTTATTTGGTAACTATGAAACTAATGAGGATACAACATTACACAACTTGGGGTGGTTTGTATGTTCTCATACACTGAATGTGAAGCAATGTTGTGGAGCGAGGGGTAATGTTTGAAATTGAGAGACACATCCTTATCATTTTCAGGGTTCTTTGTTTGTTTGTTTTCTTTGTGAAGAAAAATATCTACTATTGAGAGATAATGGTAACACTGGAATTGATAGAATCTTTTCTTTAATCTAGGTGTGAGACTTTTCAAACAGAGAAATAGAAGAAAGAGAGAGAGTTAGGTACAGTAGTTAAATGGTAGGACCCTAGTGAAAGCAGGCCCATATGTATCTCATATCTTGCAGAGAAGTTAAAGCTTTTAGATTCCTCTGCACCCACCTCCCCTATCCATACACATCACAATGATCACATGATAGAAAATTCATAAAATAATAGTAATATAGTAATTAATTCGTAAAACATGCATTAAGAAGGTGCTTTTAAAACCTAAACACAGTATAAAGGGTTCCAACTATGTTGATGTTGTTGAGCCTAATTGTGGAATCTCTTTTGACTATATGTTGCTTTGTGCTCTGTTTTTCTTTATAGTTTTTTTTTTCTCTCTTTCATCTTTCACTCAAATGATAAGATGTGGATTCTGTTAACAGTTCAGAGTTGAAGCAAGGAAGCAACAATAAGAGGCCATACGCATCCCATAATGGATTTCGCAACAACAGCTCAGACGGGGGACACACTTTGAGGCACTTCTTTGACGACTGGCCTCGTTCTGAAGCCGACAATAGTTCAACCCCCATGATGAGCTCAACCACTTGTCTCTCCATCTCCATGCCTGTAAACTCTTCCTCCGACGTCTCTCTGAAGCTGTCTACAGGCAACGAAGAGGAGGAAGCTAGGAGCAACAACAATGGGAGGGACCAACAAAATATGAGCTGGTGGAGCGGTGGAGGGTCACTTGCCAACCACCACCACATGGGCGGACCATTGGCTGAAGCCCTGAGATCTTCCTCATCGTCTTCCCCAACTAGTGTTCTCCATCAGCTCGGTGTCTCTACACAAGCCTTTCATTGAACAGTGTATAACCAACACAACATTGCAGTTTTTTCTACTGTTTTTTTTTTTTTCAAATTCAAATTTTCGCTTTATGAACAGAAAAGGCTCTTGTTGTCATCTTCCTTTTTTCTTAAGGTTTTTCCCTGCATCTGTTACAGTTCTCTGCAGATTTTCCTCTCAAATATTTAAACTAAGGAAGTGTTCATATCACTAAGTACAATCTGTGATGAAGCATATATAAGCTACTTTTAAAAGTGATTAGAATGCTGCAATTGAAACTAAAGGAGGAGATAGAGATTATATCTTTGTAGTACAAAGAAAGCTTACAGTAGGCAAACTCAGACGTTCTTCTCTCGCTCCTAAACATCCTCAGGAACAAGGCTTATGGGCACCAGAGAAGAATCTTCATTACTATCTACTGCAGCGTAAACTACAGCAGTTCTGCATGGCGCATACACCATGAGGGAGCAAGGCCTATCATCGTACCTTCCATCCTGCATAGCAAATTGTCAGTTTCTTTTTTATTGAAAAAAACTATGGAAGTTTGGTGAATGGGCTTACGGAGGTGAAAAACTCGGCGGAGTCATCTAGCCGGCTGAATCCACCGAATAAAGAATCATCCGAGTCCAAAACGATCTTGTACTTTCCGGGAACAGAGCAACCGATACGGTAGTCAGAGTAGCTGTTGGTCCAGTGGAAGTTGAAGACAAAGACCAAGTTACCTCTCTCAAATACAATGACTCTGTCTCCTTCATCCTTGCGGGATATGTACTGATGCTCTGAAGTCATGAAACCATACTTCTCCTCGAGATGTTGCATCGCCCGATCAAACTCTTGTAGTCCGTGGTACCTAAGATATTCTGCATCTCCCAGATCAAACCTACGCCGGCATTTATCATAACTACCATTGTTCCCAGGGATGACTCTGCCATCAGGAAGGTGCTGGTCAGTCCTTGGGAAGTCGATCCATTCAGGGTGTCCAAATTCGTTTCCCATGAAATTGAGGTATCCTTCTCCACCAAGTCCCATTGTAATGAGCCTGATCATTTTGTGTAAGGCGATCCCGCGGTCTACACGTGGAGTGGCCTGTTTATCCACCGCCATGAAATCATACATGTCCTACAGATTCATGCAAAGACAAGATTGAGTCAGAAAAATCTATCTGAATACAACATGACTTAAAGAATTCCAAGAGAGTAAGATGTTAGTTATGGTGTTTGCCGAGTCTTATTACCTTGTCCATTAGCCAGAACGCAATCGTTTTGTCTCCAACAAGGGCCTGATCATGACTTTCCGCATAGACGACACATTTTTCGCCCCATCTTCTGTTGGTAAGCGTGAAAACTATATCACCAACCTGCCAATCCTCGTCTCTCTTCCTACAGAAAATTCCAACACACGAAATCAGATCAATATGATATAACAAAGTCCCCCTTCATTCTTAGGCCAAGACTTCCTGAGGACATACTTGAGAAGCTCAATCCATTTATCAGCCACTGCCATGTGCAGACGGTAGTCAAAACCCACACCACCGTCTTCGACAGGAATGCAAAAGGCTGGCATCCCGCTAACCTGTAACGAAACCAAATTCAGAGAACGCAAGAGAGGTGATAGTTTAGTTTTCACTAAACGTAAGTACATAAGACTTACATCTTCGCCGACAACAATAGCTTCAGGGTATAACCCATGAATCATATCATTCACCAGCATTAGATAGACCACAGCGTCAACATCAGTAGAATATCCAAAGTACTCATTGTAATTCCCAGTAATTTCAACCTGCCACAAACAACTGCAGTTAGTTTGCAGAAGAGCCATACATTTGGGCATCAGCATATTTGTACGACACTGCTGTGAAGGATAACTACTATCATATATTGACGTAACAAAAGTTAATCCCATGCAAAAGTATTACCTGCAGTCCATGATGAGTGTACATCATGGAAGTCACGCCATCAAATCTGAACCCATCGAACTTGTATTCTTCCAGCCACCATCTCGCGTTGGACAGAAGATACCGAAGCACCTTAATTGACAAGGAAAATAAATTAATACAGAGACAGACGTATCTACCAACATGGTGGTAATACTAAAAAAAAAATTCATATCAATATTGCAGTATCGACTCTGGAGAGAGAGATACCTCCCAGCTTCCGTAATTGAAAAGACGAGAATCCCACATCCAATGATAACCCCGCTCTCCAGAGTGGAAATACTGACCATCAGTGCCATCAAACATGTTCAGACCATCCAGTGTGTTCTTTGATGCATGGCTGGTTTAATTTAAAACAATGTGGATTATCCATGATAACGTTCATTTAAATGGATTCCACTAACTAAGTATCTGATGTAAGATGATTCTGGAAAGTGTTAACAGGAGGTCAATACCTGTGCACAATATCCATCAGAACAACCAGACCCAGCTCATGAGCTTTGTCTATCAAAGATTTAAGGTCATCAGGTGTTCCAAAGCGGCTGCTAGGAGCGAAGAAGTTTGTCACATGATACCTGCATTGCACGTAGCAAAGTCACATTCTCATTCATCAGCTGAAGAAAAAGATTATAACAGGAATGCGTTGGATGATAGGTAAGCTATATCTAGAATAGGTAGATACCCAAAGCTGGCATAGTAGGAATGCTCTTGAATGGCCATTATCTGAACTGCATTATAGCCTAGCTTTTTTATACGGGGAAGTACATCATCTCTAAAGTTGGCATATGTATTTATCATTGGTTCCTGCAGATAAAAGATTACATTACCTATTACCATATTGTCAAAAGTGAACTGAAACGATAAAGAACTCTCAAATATTAATATTTATTTCAATATTTATTATAGTGATTATCATTATTCCAAGAAAAGAGGAAAGAAACGGACCGTACTACTCATTCCAACATGTGATTCATATATACGCAGAGATGTGGGCTTCCTTGGACGAGGATGTTTGAATACATATTTGTCCTGAAACAAAGGAGTACTCTTTAGGCCTTAGCGAAATCACAGGACCAGAAAAAAGGAGAAATATATCAAACCACATATATACATCGTTAATGCTGGAAACCAATTATGAGTTAGATACTAAATATAATGTTCTTTACTGAATGTCTACAACTTGAAGAGTTTATATCATCTCTACAAAAACACTAAAAACAAATGAGAAGGTAAAGTGAGTACTGGTTTGTACCTCCTCAGCAGGGTCATAATATACTCCATTGTATGGGATCTCCCCTGGTGCCTGAACAGAGTACTTGATCCAAGCTGGAATGGAGTCTTTAATACCAGATGGGGTATCCATGCGAATCTACCAACGCATAATATAAAATAGAAGTTATGGGAAAGAGTCACAAAGGTGAAAATTTTGTATGCTATTCCAAAAGGATTAATTCTCTTCCAATAAAATATATCGCATGAGATTATTGGAAATGCACTACAAATTATCTCTAAAACTTACATTAAATTATAAGCTGTTGGAATTGTCTGTTGTAAATAATATGTTTCTTTATATATTTTCTAACAACTGTAAAAAATGAGGAAATGGTTGTGGATTTCTTCCTGAAGTTGATACATAGAATGTGCAGCAGCAGTAAGTTGTAATGGTCAAAAGTGTTATACATCTGAGCATTGACTTGAAAACTATTATCATATTACCTTCACGCGGGAGCCATGGGGAATTGCTGGCGAGCCATCAGCATTATTCGGCAGAAATATTTCCCACACACCATACTCGTTCTGCTCAAAAATTTCAGTGAAAATACTGTCTTAGATCAACATTCCATAAAGGAACAGAATGATAACAGAGCAAAGTATGCTTGTAAAAAGATTCACTAAATTTTGTACTTTGTAGTAAAAATTATATACTCGCTTAACTATCAGCTTAAATGGAAGTTACAAAAATAAATTTCATAACAGAGAGTAACAGCATACCCGAGTCATGACATCAGTTTTAGAATTCCAGTTATTAAAATCTCCAATCAGTGATGCTGCCTGAGGAAGGAAAAATCAAGCAAACAACTTGTTAGAGAAAAAACAGTAACCTAAAATATATCCAATGGCCAAAAAACGATGTCACAACAGCAGGGCCCTACTCTAGTTTCATTCATGAGGTGTTTTCATAGTGAGCTGTGAGCCCAAGCTGATCGTTCATACTTGTGCTAAGTACAAAACCAAATGACCAGTTTTGAAATGAAACCCCAACAACCTAAAGATAAATTTTACCACCAAAAAAATTTATGTATGTTGGCAATACGTGTACAATCCATGATTCGACATGAGTTCATTCTCTTCAGTTATGAAAAGTTTCATTTGACACATAGAAGTAAACAAATTCTTTTTAGTTTGAGAATTGAGAGATAAAACAAACCTTAGCTCCTGGTGCCCATTCCCGGTAAGTGATACCAGTAGCGCTAGCAAAGCAGTTAATAATAATTAGCAACTGCAATACCAACTATCTGTAGAGTATTTAATAAACTTTTACCGTGACTAAAGTGCTGAAAATGCAATAATAGGAACTATTAAAGCTATCGAAACAGCACTTGAATATATTAAAACGATGTCTACCTTCGAGTGAAACCAAATATTTCGTAACCGCGAGAAAATGCCTCTAGTCCACCTTCATTCTTGTCGATTTCATCACGCAGTTTTATGTACTGGCCATATCTACAACGACATGCTGTGAAATTAGAATAGAAACACAAGTTTTAAAGCTAGGAGAAGGATCAATATCAAGATATGACATGAAACCATGTCCCGTCCATGATAACTAAATTCAGAGTTTATTAGTTTGATGACGAAAACAATGATGAGAGACTTTTACCCTTTGCAAACAAGTAAACGTATATTATATAATAAGATTGTTTACCGATAATCAAGATGACCATCATAACTCTTCAGCATAGGATCAATGTCATATATTTTCTTCCCATCTCCAGGGGGTGGGATCCTCCTCTGTACAACTTCTTGTTCCAGAGACTCTGACATACTCGCAATATCTGCTTTATCACTCTGCCCTCCAGATGTTGAAAGTGCAGATGTTTGTTCTTGTCCCTGTGTCTCAACTTGCTGTGCTACATCGTCATGTACCTAATAATAAAAGGGAAGAAATGATCTATCATGAGCATGTATAAGTGCACAGAATGAAGAATATCATCCAAGAGTCAAGACACATTTTAAGAGAGATTCTTGAATAATATATAACAGATGCATACGTAATGGAGCAGGAAAGTTCTTTCAACTTTGTTTTTTGGTTCAATACATATCTTCATATGTGATCACACAGATAAACTGAACCACACAGAATTGATGATATTTAATGATCCAGAAAACAAAAGAACACAACTTTATGCATCTGCGTAGAAATAGCGTAAACATAAAGCTAAGCGAAACAGAGAACCAGGACCAAAGACATTAACATCAGATCCAGGAGAAATGTTTTTTTTTTTCTCTTCCTAAAATGTCATCACCCAGTAAAAACAGAACATGAAACACAATGGTTTATTAAAAAACAAAACAGAAGGATAACACAAGTACACATAAACCACACAACATAGGTTTAGTACATAGTTACAGAACCAACAAGTAGACAGACAAAAACAACAAACCTGAGTTACTTCAGAGACAGTTTCCTGAGGTTCTACTTTGTCAGACGCAGTGGTAGCTAGGGAAGAAGAGTCAGAATCATAAGATGGCTTCCGAGAAAAGATCATCCCTAAAAGAAAATCAACACAGTCGATGTAAAAAATAAGACAAATTAGCATTATCAAATTTGATTTCAAAAAGCTAATCTCATGCACCAAATCACAGAACAAAACATCAAATCCACGCACTGACTCCATCAAAATCATCAATCTCGAAACGCGTGCAGTGTAAGGAAAGAAGAGATGGATGGAGGAGTACCAGAGGAACGAGTGTCTTTCCTCAGAGAGAAGGTGACGGCGTTGGTTCTCCGATCGTCGTTGAAACTCGGGAGAGACGAGTTCTTCTTGATCGATGGGAGGTGAGGGAAACGTACGCCTGAAATCGTGTAAACCATTGTATAGGAACTTGGGAGAAGAGAGAGTGAGGAAGCGAAGAGAAAAGCTTAAAAGGAAAATAAAATCTAAATAAGGATATAAATAAATTAATTAATTGAAAAAACAAATAAATATCGCACGGAGTTCATTAAGGGGACGGAGCGTAGTTCGCCACGTGTAACGATGTCAGATATTTCAGTGGGTCCCCCGTCAAGCGTTTCTCGTCCGTCTCCTTCATATGTATCCACAAAAAGAAAGTTGTATCTCTCAATTATTGCATCTTCTTACCGAAAAATAAATATTCATGAAAAAAATAATAATACTAGAGATCCATAAATAAAATAAAAGATTTTATAACTTTGTGTTGTCATTGTCAGATTCAGACTCGTAACTGATAAAGTTTTTTCTTCAGTTGTTAGGGGATGAGTCCAAAACGTTTCACAAATATCCCCATGAGAATCATTAGAGAATATTTAGCATATACCAAGAGGCAAGAGTAGTTTCGAAAAATGTTTATTGTTGGTGTGTATATTACTGTTACTTACCAAATGAAAACAAAATAATAAAACGGTAGTACACTAGAAAATTTACATGAATACAAAAACAACCTTCAACACTATTCTACATAGATTTTCAACTCTATCTAATCACAGGTTTTTCACCTTCTTTGGAAGTTGAGGAGCTTGATACAATAAGCAAAGACAAAGACATACAGCAGTATCTACGCGATGTGGACCGCAGCTACAACTGGTGAGAAGTCATGTTCGAACCCGGATCCATCTTTGAGCAACTTTTTATGACCCGTGCCTCAGAGACCAGTGTTCTGCACTATTGAATCTTGGTCTCCTACTTGAGATGCCCCCCCCCCCCTTCACAAAAAAAAACTTAAAAGTTAGGTAGTTCTAAAACATTTTTCATCATAACAAAAAAAAAAAAGATCGAAAATACACTTGATGATTATGTAAGCTGGTTAGTAATTTTTACTAATATTTGGGATGATGTACTGGAAAAAAAAGATTCCAGAGAGACTTGAGGAAGAAGGACATGCGATAACAGAGATTTGATGATTTGGTGCCAAGGCCACAAAGCATCAAGCTTGTTAACATGTAGTAGCTAGTAGAATCAGAAGAGTTTGGCTGCAATCCACTTGTATCCTATCATTGAGTAAAGGATTATTTACAGTTATGGCAAAAAAAATTGAGTAAAGCATTGCTTCCTTTACCTAGCTCATTTTCCCAAAGATTACGAGATACAAGTGGAGAGATTGTATTATTACAGGGAAGCGGAAGGAATAATAACGTCAAGTTGCGATGGAGAAACCACTAGGAAAGTTGGAGAGGACTACATAGACGAGCTAGTAAGGAGAAATATGGTTAGTGCAGTAAAAGAGGATTTAAGTTGCAGTTGGGAGTATTGTCAAATGCATGACATGATAAGAGAAGTATGTTTCTATAAAACCAAAGAAGAGACTTTCTTCAGTTTATCGTAAGTCTCTACTACTTCCACCTCTACCATAAATGCTCATACTCCTCCCAGATCTCGCAGACTCGTACTACATGGTGGTAGTGCACTTGATATGTTGGGACGTAAAAGCAATCAAAAAGCTAGATTTGTTTTGAGTTTTGGACTCGACATCAACTTGTGGAAGCAGTTAGTTCAAGGACTCCAAAATTTACAAATACTTAGGGTCTTAGATCTGAGTTTACAGTTACATGGTATAAACGACCATAGAGGAGGATGGAGAATACCTTCCAGCATTGGAAAGCTCATTCATTTGAGATATTTGAGCTTAGACATGGGTTGTACAACTCATGTACATTTTTCTTTACGGAATCTAAAACTTCTAATCTATTTGAGAATTTTCTCCTTCCAAATAATTCATCTGCCAAGTATTTTTAAAGAGATAGTAGAGTTGAGGTTCCTAATGCTTCCCCAATATGTTGACGCTAAAACAAAGTTGGAATTGGGTAATCTAGTGAACATGAAGTACTTGACCTGCTTCCAATCAGAATATGGTAGCATCACATCAAGACTCTTCATGTATTTCTCAAAGGCAGTTATACTTCTGAAATTCTAGCGCCATCTCTCTGTAAACAAAGAAACATGGAGATGCTTAACTTGATCGGTTTCAACCGATTCGATGTGGATTTCGTTTGGAATTTCATTCATCTAAAGCATTTAGAGCTGCACATACATATGACAGCGACGGATAAGGAGAATAAAACTGTCTCACATATATATATTTTTGGTATAATGTCAATATTATTCATTTGTTTGTTATATATTCTCCTTGAAGTTTTGTGTGAAAGTCTCAACTATCTATTATTCGGTTTTCAGGTGAACCTACTCAGAATCAGTACCCACTATTAATTGTGATATGTGAAAGAAGTCGTTTTCTTGTTGTATTTGCTGTATAAAGTTATCTTGTCTGCGATATTCCGTTTATCGGTTGCATGCTCATTCGCTGTTATGCTAAGTTTGAAATACATTTGTATGTTGTTGAACCATATCTTCTTCAATATGTCTCCATTGTGTGTGCTTAGTTGACTTGTATACTCGGAACTGGAGGTAGACGATGCTTTTGATAGTGATCACTGAACATCATTCTTAACATGATTTTATCATTTGGTTTAACGAAACATCTAGTTAATCCCTTTTACATATATAGAGCCTTGGAGTTTATTGAAACCAAAGCCAAGAATTCCACCATAATGGAACTCCTCATAGTTGATTTTACAAAGAGATTATTGAATAAAATGAAATGATATCTAGTAAAGTTTGTTACAACAAGTATATATATATACACGGTTAAGATTAAGGAAACTTAAACCATGTTGGTTATCTTGTAAACCTGTATAGGATACACAATAGAGATTTACACCGGAGAGAGGTAAGAAACTAGCTACTGGACGTAATACACCTCAATGGCGCAATCAAATCACATATGCACCTCAGAAGATTCAAGAAAGTCTCTTGGTTCGACCTGGTTCCCTATTACGTATCCAGTTTTCACTCAAGTGATCAGCACTTATGATTGATAAATGTACAATCAAGCAGTAACTCAATGATAGATCCTAGACCGGACCGAACCGAACCTGAGTTTTCCAAAAATTTTAAGTAACGGGATAAACCGGTTAATTCATCCAGTTCTGTAATTTGTCTTTCCCTACCAAACCGGACATATTGATGGTTTAATGAACTCGAGTCTCTTACCAAACAAGAAGTCCTTTCGATCTCTGCAAATTTGTTTTTGACTCTAAGAGGAGAAGAAGTCTAGTTGAAGCGAATTCAAAACGCGGTGATCCGTGCGTTTCAGACATCAATCGCCACCGTATGCATCACTGGGTTCGAGCTTCCTCTTCCGATTTCACCGGAACTCCTCCACAGCCAAGGAGGTAAATTAATTACTTCTTCTCGATTTTAATTTCAGCTGATGATTTTATTGGTGTTTGTGTTTGTTCATCAGTGGACATACAGCTGTCAATGTCGGAAAATCCATGGTCGTGGTGTTCGGCGGTCTCGTCGACAAAAAGTTTCTCAACGACATAATTGTCTATGACATTGGTAATCACCAATCATACTTCAGCTTAGGATTATTGATTCTTTGATCCAAGAAAGATGCTTTCTTTCTTTCTTAAGAGTTACTGTCTTGGCTTGTTCTGCTTGTAATGACTAGTCTTTCTAGTAGTTTATTTGACTGTTAAGCGTGGATAGAACGATGCTTACATCAAAGATAGTTACTTTGCAAAAACTATAGAAAGCTGAAAACTTCATTATGAGATTATTCAATTCGGTGTTGTTGAAGAGGGATCAGATGGATACTCTCTTTCTTATTTTGTTAGTTTTGTTTCTGAGCATCTTTTGTCCCATCCTTGGCCTTGTTTTAAGTATCATATGATCAGCTTCTTAACCATGTGATAATTGCTTGACTTATGAGTGCTTCATCTTATTATACTGTCTACTAGAAAACAAACTCTGGTTTGAGCCAGAGTGTACTGGCAGCGTTTCTGAAGGAAAAGTTGGTCCTACACCGCGCGCCTTTCATGTTGCCATCACTATTGATTGTCATATGTTCATCTTTGGCGGACGTTCTGGTGGCAAGAGGTGCGCACTACTATACATATATTTTCTAGCTATAAGCTTTTATACATTCTATTTTCACTGGAATAGCTTATTTCTATAAATCAATTTCAGGCTGGGTGACTTCTGGGTTCTAGATACAGGTAATTAAGTTATAACAGTGTCGTTAAGACCTGCCTGAGAACTCTTAATACTCTGCTTTGGCGCTTTTATGAGACTCCTATTTATGACGGCTGATGACATTTTCTGCAGATATATGGCAGTGGTCTGAGCTAACCAGCTTTGGCGACTTACCTACGCCTCGTGATTTCTCTGCTGCCGCTGCTATTGGTAACCAGAAGATTGTGTTGTGAGTATCAGTTTTTAGACGTTCATCAGCTTGTTAAATCTTGCTGTCTGCATTGGGTTAACCTATTACCGTTGGCAGGTGTGGCGGCTGGGATGGTAAAAAATGGCTGTCAGATGTATATGTTATGGACACAAGTAAAACCTTATACCTCTCCTCTACTTCAGTTTTGTAATAATTAATAAACTGGTTTTAGTTTCTGATAATGACAACTTTCTTGGTATTTGTTAGTGTCCCTTGAATGGATGGAGCTGACGGTTTCGGGGTCGTTGCCGCCTCCTAGATGTGGTCATACAGCCACCATGGTTGAGAAACGTTTACTTGTTTTTGGTGGCCGAGGTATACCAGACCCAAAATCGTTGTTTTACTTGAGCTGATAACAACTAAACTGAGACTATGGTGTGTGTTATGGTTATCTTTGACAGGAGGTGGTGGCCCTATCATGGGTGATCTGTGGGCTTTGAAGGGTCTAATAGATGAAGGTTCATCCTTACTTACATTTTTTTTTTTGAAAATTGCATTGAATTATGTAGAGGAGTATTCTCTTCATTTGTCTTCTTTCTTATGTTCTGTTTGCTGATCTTATTGTGGGGTTTTATTTGTTGTGCAAGAAAGAGCGTGAAACACCTGGATGGACACAACTCAAGCTTCCTGGCCAAGCACCATCAGCTCGATGTGGTCACACTGTCACATCCGGAGGACATTATGTATGTCTTTTTCAGTTTCCTTTTGCTCTTTTGTATAAATAGCTTCGCGTGACATACAACACTCGCATCATTAATTTTCATGTATGAAGCTTCTGTTATTTGGGGGACATGGAACTGGTGGATGGCTGAGTCGTTATGATGTCTATTATAATGACACTATAATTTTGGATAGAGGTAGCTTCTTGCTCACTCGTCTCATAAGATTCGTCTCCTCTGCTAAAGGATCATTTCACATCCAAAATCCACCTAAGTATCTATGCGCTGTTGCTAAATTTCTATTTTTCACATACTAGTAACTGCGCAGTGGAAGCGCTTACCGATAAGCAATGATGAGCCTCCTTCTCCTCGAGCTTATCATACCATGACTAGTATTGGAGCTCGTCATCTTTTAATTGGTGGTTTTGATGGAAAATCGACCTTCGGTGATCTTTGGTGGCTGGTTCCTGAAGGTATCCTACTCTTATTTGTGCTGATGTTTTACTCCAACTTAGCATCATTCTGTGTACACGCATCATCAGTTACTTATAGTTGGAAAGTCTTTAGACGAACTAATCATAGTGTAGGTCATAGATTGTAGGCAATTAGAGACACTTCAGTTTCTAGCATACTCTTTTCTTTTTTTATATATCTAGTTTGTATTGGAAGTTTTGAAGTTTTAACGCATCCGATTGAATTTAGTATAACTGTTTAACCTTCTCAACATGTTATTCGTTTTGAAAGATAGGGATCTCACTCAAAACTTGTGGGCTTCCATGACAACCGCACGCTCACCCTATCTCTTTTTCTCTTTTCTCAGATGATCCGATAGCCAAGAGGTCTTCTGTACCTCAACTTAAAAATCCTCCTGAGACTAAAGAGTCAGAGAGAGATTTGGATACGGTAACTGGAATTCCTGCTTATGATCTTCTGTGCTTCTTGCCATTGCAGTTAACTTAGTTTTTCAACTTTTTTTAACATTATGAGCCACAGCAGGAAAGGGGACAAGAGGGATCCACTATTGTTGACTTGCAAAAGAAAATGGGAATCTCTGTTTCATCAGGGTTACGCCTTCAAATCCTCGAGGAGTCAGAAGATCAAGAGTTCGTTGAGTTAGGAACCAAATTGGTTGAGGGAGATGATGTAGTTGATAATCGAGCCTCCATGATTCAGGTGAATTTTTCCTCTTGTCTATTTTATGATGTGTAATTGTGTTATTCTTGTACTGAAAATGCTTCTCAATGAATAGATGGTAGCTCAAGCACTTCGTCAACATTGGAGAGAGTCCACTCCTGAGACTTTGCAATTAAAGGAGCTTGGTTCCTTGCTTCGAGATTATCAGCGACTGGTTACCCGAAAATACACGTGAGTTCTTACCCATTCCAACTATTTCAGACTCAGCTCCCGTTAATGTAGATTATCTTTGTATGTCAATTGAAATGGTTGTTCCTTGATTGCGCTTGGAATCACCACATGGCATTAGAATAACTTAGATATATCTCGTGAGAGTTTAGGAGTGACATATAGAACTCAACATCGATACTACTCTTGTTTCTTGACTAAGCCCTTGAGACTCGTTCATCCGAGAATTGCCAAAACTGATTCGTTTCTTTATGTTGTGGATGCATTGTTTTGTACCCCTCTGAAAACTATTGCATGTTATGAAATTTCACATTTGCTTCTTCCTTTCCTTCACACATGTTTGTTTTCATTTGGTGTGGCGGGTTTCTATCAGAGCACAGAGCAGCTTAACATCTGCTGATTTTGGCTTCCCCGGAAAGAAGACCTTTACATTTTATCATATCAAAAGTTCTTCCGAGGTATTACTGCATATTTTCCTCTCTCCTGAATATTTGACACCAATCTATCAAACATCACATGTTCTCTGACATACCAAGCTTTACATTTTGCTATTCTCAGCTGCGGATGGATGACATCCCGAAGTTACTGGAAGAATACAAAACCCTTGTAATCTGATTGAGGAGCTCTGCTATGAAACTCAAAGGAGAATACAAAAACCCTTCTAAACTCATCAAGTAGCTGCCAAGATCACCAAGATTGCTATCAGCATTACCATTGCAAACAACAAAGCTAGAAAGTCTCAAGAGAATCATCTCTTATAGACAACAAGATATGCACAACTTTAGTCAAGAACAAAAAGATAATTTACCCATATGTAAGATTTCCATTATATTTACTTAATCCATATCTCGTTCTTTTTTCTTGTTTGGTCTTTGAAAATAGATTGATTTGCCTTGAAGCCAAAGGGAAAGTAAGGAAAAAAGAGGCAAAATTTACCTCTTATACTTAGAAATGGATTACTACAACAACAACAACGGTACTATTGATAACTTAAACCACATAGTTTCTGTCTGCTTAGACCCCCGTATTGTCTTTTCTCTATCCCCTAAAACAACTCGAACTCAAGATGATCTCCCATGGCTTTACATTCAAGATACCCATTACTATTCCCTTTAGGAGACGTTGCTTCCGTTGCACCATTCTCATATACATCAGGCAGCTCAGGGGGAATGGCGCAGCGGATGAGAGCCCAATTCAATCCTTCAAAGAAAGGATGCCTCTTGATCTCTGCAGCTCCTTTCTCTGACCCGAGACGGCTCCCCGGATCCTTCATCACCAACCTTCTGATCAAATCCTTCGCCTGGAAGCTCACAAGCGGGCTATCAGGAAACTTGAGGTTCTGAAACACAACGTTGGACAATGTCTCCTCATTGTCATAACCTTTGAACGGTGTCTTCCCGTATAAAAGCTCATAGAGAAGAACCCCAAAAGTCCACCAGTCTACTGCAGCACCATGCCCTTCTCCTTTAATGATCTCCGGTGCCAAGTACTCGTGCGTTCCTACGAAAGAGTTTGATCTTGCTTCGGTTGGTTCAGCCACAAGCTGAGGCAATGATCTGAACTGTTGGGTCAAAAGATCAGGCCTTCTCTGTTTTCTTGGTTTTGATGAGAGCCTAGGGCTGAAACATGGGACACGGCACGATGGTTCGATGCATAGAGGTTGTATGCAGTTGGATGCGTTGTATGGACCAGACATCCTTGCTGGATCTTTCCCGGCAAGAGAAGTTGTTTTGAGAAGAGTTGGGTTCACCTCACATCTGAGTGAGAGGTCAAAATCTGTAAGCATGATGTGACCATCTTCACGGACTAGAATGTTCTCTGGTTTCAGATCACGGTATATAACTCCAAGCATGTGTAAGTACTCAAGCGCAAGGAGGATTTCTGCTACATAGAACCTGTGAACAAAACAAATCATCATCAACTTTGCTTATCAGAGATCATAACAATGTGTAAAGTAATCTTACCTAGCTGCAGGTTCGGAGAAGCATCTACTGAGCTGTTTCTGCCTCAGGACATGAAGATCACCACCGGGACAATACTCCATTACCAGACATGATAAATTATCTGAAGTGAACTGCGCATACAAGGTAGGCAGAAAAGGATGGTCCAGCATCTTGAGGATTGCACGTTCCGCCTGTGCCCTGGGTGTCTTTTTCCTCCGAGCCAAGAACTCGTTGTCCATGACCTTTATGGCAAACAAGCAATTCGTACCAACAAGCTCAGCGAGGTAAACCGTTCCTATATCTCCACAACCAAGCTTTTTCAAAAGGTTGAAATGTCGGAGTCCCAAAGAGCCACACTGCAACTTGACGTGCTTAATCGCTTCCCATCTCACGTCCATAGACATGTGAGGCTTATTGCCACAGCTAAACCTGCTCAGATTGCTTTCCTCGCTCAGGCTTGTGCTACTGCTGTAGTTTCCTATGCTATCCTTTGAGCTCAAAGAGAATATTATCTTTTCGCTGGAATTTGGATTCTCTCTTTTATGTTCATTCCCATCACCTTTTCCATTGTAGTTGTTTTGAGTGACATGTTGTTGCTTGACAATGTCAGCTTCTCTGCTATCACTAACCTCACAGGAATTGGAGGATTCCTGATTTGCTTCAGTACCGTTTGTTGCCAGATGGTTTTCAGCGGTGATGCTCTCTAACGAACAGTGGCATTTCTGGCACAGGGTTTGGCTTGTACTAGGCTCTAAGGAAGTATCAACATTCTCGACCATTTTTGTAGCAGAAGCTACAGCCACTCTTAACTTCTTCTTAACCAAAATCTTCCTTTTTGGCCGCGGTTTGGGACGTGGGATGTTTCTTCTTACCTTGTTTACCAGTTTGATGTTCTCTGCTCCTGAACTATGTGCGTTGTCCAGCTTTCCTTCTAGCTCCGAGGGCAGAGCTTTTAGCTCACTTTGCACTCTAGCTGATGAGACGATGCTCTTGTCTAGCTCCTCTTCAGCAACAACTTTGCTGCCAGAACATGAAGGCAGAGAGGTAACATGTTTGTCTATTTCTACCACGCCATCTTCACTGACCACATGAAGAGGAGGAGATGTGGCATACTCATCTATCTCTATCTCAAAATCTCCACTACCAAAACTGAGAGAAGATCCAGAGTTGTTGGACTTATACAGCAGCACAGTCTCTCTCATTGACTGAGATGATTCAGACAAGAATTTAGAAGGCTTTGTCTCAAGGACACCAAACCTCTGAGACACACACTGTGAAGAGCTGGGTATGTCGTCTACAGGCGTCAAAGATACTTCAACCAAGCTCTTACCCTTGTCCACAGGAAGGCCAGACCTGCCAGCAGATTCATTCAAAACCTGTCTGTAAAGACTCTTTATCTTGTCTGCTTCAGAAACCCTCGGAGATGCAGCTGCAGACTTTGACAGCCGTTTCTGAGCAGCCATTTCTGAGGCCTTTGAGACGCAAAGATCTCTCAGTGCCTGCTTTAGTGAAACCGAATCAGAAGGACCAACTCTTGGCGATCTAGGGGTTCCCATGGGAAATGACTTTTTCATAGCACTTTTCTTCGAAGGGCTTGTGCTCCTGCTCGTACCAGCGCTTGCACTCGTCTCAAGATGATGGAAAGAAGAAGAGCCCATCACTCTTCCAGGTGATGGTTTTATAGTTATAGACTGGAAAAGCTGATCAATGTCATACTCCATAGAGCCTTGCTTTAGTGGAGGACGCTCCATATCTTTGCTTGATCCCAATGCTGGCTTACAGTATCTGCTAGAATGTTTGGCCAGCCTCACCACATCCTTCTCCTCAACAATTTCACAAGAACCCTCAAACGATCCCATTAGCAATGAGTTAGTTCAAAACAGTGGAGCTTCTCATGCTGATATCATTCCCAGAGTTCAGACACCACAACAAGTACTGAGAAAACCAAACCAGTGCTACAGTGATCATGTAAGAACTTTGTTCTGAAAAGACTGTAGGAGGCTCAGCTTCATTGGTTCATTCTTAGCACCAGAGTACTGCAACATCCTGCAATAATCACAATCATTTGAATCAAACAAGAAAAAATTGGATAAAACCAAACAACAATATTCCAGACAAAGAGAAATGTTAATTGAGTTTAAAAGGGAATAACAGAGAAAATGCAATGATCAAAGTAAGGAGGTTGAGAAGTAAAGGGGAATGAACAGGTAAAGTCAAATAATGAACCCTACAGAAGTAAAGGTAGCTACTTTAAAAAGCTTTAATAAACAGAAAGAAGACATATTTATTTATGGAGATGGAGATGGACCAATCAAGTACAGAGTCATGAAACCAAACAAAATAGAGATGAAGAATCAAGAACACTAAATAAAATAATATTAAACCAAATCTAGCAGTATCAAATCCCAGATCTCATGAAGCTAAAACAGAATGCTAATAACAGTTACTGAAGTGAAGATTCAAACTTCAAGCATAGCATGAGAAGAGACTTAAAGTGATACAAATCAAATCCAAACTGTATAACAACAAATGAAAAAGCTCAAAGCTCACACTATATACACATTGCTACATGCCCAGAAATAAAAGATAGTTGAAAGAGAAAGAAAGGTGTACCCAAGAAGAGCATTAGGAGGCAGAGTAAGTTCCAGAGACTCATGGAGACTCCCCCCAAAAAGAACCCTAGTGGCTTGAGCTTGAAGAGATTCCACAGAGAGTGTGAAAAAATGTCTTGTTTATTTGTTTTGGTGTTTAGTGTTCAGTGAAGAAAATGTTTGTTTGTGTGATGATAAAGTTGGAAGGCGTGAGTGGGTCCCCAAAGCATATGTGTTTGCGGGTCTCATGTTACGCTGCTGAAAATTACGTTTCTCTTTTTATTTTTTTCTTACTTGTCTTTATTACATTTCACATCAAAACTCTCTTTTCCATAATTATTTTTAGCATTTTTGTTTTGTTTTTTGCCGACCAGATAACCTAAAAGGAAGTTAATTTTTCCTTATCTTACGTGATTTGCTTAGCTTCCACAAATAATAACATTTTTTGTTGATATGTTCAAGTTATATATCAGCAAAAAAAACGTTGTCTACAGTATAGAAGTTTTTCTGGGTGAAATACAGTATAGAATTTTTTTTTTCTGAAAAAGGGCATTCAATATACAGTATAGAAGTTGGTACAAATAATAACATTTTAAATGTATTTGTTCTTTCCTTCTAAAAAAGAAAACTGTAAAATAAAGTTGGAATTTACTATGTATTTTTCTAAACATATAATAACATTTTCAATGTATATGTTGTTTTTCTCTTAATAGAACACTCTAAAAAAAGTTAGAATATACTCTAATGTATGTTTCTAAAGTAATATTTTATTATTTCTTACTTTAAATATAGAAGAATATTATTGCTTCTTTCACAGATAAAAACATTAATTTATATTTCAGGAAAAAATAGAGATGAATTGAAACAAAATATGTCTCTAAGTAGTATTACACAGGAAAATATAAAAACGAGTTGAAATGCTCTAAAATGTCACATTGATATTCCATAATCAAATTATGGTTGAAATGTTGAATCACTACTTTGAAAAAAAAAAAAAAAATCTACTTACTACTTTGAATCTTAGGATCGATTAAGCGACCAAACCGATCATAACACTAATATGAGGTGTTGGTTAGTGCTGTCTAGGCTCTTTTACATTCGGTCGATATTGTGTCTGGCTCACACTTGGATCTTTGATGTAAAAAAGTAGGAACTCTGTTTGTGATTTTCTTTCTTGTATCTATCTCTCTATATTCCATACAACTACATCATCAACAGTACATCTTTGCCCGCCACACGTTAGAGTTTTGTTTTTTCTTCAAAATAAAAGATACTTATTAATGACAAAAACCTAACAATTATTGGGGAACAAAACTGTCAGAAATTAGACGAGTGCCTGATATGTGCCTTCTTGATTTGATGTGTGTTTGTTGTTTTTATCTTTGTAATCTCTGTGGTAAGCCTATCTATATAACTAGCCCTGCGATTTCGGTTATTTGGTTCGGTTCGGTTCAGGTAATTCGGTTTGTCGGTTTAATCGGAATTGAGAATTTTCACCGAAAAAACCGATTAAAAATTCGGTTCAATTCGGTTCGGTTTCGGATTTTTTCGGTTTATCAACATTGGTCCGAAAATAACCGAAATAAATTTTGAAATCGAATTTCGCAGTTAAATCGGTTATTTTCGGGTTAAATCGGGTAATTTCGGTTTGTGGTTGGTGCCGGTTTATTCGGTTATGATTCGGTTTCACCTGTAAAATTAAGCAATCAACAACACAAACAATATAAAAAATATCCAAAGTTCCAAACCAACTTATAACTACTGATCAAGCAAGTTTCGATCACTCTCTCAAACAACAAAAACCAAAAAAAGACAACACTTTGAATCTATATCTCTTTGCAAAGATAACACTATGAAAGATGCATAGATTCATGAAGTTTAAAAGGATTGGTTGTCCAAAAAATGAGAGATAAACTAAGTTGGTTGCTCAAAAAGTTCTTCCTTGTCACTCCTACTCTCCAACCTGCCATTTCATGAAGTATAAAAATCAGTAATAACTAATAACAACAGACAACAACAAACTTGACAAAAGATACAAAATGTGTTAAAAGACAAAACAATAGATTACCTCTAATGATCAGATTCACCAGAAATAGTCAGAGACTCTACACAATGACAAAGACGATTAGGAATGTGATTCTATGAACATAAGAAAATGTAAAGAAAGTACTTAAAGGCTTACCTAATGACTCATGAAAATCAAGTTCTTCAAACATCTGAACCAAGCTTGCAAGCTTCTCAGCGTGGATGTTGTTTCGAATCCATTGTTGTGTGCAGACAAGAGCTTCGATCATGTATGGAGTCAGACAACTACGAAAAGGATCTAAAATCCTACCACTCGTGCTGAATGCTGACTCTGAAGCAACAGAGGAGACTTGAACAGCTAACACATCCTTTGCTAGTTCAGACAAGACAGGAACTTACATGAATTTTTCTTCCACCAAGATAACACGCTGCAGTCTAATCCCAAGTTGTTTGAGCCTCTTGGTACTGGTCTTTCCATCAGGTATATGTCGAGCTCACTACTAGTGTCTTCATATGCTGCCTCTGAAACCATCTCTGAATACAAAGAATCCCTCCTCTCGTACTCCTCATCATCGTCATCAGAAATATCATACATATTTCCAACTTCTGATTCTCCATTACCACTAATGTTGCTGAGGCTATCTCCTTGAGATGGAGTGCTAAGCTTGCTCACATACTCTTCATACAACTGTTTTATCAATGCCCTTATTGAGGTTCTGAGATGACCACTCTCCACACTATCCTTACCATACAGCTTATCAAAACATATAGAAGCGAACTGCATCTTGTTCCTTGGATCAAACACACTGGCGATGATGACTAATGGATTCATATTGACAAGCCCATCCCAGTATTTCTCAAATTTGTTCCTCATCTCCCTTGCTTGAATCCGTAAGACATCATCCTTGCTATTACTGAGTGCAATCAAGTTCCTTTCGATTATCACAATCTCATTGTAGCAAATGGTCGACGTGACAGTCTTGGATGCTGAGAACGCTAAGGTGCAACCAAAGAAGAGTTTCAGAAACTTCACTAACCTCTGCACCTCATCCCATCCTTCTGAAGTAGGAGGTCCAACCCGTTTCTGTCCATTCTCCTCTGCTTCTTTAAAATACTCATTATACAACATGTCTTCTGCTTTCAGCTTCTCAAATGCAATCCTAAACTTCAAAGCAGCAGACAACATGAGATAGGTGGAGTTCCAACGAGTTATACAGTCCAAAGACAAGCTCCCTCTACTCACCTTTCCTGTCAACACCCTCAACTGAAATGACTGCAATCTTGTACCTGATGATCTGACATACTTCACAGCATTTCTAATACCCATTACACTCTCTTTGACCTCAGATAATCCATCCTTGACTATCAAGTTGAGAATATGCGCACAGCAACGCATATGCAACAATGCACCACCCTTAACCAATGCATCTGGCCCGAGTTCCCTACAACTTTCTGTAAAAATCCGCAAAGCCCTGTCATTCGCCTTGGCATTGTCTACTGTCACCGTGAAGACCTTCTCTATTCCCCAATCAACTAGACACTGACTCAGCTGCTCAGCAATAGTTTCACCTTTATGATCCGTGACAGGCTTGAAGCTGATGATTCTCTTCTGCATATCCCAATTCCTATCAATCCAGTGAGCTGTGATGACCATGTAGCTGTAGGATGTAGTAGGAGCAACCCAAATATCTGTGGTCAGAGAAACTCTCTTCTTATCAGAACCAAACAACTCCTTTAAGATAGCTTTCTCTCTCATAAACATTCCAAATATATCTTCGGTTGCTGTTCTCCTGCAATGAACTGTGTACATAGGCAGGACGTTGTGACAAAACCTCCTAAACCCTTCAGATTCGACAAAAGAGAATGGCAGCTCATTCAACACTATCATCTCATTCACTGATCTCCTAAACAAACTGGCATCATACTTAATAGCTGTCAATACACCACTGCTATCTCCTGCTAAGACCTGCTGATTTCCAGATGATTTGTAGAGATCGTACAACTTACATCGACCATTGTGATTCTTCATCGCACTTGTCCCACTTCTCTTGGTATCACATCCAATCTCTTGGCCACAGTAACGACAGTTGCTGATACTCGGATTGTCTTCTCTTTGAATGAAATGTTGCCAAACTTCAGCTCTGTGGGCTTGCTTTTTCTTTGCAACAGGCGGCAGGTCAGTGCTTGATCTCTCAGAAGCAGATCTTTTCTTCCCACCACCTTGATTTACATCTGTCTGAACTTCCTCTGGAATGAACTCATCATTATCTTCACAAGCTTCTGACATCTACAATCATAAGATAAAAGTTTTATATCAGACATACAAACATAGCAGACCAAACGAACACCAAACAAACACCAAAAGTTTTTTAACTTTTACATCAACAACACAATTAAATTTGTTAATATATATAACAAACGTTACTTCTAAGTATATTTATAGTGTTAAATTGATTATGTAACATTGTAAGTAATTGAATATTTTCACTTTTCAGAATCCAAACTCTAAGCTCCAACTCGGTTCACAACCCAAATCGACACAAATAGAATAACAGAGACTGATTATTTACTCATTAATCGACACAAACCATAACAACTAGCTAGTAACAACGAAACCCCAAATCGTTTCCCACACAAACCCTAAATCGATTTTTACAGAACGTTGAAAACAAGAAAAGAAAGATAAGAGAACTAACCTTGTGATCGAAATGATATCGAGATGAAGAGAAGATGGTCTGGTGGTCAGAAAATCAGACAAGCCAAGATCAAGATCGTGTTTAACAGAGAGGTGATTAGGTTACGCCGTTTCTAATTTTAGGTTAACGGTGACTTAAGGATAAGAGAGATAAGATTAGATTTATATACTTAGGTTAAAATCGGTTATCCATTCGGTAATAGTGAACCGAACCGAACCGACGTGATAACCGAAATAAATTAAAATCTCTGCCGATCGGTTTCTTCATAAGAACCGAGCCCTAACCGATTTCCTTATTACTCGGTTCAGTTCGGTTCGGACCAATCGGTTCGGGTCAGAATCCCAGGGCTATATATAACTATGAGCAATTGAGGATACGAAGCTTTGCATTTCTTTTTTTTTGTGAAGAATCGATTTCGGTTTACAGAAAGGCTGTGGTCCTGAGTTGAGGCCCAAGGGGAGAAAGATGAGCTTATTATAACAGCAAAGCCCAAAGCTGGTCAAAGTTAAAGACGAGAGAAGAGAGAAGTTAACTTCAACTCATTCTTGGAACTTTCTGTGGTCGAAAGTCTATACTGTGGAAAGTTTGTAAAGAAGTTTCTTTCTCTCTTAGTCAAATACGCACACTGCACTCGTTTATTGTTTAAGTATAAGAACTAATAAATGATCCTCAAGACTCATTTCAGAAACATACAACACAATGTCACTGATTAACACGAAACTGGTCACATCCTAAAGCCACAACCCTTTTCAAAAAGATGGCATGAATACAACAAAATCATTACTACCAAATCCTCAACAAGCAAATCCTTTCCGCTGTTAGCTCTTTTCTTCTTTAAACTCCAAGGTTTTTTCAATTTCTGAACAAGAACCTTCTGCTGATATTCACCTAAACTTTGAATCAATGTGACAATATCTACCTCATGCAGATTACAAAACTCCTCCACTCCATCTCCCTCACTTTTCTGATCTTTCTCAGACTCTCAGTATGGGTTTCAAAATGATGCACAAAGAAAAATGAACAATCACACGACTCAAGAACTGGAACCTGCTGTTTTCATGTTTTGTAACGTTTTAGACAACAAAACCAAAAAGGTCCTTATGCCTCTCTTATTTAACCTCAAATATTACACAGTTTCCTGGTATCTCTACAAAAATTCATAAATAGTGTAATAACTACAATGCTAAAAAAAGATGTATTGATCTTTTATTTCTCAAATATATATATATTTTGACACAAGGAGTGTGTGTTCTCGGATCTCAACTATACAAAAAAAGCGATGGGGAGGAGGATCAAATAGAGTCTTGGTTGAAGAGATTATAGCCTGATATGAGGGAACTGCAAGCAAAGGCAAGGAAGGCCAAGAAAGACATAGCAATAGAGGCACTCGCCATCTCTGTGAAATCATCTTTTCCCCAGTTTGAAACCCAGTCATCAACACGAGTGACTGCAGCTGTTGATGCTGATATAAGCATATATGCAAGTACCTGAACAGCCAAAAAAAACAAAGCAACCAGTCTCCTTCAGGACACAAACCTTTTTCTTATTCATAATTAGATGAATACGCTAAAGCATAAAGAAAAAGTTAACAATCAACCACAAAAGTGAGACAGGGTAACAAGTAACAACACCAGTTTTTAAAGTAAGTAGTACCAAGTAAACAATGTCTTGTCATCACCGAGATGCAACCAACCAAGTAATCCCAATAGAAAAAAAACGAAACTAGAATGTGCAAAGATAAGAATAATTGGAATGGGAAACGATAGTGTAAGTTAATGAAGAGACTGGCCTGGTCTAAGATGAACTCAAAGAGAGGTCGAAGGTGGTGGTTGATAAAATGCTTCTCTCTGACAAGATGGTATGCCAAGTCACATGCTTGAAAAGCAGAATATACAAAAGCAACCACGTTCACAGACAGACAAAACCTGTCACAAGTTCAAACCAAAAGCATAAGACATTCCATGTGACTCATCTTGAACCAATTCGAGAAAGAACACGAGCATACATACCTGTACTCCTTGTAACGATCAAAAGAATCGCCACTCCATCCTTTAGTCTTATCAGCAGCCATAACCGAGAACGAGATCAAAGCCAGCACGACCTCACTCAACCTAAACCCCAAAGCCGAATACTTTACAACCTCTTCCCTCCTAGACCTCTTCAGAATCGCTAACACAGCTCCAGATCGTTGACCACCACCACCAACGCTTCTTCTTCCTCCTCCGGAACCAACACGCGCACTCTTCCTCGCCGTCGCAACAACAGGAGGAGGAGGAACGAACTCTTTCACAGAAGAGTTGTTGTGAGCCACGACGATCGGAGACGGTGTTTCACGAGCCAGAGAAGCGAAAGGCTCTTCCTTTACAGAAGAGTTCTTGCTTCTCCTGCTGCTACGTCTCTCTTCTTCATCTGATTCGCTGAGAGTATGCGGAGGCGAAGGAGAGGAGGAAGAGTAGTGATTTGTGGAGTTATCGAAAGTCACTATGGCCATTGAGTTATCCGTCTGAGGTGGTGGAGATTTCACCGTTGAGATAGAAGATGGTGACATCGACGGCAACGGCTTCGGTGGAGATCTCATCGGAGAGACGAGTTTGAGGATGAGGAAGTGATGATCAAACAGCAACGCAATCGAATTTAGGGGAAAAAAAAAGCGTGAAATGAACAAAAGTGAAGAAGACAGCGAAGAATCAAAGTATCTAACAGAGGAAAGCAGAAGACTTTTTGAAGTCTCTTGTCTTTTTAGTTTACTGTCCTTGGTTATGTTTTTTTATTATTTAATAGCCCGCACCAATACTTTTTGTCTTTTGTATTCTGACCCTATAGTTTTGATTTTGTAGTTATGCCCCTTTTGGATTGGTTCCTCATATGCTCAGAATCCATCGTTAAAATGCGCCTCAAATTACAAAAAAAAAAAAAAAAAAAAAAAAAAAAAAAAAAAAAAAAACATAATGCGTTTCAGATTACAAAACCATGTAACAAACAACAAGACGAAGATTATGAAGATCAAGAGGATGTACAAAAGAGAGCAACCGCAAAAAGAGATTCACGACCTCATCTTCTTTTCAAGTTTGACGAGGTATGTCACAAAAGTATGGTTCTAACATAACCTCATCGCCTAAATAAAAAATATTGAGGATTGTATTATTTCCACTGATGTGTTTGTTATACTTGCAAGAGAATGTGGGAGTTTCTACTAGGAGGGAGACAAGTCTGTTTTTTTTAAAAAAAAAATATATGTCAATGACTTTTGCAGATGCTCGTAGATTTCTTGACAAACTAGAAATTCCCAATGAAAGTAAGGAGTCACATTATTCTACAACAACTTTAAGATATGTTTTATGTTTGACACAACTGCTTCCATTGGTTGTGTGGCTTGTGTCAAGAAAAAAGAAGAAAAAGATATAACACAAGTTGATTATAGGCATGCAGATGAAGCCTACTCCTTGAAGCTCAATATCTGTCTGCTCTCACTATTTGTTTTGAATCACTAAAGCTCGCATTCATCCATTTCAGTCAGAGCAATCAACTTCTTCTGAAATTGATTTCAAGAATAAAGACTCCTTGGACCTCTTTTGTTGCATGTGTATTTTATAACTTGATGATAGTCCGCACAAGTGTGCGGAATAATATATATCAAACTAATTTAAAAATTTAACACAACTTTTAATTTCAATCTAATTTATTTAATTAGTTACAAATATTAAATAAATCAGAAGATATAATTTACCTTTTCATTACAACGCAACATAAATAATTGTTTGATGATTGCAAAGTCTTTAATTATTTTATCACCAAACCACACTATAAAATATATCATCATTATATTAACTTAACAAAATTTTATTAATACTTTAAAACAACATAAAAGATAAATCTACAAAATGTATGAAATTAGTCCTTTCTTCATCAAAATCTTAATTGCATTTTATATGAATTTTATCTTCATCGGAGTTCATAGTGATACCTATTAACAAAATCTACAATAATTAAAACATATTTCTATTTAACTAAAATTTTATAAACTAAAACTAATAAATTATATATGTCTAGTAAGAGCTAGATTTTTATTTTTTAACTGCAAGATATTGTATTCTTTGGACTCATATTTTTTTATTGGTAAGATAATTCGATGATATAAAAGAGAAGTAAGATTTCTTTTAAAAATAATAAATAAAAATATTAAACAATTTAATATTATTAAAGTAAACATAAGATGAACAAACTATAAATTATTTCTGAAATTTAATAATACTTTTTAATAATAATTATTTCTGAATATAGTAAAAATATTTATTAAATAATCACTAAAAACTAACAATTCAAAAGTTATTTATTGAAATTAATGATTCAACCTAAACCATAGAATATGACAAATAAGCTTCTAAAAATAATAAAACATGATAAATGAGTAAAATAACCTAAATCAAGCGAACATGAAAAATAAGTAGAACTAAAATGACCACATGAAATTATTTTAAAATGTGACAAATAGATAAAATTACCAATTAAAATTATTAAGAACATGATAAATAAATAAATAAATAATATAAATTATAGAGAATAATAAAAATAAACAAGATTAAAATTATTTAAACATAATAAATAAGTAAATTATCTAAAATTATGGAAAATATGACAAATAAACAATAAATAATAACAAATAGCAAAATTACTTAAAACATGACCCATAAGCCAAATAAACTAAATTTATGAAGAACATGACATATAATCCAAATCACTTCATAAATAATAGTATAGATAAAAGATTTTGATTTAAGCTAACCACCCTAAGAAAATATTATTTTCTGTGGTATTTTTTACTAATGATTTGTTTGTGATTACGATATTGGAGAGTGAAACGATGGTTAATGGTGAGCAGACAGTAGTAGGCTATTGAAACAACATTTGCATACTATATGGAATGAGAAGACATTATGGTCAAATACTAGATATAGAGGAGCCAAAAGATAATGAAATGCTTACAAGACATGAAATTTATCCACCTTATTGTTTTCACAAGTAAAATTTTCATATGCAAGTTTTTCAAAACTGGTTTCTCTCACATTTTCTTTTTAAAATCATGATACAAAATATACAATTTTGAAGGCAAACCTAAACCAAATGTAAATAGATTAAAGTCGACGCCTTTCATGTGGTTGAAGGCAAATCCAAACCAATAGTCGAGAAAGATTTTTCTTTTTCATGTTTTTTCATCTGTTGCAGACTCAAATTGTAACATCAGAGCTGAAAAGTAAAAAAAAAAAGCTTAAACCTTGAAATTTGAGCAGAGAGGAACGCAGATACGGAGGCGTTCAAGGTCTGCCTTTTCACCAAAACCAGAATGAATGGAGAGTTCGGCCTCTGAAGCAGGAAACTTTTTGACTATCGCAAGCACGAGATCGCCGCTAACTTTCCACTGTCTTCGAACCGATGATGCTGCAGCAGCTTCGGAGAAACTACAAATCTCTTCAGTGCCTAGGGTTTTCTGAGACAAAGTCATGCCGTACGTAATTTCAACCAGGAGGATTTCTCTAGTTTTCTTCTGCACTGACGTCGCTTCTGAAGAACCTATAAGCCAAAACACATAATCCAAATCACTTCATAAATAATAGTATAGATAAAAGATTTTGTTTTAAGCTAGCCACCTTAAGAAAGTATTATTTTCTGTGGTATTTTTAACTAATGATTTGTTTGTGATTATGATATTAGAGAGTAAAACGATGGTTAATGGTGAGCAGACAATAGTAGTCTATTGAAACAACATTTGCATACTATGTGGAACGAGAAGACATTATGGTCAGATACTAGATATGAGGAGCCAAAAGATAATGAAATGCTTACAAGACATGAAAGTTAACCACCTCATTGTTTTCACAAGTAAGATTTTCATATGCAAGTTTTTCAAAATTGGCTTCTCTCACATTTTCCTTTTAAAATCATAATACAAAATATACATTTGGATGTGACTTTTACTTCATCTACAGTTTCACTATTTTCAATAAAAGATTTCCACACTTAAGAAAAATAGTAGTAAAACATATTTATAGGAAAAATATTTCACTACTAGAAAGGTAAAATAATAATGGAAGAAAATTTCTTTCAGCTTTTCATATTTCACTAATTATTTTTGATTTTTTAAAATTTATATATTCTCCACATGACAATCATTGGAAGGTAAAGTTTGTATGCTTTTTCATATTGTACTAATGTTGAACTATAAATATAATTTTTCATTGCGAAATGTATCTCTGTAATATTATATATTTGAAACATGTGTTTTACACTAAAAGCATCCAATTTTGTTGTGAAGCTAAAGTTTTTTTTTTTAGTGTGTTTACATACTCACATATCATGATCATTTTGAACTATATTACCATCATGATCATCCTCAACTATATCATAATAATGATCATCCTCAAGAGAAAACATATTGTTATTATCCATTATTCTCATACCCAAAAAAAAAAGCAGAACGACATACCAAGAGAAGATCATAGAGAATATAGTACATTCATTCATCAATAGCACCTTCAGCAGCAACCGGACTGACAAGAAAGAAACATCACATCATAACTTAGAGGTTGCAACTTCCACTGAAGAGTGTCGTCTTCTTCTCAGTAGAAGTTGTTTTCTCTTCACCCTAGTATCAATTTACTTAGTGAATCCCGATCAATCACGACATTGGCATACAAAGATATTCAATTTTGATAAAAAAAAAATTATGTAGAATAACTCAAGTAGTCATGAATTAATGGATTAATCTCAAAACATAAACATATTGTCCAAACTCTACATTTAATTAAATTTGAATAAGTAAACTCCTTTTCATCTTAACATATACAAATTTGGACCTTATGTCATTGACTTTAGATGTCCTACCAAAAGCTAACCGGTCCAATGGTGATGAAACTGTCTTTTTCTTTTCTTTTATAATTTGGCAACCAAATCGTCTTTCTGCTGTCGGTAAATAAAACATTCCCAAACAAAAATAAAAATAAAAACCGAGAGACACAACTTTATTATATTTTTCTCCCAAAAGAAAATCTTTTTTTTTTCCACAAGCATAGAAGCCATACAATTACTTTATAAAAACTTTAAATTCTTTCGGAAGAAAGGGAAAATAATTGAAAGGTGAATATTTGTAACAACCATCTCAACCTTTAATCACGTAACACGTGTCCATAACAACAAAGTTTTATGTTTTTTGAACATAATGAACGGCTGAGATTACACCTGAGAGCATAAAGAGAGTTGTTGTCTCGGTAAAACGCGGGAGAGAGAAGAAGAAGAAGAAGAAGAAGGTCAACGTAAAACCAACGGCTCAGATTCATATCTTCTGGAGCTTCGCGGCGATGACCAAAGGATTAGCCTTTGCGATCTCTTCGCGCCCCGCCGATTTGAAATCGAACGTGCATCCGTGAACCTCCGGATACCTGTGGGTCCCGCAGAAAGTCGTCCCGCAACGACACGTGAATCCGGTCAACCCGACCCGTTTCCTGCACACTGTGCACCGGTTAGGCCGTTGCGGTGGCTCCTGCTTCTCCTCCGTCGCCATCGGAATTTGTTTCTCCGCCGTTGAAGACGACGATGAGACGGATTCGATGATCTCCGGCGAGGAGAGAGGAGATGCGGCGGGGAGAGAGGATTCGACGGTTGGTTTGGTGGAGGCTTGTTGGCTGAGGCAGAGATCGCCGTAGCAGTTGGAGCAGAGATTCATGGTGGCCGAGCTGCCGATGAAACCGCAGTTGTTAACGCAGAGACGGTGGCCTTCCGGCGTTTGGCATCGGTGTTCTTCCGCCATTAATTATATATAATAATAATAGGCTTTGGACAAAACAGATGTTCTCCGATGATCTGAGAAAAAAAGACAAGCAACGATGTTGTGAACTAATTGTTAATTCAAGAATTAGTTTTCCTGCGTTTTCTAGGCAACCAAAAGAAGAGATTATAAAAAAGAAGAATGGAGAGAGAAGTTAGTTAGTTTGTTAACCTGTTTTTGGAGAAGAAGATGATGATGATTCACTGGTTTTTCTATAAAGGGTGAAACGGCCAGAGAGAAAGAGAATGATTTATAGATCAATACCTACACATTTACTATAGAGAGAAAACAACGGCGAAATGATGATGATGCACACAAATTAATATGCATATATACTACTGTGGTCATTTTTTTAAAATTGTTTATTACTCTCCACATTTTGTTAAGTGGTTACAATATATTATTGAAATCGTGTTGGTAAAAGAAAACTAGGAGTCTGCAACCAAACTCAAAAGTGAGACATTTTCTTTCAATTGGTTCAATTAAAAAGTAAATTTTGACAATTCCAAAGTTCTAAAATTTGTGAAGAGATCGGATGAATGGTGGAAAGATTTCAATCTTCTAAGGCTTTTTTTTTTTGTTAATGGTAACATTATTTCGGAAAAAATTTATCAAAAAATGAAAATGAAGTGATATCCAGACAAAATATAAATATATGTGTCGAGTACTTTTATATTATGAAATGTGTAATGGTGATGATCACATAAGTGAAAATACAGGTTGGAAGAGGGCCAAATTGGCTTCCTACCTCTCCGTCCACTAGTGCACACTTGTCTCTAGCTTATCCCCTCTCTCCTTTTCGTCACACTTTATATTATATAAGTTGTATGGTATATACATTATATACCTTCCGACGTCTCCATATTTATAAGGGCATAAAAACAAATAAAGAGTATGATATTTGTTTTTGTTTATTTCCAATTCATGGAGTTATCACTGATAGCAACTTGCATTTTATCCAAATCTTTGTCACGGTGACTAGTATCTTTATCATCATTTTTAATAAACTTAATTAAGTTCACTTCATGTTGTTTTATTCTTCCAGCATAGTTCGACAACAACATAATATATGCTGCTACAAGAATATCATCTAACATAGTTGTTGTTGGGGAATGATTTTTGGTTTGCATCCATGGGTCCTTCTTGGAACCATGGACGCATCATAGTTAGTTTCACTTAATCATTTTGTATGGTGTATTATGAGAATCTATGCCCAAGTCATACTGTATTCCAACTCCTAACCGTTTCTAAGGAAAAAAGGTTCCTGAATGATTTACTTTGAACAGATACTCATATTTAATCAGCTTCGGATGATAGATTTTTTTTTCTTTTTTATAGGTCTTTTTATGTAGAACTGATGATCATGCATATTTACTAAAAATACATATACAACTTTACCGAAGAGTTCGAACCCTGTCGGATCATCGTGGCCTAATGGTAAGGACCGGACTCCTACCTATATCCAGGTAATAAGTTTGAACCCTGCCGGAGAGAACTACTTCACGATGTATATGGTCACCATACGGATATGGGTCCATGTTTTAGGGCTCATTTGAATATCCGGGAAATGGTCTATCCGTGAGCTGCACCTCCTTTCCGGGAGTTAGGTATGTGTCTTTAATAGATCCGGGTTTAACCCTTTTAGTTTCAAAAGAAAAAAAAACTTTACTGAAGAGTTACATTCTTATTCTCTTCTACTTAGATGATTTGTGGCGACCTTAATTTCAAATAGTTAACTTTGATCAATATATTTTGTATATTTTGCGTTAGTTAGAGGATACAAAGTTAATAATACACCAAAACCCCACCATACAAAGCAATTAGGTACATGGATTATATAGTGTGATAATTTTTGGCTTTCGATCACATGAATGGTTTATAGGACTGTGCGCATATCAATCTTGCAAGTTTCTAGTTCAAGAAAATCAAATGATCGCAGCCTGTAGATTTAATGACAAATTAATCATGTAACATGTTTAAGTTAGTTTGAATCCCTTTTTTTTTTACAAACCTTCAATGGAGTTTGTGTGGAACTCAGGTTAGAGAAGAATGTTGGATTGGATTATATGAAAAGCTACCAGTTCAGCTCCTCAAATGATCCGAACCTGGTTTATATGTACATCTGATAAAAAAAATGGGCAAAATAATGATGGAGATAGTGGAGAAGGTTGGTTGGGCTACCCAATTGGCATAAAATCTCATTTTCGGCCGCCAAGATTCGCTCGTCCATCCCATGTTCCCACTTTGCTTTCAAATTGTTTATTGATTTATGCTTTTTTCTCATTATTGATTTCTTTTGAGTTTTGCCGGCAATAAACCATTTCATTTTCTGTTTAGTAAAACTACATTCTCTTGATTAATCCATTAGCAAACAAGTTATTAAATCTAACAAATACTTTGTAATTTATCTATGATGTAAGTTGTAACAGTTAATAAATTAGTAAAAAAAATTGAATCCCCTGAAAGATATGCATATACATTTATCTACTTGCATAATAATGAATTGATTTTTAATAAATCATGAAGTAGCTCACGTCTATTTTCACAAGATCATGAAGCTTAATTTTTTTTTTTTTTTTGTGTACAGCTTAATTTTAAAACCAAAACAAAAACTAACGTACGTTTGATTTTGATGTTATAGGCCCAATCCACTATATTGGGCTTTAATTTACTGAAATAAAATAATGGGTTGATGCATGAACAAACTGCGTTTTGGACTGTAGTCAATGGCGTCTTTTGTCAATGACATACATAATTGGCTTAGTTGGCATTTGACAAAAAAGGTTACTTCCTTCCAAGTTCCAAACGCCAATAATTTCACATTTCAAACTTATTTTTACGCTATGGGGATCCCTATTTTATTCTTTTTGATTCCTTCTAATTAATTAAACGTTTTCTTTTCACCTACCAAGTTCCAAACCCCCACATTTTATTTAAGAAAAAACCCTTGTTATTAATAAAAATATATATCTTTATAATCTCCTAACTTAAAAAGAATAATCGAAAATTGGTTATTTTCAATTTGTATATTAATAAAATTAGAAAGAGAGTTGGTTATTTCAGTGACGACAACCTATCAAAACTGGAACGATACACATGAGACTTGAAAAAGTTTTTTTTTTTTTAATCTTGGAAAATAATTGTAAATTAATTTACAAAACAAAAATTGTAAATTAATTTACAAAACAAAAATTGTAAATTACAGTGTAGTAGGTTAAAAATAAAAGGAAAATAAAACGTGGCTTTAAAAATCTTAAAATAAGATTTAAAATTCAAAAGTAATCTTTCTGTCACCACAAAAATAGGGAGAGAATAAAAATTAAAAATAAAATTAAAAAAAAAAAGAAAAGCTTAGCTGGACGTTTCTCCCTCTCTCTCTCTCTCCATAAATCTGTTCGATGATTTTACAGAGCTGATCCACTTCGATTCTTCCTTCCTTTTTCCCTAAAAGTTTACACCTTTTTGAGGTATCTTTCTCGTGAAAGCTCATCCCTTTCTCATCTCATACGTATATATACAAAACAAACTCTTTAACCACGAGAGAAGATCGTTTCATATCATCACTGGGTTTCAACATTCATTTACTTTGCTGAGATATCAATCAAGTTATATGGATTCTACTATGGAGATTTGCAACGGTGGGATCTCAAACGGCGACGTGTTGGGTCTCTCTTCTAAACGTGAGAAGCTCGTCATCGATACAGACCCAGGCATCGGTTAGTCAATGGATCTTGATGATGCTTTAGTATAGAAAGGATTTGACTTTAGAGTTGTGAGTGATGTCTTAGAATCTATTTATCTGAAGTCAATGCTTGCAAAGTTTTGATCTTTAAACTTGATATGTTTGCTTGATAACTAGAAGAGGTTTACTTGTATGATGTTAGATGATAGCATGGCGATAATGATGGCGTTTCAAACACCGGAGGTGGAGATATTAGGACTCACTACTGTCTTTGGTAATGTTCAAACACAAGATGCTACCCGCAACGCCTTACTCCTCGTATGTAACAAACAAACCATCACTTATAAGTATCTTGTTCTCCTTGATAGTGTGTTATGTGATCTCTTTGTGTTTTGGTCGTTTATGCAAAAGAACAGTGTGAGATTGCTGGTTTCCCTGATATTCCCGTCGCAGAAGGAAGTTCTGAACCCTTAAAGGTACTCTCTTCTCTGCTCCATGGAGATCGTCAGAGCACTGTGACTTTAGCTCTGTTGTGTTGTTGATTCTCAGGGTGGGATTCCACGTGTTGCTGATTTCGTGCACGGTAAAAACGGGCTTGGAAACGTCTCTGTTCCTTCTCCTTGTAGAAAGAAATGTGAGAAGAGTGCAGCTGAGTTTCTTGTTGAGAAAGTCTCTGAATATCCTGGTGAAGTCACCATTCTCGCCCTTGGACCTCTAACCAACTTAGCAATAGTAAGAAGACTCACAACAATCTCATTCTTTAAATCTTATAATCCTGTTTGTGTTTCTGACTATGACGGTTTCTTTTTCTCGTGTGTTTTAGGCCATCAAACGAGATAGTTCATTTGCGAGTAAGGTGAAGAAGATTGTTATACTTGGTGGAGCTTTCTTTTCTTTAGGCAATGTTAACCCCGCAGCTGAGGCTAATGTACAACATACACCTTGAATCTTTGTATTAATGAAAATAAAATGGTGGTTTCATGTTTTGTGGGTTTGCTGCCTCTATATGCAGATATATGGTGACCCAGAAGCAGCTGATGTGGTGTTCACGTGTGGAGCTGATATCACTGTTGTTGGGATAAACATCACAACCCAACTTAAACTCTCAGGTGAAAGAAACTTTTTTCTCCTCCTCTTGTCTCCTTTTAACATTCCCTGAAACCAAGTGTATGTAATTTTTCAGATGATGACCTCTTAGCTCTGCGTGAGTCCAAGGGGAAACACGCCAAATTGTTAAGCGACATGTGCAAATTCTACAGAGACTGGCACGTCAAATCTGATGGTGTTTATGGTAAAATAAAAAGTCAAGAAACTATGATCAAAACATGTGCTTATGGAAACTTGCAAGTTTTTGATTCCAAAATGTTTATTGTTGATGGTTTTCAGGAGTGTACCTCCATGACCCGGTCAGCTTTGTGGCTGTAGTACGGCCTGATCTATTCACATATAAGAAAGGGGTTGTTCGGGTGGAGACACAAGGAATATGCGTTGGCCACACTCTCATGGATCAAGGCCTCAAGAGGTTTTTACTATGATAAAACTTTATTATTTCACTCTTTTTAAAATCTTTAGACACTTCCTCTAAATGTTGGTTTTGATTTTGGATTACAGATGGAATGGGAGCAATCCATGGGTGGGATACTCACCAGTATCAGTGGCGTGGACGGTAGACGTAGATGGAGTTTTGGAATACATCAAAAGCATGCTGATGAAGCCGTAAAAAGAATGTGAATATTTCATTTGAAAAATGGCATCATCACAGTCATCATGTGTTCTGGTTCTAACCCGAATATCAATTCAACATCTGTATTTGAACTGTATAATTGCTAAAATTTGGTTAAAAAATAAAAGATAATGAATGGATACTATCTATCTGCTTTTTTCTCTTTCTCTTTGGTCTCTATTCTTGTAAAAATTACAGCAAGGCGACATGAAAATAATGAATTTCCTAGGGTCAACGGATGTTTTTAGGTTTGGGATTGTTACTGAATCTGAAACCCAAAAACTGAAAACAGAACGAAAAAAAATGAAAGTTACATAAAAGGGAACAGTTTTCTAAAACCAAAAAACTAAAACCAAACTGAAAATCAAATAAATACCTGAAATACTAATTTCATATCTAAAATATCATTTATAAAATGAAATTATTATAAAATGAATATTTTCTGTTTTTTTTTTTGGTTTAAGTCGGGTTGTCAGTTTTTAGGAGTTTTAACCTGAATCAAAATCCGAATTTGTTTTGTTCAAAATTCATAAAAAGTAGAAAACCTACAGTAACTCGACTAGATCCAAACTGATATGATCCAAAAAGATATCAATTTCTAAATAGTCTAAAGCACCCCAATCCGAATAACCCGACCTGAATCGTAAAACCTAATGCTCAGCGCTAGTGCCTAGTTGATAGCCGGATGTTGTAGTTGAGATGATTTAAGAGTTGTGTATGGCCTTGATTGTTTGCGTTTACTTATAAGTTTACACCTTATAACTACTATTTTTTTCATATGAACCCATATGTTATGTATGATGACAAAAAAAAAGTGAGCCCATAGCGTAGCCAAATTGAAAGCGTAAATGCAATGACCAGTAGGGATGAGACGGAAGTTGAGATTGGGAAACAGGTGGGTCACGTATGAATAATCATAGCCAATGATCATAACAAACAAGTAACCGAGCGATCATAGAAACATCGTTAAAAGTCGTTCATATTACATCTCCACACGGGTGAGAGACTTGACATCTCCCCACGGGTGAGAGACTTGACATCTCCAAATATCTACTGTGATCTGCTAAAAACACTCTTCTTCAACAGACACAGACACAAACATGAAACACCTAAACTATAAATAGTTTTATTGATTGGTTCTGGTCTATTTATACTTGAGAAAAAAACATATCAATACCAAGTTTTGTAAGCAAAAGATTTATCAAAATTAGTTAAATTTGATGAATGTAAATGTTAGTGACCTCTTTGAGAACAAATTTAAACAAAGAAAATATCTATATTTATCTAGAGATCTTTTGTTGTGTAAATAACCAACGTGACTAAAGTCCACCGGTAATGCATGAGAGTATTTTGATGTTGTTAGAACAAGATCATTATACTATCAATGTTTTCGCAAAAACTTAACCTTAATTTTTGTGTGTGTTCATTATTGAGTACTTATGAATTGTCAGATCATATTTCAAATAGTTAAGATGTGTCTTCAAGAGTTTGTTTTGTTTTTTTGTTTTATACTATGTAATCTATCAATTTTTTTTATTGCTATTGGTTTTGATAAACTTCACGGAATAGGATAAAAGAAGTTTCAATCGGAAAAATGTTTTGTAAAATTTTACAACATTATCTAGCTAAATACTAAATGTCATATGATAAAAAATATTTTATAGAAATTGTAATCACGCTAGTGTCTAATAAGTTTTTCATACTTTTTTTATTATGATGAAAAGTTGAGAGATAGAGTGGGAACATGTGAAGAGGGTAGAGTAAGGATTCAATGAGATGGTTGTAACAAGTTGGGCTCACTTTGCATAATTGTATCTACAGGCAGAAATGGTGGATGATGCTGATCATCATCATGGTGAAGTTGGGAGTAGTAATCATGAGTACTTCTTCTACCACTTTTTATTCTTAACCTGTAAGTAAGAAATTAATTGTTGAATCATTTATTACATCCAAACTATATTCAGTAAATATGTGTACATAAATGCAAGATCCATGGGGGCGGGGGGGGGGGGGGGGGGGGGGGGGATTTGCCACATGTATAGAGTTGTGCAAACTGTTGTTATTTAACCAAACCATTTAAAGCAAATTAGTACATTTTTCTATTTCTTATCCTTATAGTTGGACTCATTTAGGATTTGACTGGTAACAATGATATATGCAAATTAGAAAACTTGAGGGAATTTATCTATTTTCGATTAATTGACATAAAAGGAGACTGCTGTTTCTAAAAATTTTAGAGTGATTTAAAGACCACATGTGTATACATAATCTTTCTCGAATTACTTTAGTTATTTTTGGAAAAAAAACTATATACAAAAAAAAACTTGCATCTTTAAAACTAGTTTTTTGGACAATTGAGTGTTAACAATAAACATTGCAGTTTGATTGCGTTCTACAGTAGAATCTCTATAGATTAATACTCGATAAATTAATAATTTCTACAAATTAATAAATTTTCCCTGTTCCAACTCGGACTGGTGTAAAATATGACACAGATCGATAAAATAATAAGATAATAATATTTTTAAAATTCTCATGTAAAAAATAGTCCCATTAAAATCATAAATTAATAATCTATCTATATATAATTTTTATATAAGTACAAACTAAACATTATATTGTTGGTTCTATATTCACAACGAAAATACTTCTATTTTCTTAATATTTTGATAATATTTAGTAAAATTATATCGAAAAATACATAATAATTCTATGAAACATAAAAATATACACCAAATAAGATAATAAAACAATATGAAAATCAAATTTATAAAATTTAAATAATATATATAAGGTAGAAACTAAAAATTTCTTATTTTATTAAAAAAATATTCAAAAATAGAAAAAAAATCTAAAAAGGAAAATTTTGTAAATTAATATCACTATAAATTAATAAAAATCTAAAGTTCCAACGTTATTAATTTATAGAGGTTCTATGTATACCGATATATATTAAATGTCATATTGAATAAGTTTGTCCTTGTTGGCTTTTCTAATGAACTCAATAACTTCTCTTTTTACTTTGTCGTCCATGACTCAATAACTTCCTTAAATCATTAGGTCAGGTTATCTTTTTCTTTTCCCCCTTTGCACTAATTTTCAGTAACTGGTATTTAAGATACGCTGAAAAAGTTAATATGAAAAGAAAAAATTGGATAATTGCGCAAGCTAAAAAAGGAAAAGCAAGAAAGAGAGAATTAAAGTTTTTTTATATATAATTAGATTAGAAGGGCTTGGTCATCATTGGATGTTAGAGAAGAAGAGAGTTTATTATGAGACTGGCTACTCCTACTTCAAATTCGTGAGTACCCTAAGACCCATTTTGTCTCCCATCTCTTAGGCTTTTATTTATTACTGCTGAAGTAACTCTATGTACTATTACATTCCAACATTTAAAATTTAAGTCGAGCAGATTATACGAGGTTGAAGGTTCTATTCGCTTAAATAAATTAAGAACTGGACTACAATCGTTCTCAAATTTAAGAAGTTTTCAGTTTTAGAGCCTATAGATTTTAAAGATTTTTTTTCCTGGTAGTCATCATATTTTCTGCTTTTCTTTATCTTTTGTGTACAAGCTTTACCTTTTTATTTCTTCAAACACCCGGTATGATTCAGAGATTCAGCTAGACCAAGTACTAGTTAGCTTAGACCAAACCGAAAAAGTCCTCTAACTTGAACTAGACCGTCCACTTGACAGCTCTCTCGCTATATGCAAATCAATCTCAAATTTTTTGATGATTGTTGACAATCTTTTAAGTTTGTTTAAACATTTAAGCATGGGGAAGTTTTCTCGTTTGGTTTATTTTCAAGTTTACATTGATAACATCTCTAGTGCCTTCATATTCAATATTCCACCTTTTCTAGTCTTCTTTTGTTGGACTATGAACATTTTTTTTTGTTGAAATGTGAATATTATTAATCAACAAAAGAAAAAATACTTACAACCTAAAGCATACATCTGCTAAGGAGCAGAGCAGCAGCAGCATCAGTACAAGATAGAGAAAGTTGAAGATTTAAAACAGAGTAGAACAGAAACATTGAAAAAACAGAGCAATGGAAAAGTTATAACATAGGAACCAAGTATCCCATAGAGGCTACTGCAACGATGTTGTATGTGGCTGAGGCGTATGTGTAGAAGGAGCTACCTTCCGCTAGCACTAGGAAGAGAAGTCATGGAGTTCCATCTCAACACTAAGTCTTGGCTGATTATGAACATTTATATGGAGTATAACTCTCAAAGGTCTACAAATCGGATACTTATAACCATTTAAGATGTTTATAATACTTTTAAGAAATACGGTGTGTGCAGATTATCAAACCTGATTCTCAACTGTAACTCACATAAAGTTGCGAGCCAATAAAATAATTTACAGGATCATGAGGAAAAGTTAGTTTTTGTTGCATAAACCTCATTAAGGAAAAATATCATCACATATTTATATATTTATAAAATTACCAGCAAAATGATTTCATCATCAAATAAAATATGTATGCGACTACTTTTATTTATAGTGAATATTATTGAACTGATATTCATTATTTAGTGTATTTATTGAATTTCACTTGAATTAATATTTGATATATGGATCCAGATATACTTTGGGTTGGGATAACCTTGAAATATTTAGTAAAACTAAATTCTATTTTTATATAATTTAGCTCCTAATACACTCTTCCGCCCAATGTCCATGGCTAACATTTTACCCACTTAGACAAATCAGTTGACCATACGCTTTTGGTTACCTTACATCAATATTTTATACTTGTAAAAAAAAGAAAAAAAAAACATTTTATACTTGTTTCAGGTTAATGTTCCATACATTTTGAGTTGGATATGACGTTCGCTAAGCGAGTTTAAAACGAAAAGAATATTCATCGTGGGACAAATCGTTGTAATATTTATGAATCCACAAAATATGGAAATAAAGATAAAATGGTTACACCTATTGGTTTGTAAATTAATATAAAGTAGCGCATGTGCATAAAGATACAATTTTGAACGATAGTGTAACGCCCAGAGAGCAAAGGTAACACGGTGCTTCCTCTTTATATAACTTTTGTTTGCCTTTTTATGAGATTAAATATCAGTAACAGAAAATTTGTGTAGATAAAACAAAACAAAACAAAGTGGAACCCCAAAATGCAGGCGAATGCATGGAAATTTTTTTTTTTTTAAATTGTTTTAAGAATGCATACAATAATTATAAGTTGGCTGAGCATTGTTGTCTTTCAGAAAATTGAGTAATTGTTCCGATTTCAAGTTTTATTTGAGGTAGATAACTTCCGTCGTACATACTGATCGGAAAGAAAATAAAAGACTACATAATGAGGTTATAAATCATTTTTCTACTTAACAAATTTTGTTTTACATTAAATTATAATATTAAAAAATTATTGCATGGCAAAATCCATAACGCCATGCAAAAACATTACATAATTTGTATAACTAACACCAACTTTAGTGTGCTAGCTAGTTGCAAACTTGCAATGATCACAATGTCTGAAAATGTGCAAGACATTAGATGGTGTCATAAGTTAGAAACTACTGAAACCAAAGAAGTTTAGAAACTTCACAAAGACTAGATCATGATTAACAAGGTACGAATTTTGATTTTTTTTTAAAAAAAACAAGGTACAAATTTGACATTTAAACAAAAAAAACAAGGTACGAATTACAAGAATGGTAGATTTGTAGAACAAGAATATAATTATAGGAAAAAAAATCTCATAAATAATTGAAATTGGTTAAAGTGCTGGATAACTAACGAAAGACAGAATTACTGTTCTTATATCATGTTTAGACTCTTTTTTTGAAACACAAATATCATGTTTAGACTTCTTATGCGATTTTATTGATGAAAATTCAGCTATGTTTTATAAAATACAAATTTATATTTAGAAGATAAGCATTTTCACCCCACATCTATATATTTCTTCTGAAATAAATGAACTATATTATAGATGAGTTATCATCCAATGTATGTCTCTATATAGATTTTCTCTATTATATAAATAGTTAAGTACATACACTGGAATAAAACCCATCTATTAATATACTTCATATATTTTAGAAAAAAACTCTAAACAATCTTTTCATGACCATGTGTACTATTCCACAGATTACATTTTTTCTTGAAAAGAATTCAAACAGAATGCGTCATTGAAGAAGAAAACGGAACAACAGAGTTTTTACTCAAACAACTGAATAGATAAATTAACCCTTTCTCAAAAAAGAAAAACTAAATAGATAAATCATAACGGTGCTCTATCATAATATGTTCTCTATCATACCAACATTCCTTATACAATGAGATCTGTTCCACTATGTGATAGGAGTTAACTAGAGTGTCTCATTGTTTGGTTTTCCAATTTTTTTAAAATGTCTATCCGAAAACAACGACATTGTAAACAACGAAGAGACTGTTCATAGACAGCGTTTGATATATCTGATGAAAGTTGGAATGTTTTGTAAACATCACATGAAAATATAACTAGAAAGTGCATAAATGGATTCCCAGCGTGTGTTAATATGTATTTTCATCTCTGTGATATGTATCAGCTGCAATAAAAAGCCCTTTATCTCTTAATTAATATATTTTAGACCCATGTATATCATTAGTGCTCCCACCCCACAAAATCTTTATTAACTATTCGTTGTAAGTTTTAAAAGTTAAGAGATGTTATGATAATGTTTCCATGCAATGCAATATGGACGCACTTTATACCTTATGGAGACCCAAAACATAAAAAGAAATAAAGCTCTAAAGGGACGAAATGATGACAAATTATAATGATTAAAAGTGGGAAATATACAGTTTCATACTCACACGATTTAACATACTATAGACCATACGTTTGATGTCCTGCATATACAACCAATTAATACAATTTTTAAAACTAAAATTCAAGGGTCCTAGTTTATATCACTACTACCAAAATATAAGTGATTGCTGAGCTAATGCAGGCTATATATTTGCTTATCAGACATTTAAAAGAAAAGCAGTCTGTTAAATTAGCAAATAATTAAATATTTATTAGTGATGAAGAGATATCATTTGGGGCGGAGATATCATTTCAAATTCTCCTAACAATAACATGGATGACTCACACACACCTCCCTACTTATTAATTATCATTGCCTTTGATGTAAGCAAGAAGTGCAACCACTATTTAATTTTGACTTCCATTTTTATTTATTTATAGTTCCATTTCAAGACACACAATAATTAATGGGTTCGAACTTGTGTGTTTGAAACTTTAAAACCATTGTCAATTTGGAACTCTTAGCGCAACAACAGCACACCAACTAATCATTACCGTTCACAAAGTATGCATTCAACGATTTCCGAATTTATTCCGTGAATTAAATACAAAGTCCAAAAAAAATCACAAGATTCGCTAAAGAAACAAGTAATTATAAACGTGAAAGTGCAATAATTCGTATTATTGTGCAACCAAACGAGACCCACGAGGGACGATGGTTAGTGTATCTCCAACAATGACACCAAATTTGGTGTTATATATATTTTATCATCTCTAACAATGACATATATTTTAATATCTCTAATAATGATATCAAATTTTACAACAAAAGTAATATTATATATTATTCGATATTTTTAGTTTTGATAATTTTTATATTATATTATTTGTAATTGATAGATAAATATTTTATAATATTTAAATATTATGTTTGTTAAATTTTTTGGAGTTTTATGTTTTATAAAATTTATTTATATTTATATTTTTGGCTTAACAATATTATATTTATGTATATATTTATAGAAAATATTAGTTATATTCAAAATTACAAACTATTAAATATGAAAAGCACATAAAACAATATATTTATTTGATAAAAATAGTATTAGTTAGTAATAAAAGTTTAACTATATGATATAATTAAAAGTAAATGTTATTTTAATGTTTGATAAATTTAGTAGTATTAAAAAATTTATCAGTAGTTACAAAACTAAAATAACTAATAATAATAATTAAACTATATTATTCAACGAAATTTGGTGTAATGTGAATTTGGTGTAACACTATTCACATTACACCAAATTTGATAGAATTGTGTCAAATTTGGTGTTTTGTTAGAGATGAAATTATACCAATTTGGTGTTTTGGTGTCATTGTTGGAGATGACCTCAGTGAAGCTAAACGATGAAGTGACGAAAGAGCCCATTAAAAAACAAATCCACCTTGTAATGTAATCTATTTAACTATATGTTATTTTCACACTATGACACACTAATAAACACATAACAGAGTTATTGATTCTCTTAACCTCATTCTTCATAATATCTCTCTTTTTCTTTTCCTTTTAATTATATCGATCTTTATCTAAATAAAAGATGATGAAAGAAGAAAAGGGTCATGAAGAAAAATAGGACACGAACACCCTCTAACATGTGTTATTATGGCTGATGATGACTAGTGTTGACTAAACCAACATTGACCAAACCGTGTAATGAAAGAAATAAAGATAGTAATGAAAATGGTCCAAACTAAAAATTAAAATTGAATCATGAATGATGATGGTTCGAACCAATCCCCAATCATCATTGCGAATCTTTAAGGGACGACGGCCTATCTCGCCCCCCTCTTCATCATCATAATCATCATAATTTTCACTCAATAACTCGTTTCAGCCATTCTGTAATTACATTATTACCCTATCTATGTATCAAACCAAGCCGGTCTACATACTAGTACTTGTTTGAAACATTGTGATGACATCTATAAATTTCTGTTGGCCTATGATGACATCACAAACTGTAAACGTGAATGATTACTTGGCGGGTGAGAAATGAACATGTTATAACGGTTATCTCATTACCAAACCAAAATGTGAAGATGCCAGTAAAAGACGAAAATAACCCTATGCTATAGAAAAAAATCAAATGAAGCAAAGAAAGTAAAACCCTCCTTCAAGTACTTTTTTCCCTCTAATTTTCTTCTTTTTATTTCGACCATCATTCACATGACGCAACGCAAATCTTTTTCTCACTTTTCCCTCACAAGTTATTATTAAAGTATTTAGAAAAGAAACAAAAACAAAATATTGAAAGAGCTGTTCGGCCGCCATGTAAGCATAAACACAACACAAAGCATGATTGTTGTGTCAGGAGACTAGCTTTTGTGGCTCTATATAAGAGACACTATCTTCGTTTTGTTCTCTTTGTCCCTCTCTACCTTTCATACAAGTCTTTCTCCCTTGCAAACATATAAACACACTTCACTTCTTCTTCACCCCATTCGAACACTACCTAAAGGTAACATCTCTCTCTCTCTCTCTTTAGATATACAACTTCCCTCACGTACAAGCAAAGTGAATATCATTTACATAACCACCCAACTATTTTCTTGGTTTTTTACTTTTGTATATCAAAGCTTAAAATTGATGGAAAGAACTTAAAGCTCTGTATCCTTTTCTTTCAGACAAAGGCAGCCGAATAAACCCCTATTTGTTTGTCTTTTTCAATTTTTTTTTTCTGTTTCAGAACTCCTTTTTTAATAATAAAGATCATTTTGGCTCTCTGTTTTTACTTTTGTACCTGCTTAGTTTTCGTCGTTTTTTTTATCTTCTGTAAATGCGTTTTGTATTCAAACTTCATCATTATACTTACTGCATCATCATTACTTTATTTTTGTGTTTCATTGTTGTGGTGGCTTTATATTTTCTACTCTGGAAACCAAAAAGAGTATGATTATTCTTCTGTTTGAGCATTGATTTCATTTTTGGTTGAAAACGAAATAAATGCAGTCATGATTTTTGCTTAATGTAATTCCACATTAAACGTGTGAAGCTGCACAACCCATGTGGTGCTGCAATGATTTAGCCTCAACTATAACCACAACATATAGCTTTAATAAATCAAATCTTCCTCTTTTCTCATTCAACAAAACTTTAGATTTTTATTTTGTTTTTACATAGCAAGGTTTATCGAAATGGAGAGGCTAAACTCGAAGCTGTACCTGCAAAACTGTTATATAATAAAGGAGAATGAAAGGTTGAGGAAGAAAGCTCAGATTCTGAACCAGGAGAATCAACAGCTTCTCTTCGAACTCAAACAGAAGCTCTCCAAAACCAAGAATTCTAATGGATCAAATCAAGAAAGCAACAAGAACAACCTCTCTTCGTCAAGTTCTGCTTCTGGACAATTCTGATTATGCTGCAAAACTCTTAGGACAGGAATTGGAAATGGTAGACTGAAAATCATTATGACCCTCCCAGCTCAATTAGAAGAACCCATATTTTCTTATCTCTTCTTTTTATTAGTGTAATGTAAGAAAATAGTTAGTGCTATTATTAAGGTTATCAACTAGTTTTCTTGTTGTTTAATTTTATTTTAATTTGTGGGGTTTTCTAGTTATTTACTCCAAAAAGGACAAAAGTGCTGTGTCTCTCTGCCTATCTTCTCAGGGATATTTTACTTTTGTTTCCATTTATATGTTAATTAGATTTTCTTTGTTGCCTTTTTCAAGTGGGGTTTGGTTCTTTAGGATTTGGTGGATTCTGGGACTACATTGTACTACCTTCTGCTCTTCTCTTAAACAACCAGTATCTTATTATTTTTATTATTCTACATTCTCCTTTGTTTATTTAAGAATTTAGCTAATATCTATGGGTGTTACCAAAAAAAAAGATAATAGATTTATGACCTCAACCTGGTTTGTTTTCGAAAGTAATTTGTAATTGACAAGGAAAGTATTGATGATGTAAATTACATGAGGATAAGTATTGATAGTAACGATATAAGAAGATACTCAAGAAAAGCGTTCAGTTAAAAGTTAAAAACATAGGTACTTACTCGTTACTGCTACCATTTTCAATCACGTGATCAATAGCTCTGGTTGATCTTTCAAAGCCTTTCTAATAAACTTTAGAGGCGGCTAAGCCGTGACTATATTTTGCGTTTTCTTTTTAAACTTGTACAATTGTACCGAAGCTGTCATTTTCTTCTTCTTTTAATTCTCCATAATTATATGTCTGTACACCATAAAACCAAGCGTTTGTGAGAAAACTACAGAGAGAGAGAGAGAGAGAGCTACGAAACTCAATGATACATAAATAGTCCTCTAAGTAAATCATCATCATTCATCATGAACTCAGACTTGGAAAGTTAACTTTGAGATATATAACTTTCAGAAAACTATTTCCATTTGATCACTATCCCGAAAATCTCTTTGGAATATCATTGCAAGGAAGGCATCATCATCATCATCATCATCATCTTCTCTCATATATAATTGTTCCATTTCTATTATCATTACTTTATTTAAAAACAAAAATTCAATAAAGTTCGGATCGATGCTTACTGGGCCGACGTGAGACCCATTGGGCCTTTACCAAAACTACTTGAAAAGGACATTATCGTCATTTCAATAGGTGATTGACGACATCACGCCAATGCGGAAGAAACGGTATGAATAGCATCTCGTCAACACACAAGTAAATTACTACATAGATTGACGAAAATACCCTCAGGCGCCTTCTTCTTTGTACGCGAACTCGTCTCGAACCCTAATTTCGATCTGAGATCTCAATCAATCCGCGAGAAGATGACGAAGGACTTCGCGATTCCACCAGTGGTCTTCCCCTCCGGCGGATCCACCGCCAACCCCAACGTCCAGCAACGCCGCTTCCCCGCCGCTCCATTCCAGCCACCCCGCCCCTCCTCCTCCGCGATCCCTTTCATGTCCTTCGACATCGGATCCGCCGCGGCGTCCTCCTCCTCCGCCCCGTTCACCGGCACCTTGAACTCCTCCGCGTCCTTCGGCGGAGGAGGAGGAGGATCGTCCTCCTTCGAGGACGAGGAGCCTCTCCTCGACGAGCTCGGGATCCACCCCGATCAGATCTGGAAGAAGACAAGATCCATCCTCAACCCGTTCCGGATCAACCAGACCGTCCACCACGACTCGGATCTATCCGGACCGATCTTCCTCTACCTCGCCCTCTGCCTATTCCAGCTCCTCGCCGGGAAGATCCAGTTCGGGGTGATCCTCGGGTGGATCGTGGTGTCGTCGATCTTCCTCTACGCGGTGTTCAACATGCTCGCGGGGAGGAACGGGAATCTGAATCTGCACACGTGTACGAGTCTGGTTGGGTACTGTTTGCTCCCCGTGGTGATTCTGTCTGCTGTGTCGTTGTTCGTGCCGCAGGGAGCGGGGGCGGTTAGGTTTGTGGTGGCGGGGGTGTTCGTGCTGTGGTCGACGAGGGCGTGCTCGGCGTTGGTTGTGTCTTTGGCTGATGGTGGAGAGGAGCATCGTGGGTTGATCTCGTACGCTTGTTTCTTGATCTATACGCTCTTCTCTCTTCTTGTTATATTTTGAATGATTTTACGAAATTATTGATAGTTTTTCTTTAAAGGATGTGAATCTTTGGATGCTGATTATCTAAAAGTTGTTTGGATTTTGTGGTGGGAATAGCGGAACGATGTGTAAAGGCTTCTTTTTTTTTTTTTTGAATGGGAGAATATGGTTTAATTTGATTTCAATGTTTGTATCTTTCGACTTGAGGATTATATTTACACCAGTTCATCAGTGTGTTTGTCTTTTAGCCATTTGCTTTCTGGTTAGGAAGATATGAAGGTATGGTTTTAGATCCCAGTAGGAATATGCTTGATACTGTTTGGAGGATTTGCTTAGACTATAGTTTTAGGTAAGCAAAATAAAAAGAATCCGAGTTGGTTTTAGCATTGGCTGCTTGGAAGTAAGGCTTTTTCGTATGAAAAGTATCGAGTGATTCCTCTGGATTGGTCTGTTCTCCCATTAGATATCTTTAGCCTATAGGGAAGTATAAGGAGAAGGATTCTTGGATTCAGCATATTCTACTACTGTCAGTCCCAGGACTGCATGTGTCATAAAAAGAGTTCTCTACTATTTTTAGATGGAAATTGCATTAAATTAGATATTGGTTAGCTTGACATCCGCGCAGAGATCAGAATAAAGCAGGAGATCTTATCTTAACTAGTGGTTGGTCTGAACAGAGGGAGAGGATTTAGTCTAGCACTTAATAGAATATAAGGTCTGAACAGAGGGAGAGGATTTAGTCTAGAACTTCATAGAAGAAAGGAACATAAAAACTTAAGGTTTGAGCTACATTGTTGATGGAGAGAAGAAGGCTGTTTTTCTCATCGTTACCTACGGATGTAACCTCGAATATATATTCTCAAGACTTCCTGCGGAATCTGTTAAATTTTTGTAACACATGCGCTAAAGTTCGTAGGGTGTGTGTATACAACCAAAATAGACAACGTATCTTTTCTATTTTCCTCTCGTTCGTAATTACATCAGATTCCAAGTGTTATAGTTTTCTCTCTCTCTTATATGATATAACCTGAGTCCATTTCTAATCTTAAAGCTTCTCTTTTGTATCCTCTTCCAACAAAAGTTTCATGAGAGCTGAAGATCAGACAATCTTAAGTAGTGGAGGATATGTCCAAATCTAATCAACAACTCATCATGTTGATCAGCATAATGAACATGAATCCTTTAATCCTCCTCTTGCCAAGAAGAAGAGAAACCTCCCTGGAAACCCTGGTAATGATTAAATAACTAAGTTTAATAAATCACTAAATCAAACCTTATTTAGAAACTAAACATGTTTACATCGTAGTCATCTCCTGGATTTGTTTTCTTTTCGATCTTGATCTACAAAACATGCATGCGTTCTAGAGAAGATCTTTCAAAGGATTCATTATCAATATCACAAATTTGATTTGATCACTTCTCTCTCTCTTCCGAGATCATACCTCTATCTCCAAAGTCAAGCATGGTGAGCCGGGCCTGTCCAAAGACACTAATGGCCATAAACAGCTTCCTCTGCGAGATATGTGGAAAAGGTTTTCAAAAAGACCAGAGTATACAGCTTCACTGTCCAGCACAACCTCCCATGGAAACTAAAGCAGAGAACAAGCAAATAAATAAGGAAACGAGTGTATGTATATCCGGAGAAAAGTTGTGTTTTCTACATTTATAAGAAAAATTAATCGATCTATGACATGCAGACAGAAGCTAAGCAACTGAATTAAGTTCCAAGCTGCTAGTGTTTCTCTGTGTGATTCAAGAACCTGTTAGTTTGTAAAATTTGTTTTCTTCTGCAGAGATCCCCCAGCTTACTTCCTAGCAAATATTATAGAGATATATTTGGCTGTCGTTAGAGTAGGTTCAAGTACTGACTTAATCGTCCAAAAGGGTCCTCGAGTCCAACAGGAGAAGTCATCCCATGAACCTGCTTCACGCTCAGAGAGATACTCAACATTTTTTGTTTGCTTAGCTGTTAATTTATCACCAATGTAGCTCTGGTCTTATAACATATTTTGGCATGCCTCGTTGTACTTGTGATGATTGTATTCTCTTCCATAACTATAGGCAGGCCCTGACCTAGAGTTTGTAGAGGAGTAAAAAGAAAGGAGCTGACTCTTTTGGAAAGTTGGCTGTGCATCTCCCAGTGTTTCGTTTGGGAATTTTAACTGTTTTGAATATTTTATTTTGTAAAGAGAATGAATGTATACCCCTTCAAAGTTTTGAGATTTTATTAGCGAGATGTATAGGTTGCTGGTTTAGATGTTTTCATCATGTTCTTGGTTTCTTATAACACAACTTCACTTGTAGGTCTGGAAACTATAAAATTCTCACTGAAGATTTGAAGATAGCGGAAGAGTGTTGAATCGTCCAACATCCCCAATATATTCACAAGAAATAACAAAAATGAGTCTCAAGAATGGGTAGTATTGACAGAAAAGAAGAAGATATCCCAAGTCCAAAGATATTCACAAGGAACAAAATAGCCTAGTCTCAAGCCATTGTATGTGTTCTTTTTTCACTATATGAGCTTCTCAAATCCTAACTCATAATGATATGATATCAATGGCTTCCAATGTGTTCATATCTCCATGTATATTCATATATTTGGTTCTAGTGCATTCATATTCTCTCCATATTTTCGAGGTGTGCACCTAAACTGGGTTAAGCGTACAATGTGGCTAGAAGGTCAATGTTAGATGGGAGGCATGCGTTTTTAGTTGAATAGAATATGTAGTCAATCAAACTTGTGTAGAATATGTAATCATGACAGGCTGAGAGATCTTTGGTACAGATGGTAAACAAGGGATTCTCCAAAGTTGAGTCAATTATGGCCTTGTGTGTATCTAGTCCTACACCCATTGGGAGTCTAGAAAAGGCAGAGTATGCATTCGCCTTTTCAATTCATTCAGTGTCATTTTCCTTGTCTTAGTATTAGAATAAGTGGAGGAAAATATGTATTTGACTTGGAAGAAAAGTGTTTCCATAGTCAATCCATGAGAAAACTTTGTGTAAAGGTTGCAAGATTCCCAAAGGATCAATCATCAAGTCCTCGTGCAGTGGGTTGATCTTCCTTTTCACAACAAGAATGATCTTCCTTTTCACAACAAGAGAATGAGAAGCACTGTTTTGCAAAGGTAAAGTTCAGTGATCTATATACATATTTGATGTGAATTTGGCTCAGAATATATAAGTGTGAGTATATTCTTGTCTTGTGTGTATCCAACCCTACACCCATTGGGAATCTTGAAAAGAAGAGTATGCACTTGACTTTCGGTACATTCAATCTCCTTTTCTTTGTCATAGTAATAGAAATAAGTGGAGGCTAAAAGCTTGAAATTTGTAATGACTTGGAAAAAAGGTTACAAGAGTCAATCAGTGAACAAACTTTGTGCAAGTTTCCCCAAGGATCAATCATCTAATCTTGGTGCAGTGGGTTGATACTCCTCCTTACAACAAACAAATGAGAAACACTATTTTGCAAAGGAAAAATTCAATAATATATAATCATTTGATGTATTTGGCTCCAAATAGATAAATATGAGTCAGTCATACACCTCATAAACCACGTTGAAACCGCCACACATGATGATAAGGAGATCTTTTGAAGTGTTAGCAATTTTTTTTCCTTTCAATTGTGTGTGAACAAGGCAGAGGCTTGTTGAACTCAATATCTGTTATACATCGAGTAAGTTAGTATGAGGATCAGAAACATAATATAGTTGACATGTACAATATTAAACTTACATAAATTGTTTCACGCTTGCGAAACTGTCCCGATTGCAAAAGGTTGCACAACCATCAATCATGCTCTCTTGTCAGCCCAAAACTTCACTAGTCCTTCTCTTGTAGCTAACACCACATCCATACAATTTTTTCATTTTTTTTTGTAAAAATACAAACCTCATGATACAAACATTATACCACCCACTCAATATACCATTCATGTTTGAATAAATATCACTTCAAGACTCAAGACCAGCATCAACCCTTGTTGAAAAAAGAGACTCAAGACCGTCATTGGCTTTATAACTTTAATCAAACACTTTTTCGATGATAAGATTATACTGATTCTTAGTTGTTTTCTAGAACACTAATTTGAGTTTCACAGTGTCTTAAGAAATCAGAATAATAGTGTTTAAACATGATTAGTACTATTTATTCAATTCAACTAACGTGTTAGTTCCCCAACAATGCTAGATTTATATTTTGGTATTTGGTTGCAACTTTCTACACTTCCTAAAATGAAAACTAAAAGGATCTGAAGGTTTTGACCCAAAAAAAAAGATCTGAAGGTTACAAAATGTAATGAACTCAACTGAATCTGAACTAAGACGAAACCTAGCTAATCAGGATTGAACTTGTCTATTGTCATTTACAAACAAAATTAATGGTTTTAGCAAAAAAAAAAAAAAAAAAAAAAAACAAAATTAATGGTAACAGTCAAGAAAAGTTAATTCGAAAGAATTTGATTAAATCCGAATGCATTGAATTTTAAATGTTCAACTACAATTCCTCGTGAAAATGTAGTATGTGTTACACAATTCATAATTTATCATTATCGAAACTGAATGATTATTTATTGTTATTGTTAGTATAAAAGATTTCATGGTGATGGAGAATATACACCTAATACGATTCATCGTATAAAAAGCATGTTCATTGATAAAGTATGTTAATTAAGTAACTAAAATTTTGATACTTTAATAAATTATATAATTAATTTAATATTTTAACATTTGGAACCATCATAAACAAACACAAGAGTTATAAACCAACACTCTTCTTTTTCTCCCTCCTGTATTGTTTACAAAAATTGTTATTTATATATCTTAGGTACACCAATAAAATATAATTTATTATTTTTATTAGTTATTATTATATAATCTTTTGTATCATAAGAATCTGTCACGGAAGTTCACACATGTAAGACTAAAATATGTATTAAGTTAAAAAGACTAAAATATGTATACAACTTTTCAATTATATTTTGCAAAAATACGAACATTATACCAGTACCAAACTTGTATATTCATGTTCGAGTTTGGTAACGTTGCACATTTTTTATTTTTTCCTTTTTACCCGTTTTACAGCTTATGGGGTCTTATTTACTGTTTACAAAGTTTGTAGGAATGATGGTAACTTTTTTTTTCCCTCTAAAATCGTCTGGGGCAATAGTAATCGACGGATGACGTGGATTAAGCAGGTTCACATCTCATTCCTATTACAGTGGGTTAACCAAACAACCAAGAAACGACCAAATCTGCTAAAGTTGAAAGTAAACTTTGAGTTTATTATTACAAGAACCCAAACCACTTCTCTCTCACTTTCCAGCTACTTTTCTCTCTTGCCTCTGTTTCTCTCTGCTTCTCTCTGTCTGGCCAATGGCTACTGGATCGACAGATTCCGCTAGCTCCCGCTCCTCAGGTTCAACTTCTCCTTCTTCCATTAGATTTTGATTTTTTTCTACTTTGTAACAATCAGATAAAGGTTCCAGAATAGGGTCAAGTGAAAACAAATGATGATTAAGATTGATGAATTTAAGACGATGCATTTAATGATAGCTTTTACTTTTATCTGGAAATTTCGATTCATGAATGTTCCTCTTATACAAAAAGAAAGAAGGAAAATGTTTTTAGTAAATCTAATTATGAAGATTCTTTTGATGTTTTTCAGAAAAAAAAAAGATTCGTTTGATTTTTTTTTTTTACAGTGGGTCCTGCCCATTTTAGTGAATTTTGATTGATTATTATTTTTAGTTCATCATTTGCCAATTATTTACACAGAGATATTAGTTTTATCTTCCAATAATACTATTTGTTTAATGTGTCAATAAATCCCATGAGTGAGTTTTTAAATACTTTTGTCATAAAAGACTTTCACTCTTTTCACCTCATTGTTTCTTGCTCTTTAAGATTCATTTTATATACAGGAGAAACAAAGTCTGTTTTGTCCGAATCTTTGATCTGCAGGTGTTCTCTACAAGCTGTTGGTCGTGTTCTCTGTCTGTATAGCTGTTTCCACTTATCAAGCACTCCAGCCTCCTCCTCCAAAGCTATGCGGCTCTCCCGGTGGTCCATCTATCACAGCACCAAGAATTAAGCTTAGAGACGGAAGACACTTGGCTTACAAGGAGCACGGTGTTCCCAAAGATGAAGCTTCCCGTAAAATCGTCTTTGTTCATGGATCAGATAGTTGCAGGCACGACAATGCCTTCGCAGCTCTATTATCGCCGGTACTACACATCTTCTACTAGTTTCTCTTTACTTGCAATCAAGAGCTAAAACTTAAGAAGAAAACATACGAATGTTTGTAGGATATTAAGGAGGGACTAGGTGTGTATATGGTTTCATTTGATAGACCTGGTTACGGAGAGAGTGATGCTGACCCAAACCGCTCTCCCAAAAGCTTGGCTCTGGACATAGAGGAGCTTGCTGATCAGCTGAGTCTAGGATCTAAATTCTATGTGATAGGGTACTCTATGGGTGGACAAGCTACATGGGCATGCCTTAAATACATTCCTCACAGGTAACACACATTGTTTAATGATGGCATAGTTATTGAAACGAATGATTCTGAGATGGTGTGTTTGATTCTATAGGTTAGCTGGAGCAGCACTTGTAACACCAGTGGTGAACTATTGGTGGAAGTGCTTTCCATCAGAGATGTCAAAGGAAGCTTATAACAAACAACCGAGAAACGACCAATGGGCGGTTCGTGTTGCACATTATGCTCCTTGGCTTACTCATTGGTGGAACTCTCAGAAGTGGTTCCTTGGTTCAAGTGTTGTGACCCGAAACCTCGGTTTGTTGTCTAAATCTGACAAAGAGATCCTCTTCAAGATTGGTGCTGCAGGGAGGCCACATGAGGTGTTGTAATATATAATTTTAACATTCTTCATCGTATTCACGTATTCTCATTTGATCAATATCATCAAAGTTATCTCTGTAGGCAGAAATAAGGCAGCAAGGAACACATGAGACCGTGATCCGTGACATGATTGTTGGGTTTGGAAAATGGGAGTTCGATCCAATGGAACTCAAGAACTTGTTCCCTAACAACGAGGGATCGGTGCACTTGTGGCAGGGAGATGATGACGCTTTAGTGCCTGTGACTCTGCAACGTTACGTTGCCAAGAAGCTACCATGGATTCATTATCATGAGATTCCTGGAGCAGGGCATATGTTCCCGCTTTTTCCTGGTATGGTTGATAACATCGTTAAGACGCTCTTAACCAACGAAGAAGTCAAGAAGTAAAAAAAGATTCATCTTCTCTCTCAGAACAATGGCTGATTTGGTAATGTGACATGAATTGTTATAAAGTACTTTGAAAAGACTAGAGAGATTTCATGAATATCTCAAATTTGTTAGTGGATCTTTTGATAACTACTAATATACTTTGTTGGTGATCTTTTTTTTTTTTTTAGTGTGATTTATTGATGATTACTACTGACTATATGTGACACCTACTGACTATATGTGACACCAATATTAGTCTTGAGCTATACAACTTGGAATGTGACAGTAGAAAACAAGGTGCATACAATTGATAGTAGTAGTATTAGTTAGAGACCATATATAGTTAGAGAACGTTTGCCTTCTTCGTAAGCAAGCAAAGGTAAAAAAATGAATAGTTAATTCTATGGGCCAAAACTAATTGGACCTTGTTTCTTGAATTATGCTTATACTGTTAAGGGCTTAGAATCTAGTGTTCACTAATATGCAAGACAATGGCCCAGAATGAATTTAGTCTGAGGATATATTTAATTCAATAGAAATTACAGTCAGCGTCCGACCTTAGCTCAGTTGGTAGAGCGGAAGACTGTAGTAGTTGCTGTAATCTTTAGGTCGCTGGTTCGATTCCGGCAGGTCGGATCTCTTTTTCCAAAATATTTTGTCTTATTTCTGAACAGTGAACTCATGTGCACTTGCATGCGGATGTTCAAAACTGAAACATGTTTTTTTTTTGGTTAGCTCTTACGTGTTATTCGATATATACTTTTATATCAGTTTCTTAACTAGTAATCCAATTTCACTCACGTGCTGTGCTGGCAAAAGAATCCAGAGAGTTTTGACGTAAATAAACATTTTGTAGCAGAGAGTCACACGTGTCAATCCGTAAAGACGACACTCCAAGAAGCAGTAAGACAACACGTGTATCATACGTGTCGACGTAGCCGAACCGATTCTTTGCCTCTGATCTTGGGCCTGGACCTGGACTTCTCTATGTTTCCATCTCTCTGAAATCTCATTGGTCAAAGAGATAACTTTAGACAAAAGATGTTTAACTTCACGCCACTGTTCGTAGGTCCTACGCGCCACCCTTACTCACGGTGAATATAAATAATACATCTAACCTCTTTTACCGCCTCCCTCAACAGTTTATCTCTCTCCATCTCTCTCTCTCTCCCCTTTACAACACAAAACACAAGATCTCAGTAAATAAAATCTCTGACGTCTTTGAATCTATGTGAAGGAGAACCTCCAAGAAACAAAAAAGAGGAATCAATTTTGATCAGTTTTTCCGGTGGTGGAGAAACAAAGAGCCACCGCTTTTGGTAAACAGATTTAGTTTTCAGGTTCTCTTCCAGTTTATATAGTTATGTTTTATCTCAAGATCTTGAGGAATATGTCTTAGATTAAAAATTATTTTGAGTGTGATTATTTAATTAATTTGGGGTCAAAACACTGATTTTAGCTAGCTATCTTTGATTTAATAATTATATAATGCTGTTTAGGTGTTTGTTTGCTTTACGGTTCTTCTCTGCGAATAAAAAAAATTTTGTTTTTATTTATAAGGTAGATAAACATGAAAGAAAGTGGTACTCACACTCTGTAATAATTGTTTTATTTTTAGGATTATATTAGACTAAGCTAAACACTAATACCAACGTTTTAAAATAAATAAACAGGGAAACAAAGCATATGTGTTGAATTGTTGATAAGTTCGGTTTAACGAGTGGGGTATATTATCCTCTTTAGGAAAGGGAACCTTTATTGAAATGAGAAATTATTAGTTTGTTTATTGCTAAATTTAGTAATCGCTTGTCGCTGTCATGATGTAGACCGTTCTTCTTTATTTTCACGGGGACCGAACCCATCTTTCAATAGCATAGAGATTCTTTCTTTTTTTTTTTTGATATTAAAACCTTTTTCATGTAACATTGAAGTGATTCGCATCTGTATAAATCCCCACTACTTTACCATGCTTTCCCCATAAAACTAAAATAATATAATTTTGATGATGGTTTTTTTTATGAAAAGAAATTTTGATGTTGTTTATCTGCAGTTGTTGAATGGTGGGCAGAGAAACAGAGATGATGTCTGAACGAGAACTAGAGTCACCAACGGCGCAAGCAAGACAACATGGAGGAGCTGGAGGAGGAGATCAGAACCATCCGTTTTCTTCGTTGGGAAGACAATCCTCCATCTACTCGCTGACACTCGACGAGTTCCAACACGCTCTCTGCGAGAACGGGAAGAACTTCGGGTCCATGAACATGGACGAGTTCCTCGTCTCTATTTGGAACGCTGAGGAGAATAACAACAACAACAACAATCACCAAGCTGCAGCAACAACAGCCGCAGCAGCTTCACATCCCGTTCAACAACCGAGTCATAACGGTTTCAACAACAACGGTGGAGGTGAGAGCGGCGTCTTTGGTGGTGGTGGTTCTTCAGGTAACCAAGCGGCTAATAAGAGACCAGGGATAGTGAAGCAGCCGAGTCTTCCACGACAAGGCTCGTTGACACTTCCATCTCCGCTTTGTAGGAAGACTGTTGAAGAGGTTTGGTCTGAGATACATAGAGGTGGTGGTAGTGGTGGTGGTGGTGGTGGTGGAGACAGCAACGGACGTAGTAATAGTAATGGTCAAAACAATGCTAATAACGGCGGCGGTGAGAGTGCGGCTAGACAACCAACTTTTGGGGAGATGACTCTCGAGGATTTCTTGGTGAAGGCTGGTGTGGTTAGAGAGCATCCCACTAATAACCCCAAACCTATTCTGAACCCGACCCCGTCTAGTGTCATACCCGCATCTACCCAGCAGCAGCAGCAGCTTTACGGTGTGTTTCCAGGAGGTGGTGATCCTTCTTTCCCGGGTCAGGCTATGGGAGTAGGTGACCCGTCTGGTTACGGTAAAAGGGCAGGAGGAGGAGGAGGTGGGTATCAGCAGGCACCACCGGTTCAGCAAGGTGTTTGCTATGGCGGTGGTGGCGGGTTTGGACAGCAAATGGCCATGGTGGGGCCGTTAAGCCCGGTGTCGTCAGACGGGCTAGGTCATGGACAAGTGGATAACATAGGAGGTCAGTATGGAGTGGATATGGGAGGGTTAAGGGGAAGGAAGAGAGTAGTTGATGGTCCGGTGGAGAAAGTAGTGGAGAGAAGGCAGAGGAGGATGATCAAGAACCGTGAGTCTGCTGCAAGGTCCAGAGCAAGAAAGCAGGTTACTATTTGTAATCATCTGTTGATGTCTATGAAATGTTCATTGCAGCATAAAACTTAATGTTTGTTATTTGTTATTTGGGGTTTTGTGAAGGCATATACGGTGGAGTTAGAAGCAGAACTGAACCAGTTGAAAGAAGAGAACGCTCAGCTAAAACATGCATTGGTAATTATTAATCTTTAAAAGGCTTTTTTTATTTTGGTAATAATTGGTCAATCTTTATTTTGTTTTTGTTTCAACAGGGAGAGTTGGAGAGGAAGAGGAAGCAACAGGTAAATAGTCTTTTGCAATTCTTATAACCAATACGTACTGTCTGAGACTGAGAAGCATTATAATCTTGTCTTTGGTTTTATGGTTCTGCAGTACTTCGAGAGTTTGAAGACGAGAGCACAACCTAAAGTGCCAAAAGTGAGCGGGAGGTTGAGGACATTGATGAGGAACCCGAGTTGCCCTCTCTGAACAGACAGACAAAACAAAACAAAACAAAACAGTAGAAGATGAAAACGGTGTTTGTAGGTTGAAACGAGATATAATAATCTTTAAAACTTTTGATGCTTTATTAATATGTGTTAAAGCTGTTCCTTTTGTCAACGAGAAAGTGATTCTCTGTTTCAACATGATGAATCTTTTAGAGAATATAACCCACTAGATTTGTTATTACCATCCTTCCCAAAGAAACTGTTTCTGTTTTGAATTTTAAATGTGGTTGGTTAGTAGTACTCGAATGTGAACTACTCTTGGTCCAAAAATCATTGATGACTCCCTTGGTTAGTACTCGAGTTACCTCTACTTCAAATAACCAAACACGCTCAGACAGAACAGAACAAGTGCAGCAGTGGTTGGTGCAGTAAATAGAACTGCAGCAGTGATTGTGCATGTGCCTTGGTGGCTACTGAGTTTCCCGGATATCACTTTGCAGTACTTGTCAGCTTCTTTGAAAAGAGAAGCTTCCTCTCCTCTTTCAGTGATGGCTTTTTTTGTTCTGAGAAAACATGCACAAGTGAAGGTCAGAGATGAAATCAAGAGTGAAGTTGGGAGGCTAATAGGCATTACCTTTAGCCTAAAGCTCTTCATAGTGTGACGGAGAATGACGATATCACTCGGTGATGATGGTAGTTTAAGGGAATGATCCTTCCATTCGCCTACAAGCGTATTAAGAAGAGCAACACCAACTTTTATATTCCTCTTATTATAAAGATTATCCCAGTGCCTCCAGCAATCAACGCTTTCCATCAGACACCAGATAGCGATTTTTCTAGCATCCTTTTTGACCAGCTAGTTTCAAAGAAACGATGAATAACTGTTGAATGAATCTGTCCTTTGCATGGGTTGATGGTAGTTCGGGGGAATAATATTCCTCTACAAGTGTCCTGAGAAGATCAAGACTAGCTTTCATTTCTTTTTCTAAGAGACTGTGCCAGTGCTGGAAGCCGACAACCTTTTTATCGATCCTCAGATACATTTTTTTTTCTTCGTAACACAGTCCTCAGATACCAAATAGCGATTGCTATAGCTTCCCTGGCTAAACCAGGATTTTCTGCAAACAAAAGCTCAATGATTGATTGATTCAAAGGTTGGTGTGTTTTGTTTGTTACTAATAAATAATAATAATTAATACCTTCTCCAGCTAATCTCAAACACTCAGTGAATAACTTCTGAGAGAGATCCGCGCGTAGTTGTGTACCGGCAAGAGTCACTTCCTTCAAAGAGTGATAAATTTTCACAAACCTCCTCCTCGTTGTATCCTGTGTGTGTGTGTGCACGAAGCTTGTTGATCAGAATCATCCTCTCACGGTTTTTTTTCTTTTCTTTTTTTGTTTTATATAATAAAAATTCCAACAACCTACCTTTTCGTCGCTAGCAGGGAATCTAACCCGCAGCATGGTCGTAAATGAAGTAGAAGGAATCACAAAGCGGTCCTCCCAATAAGGACATCCTACAAGTTCTTTCAGAGCCCCTGGTTTCGTCAAAATTCTGTTAAAAAAAAATGCATTGAGATGAGTGTAGTAAGTACAAAATAGCAAAAGGGAACAAAGAAAACACTTTTGGAGTACTTACTTGTCGACAATATCCAGGATGAGATCTGTCCACTGATGAGTCTTGTGGCTATTATCGACTAGTAGTAGTGGTATGCACCCATGCATGCTTTCAGTCCTGCATGTACACTAGACTGGGAGGCCTGATTTACCATCCAAATCGTAAGGGGGGTGGGATCCACGCCCTTTTCTTGATAGTAAAGATGCCTATTCCACATAAGAGGCAATTCGACAACCAAACACAAAGGCTTGCTACGTAGTGACAGTATTAATAATTACCAATGCATGTTTAAGCTGTGCGTTCTCTTCTTTCAACTGGTTCAGTTCTGCTTCTAACTCTACCGTATATGCCTCCATAACAAATAACAACTCATTATAGCTTTTTATGCTACAATGAACATTCAAATTAATGAAAAATTCTTCGTTTATAGTAACTAGTAACCTGCTTTCTTGCTCTAGACCTAGCAGCAGACTCACGGTTCTTGATCATCCTCCTCTGCCTTCTCTCCACTACTTTCTCTACTGGACCATCCACTACTCTCTTCCTCCCACTTAACCCTCCCATATCAACTCCATACTGACCACCTATGTTATCTTCTTGCCCATGTCCTAGCCTGTCTGACGACACCGGACTCAACGGCCCCACCATCGCCATTTGCTGTCCAAACCCGCCACCACCGCCATAGCAAACACCTTGCCCATCGAACATCACCGGATCAGGCGTTGATGGGAATCAGTGGAGCTAGAAAAACCACTCTACTTGACGTTCTGGCAGGAAGAAAAACAAGTGGTTACATTGAAGGAGACATCAGAATCAGTGGATACCGTAATGTCCAAGAAACTCATGTCTTCTCAAGTTGAAGTTTTAATCATCCCTATACTTTCAACAACCTTTGACAACTGTCTGAACTCAACTATTGTCTTAAAAACATATTGTTTAACATGAACTTAAAAAGATCCAAAGCAAACACACAGTTCCAATAGTATGATACGTTCATACTCACGAACTAGCCTTATCATTCAATCTCTCTCTGTATATGAAAAAAGATCCTTATGATAAACTCAAACAGGTTACAAATGGGACCCCAATTCACAAGCCTTAATAACCATTATTATAATGGTAAATAGGGTAATTGACAGAGTTTCATAATGTTTTGAAGCGGCTTGGGCAGCTGCTTGCAAAGTGTGGAGGGATCTATGATGATCACACCGCCAGAATACACTTCCCTTGTCGGTCCAATCTCATTCTCTGGTCCTTATTGTCAACCAAACATTGTGTTTCAGGTGAGACTTGAGGATCTTTTGAATTATATAAAAATTGTCTCTCTTTAGTTAAAAAAAAAAACTCTATAACATTTTGCGCGGTTGCAGCTTGATGGTATGGTTATAGCTCCAACGGATTCAAAAGTCATGGGGAAAAGGGTTGATGTGGTGGATTGATTCACAAAGCTGATTGGATTTAAAGTACAAGGGAAAGGTGTGATTGATGGAAGAGGCTCTGATTGGATTTAAAGTACAAGGGAAACCAAACTCATCGTCCCCTTGAACAACTCTGTTCACCAAAACCCTCCAAGAAGTGAGTTTGATCTGAAAATGCCAAGCATTAAACCAACGGTGAGTAGTAACACAACACAGAAGACTTTTGGATTGTGAAACTGTTGTTTACTGATATGTGTATATAGGCGCTAAGATTCTGTGGGAGTATTGGTGTGGAATGTCACCTAAAATCTGAGGCAGCAAATCCGAGTGGAGGATAAAACCTTTCCGTAAACTCACCGAGAGTCTAGAGAGAGGAGAATCAAGGCCTAGAAGGTGAGACACTGGTAAAAGCAAGTATCAGTTGAAATTGCACATTTACATGTTTTCAATGTTGCCAAGTAACATGTTCTTTTAGAACGTTATGTGTGTACATAATTCATGTTCCCCTTATATGTGTTTGTATCTAAACAAAATTATTTACATACAATTCTTTCATGTGAAGAGATAATTACGATATCATCGGAGGAGCTTTTTATATTTAATACAAATAATATTTGTTTTTACTCCGTTGATTTACGGATATGCAAGATTTTTCAGAAAGAATCGAAACTATCAAATCAACGAATCATGCCCATTTACACCAAAAAAAAAAAACGAATCATGCCCATAGTCCGGAAGCATATAAGTCAACGACCAGCTGCATAGAATTCCGGTAGAGAAAAGAAAACTCAAAGTTTGCAGTTCTCATAATTGAGTGATGCTTCGATGCATTTGTAGTTTAACGAAAAAAGGAACTATTTATTTTCTTCAACGTATTAACTTGAATGGTATACATAAACCTAGACCTGGACATTTTAACCTGGATCCGAAAACCCGACCTGGAACCGACCCGAAAACTCGATCCGGAACCGAACCGAAAATTTACAAGTATTTATTGGGTCCAAAAATTTTCTACCCGAAAGGACCCAGACCCGAAAAGAACCGACCCGAATAGACCCGGACCCGAAAAGAATCCGACCCTAATAGACCCGACCCGATAAAAACCGATTCAAACCCGATTTAAAAACTTTAAAATATATTTTTATTAACAATCTTTGTCATTATTTTGTAACATTTCTAAGTAACATGAAGTTTGAAATGTAAAATATAGAATTAAAAATGTTCTATTTTAACTATTAATAGTTTATTTTAAGTTATTTTGTAAAATTTTAGATATATATGATAAATTTTGATTAAATTTGATGGAATTTGAATATTTCATTTTCTTTTTATATCCTAAATACTCGAACCCAAACCGGACCCGACCCGAATCCGAAAATTATGGATATTTTAATTATAGACCCGAACCGACCGGACCCGACAAGACCCGACCCGGAACCGAGCCGAAAAATTATGGGTACCTAAATGAGTCTAAATTTCTAGGACCCGAAGAACCCGGATCCGGCAAGACCCGATCCGAACCCGACCCGAAGATCCGAATGCCCAGGCCTATATAAACCAATAATATTATATTTGTTTCAACGTATAAATTAATGGTATTAAGCCCATTTCTTAAATTAGTTGGTCTAATATTATGTCTGTATTCCAAATCACAGATAAATAAAGTAAATTTTTTTTTTCATCAAACAAACAGACTCATATCAACTCTGTAAACCACACCGGTAGCTCCGCATCCATGTGAACGACAAAGAACGGTTGTTTCCTGACACTTCATGCTAGATTATCTGCCTTCAAATTTTTCGTTCGTAGTACATGAATGATCTCTAAGCTTAGAAAACTGCCTCGTAGGATCTTGATGTCTTCCAAATAGCTTGCAAACGCGGATCATTCTTCTGGTTCCGAAACCATCTTCACCAATTGAGAACAATCCGTTGCAAATGTAACCCGAGACTGACGCAAATTTCTCATACATTCCAATGCCCAAAGCAGCGCTTCCACCTCCGAATGGAGAGGGGAGAGACTAGCCTTGACATTTCTTGCTCTCATTAATCCATCCAACCCTTCTAGAATATTGTACCACTCTTGTCCTGAAAACAATTCATTCTCTTTCCAAGAGTCATCTATGAAACACCAGCGTCCGGGAATTGACAGGGGGTTGGGAATCCCAACCTGTTGTGCTCCCCTCTGAGTTTTCAGTACCTGTGCCTTCGCCCAAAGCTTGGATTCCGTTTCCGCAATCTTAAGAGTTTTCCGGAGATCAATATCAAGATTACTAAAAACTTTACCATTCTTTCCTTTTCAGATATACCATAAAATCCAAGCAAATTGATGATCATCCATTTTAGAGAGAACTTTACAGAAAAGATGATCTATATTTGTGAACAGAGAATTCGTAGAAAAGATAGATGGATTTGATGGTATCTTGGAAATGGCCCAAACCTGACGAGCTCGACGACAGTCGAAAACACACATGATTTAGCGATTCTTCCGGAGTTCTACATCTGGCACAACATATATTTCTCTCTATTCTTCTTGCTTGAAGATTTTTCTTTACAATTATGCACCCTACACCTGCTGCCATAAGAAATGCCTAATCTTTGATGGACACTTGATTTTCCAACAGAACGCTTTCAAAATATCAAATGTGGGACTGAATACCACCGTTTGTTTTTGCTTATCTGGATAAACCCGTTCTATTTGATAGTCTGACTTGACCGTATATTTTCCATTGTTGGTAAAACGCCAACCATCCCTATCTCCGATATCCGTTGAGGGCCACCAGATATCTTCGTTGTTCTCTCTCCCAATGACAAACAAATCTTATACAATGTTTACGTGCCGATGATGACCGGTTCCCATGCGTACATAACCACCATATGCCATTAATAATAAAAATTCTGTCAAAAGTATGGTAATATTTTGCAAACTCTCGAAGCAAAATATTCGTTTTTAAAACCTCTTCTAATACCATTCCATGCTCGTGACCTGAAGTTGAACGAAAGTAAGCCAAATAAACCTCCACAGAACCCGAAGAATCCCTCTCAATCCTTGTTGTTCTAGTCGGAAAAAAAACCGTTGGTCCCCATGATGTAAGTGAGACTGTGCTTGGTTTAATGAGACCAAAAGCAGATGTCATTTAATTATATATACTGAGGAGCTTCCCTTGTTCCATAAAAACCTATAATGCTCAGTATACCAAGAAGAAACCATCATCCAAAATATGTACTCTGATGAACTAAAGCAGACAAAACTTCTTATAGTAAAGTCTTTGACAACAATAAAATAAAGTCCAATGTGCCCTGTCTTGATACCAAACACAAAAGCGGTCACCATTGATGTACTTCTAGATAATTGATGTTCACGATAATCTCTTTTTTTGCCAATCAAAGCTACCAGTATCAACTAATAAGACATCTCTATAACTGCTCACAGAGCTAATTAAAAGACCCGGAAATGAAAAACCATAAACTAAAAGAAAGGACATTTTCTGTTTATAACTAAACCAATACATTGTGAATATACACCACTTTTTAAAAAGACCCCACCACCAGGAAGGACCTGGCTTCGAGAAATTTGAATGTGTTTAAAGAGACATCATTCAAGATTCTTTCTTCCCTAAGATGATCTCCTTGCAGGTCAACTACAGTTAGTATGAACCATGATTCCATAACGATCAGACAAGCACCAAAGAAGTTTGATCGTATCCTCTGCATTTGTTTAGTCCCATGGCACGAACGCTTGTACCAATAAGTTAATACCTCCTTGCTCCGATAGCACTGGACACATCTATCTGGTACACATTTGTCTGTTCCCACCGGACGTATCCTCCAACTTCCGTTAGAAAACCATATTCCTTCTTATTCTTCCCATAGCTTGCCTTGATCTGTAGAAATCCTCTAGATTCTCCTTGTGTGAATCCAATAACCCCCCCCCCCCCCCCCCCCCCCCCCCTCTTTTTGGTTTTCCTTTTTCTCCTTTACAAATAAAAGTAATATTTTATTTTAAAGCTTTTGAGCTCAAACTAAAGTAAATAACCGGTCAAAACATGAATTAAAAAATGGTCGGTCATTCTTACAAAAGGAATTGAATAACTGTAACAAAATTTTTTGAAAAGGAAAATATCCTAGTTTAAAAGAGTATTATACTTATGTTTTCTAAAACTTTCTATTTTCTAAAAAAGAATTCCTTATTAGAAAAGGAAATATAATTTCCTATATATATAAGATTTGAGGTGGAGAACAAAAAAAAACAAAGAACAAGTAGGAATAAACCCTAAGAGAGAAAAATCATGATGAGTCATTTAGAAAAGCCTCGAGTTAAAAATATTTTGATGCTCTCTAATGATTTGGTACTGAACTGTTTAGCCCGGGTCTCAAGATTCGACTATCCATCTCTATCCTTAGTTTCTAAGAGATTTCACTCTCTCCTTGCTTCAACAGAGCTTTACCAAACTAGAACCCTCCTAGGCCGAACAGAGAGTTGTATCTATGTGTGCTTAAGACTCCATGACAGCAATCTTTTAAGTTGGTTCATTCTAAATAGCTCCAAAAAAGTTTTGATCCCGATTCCATCACCCGAATATAACTCTACTACATCCCTGTCGACGGTTGCAGTGGTAGGAACTAATATCTACGTCATTGGCGGCGGCGCATCAGAGAAAAATGCCTCTTCTAGCGTTATGGTCATGGACACTAGTCGTCCCCACAGGTGGCTTGAGGCTCCAAGCATGCGGGTGGCCCGTGTGTTGCCATCGGCTTGCACCCTCGATGGGAAAATATATATCACGGGAGGGTGCGACAATATCGATTCGACCAACTGGATGGAAGTTTTTGATGCCAAGTCTAAAACTTGGGAGCTTTTACAGATTCCTAGCGAAGAGATATGCAAAGGCTCAAAGTACCGAAGCATAAGTTATCAAGGAACCGTCTACGTGAGATCTGAGGGAAAAAAACTGACTTACAAGGTGCATAAAGGTAAATGGAGAGAGGCAGACATACGCATGAATAAGAGATGGGCTTGTTCGGGATCATCTTACTGTGTGATAGGGGACGTGTTCTACTGTTATGGTGACGGGAAGATCTGTTGGTATGACCTCAAAGAAAGGGTATGGAAACCTTTAAAGTGTTGTCTGAAAGGGTTGCCTAGGTTGGCTTGTGATAGAAACCGTTTTTGTTTATTGGCGGATCATGGTGGAAGATTGGCGATTCTGTGGCAGGAATACGTGTGTGAGACGAAAATAATATGGTGTGCGGAAATTGCTCTCGAAAGACGTCAAAATATGGAAATTTGGGGTAAGCTTGAGTGGTATGGCAATGTGCTTAGCATACCCGCTGAGCTCGGTGGAGTGCATGCTCTTACGAGTACAGTTTGGTGAATGACTAATGACCATGTTAATCATTAATCACCGATGCAATTTTTTTCCTTTTTAAAAAAAATATATTAATATTCTTGTAGCTGGAGATTTGTTTTATTTTCTTTCAATATTTGGCAACATGTAACAATCAAGTTCTTGTGGTCACTTTGATAAAATTTCTGTAGCCCCCTAAGCTTTTGACTCAAAGTTGTATAAACCGAAAAAGCAGCGACCTACTACTAATGCCAGCTTATTTGCAAGTTCTCAGACATTAAGGGGTAACCCAAGACAACCTCAAAACAGTGGCGGACCCAGGACTCAATTAAACCTGGGTCAAAATATGTAGAAAAAATTTGAATGTGTCAACAGTATGGTTCAAAGCTGGGTTTAGGGGTGTCACCATTGGTACTTTACCAACAGAACTAGTGTAACTTCATTATCTATCCATGCAAAAACAACTTAAGTTATCCAGCTCAGAACAAAACCATGTTTTAGTACGGTACCAATTCCTAGCCATTGTAAAACCCTGTAACAGGATATTCCTTGAGGGAGAAGGAAACTCCAGAACGGTGCGCTCTTTGTTTGTTTCAAACTCGAAGGAGATTATTAGGTGATAATGAGTATTGAGAAATTGTCTTCTATATATACATTAAAAAAATTAATACAAATTCACTATTTAAACAAAACCATCCCCTCTCTCCTCGTTTCTCTTCCTATATTTCTCTATTCTTTCCCTTATATTCTAATTACCTTTTTTTTTGTTATTTGGCTCTAATTTATTTGTTCAACAACCTCTTTGTTTGTTTTATGTTTCGTTTTCTTGAAAGAGCATCTAATTATATATTATAGTATATTAATTTATGTATTACAATTTAAATTGTTTATTTAAACATTTTTCATAAAGTGGGAATTTGAGTACTAACCAAGGAATAATCCTTTGATTTTGGACCAACAGTAGTTGTCACATTAGAGTACTAACCAACCAGATTTAAAATAAAAATTAAAAAAGAACCAGAAACAGTTACTTGAGAAGGATGGTAATAACAAGGTCATGATTGTTTTTTCTAGTTTTTAGATTTTGGTTTTTTAGAATATGCAGGACTCTCGTTAGAAATAACTTATACAATATGCTTAGTTTATATACTGAATGATAAGACCTATCTTCCTAAACTAACATGGAATAATATATATAGATAATGATAGTTTCATATTCTAATGTATATCTTAATAGTGACTATTGGATTTGGATCGATTTCTAGATCTCCCAATATAGGTTTTTGCTTCACGAATTACTCGTTCACGACTTACTTTCGTTCACGAGTTACTCATGTATGAGGTCTTCAGAAAAAGGGAAGAGAGTGGTCGCCAGCACAATGATCAGAGCGTGTGTATATATATATATAGCAAAATCAATCATGATTTTTTCGTTTTGATGAAAAAAATATGATAAAGTTTCTTCTCCTTGTGCTTATTGCTTTCAATGTATCAATAAAAATATTAATGATGATTGATGTTAATTGATTGTTTTCCCTAGTGTTATTATTGCATAGAATTGGTATGATGTATATTTTTTGTATTAATTTTTTGTTGTTAAAGTAAAATCTTGTTACTGTGTTATGACGATTACTAATTTTTTCTGCATTGGTTTAATTAAATTTTAAACTATATCATATATGGTTAATAAATATTGATTCTTAATCTTTATATTTTCTTATTAATGTTGTTATTAACATGATTTTCCTTTTCACTCTTTGATGTTCGATAACTTTTATAAAATTGAAAACACCATTGAAGTACTACAGTGGGTATATTTGCTATGAATATAACAAGAGAAATTAGCCATATATAGCAAGTTAAGAATTAGGAAAAACACATGAAGAAACAAGAGAGAAAGAAGTAATACAAAAGTTTCAAACTAATATTTGTGTTTAGGGATCTAATTAAGATAAAGGTAATTTTATAAAACCAATCTAACTTCATTTTAGATGTTATGATTGATCAGAGAAACTGATAAGTTTAATGGTTTGTTTATGCATACTCATATTCTTATGACTAATCTAGATTTTAGAAAATGTAGTCTAAGTTGTATATAAGCGAGACTTAGAGCATCCTTATCCCAAAGACTCAAAATGGGTCTCTTAAAATTTTTTTAATAGTATTAGTAGTAAATGTGAGACTAAGAGACATACTTAAGAGACCCAAATATTTATGTCCTCCAATGCAAGTCTTTTATTCAAAGGTTCTTAAAAAAAAATTGTTTAGTGTTTTCAGATTCTGCAACATTATATATCTCAAATTCATTGGATGGAACATTCATAGTGATGTGAAAATATTTACTTAAGCAAAGAGTACTTGCACACATACAAACAACATAGAATTGCCAAGAACACAATCAGAACACTAACTCAAGCGATCGTTCTAATTATATAAACAACAGAAGTGTATGGGAAACTATAAACAAAAGTAATGCACGAAAAGCTTTAAAGAACAGAGGATACCTTCAAAGAAGGAAATTTGAAGGTAACGAGAGTGAAGTTTGGCTCTGTCGGTGTTGTTGGAGCAGAAGGAAGTAACGTGAGTGAAGTTTGATGAAGTCAAGTCCAATGGACAGTCTGTAACACACATACAAAAGGAAACAATCAGCAAACAGTATCATCGCATCAGTGTAATAGTTTCAGTCTATCTTATTTTATCAAAATAAAGTCACCTTCCATCAGGGTGCCCACAAGATTAAAGAATATATCAGGCATAAGCGACATATCCCCTGCCAAGAAACGAAATTGTCAAAACAGAGTATATGCTTCAAACTATACACACATACAAGAGAAGAAACTTTTGGTACCAGTCTTATGAACTTGGTGGAAGACACTGATGTCGAAACCACCAGAAAATCTTCCACCTTTCCCTGAAACGATCAAGAACATTAAAGCAAACTTAAAACACACCAAACTTTAGGATTGAAAGTCACAATCTTTAGCTTAAAGAAAGAACACAGAAGACACACATGATCCAAAACTCAATGAGCAATACAATCCTTCAAAATCTAAAACGGAGAGGCTCAAAGTTTCAGTTTTTGTTTTTGTTTTACCGGTCAACACGATGGCCTTAACATCACTCATCTGGTTCGCGTCTTGAACCTCCTCCTTCAGCTCAGAAACAACTGAACAAATCGAAGATATATCAAAAACCCAGCTCACTAAAATGGTTAACGATTCAAAAAGTATTGAGCTTTATAGTACTTGGGCTAGGCAGAGAGTTAACAGGAGGTTCGAAATGGTGATCACAGCAACACCATCGTTCCCAACTTCCACCGTTACTCCAATCTTCTTCGCCATAGTTTGGATCAAATCAGGCGTTACGTTTGAAAACATGATCGATTGATTGATGAACCAAATCTACTACAGAGTGTAACTCCACTGCTCCCTAGGCGACGCCGTTTTCAACTCCTCCGTCGCTCCTCCAATCTCCTCCGTCAACCCTTCTCGTTCCTCTTCCTCTTCCTCTTCCTCTTCTTCTCCTCTCGCTCACTCTTCTCACCGGAAAAGAAGCTCCTCCGGCGCCGTCACCACCGCGGTTCCTTCTCGCCTCTACCCTCGTCCTCTCTTCGTCGTTCGCCGTCACGGAGAGAACTTTCTCGAGAGAGAAGAGAGAAACGACGAAGAAGGAAGACACCCCTCCTCTATCCTCTCACACGCCCACACGTGTACAGCAAGAGACGTCTCTTCTCGCCTCCAATTAAGACACGGCTCTTCGTTTATTATGTATTTTTCATTTTTTTTTTTAAATCACAAATAGCTTAAGAGACGGCTTTAGATACTGCGATAAAGATGCTCTTATTCTTATTTGTAAGCAAAAATATACATGTGCATAGCACAGGATCAATACTAGTCTATTTTACTAGACCCGGAGCTAATGGGTTTGAACAACTTCTTGGGCTTGGCTCTCTAATAATGCATTGATAAAACTTAGCAACTGGATTTTTAAAACAAATTTGAAACCAGAATATGTTCTCTGATATGAACCGACTCTGATTTCAGACGGTTTAGTCGCGACTATGTTATTGGGCTTTGCTTAATATGTTGTTGTTAACTCGATATGAACCGACTTTGATTTCAGGCAAGGCGCTCACCAATTGAGAGATTATCTGTCAAATGCCATCCTTCCGTATCGACAACAAACTATCCATCAATCTATTATATGTATAGATATCAGGCAACATGTCTTTATCCAACATCTCATTCACCAAAACCTCTCCTTCCTTTCTCCTCCCTTCTTTCGAAAACCCCGAAACCAAAACACGGTACGTTGTCTCATCGGGCTCATACCCCTTGCTCGTTGCCAGCACTCTCAACCTGTTTGCATCCATCGAACGACCAGAACCACACAGATCCCGAACCAGCAAGTTAAACGTCACACTATCAGGAACCAAGCCTACATTCATCATCATCTTCTCCATAAACTCCGATGCTTTCTCCGCTCTTCCTGATTTCCTCAACCCTTCGACGAGCGTAGTACAAGCGATCAAACACGGAGTTCCGCCAACCTCCTCCACCATCTCCACCGCTCTATCCACCTTGTTCTCTCTACAAAGCTTCTCAACTAAACCACCGTAATCAAACTCTTTAGGTAAAACCCTCTTCGCCGAAAGATCCATCACCAACACCGAAGCATCATCAACCAAACCTTCTCTACACAACCCATCAACAAGAATCTCACAAGTGGCTACAGAGACTCCACAACCTAGCTCAATCATCTCATACGCCATTCTAACACCTTCCTCAACCTTCCCCTTCCCCAAAAACCCTCTGATCAAAGTATTAAAACTAACCACATTAGGCTCACAACCTCTCTCTCTCATCTCCCTAAACACACCCAAAGCCATCTCAAACTCACCACTCTTGCAATAACCGTTCATAAGGATGTTGAAGGTACACACATCAAGCTTCACTCTTTCCTTCCACATCCTCTTATAAAACTTTAAAGCCTTGTCCATATCACGAGCCTTCACATACCCATTCAACACGGTGTTGTAAACTCCGACGTTCACTTTCCCATCGATCAACCTCTTCATCGTATCGAACCCTGACAACGCGTGATCCATCTTCCCGGCTCTGCAGTAGGAATCGATCGCGGATCGGAACAAAGGCTCGAGCTTTGGGCAAGAGAAGATCCCCGATGCACAGGGGCAGGGGTTGGCGGCGACGAAGGAGAGGAGACGGCGGAGATCGGAGAAACGGTGCGTGGCGGCGAGGGATCTCGACATCCAGAGGAAGGAATCGTGGTCGTGGCGGAAGGCGTCGAGGGTGGAGGCCCAGTTGAAGACGGCGAAGTCGTGGTGGGCGAAGAGAGGGTGGTGGCGGAGGTTCGATCGGAGGAATTTGATGAGGGATTGTGGGGTTAGGGTTTGGTGGTGGGGGAGGTTGGTTTCGAGGAAGGTGAGGAAGTGGGAGTGATGGGGAGATGGGGAGAGAGTGAGAGTGGGAGGGATGGGGATGTTGTTGGTAGGAGGTTTGGGTGGAGGACGGGGTAATCGGTAGATCTCGGGTGGCGGCGGGGTGAGAGGAGCAGGGAGGTGGGTGGAGTTGGAGACGAGGGTGATGACGTTCTTCTTGTTCCATCGCATCGCTCTGTTTCTTAAACCTCTAAAGATCGCAACTTTTTTTTTAGCTGATTCCAGTTTTGATCAAAATTGACACAGCAGGAATAAATCGCAATGTAAACCGAATTTCTAATTTCGGGTATGGATATTCAGCTACTCAGTTCGGTTTGGGTGGTTTGAATTTGAATAGAAATAATCAAAAATCATATTTTTGACAATTGTGTCACTTTGGATTTCTAATGTAATTATTCATATCCTAAATTTAATACTCTGTCCCACTATAAGTGGATTTTAAGGTTTTTGCCCATAGATTAAGAAAGTACACATTTTTATGTAATTTATCTTGATAACATAAAAATATCATTAAATGAAACTAGTTCAACCAATAAGAAAATGATACAGTATTTTTTAATTGGTCACAAAATTGAAATGATATTAAATTTTATCTAGATTTGTGAGAACATCACTTAAAATTGGACAAAATAAAAAACCTAAAACACCACTTAAAGTGGGACAGAAGAAGTATTAATTACAGAGTACATTAATTCTATAAAACATTACTTAATTAATTAAATAAATATAATTTAAAAAAAAAAACAGAAATAAACTTCAATCATTTCTTAATTTGTGTGAAAAATCAAAACAATTTTTTAATATAATAGAAAGAGTTTTCATATTTAATATCATATTTATTTTCATCTTAAACTTAAAATACGTAATACTCAAAAGGTTTAGTTATGATACACTTCCAATTTGATTCAGTTTTTCTAATTTGATTTGAATAAAATATTATATTAGATTATTAGTTTTTAGAATAATTCAAATAAAATATAGAATAATTCAGTTTTAGATATATAAGCATAGAAAATTAAAGGAAATTTATAATTATTCAGTTTGGTTTGGTTCCTTCTATTTTAGTTCGGTTTAATATTTTTTTGGTTCGTTTGATTTACCAGTACCTTACCTAAATAATAGAACCAGAAAAGCCATAGATCTTCTTCACCTACCTGGATTGTTCAGCAGTTCTAAAGATGAGAACTTGGAGCTCTCAGTTGTACTCCAGTGGCGGTATCTCTTGTTTCCACAAGAACCATTTCTCTCAATTGAACAAGCATCTCAAATTCATCGAACCACTGTTTTCCATCAAGACAAAACGTACGACATTTCCAAGTTCTGCTTTTTTCACGCAGTTTCCCAAATCTCTGTAATGAATCTTTGATTATGTCTTGTAGGACCCTCGAGGGTACAAGTCGTATCCGCTGTTCAGTTCCGACCTTGCATCGACATCCACAAGGTAATTGAAAGCTGAATCCTTTTTTGTTATAAAACTCTCTGCTTGATTGTAACTTAGCTTAGATCGTATCATTGAAAGGGGAAAGTGAAACAAATAGTTGGATCCACTCTAAGTGACTTGAAAGAAGACGGTTCTGTTCTCGTTACGAACTTCGAATCAGACAAATCTGCGGAAGAGTATGCTAAGATGTACAAAGAAGATGGGCTTACGGGTGGTCATGTGATAATGCTTGGAGCAGACCCTTTAAGCCAAGCTGCAGCTCTTGGAGCGTTACATGCTTATCCCGGTATGCCTTTTTGGTGTGGTTTTTTGTTCTTACTGTTTGGTTTGAAATCTAATGTGTCGTGTATGATACAATACAAGACGATGAATTCTAGGCGGTTTGCAAGTTGGAGGTGGGATCAGCTCAGAGAATTGCTTGGGTTATATAGAGGAGGGAGCAAGTCATGTTATTGTCACTTCGGTATATAGCTCTTTTGAATGTGTTATATCATTAGGGGATTGTGTTAGTTGTTATCATGTTTACTAGTGTTTGATGTTTTTTTTCAGTATGTGTTTAACAATGGGAAGCTTGATCTTGAAAGACTGAAAGATCTTGTGAAGATTGTTGGGAAACAGAGATTGATATTGGATCTTAGCTGCAGAAAGAAGGTGATTAACGATTCTCTGACATGTTTTGTCTTCTTCGGTTGGATTTTTTTATGACAAAGTTTTTATAACAGGATGGAAGATACGCTATAGTTACTGATAGATGGCAGAAGTTCAGCGACGTCTTGCTTGATGAGAAATCATTGGAGTTTCTTGGAGGGTTTGCAGATGAGTTTCTTGTGCACGGTGTAGATGTTGAAGGAAAGAAGTAAGCGTTGTGCTTTTCAGTGTCTTAGAGTGGATTCATTTTGAATAAGTCAGTGTGTAACTGATCCTAATACTTGTTCCCTTAAGGCTAGGGATTGATGAAGAGCTTGTTGCATTGCTTGGCAACTATTCTCCGGTGAGTAACGCACACATTTTTCTTGATTTGAATATCATTTTAGTCTCTAAAATTTCATGTCTTTATCAAAGTGCTTCATTTTTTGCATATGACTTGGATCTAGTCTTTGCTCGTTTATGTTAATAGAACAAGAATTTGATTGAATGTAGTCGCCATGCTTCGTTGGAGACTATGCTGAACTTATACTATACACCTTCTGACTAGTGGGGAAAAGCTTGATTGCATTTATGGATGTGCTAGAAAGTCTAAGTCTTGATTGCAAACTTGATATCTTTAGCTTTTGGATTAGAGATCTCAGCTGTAGTTTTGACTTTGACAGATTCCAGTAACTTATGCGGGAGGGGTGACGGTGATGGATGATGTAGAGAGGATCAAAGAAGCAGGAAAGGGACGTGTGGATGTAACAGTGGGAAGCGCCTTGGACATTTTTGGGGGTAATCTGCCTTACAAAGATGTTGTTGCTTGGCATCACCAGCAACAAGAACCCTCCTCAACACTCCACTGAAAACCTCATTTTCTGTCTTTTGCTTTGTTTTATTTGTCCAATATTAATAATTTTCAACTAAAGATTTGTGAAAGAGTCAAAAAAGCCAATAGATGTTGAATTTTTTTTTCCATGGATTGCTACATTGCTAATTTGACTCTTTTTCCTGAATTTTTTTTTCATGGATTGTTGCATTGCTAATTAGGGATTCACCGCAGATAAATTCACTTTTGAAATAAAAATACTTTTCATAAATAAATAAAAAATCTGACTGTATGCAAAACAAAGGCTCCATTTAAACAATATACAAAACAGAACACTATAACACACAGTGTAGTGGGTAAAGGATTCACACCGTCTACGCGGTGCCGTGTTCCTGTAAAACGTTAACCGCTCGCCACGTCAGCACCAACGACTTTTTCAACTAAAACACAGGTCCCACAATAACTCGGACAAGACAACCAATCACTAAAACATTACACTTGTCAACATCCACCCACCAACAAATCCCCTCTCCTTCCAGAAGCAAACCGGTTCATCCCACCCAAACCGGGCACAACCGGTTCGACCTCTTCCACCGGAAGCCGGCTCCTGATGTCGTTGTCACGTTCCATAACCGGCGCCGTGTGGGTCCCGTCTTTGCAGCCGCCTCTGCTCCGGAAAATAGCTCTGAAACTCGCTAATAACCCGGGTTTCTTGACCCGGTTCGCCTTCTCCGGTCGAACCGATTTCTGACGGCGCATACGCCGGCTACGCTCTCGTCTGGACCTCACCCTACCGGTGCAGGAGACTTTAGGAGAAGACGGCTCGAGCTGCGAAGGATCCGACTTCATCTTCGACCCGACCCGTTTCAAGAAGGCTCTGTTGTTTTTTTCCTTTCTCCCACCGTTTTTTCTCCGCTGCTTCGCCTCGTTCAAACACGTGTCCTGCGGCCTAGGCAAACCGATGATGGACGCTTTGGAGCTGAGTAGAAACCGCTGAGAGCTGGGGTTCGAGTTGGGGTTGGAGTTGGTGATGTTTGCTGAGCTTCCTCTCTGTGATTCTTTACGGTCGAAGAAGGCGTTGTCGGTGAGCCACTCGAGCTGAGCATCTTTGGTTATGTAATAAGATTCCGGCGGACTCGCGGCGGAGTTGTTGTTGTAGTAAGGTTGGGTGTCTTGGTGGTCGACGTAGGTGGACTCGCATGCGATCTTCCGGTCGGAACCACCGGCGCATACTGAAGAAACAAAAGCTTCGAGATCGACTTGGGGCATTGAGAGCTGTATAGACTAGAGAGAGAGGTGTTTTTTTGTTTTTAGTTTTAAGATGTGAAGACTGAAGAGCCAATAGATGAGAATGGGTCCTTTTTATATTTACGGGAAGAAAAAAAAAACACGAAAGGCTCTTCTTCAGATTATTTTTTTGTATTCTTATTAAAATGAAAGAGAAACCTGGGGACGGAAATGTCGACGGAAGAATACAATAATCTAAAAGAGAATTTAAGTATAAAGATAATTGATTGTAATTTCGATATACCGGAATGGTTTTCTGATAGGTCAATTCAAACATATTTAAGTCCTCTAACATGACTAGATATAAAATAACTGTATAAATAAAAATACTTCTAAATACCACCATAATTCTTTTAATAATTAATCTTTATAATTAAATTTCCCTGTCAAATTAGTGACAGTGGTAATCTTTTTTATTTTATCGAAATATTATTTACGGCTGTTAATATAATTGATCCACGTTCTTTGTTAAACATGTAAAAGAAACCAGCTTAAATTTTTTTTAAATCAATGTTCACGGTTTATATTATATGTTTTGTCGCTCTTTATAGGGGAAATGACGATAAAATGATCATTAGTTATGTCATAAAGAAGTGTATATACATGCATAGTCCAGCATGATGAAAATTCGTCCTTTTGAGGGTTGGATCCAGTTAGCTGACGACTCAGATGATGTCATATCTCCTTCTTATTGAACTGAAGTGGCACCAAATCATTTGGAAGCGTCTATACCAATTCCTTAATTATTTTTATATGTAACTATCAAAGTGTTAAGTGTATGAACTTCTTAAAAATAGTGTCAATAAGAAGCAGAAACTTACCATATTGGGAACCTTTTTACTGTAAATAAACATTTTTCATAGATGTAAGTTTTTCTGTTTGCTGGACAGAGATATTTTTTAAAAAATAGTAGCTAAAATCAGTAGACCAACCAAAGATCTCCGCATTGGTATCTCTTCTAGATACAACGTATGTCTTCATGTGTCTATTAGGATCATGTCTCTTCGTTTTCCATGAAATGCAGACAAGACAACGATTGAGTTGATCCAATCGAACATTTTAACTTTATTCTGTGCGTTCCGACATATCACGTCCGGTTGTATACACGTCGACTTATTTTGACATTTCAGCCTTTTCATTAATATCTAGCTTAAGAATAATTCTTCGTAGCATATACGTTTAGTGCGATAGATTTCTAGATGATATATAAGTAAGAACCTTTACCATCTTCAGCACCGCTTTTGGAAAAAAATGAAATATCCACCCACCAACGAATTAACGTGTTAATTATTATTTTTTTATATCGCATCATTTGATCAAATATAGACTAATTTTATTGGCTTTAGGGAACTTTATGTAAAGCATAAGAATCAATACACTCGTTTTTCTTAGTTTTTTTTCTAGTTTTCCACCCTCGCGTTAGCTTTTTATTAGTTCTTCTTTTTTCGAAATAATAATGGTCAAAGTTTGAAGCTTAGTTTTCCTTTGTATGAACAGAACTAGTTAGATAGAAACAACTAAAAGAGCAAATCTCTTTAGATAACAAAAAAAATTGTGATAAAAATAGCATACAATAGAAAAGTATTCAGAATAACATTTATTTAAAAAGTAAAATAACAAAATTATGTTAAATCGTAAGTCTTACCTTAACTTCCACACCTTAATTATTAAATTTTGAACTCTTATCACTAGATTCTAAGTACCATCCCTAAATCTTAATATAAAATATATTTTTTAATATTTCGATAAATGTTTTTTTGACTGAAATTTTTTTGATAAATGTTTTTTGGAAATTTTATTTTTATGCTATTTTAAAACAAAATAAGTTTTAAAGATATCATCCAATATTTTTTCAACACTTAATAGTCCTTTATCTGTTTACAGATTAATATTCAGTGCTCCCTAAACAGTAAAGGTGATTTTTCGAAACAATGATATTTTAGTTTTGTTGTAAGTATTTTGCCGTTTTATTTTGTCATATGAAAATGAGACATTGATTTATCTTGGAAACTAGGTTAAGAAATACTAAGAGGGTTGGCTATAGACGGCTAAGGGGTGATCCCATTGTCATTGACTAATTTCACGTAATCTGTGATGAGAATGTCAGGTAAGCGTCAGAGGTTTGAAACTTGTTTTGCGGTCAAATATCCAGCCCATAGACTAATTAAAAAACATCAACGAATGAAACATAAAATAATAAAACGAGTACAAGCTCCTTTCTACTAAAATGTTTCATCACACAATGGTTTCTAGAAGCCAAATTTTGTGTTTTTAGAATTTCCTTGCTCTTAACCAAGAACATGAAATCTTAAGCCAGGTGGATAGTAATTGTTTCTAGTCAGTTGTATGCTCGGTTAATTACTAGTTACAGTACTACTGTTAATTAGTTGGATGTCATCGGTTAGACATTCAGTTTTATATTAGTTAACAATTTTAAATTTACAAAACCATATCATATCATAGATCCAAAAAAAAAATGATGATTTCAACTCGGGTCTTTCATGGGATTAAAACATAATACGTTCTAGAAACCCACGAAGGAGAGAAAGAAGAACATTTCGAATTTTCTAGTAAAATTAGAGCTCTGCACACACTACAACTCTAGAAGCTAAACTAGTTATTGCCTTGTCTACTTGTTTTCGTCACGTCACGAATGACATATTTGACTATTTGGGTCCCCGCATAAAGAAAACTAGACATCAAATGGATAACTCTGTCTAACCATTAGCATTTTGAAACGTCTTATATATTTTTGTTTTTGAAGTGAAGTCTTATATATTAATACCTCTAATCTATACAAGTTTATAGAAGAGATAATATATAATATACGGAGAGTGATATAGTATTACCGAAGTTCTACAAAAGAAAAATGTAAGTCTCTATCCCATGCAACATATGTTGTAATTAATCGTCATTTAGTCACAACTTTTTTTGGCAAAACATTTAGTCACATTTGTTAACAATTGACTTCTTAGCCAGCTAGTCGCCTAGTCTGTAAACGTTAATCGTGATTCATGATGAAAATGTAGTCACAATCCGTCAACAGTCGTGAAATATTCGAACAAATCCATGTTATCAGTCTTTTTTTTTTGCTTAAATTTGGTCCATGTTATCAGTCTAGATCTATCAATGTAACAAAAGCGTCACCACTTCAATAAAAATGATAATAGCGGTTAATTTGCTATGTCCATCATCAGGTTCATAGAAAAATACGGCTAGTTGGAACCATACAATCATACTTATATGGCAATACGAGTCCCTAACCGATGGAGATGTATGATACATCCTCACTGATTTTCGTCTCGCCCTCTGTCGTGTTATATGGCGAAGAACTGTCTAAACATCATTTACATCGTTAAAGTGCTAATTAATATATTTTTAGTGAATATCAATCGATTTTTTGGTTACATGGCTGTCATGTCAGGCATCATGGTCGAATTATAAAACTAGTCAGATGTTGGGAGGTACATACCAATGATATGCAGGCCCGGTTCAAATGGAGAAGGCAAGAGTATGACGATATATAGCCGGATAGCCCACGTACACATACTGTTTTGTGAGACATTATATGGTAAAAGTTAAATGACTCGATTGCTTTAAAATTGAACATATACAAAACAGAAGAACCAATGTCTATCTTATGCGAAACACACAAAGAAACTTGAGAAAGTCCAAGTTGCATACTTTTAAAAATAACCAGATATTGCACGAATTTTCTAGGTCCAAGAATCAGAATTGGTTGGGCCGGGTCTGTGAAAATGCATTTATTTTGGTGGTACGATTGTTAATCACAGCATTTGCTTTCCCATCCATCAACTATGATATTAGGCCATGTTTATCGCTAAACACAAAGAGAGGGTTTCTAAATTATTTTTTTTTGGTCCGAAAAAAAAAAAATTAAAAAATCAACCAATCGCGGGCCGTCACGTGTCAGTGGGATCCGCACACAGTACAAAAAAACCCTATTGGATAGATCCTTCTTCCACACTTTTTACAACCGTTTTTTTTTTTTTTTTCTGTGATCCTCCTTGCTTTTTGTGGACCCCTTCGCCTAAAAATCCCCCTTATCACCTCTCGATAAACTTGGCCTTAATTTCATTCATTCTCCATTTGAACTTTAGCTAATTATGACTACAACTTAATATTTAGTTAATTTATATGTTTTCAAAACTTAGTTATCCACGAATCTCTACTTAAAGCGTAATACAGTAGAATGAAGTAATGCTTGTTACGAAATATTTTAATGCTTTTTGGAAACACACGTAAACCAATGAAATCTTGACAAAAAATGGTTAACGTCAAAGGCGTAAGTAAGCCTCATCTATGTTAGGATAGTTTACCTTCCATAATTGACGTTTTGTTGATGCCATTTCTATCGCGTCTAATCGTAGTGGCTCATACAGTGGCAGTTTGTATTCATTGAACCAGCACTTGTCATGTGAATATGATTTGATTGATTATATGTTTTCTTGTAACCACGCTTGCAATGAAAGATACATGAATGAAATGATATACACTTGCCCCTGAGTTATAGGGTATATATTCCACCACCAGATTAACATGCATACGATTCATCACGCTTTAGATAAACATACATACGATACATCTTTACATTTTAGTTTTGAATTGAATCTTACTATGGTTCTTGAAAACGTTTGAACCAAAGTTAATTCTATATTTATCCCTACAATCTAGTAGGAGCGTTAATTACTACGACGACTCGATGCTACCTTTGACTCCAACTCTATCATTGATCATCCACGTGAAAAACGGCATTTGGTTTAAACGCGAAAAAAGTTTTAATAATACTATAGACTCAATATATTTTTCGAAACTCAAAAAAAGAATATCGATCATATGTATATTAAAAATAAAAATTGATACACATTTGTTTGACCGTACTAACTTCTTCATATTTGACCGTACATAATATAGTAACACTGATGCTAAGCGAGAGCAAAATGTTTTGATGCTATACAACTAGTCAGATTATATGTGATTATCCACCTTTTCATTGTCAGGAATTAATTTAAAATATAAGGACCGACTGGTAATAGCTGTGATCGCCTTATTGTATATTAGAAAATATCTGATTTAGTTATACTTATTGACCAATTGGCCATGTATGAAGACAAAAAAGATAGGAACAAAACCTAGCTAAGAGGCAAATACATACATTCAAAGAAAGGGGCGAAGCTAGACATATAGATTCGTAAGTAGAGACAAGTATAGTCAACTATATGGAAGTAGCCAATACATGCTGGAATTAATCTCAAACTCGATTCATGTAAAGAAAACACCATAGTCCACAGATTTCTTTGAGTAGATCACTTGAGTTTAAAGGGGGCATTAGAAGAATTCGAGAAGCTCTAAAGCTTTGACTATGACAAAGTCAAAAGTATGGGGGTCCAGTATGGTCCAATGATTCTTCCATTTGTTTCCCCTCTCTAACACTTGCAGTTTCAGACCATCATCTTTTACCTTTATTGTCCCTCCCACATTTTCTTCGAAGACAAATAAAATATAACGTTAAATAAAAGAAAAATATATGAAAATGTTCGGATCAAAGGGTACGGTATTATCATTGATCATCATCAAAGTGGACCTCTTTAGTAAATTGTAATTTGATCTTTGTTCTCTTTAATTATGTTTTAATCATGTCTATGTTTTCCAGTGCAACTCTTGCATATTCAATAAAGATTAATAGACAAAAATATAATATAGTTACAGGAGTAGACGACTTAAAAATATAAATACTACTGCAGTTAGCTAACTGCAGTAGCGTGCCTTTTTTTGCTTAAAACTGCAGTAGCATGCAATGCCTTTTCATTTTCTTCTTTTTCTAAGTGTACATCGTGTGCATGATCAACAATTCGATGTATGACAACTGCACATGAAGTGCTTAATCACCCTTACTTCTTTAGTTTTAGTGATAAAGTTAAATTGTTACCAGGAGTTGTAAATTAGGTTTATGATGGATGCCATCCAGATGCAATGAAGATTAATGCTTTCCATTCAATAGCAAATACAACTATAAACAACAAAAGTCAAAGCACATTGTAACAAACAAAGATAGATATCAACCATTTGAGACATATAACCGGAAAAGGAAAGTCTGTACTTTGATATCAATCTTTTGGAGTTGTTGAGGTTTTTGAAAAACACACATGCTCACATATAAAATACTAGAGTCGTTGTAACTGCCAAGTTCTTCTAATTACATATTATTCATTCAAAATGTTTGAGCATTGACAGTTTTCTAATCATTAGTTTTTCAAATGTCAACATGTTATTGGAAATTATTCGGATGATCTCTTTAGGTATCTCGAAAGTAAATTTTCATATTTATTTATGGAGGTGTACCAAATGGCATACGACAACTGCAAATGAGATTCAAGATTTGAATTTTTTTTCTACGACTTGTAATGTAAGTTATATTTAAATAGTTTTCAAGTTCTTAGGATTTTTGTTGTTGTCAACGATGTTTAATTATATGGTTTTTGTATGCAAGACCAGCTCCGTTGTTATAGGAGTCTCTAGTGATTAATTTCAGTTTTAGTTTTGCTCTGTTACAATATTAACTTATGAGAAATATATGAATTGTATTATTGATTTGATGATGGTTACAGCTTACAAGTTTATATATACATGAACAATGATAACTAAGGGCATCATTAACGGGTCGTTGCTTGATAAGGGGAGCTTAAGAAATTTTTTTAATATTTTTTTTCTTTTTGGTCTTAAAAAAAAAAAAATTAAAATAGACCAATCGCGGGCCGCCACGTATCAGTGGGGCCCAAAAATTAAACAAGCACCGCCGCTTATATCGCTTAAACAAGCGCTGGTTCCTCTTTTCTTCTTCTTTTCTTCATTTTTTTCCTTTATTTTTTGTGTTGGGCATCCCCGCAAGCTACCCCGTTAATGATAGCCTAAGTATTAATGAAAAGATCTTATAGATGAATATATGATTTAAGATAATTATGGATATTCATATCCTTATATTCTTTTCATTTTTTGCTCAATAATCGATTTTTTTACAACACTAGAATTGTATTTAAAGTCTTTAAAATTTCTAGAACATCAAAAGTCTGAAGTCTAAACTCAAAAGTCATTAATTACCAAGCACAATCTAATATTAAGCAAGTGCAGATTGTTTTTTATGTGAGCTCATTAAACTAATTGTATGTGATTATCGGATTCTTATCTTGCCAGGTAATTACATTTAACATTTAAAGACTGATTGGTAATAGCTATGGAACTAGCTATGGTCGCTTTCTTGCATATTAGAAAATTTCTGATCTAGTTATACTTAGTGACCGATTGGTCATGTATGAAGACAAAAACGTAGGATTAAAACCTAGCTAAGAGGCAAATACATATTCAAAGAAAGGCCGAAGCTAAATAGAATCATAAGCAGAAACAACTAGAGTCAACTATATAGAAGCAGCCAATACATGTTGGAATGTAACCTCAAACTCGATTCATAGAAGGAAAACATCATAGTCCACAGATTTCTTTGAGTTGATCACTTGAGTTTAGTTGGGCCATTAGAAGAATTTGGAGAAGCTCAAAACCTTTGACTAGTATAGTCCAATGATTTCTCCACTTGTTTCCCCTCTCAACACTTGCCAGCTTCAAACCATTTTTTTTCTTTTTACCTAGCTTTGTGATCTCTCCCAAATTTTTTTCCACGACAATTTAAATTTATCGTTGAATAAAAGAAAAATAAATAGTTGCAGTGGTAGGCTTATAAGTATAGATTCTACTGCACTAGCATGCCTTTTTTTTCTTAACACTGCAGGAGTACTTTTCGTTTCTTCTTTTTATAATGTACGCGGTAAATAAGTTTTACTACTCAACCCTCTTTGAGAAACTGTAAGACCATAAACATTGAGAGCTCTTACCAAAAGTTTATACCACTCCCGAAAAAAAGTATTATAATATTTTCAGATTTGTGAACCCAGCCTTTGCAGGTTTACTGGAAAGAGACGAGGTCATAACTGTTTCGTGGGCCCCACGTCATGTGGCGGCCCGCGATTAGTTCGATGATTTAACCTTTTTTAAAAAAAAAAATCAAATAGAAAAAGAAAATAAATAATAATATTTTGGCATTGAGAATCGAATCTCATGAGTATCACTGATGCTCATGCTCTAAACGCAAACATAAGTATCTACATGCAAACCAAAAAAACGTACTTCATTTTAAATGTAAACTACACTTGGCAAGTAAACGCAAACAAAAGACTATATCTGCCTTTGATTTCCATACTATTAAAGGATAACATATGCAACCTTAAATATACCAATGTATTTATGATATTTTCATCCGTCTATTTATAAACATGTAGCTTTAGATGATCATCGAATAGCTTACGTTACTGAGTTTTCTATTGGCAATAAACTTTTTTAAGGCACCAAATTTGTTCAAGTGGCTTTCAAAACTAGATGATGAATGTGAGAGAAGTCTTCTTATAGTTGCTCGTTTGTGAAAATTTAGAATTCAGTTTATAATTCAAATACAGTCTTAATCTTTTTGAGTTAAAATAAAGAACAGAAAATATGTGTTGCTTTTCTTTACTAATTCAGTATCATTAAAAACGATAGCAATACAAAGACTTATGATTGTAGTAGGTTCTAGACATATAATTTATATGTTAATAATTCATTACATATTTGATAAACTGATATGTATAAGATAGACGAACTAAATGATTTCTCTAAAATTCCTTTCTCCCGTACCCACCGTATGTTCTCTACCTAGGCTAAGAAGTTGATGGAGAGCATTTTCAATCCAATCATTAACAGGCCAATGACTAGAGAAGTTATAAAACAATATGGAATCAACCGTCTTAAAAATTGGATATACAATTTTCCCCCGCTCAGTTTCGTTTTCTTCTTTTGCTGACCACAATGGTCAGGACTCAGGAGGATATATAGTCAACTATTGTTATCAGTAACTACAACTAATGTGTTAGTAGTTTAAACACAGCTAATAATGGTAACGAAACCAGAAGTCGTTATAGGCGTTCGCTGTATAGGAACAGCCGGCGTAAAGAGCCGTCTTGATAATGTAGTTCTTCTTTTATACATACATGATACAATCCCTACAAATCATAACTTTATTTTTATCACACATTCTTTCTACATGTATATACAATCCCTACAAATTACATTTTTTTAAACAACAATTTACTTCTGATACAAACTATGTAATATTTTAATATGGATTTGATTATTATGAAATAATTTTCATTATGTCAACATGGCATCAGATGATTCCGGCTCACATTTTTTTTTTTGGATCAACTACCGGCTCACATATTATTAACATCATTAAATATATAAATCTTAAATATATATATACACTACAGTACGACATTGCTTATGACATCTTACCTACTACCAAATCCTGTATGTACATGGTTAGATGCACATGTATAAGGTTTATCACTTTTAAAATATTGGTTTGTGTCAAATAACCTATTGCTTATCGGATTTCATACTTTTTTGTTTTCTTTCATTAAATTAATTAGTGATCGTCTAGTAGTTGTGTTTTTATCCGACAATGCGTTCGATGATCACCAATCCTTATTTGAATGTGATCATTAGAAATTCATTATTTAGTAATTATATTTGTTTGTTTTTGTAATACAAGCAATCATATTTCGTTGAACAAAGGGCCACACATATGTATATATATATACACACAATCCTGAATCGAGCATGACGTTTCATATATTAAATTAAATGTCACAGACCATATGCACGAATACAAACCTCCGTAATGACCTATCGCTTGCGTAATATACTAAGGTATACAAAACATATTATTCCCAGTTCAAAAAAATATACTAAGGTATAGAAATATTAAGTGGTGCCATATATATTTTATTTTGACATCAAAAGGAGTGAAGCCATATTTATTTATGGACTTGAAGACATATATATATATAGGCTGACCAAAAAAAATACATATATCACGTAACCTTGATTTGCGACGAGAAAAATGCATTCTGATTATCATAATGCTTTAATATATTATAAAATACAATTCTCTCCGCCAAGAAATGCACCCCACTATTAGAAGTCAACACAGACAAAAAAAATCGAAAATAAATATAAGTATGTCCAAAGCTCGCCAGTTCTCATTTTATTATATTGTTATACATCTAATATTGGTATATAATCACCAACCATCTTCTTCTTTTCCTTCTAGTTTCTTCATCTTCACAATCTTAATAGAAAATGATGATGAGGAAAAGAATAGCTTCTTTCAAGAATTTAGCCAAGAGAGTGAACAGCATTAACACGAAAGAAGGCGGCTCCGAGTCTCCTCTGATCGGTGATGCGGACGACTCGTCTTCGACAGCGGTGGTGGCGGCGGCTAAGACGCCTACGGGATCTTGTGCGGTGTACGTAGGGGAGGAGCGCGTGAGACGCGTGGTGCCGACGAGCTATTTGAGTCATCCTCTCTTCAGGATGTTACTAGACAAGTCATACGACGAGTTGCACTGTTTCGAGCAGAAGGTTATGTTGGTTGTCCCTTGTAGCCTGTCCGTTTTTCAAGACGTCGTCAACGCCATCGAGTCTTGTAACGGCAGCTTCGATTTCGGCGACTGTGTCGAGGAGTTTCTTTGATTATCAAAAAACGTTCTTCTTGATCATTATATCTCGTTATATTGCTTTAGGTATTTTTTATACGAAAACTATATAATATATCGTCTATAGGACTGATTGTGTAATTTATGATTGTAATACATTAATCCAACACCCCTTTGTTGCGTGGTGTGGAATTTTTTCTTTTTTTCTCGTGAAAGTAATTGTATTTAGATATCAATACATAATTGCTCCAAAAAAGATATCAATACATAATTATCTTTTTTGGACAAACTCAATGCGTACTTTTCTGGTTCCCTTTAGAATGTTTGGTCGCTTTATGCTAGGAACATGTTTGGATGTTTGTGTGAAGACATGTTGGTGAGTTGAGTCTGAAATTTGTCTGAAACGTGGACAGACTGAGACTGCGAATCTGTGACATTGAGATGGTAAGTAATGAGAGAGAGCAATTATATATTTACATTAAGGTGGATTATACTTACAGTTTTTCTTTCGTACTTTTTATTTGTTTATATTTATTTTTTTATGAAGAATTCTTATGAGAAGTTATCAATGTAGATGCTCCTCTACCAAAGCTATTCAAATGAATATTTCATCCATAAATTGTATTGATGTTCAATTTCTTAAGTTTGAACACAAAAATCTATTCATATTTCTTAATAGTACATCTCTAAAAGATTTAGATATCCTCACCTCAATGTGTTTCTCAAAATTTTGAATAACTTACTATTTAAAATGTGAATAAAATAGTATGTTCACACCTGGAATACTAATTATAATTAGTATAATTTTGGCAAGAAACTCCCTTGGAAACGACTTAGGCAGATATTCTTAGTGTTAAAACTGAACAACAAAAGATATATTTTGTGATATATTTATAGGACCTAGCTTAGTCGTTTGTTGTTTCACATATAAACATTTACAGTAACTTGATGATATGTTGACAACCTTTACAAAGAAACTGACTGAAAAAGGCAAAAATTACACTATATTTTCTTGCGGTAGTTAACTGATCTCACAATATTTCTCACTAAACAAAAAATATATAATTTTCTTCTTTTCTAATTGTTCTAAAGATCAAGCAACATCCTAGGCTACATCTTCATTTGTTCATCTTCTTCTAAATATCTTGTAGTAACAAAAAAAAATAAAAATAAAAGAGAGAGGGTAATATGGTAATTACTCAGTATGAACAAAAGCCATTTGGGCTGACTAGTAAGTTATGAACCTTGATTTTTTAAAGGCCCATATCATCGACGAAATGTAAAAGTAGAGGGTAATATCGTAATTTACTCAGCATGAAACAAATGTTAATTTAATTTCGAAAGAGGAGCGCGTTTTCAAATAATTCAAATCTCAAATCCACCACCAACGCTCTCTCTCTCTCTACACAATCCCGTCGCCGGCGAGAAGAGGAGGAGACAGAAAGAAAGAAAGAGAGATCTTCCCGGACTCGCATCCGATTTGAAATCAGTCTCTCTGGATTCACCGTCCGTCCGCCGCTTAAAAATGTCCGGCCGCCACGATAAAGAGAAAGGCGTCAACGTTCAAGTTCTTCTCCGATGCAGGTATTAATTTCTCGAAAAGATTGAGTTTAGGGTTAGGTTTTGGGTCTCTAATCGCACTTTTGTGATTGAATTAGCTTTTGGGGGTTTCGCTACTGTGTAGAATCAACACTGTATTGCTTTTTTTTTTGATTGACAGGCCGTTTAGCGATGATGAGTTGAGGAATAATGCTCCTCAGGTTCTTACTTGTAATGATTTGCAAAGAGAAGTTGCTGTCTCTCAGAACATCGCTGGGAAGCACATTGATAGGGTTTTCACTTTCGATAAGGTAATTCTGGAGGCTCCTTAATAACATCTCTATCCGGAAGAAGAAGAACATGTGAAGTGCTGATACTGTCTGAATCTGAGCTTAATTTAGTTTTTTTTTTTAATGGAATTACAATCTAAACTCAGACTAGTCAAAGCCTAGCAAGTGTTCAGTCGAGTGAAGTTTGTATGAGTGTGTGTAGCTAGTCAAAGTGTATGCTTGGGTCTCACAACTGTGTGTTTTAGGAGAGACTTAAGTGTATTTTACAGTATAGAGAAAGGTGTGATGTTCATTGGTTAAACCTGTTTTGCTTTTGTAAAGTAGAACTACGTTAATCGTGTGAAGGTTGGTGGACTTTCTACATGCTGAAGGTGTGTTTAATGTGTTGAGCGTAGGTGTTTGGACCATCGGCACAACAGAAAGATTTGTATGACCAGGCTGTTGTTCCCATCGTGAACGAAGTTCTTGAAGGTTTTAACTGTACAATATTTGCGTATGGTCAGACTGGTACAGGGAAAACATATACAATGGAAGGAGAGTGTAGAAGGTCCAAGGTGTGTGTTTTGTTTCAGTGTGTAGGCTTTATAAGTTTTCTTGGTAATTCCCTAATCTAAGCTAAGTTGTTTACCTTCATTTTAATTGGCGCAGGGTGGGCCTAGTGGAGGTCTTCCAGCAGAAGCAGGTGTTATACCTAGAGCTGTGAAGCAAATCTTTGATACGCTTGAGGGTCAGCAAGCTGAGTACAGTGTTAAAGTCACGTTTTTGGAACTCTACAATGAAGAGATTACCGATCTACTTGCACCTGATGATATATCCAGAGTTATTTCTGAAGATAAACAGAAGAAACCCTTACCTCTCATGGAGGATGGCAAAGGTGGTGTTCTTGTTAGAGGATTGGAAGAGGAAATCGTGACCAGTGCCAGTGAAATCTTCACTTTGCTTGAGAGAGGTTCCTCTAAACGGCGAACTGCAGAAACATTCTTGAATAAACAATCAAGGTAAGATATTTGATGTTTGTGTTCATTGCTGTTTTTTATGTCAAGGTCTCCTACATAATGGAATTCTTTGCTTTCAGTCGGTCACATTCTCTCTTCTCAATAACAATACATATCAAAGAAGCTACTCCAGAAGGTGAAGAGTTAATCAAGTGTGGCAAGCTGAACTTGGTTGACTTGGCAGGATCAGAAAACATATCACGTTCTGGTGCTAGGGATGTAAGTAGTCTCTTACTGTTCGATTGAGTTGGAGCCTTCTCCTTTCAGTTTCTAGATTCATGGCTGTTAATATGTCAGAACTTCTTTCTCTATCTAGGGCCGCGCTCGAGAAGCTGGTGAAATAAACAAAAGTCTTCTTACATTAGGGAGAGTTATCAGTGCTTTGGTAGAACATCTTGGACACATTCCTTACAGGTTTAAACTCGTTTTCTGGGGTTTTTTCTTTATGTTAGTGGTTATATAGCAGTGTTTCAAGCTAAGCTGAATCCTATTACTATATCTTGCACTGAATTATAGGGATAGCAAGCTCACCCGCTTACTACGTGATTCACTTGGTGGGAGAACGAAGACATGTATCATTGCAACAGTTTCACCTGCTGTTCACTGTCTCGAGGAAACCTTAAGTACTCTAGATTATGCACACAGGGCAAAGCATATTAGGAACAAACCAGAGGTATTGTCTTTTATTATAGTTTCTCACTGCATTTTCAAGCCTCAATTTTAATTTTTTGTTTCCTTTTAGGCCCACCCTTGAAAAACAAGAACTCATGTTCGCACTCTTGTATATTTTCTCTTTGGCAGGTTAACCAGAAAATGATGAAATCTACTTTGATAAAAGACCTTTATGGTGAAATAGAACGACTTAAGGCAGGTAAGAGGCATTCTCACTGTAGCCATGGATAAAATAAATGGAGGGATGACTGTATAATAAATTTATTCACTACGATTTCTGCTCTAACAACTCTGCTTGTCTATTACTCATATGTTTTCTTTGCTTATCTTTACAGAGGTCTATGCTTCTCGTGAGAAAAATGGTGTTTATATGCCAAAAGAGAGATACTATCAAGAGGAGAGTGAGAGAAAGGTACTGAGTTTCTGAGCCCAAGTATTCTCAAGACATTTATCATAAAGGAAATGGTAACCTCATCACCTCCTTACTCGTCAGCTAATATAAAATCCTTTTTGCTTTTTTTTAGGCAATGGCTGATCAGATTGAACAGATGGGTGGTCAGATAGAGAATTATCAAAAGGTTGGTTTCTTCTTAATCGATAGATCAAAGCATAGTTGTTGCTTACGCTAGTGTCAGAAATGTCATTTGAAAGTCGATTATTTACATTCTTTTATGAACAGAAACTTGAGGAGTTGCAAGACCAGTACACTGGTCAAGTGCGGGAGTGCTCTGATTTGACTAGCAGACTTGATAGCACCGAGGTATTGGTTACTTCCTTTTTTGATGGGCTTTTGTGCTTTATAACTATATCAATATGCTCTGAGACTTTTATTGTGCTATCTAGAAAAACTTAAGCCAAACGAGCAAATTGCTTGCTTCCACAAACGAAGAATTGAAGAAATCTCAATATGCCACGAAGGAGAAAGATTTCATCATTTCAGAGCAGAAGAAATCTGGTATTTTCTATGTCATTACCCTATTGAAGTGCTTGAAAATGTTTTCCTAACATGCTTCCGCATATTGCCAGAAAATATACTGGTTCAACAAGCTTGCATTTTACAGTCCAACTTGGAGAAAGCTACTAAAGAGAATGCCTCATTACACCAAAAAATTGGTATGCGTTTTTAATAATTTGGCTGTCTTTTCACTAGCAATATCAACAAAATTGTTATTATATGATCGATTTTGTGCTGTATAGGAAGAGGGGACAAGCTCAGCGCGGATAACAGAAACGTGGTCGACAATTTTCAAGCAGAACTTTCTGAACAAATTTCGAATTTGTTCAATATGGTTGCTTCATGTCTATCACAGCAAAACGCACACCTTCATGGTGTTAACAAACTATCCCAATCTCGTTTAGAGGCACATAACAAGGTATCAACTGTTTTATTCCTTGGTTTTCTAACAATCAATGAGTAATTTCTTGTCTTAGTTATCTTTTCATGGCTAGAATTATATTTTCAAATTTATTTTTCCAGGCCATACTCGAAATGAAAAAGAAGGTTCGAGCCTCTAGGGAGTTATATAGTTCTCACTTGGAGGCAGTGCAGAATGTAGTCCGCTTGCACAAGGCAAACTCGAATGCTTGTCTTGAGGAAGTTTCAGCATTGACGACTTCAAGTGCATGTTCCATTGATGAGGTTCGCCTTTGTTAAATTCTTTTCTATTCTTCTAGTGACTATTGGTTTGTTCTAAATGTAGCTGTCTTGTGAATTTCAGTTTCTTGCTTCAGGAAGTGAGACAACATCATCTTTATTTGATGAACTTCACAATGCTCTTACGTCCCACCAGGGAGAAATGGCTCTCTTTGCGAGGGAATTGAGACAGGTTAGTGCTCTGAGATGTGACATTTTGTTAGCGTATACAGTGGCCTTGGAAATTTCAAAAGCTTTAAGCTGGATTGTTTTCCTAATACGCAGAAGTTCCACACAACGATGGAGCAAACACAGGAGATGTCTGAGTACACAAGTACGTTCTTTAAGAAGCTTATGCAAGAGTCTAAAAACGCTGAGAATCGTGCTGCAGAGGCAAATGATAGTCAAATAAACAGCATTATCGATTTCCAGAAGACTTACGAGGTTATATTACTACATCTCTACAAGCTTCGTGCTAAACATGTTTGCTTGAGCCGATCTATAACTGGCATCTGTTGTTCAGGCTCAGTCAAAATCTGATACAGAGAAACTTATAGCGGATCTAACTAACCTAGTCTCAAGTCACGTTCGCCGCCAACACGAATTGGTTCGTTGCTTCTTCATTCAATTGTCTCTTTTTGTCTTCCACTTCATTATACATAAAACTTTATTTGTCTTTCTTCCTGGCAGGTGGATTCAAGACTCCACAACTTTAAACACGCCGTCTCGTCCAACAAAACTTTCTTGGATGAACACGTTTCAGCCGTTAACAATCTGGCTAAAGACGCAAAAAGAAAATGGGAGACATTTTCTATGCAAGCTGAGAATGACGCAAAAGAAGGTGCTGACTTTTCAGCTGCAAAACATTGTCGAATGGAGTTACTGCTTCAGCAATCGTAAGATCATTGCTATGGTTTCTGCAATTCCTTTGAGTTACAATCTTTCAGTTAATGTATTTTAACCCTTTTTTTAATCTGTGTATGCGTTAGTGTGGGTCATGCGGAATCAGCTTTTAAACACTGCAAGACGACTCATGAATCTTTAAAGGAGATGAACAGTAAGCAAGTCGCAGATGTCTCTTCACTTGTTAGGTCTGCTTGTGATAGTAACGAGCAGCACGATACCGAAGTGGATTCTGCAAGGACTGCGGCTGAGAAAGATGTAACCAAGAACAGCGATGAGACAATCCAGCAAATTGATCGTGAGTTCTTTTTCTTACCATGACTGTTCCTCTGGTTTAAAAGACATCTCTTAGTTCTATATTCATAACCTTGTGATCTTTCAGGCATGTCAGAGGATGAGAAAGTGTCTGTATCACAAATCTTGGACAATGTCAAGACACATGAAAAAGCTCTTCAAAGTTTCCAACAAGACCATTGTTGCCAAGCCAGATCCATTGAGGATAAAGCTCAAGAAACTTTTCAACAAAGATACATGGTAAGTTGTTGTTTCTCATACCGTTATCGTCTTCACTTTTATAAGAATCTTATTCACAAGCTCTCATTTGGTGAATCGCACAGGAGTATGAGCCCACAGGGACAACTCCGTCTAAGAGTGAACCGGAGTTCCCAACCAAAGCCACCATTGAATCACTACGAGCAATGCCAGTGGAGTCATTGGTTGAAGCGTTCCGCGAAAACAACTCTTATGAATCCTTTGCGGCCAAAGAATCGAAACCGCAACAGCTAACACGGTCGCCTCTCTCACAAGTCAACTAGGGAACCACCTCTGTTCCGTTTTATGCTCATTTGTTTTTTTGTTTTTTTTTTGAAAGCAGTGTCTGGGTCTGTATAACTATATTATCCACATTGTGAAATTGTGGGATCAAATCAATGAAGATCTTACACCAGTCTTAAGATCTCAGAGATCTCAGAGAGGGTTTGTTCTAAAGATCTCAGAGAGGGTTTGTTCTAAAGCATCAACAAAATGTGAATCAGAGTCATGCATAACTTGATCACTTTGTATACTTTGGGTCATTACCAATGTATTTGGTCATTCTGATTTTACTCTCATTGTTCGTTTAGGCATGTGTTCTTGGGTTGGTGATATTGCTTGCAATCATAAATCCTGACTATCTATCTGTTTAATTACTTTGTATTTAAAGCTTGCTCAATGGTAGCTTAACTTAAACTAACTGGGATTAAAATTGATAAAAACTATCGAACGAGACCACCTAGTTTACAGTGTGAAAAAACCATTGGTTTCTTATTACTGTTATATATAATGGAATTTGTTCTAAATCAAAATCAGTTTCACTAAAACCAAATGTCAAAAAAAAGTCAACCAACTAGAATCTGTGGTTTAACATCAAATAAGTTGGACATGCGTTTGTCTTACTTTTTAAAAACTATCACAACTGAGCAAACTGAATAAGATGATAAAAGGCGGGAATTTTTTAACCAAAGATACTAAAATTTACTAACAACAATCTTTTAGGATTAAAAATTCACTGAAACAAGTTTGTGTCAAAACACTAGAGATGTCTTTCAAAGAAAAAAAACAACATAGATAAGTAAGTTTATTGGGAAAAACAGATCACTTGATCTTCTTCTTCGGCCTCAACTGCAAAAAAGAATCATAAATCATAAATTAATCAACTCATGGCACAGAAAAAAAAACTGGAAAGTAAGAAATGGAAAAGAGGCAGAAGCAAAACCTGGTTGCTGTGGCCACACTTCTTCTTCCTGCAGTTGACAGCCCTTGGGTGCAGACGAGCGTAACACCTAAATATCAAATATATTACTCAACATGAGACACTCATGTCACATAAAAGAAAACACACACTTTATCCACAAGAACAGACTTGTATAGGAGTAACTTGGTCTAAATATGGGCACATGAGAATTTGTCTTAATCGGTTTTCAGATTAAAAAAAATAATAATAATTCACGTCTCACCAAAATGATCAAAACACTAACATGTAACAAGCCACAAAGACAATAAGATGATATATAAACTCCCCCATTACTCTAATACTAAACTACATTGATCAATTATGGTATTACATTCAGGAAACAAATAAGAAAAGAGATGGGAATGATAAGCTTACTTGCGGCAGATCATCTTGTCTTGATTATACTTACGAGCCAAAGCCATCAGAGAAGGCTCAATGATACCTCCCCTTAGCCTCAGAACAAGATGCAGAGTTGACTCTGTTTACAACCAAAAAACAGAGCAATTAATTTTTACATACAACAATTTCATTTTCGAGAGAGAGAGAGATTAAAAGAAGCGTTTTTTAAACCTTTCTGGATGTTGTAGTCAGCCAAGGTGCGACCATCTTCGAGCTGTTTTCCGGCGAAGATCAACCTCTGCTGATCCGGAGGGATTCCTGAAACAGAGCAAAATAATGAACCGATAAGAGATCAAAAGTTCACAACTTTAAAAAAGACAAAAAGACAGACTTTCTTACCTTCTTTGTCCTGGATCTTGGCCTTGACATTGTCGATGGTGTCACTGCTCTCCACCTCGAGGGTGATGGTCTTGCCCGTCAGAGTTTTCACGAAAATCTGCATCTTCTTCTCCGCCGCAAGTTCCAGAAAAGCTTAGAATGAGGAAAGAGGAAGATTATTTATAGTCCATTTATAGGGTTTTTGATGATGGGCCCTCATTCCTCAAGCCCACTAACTTATGGACATTTCCACAATCCTATTCCTTAAATGTCACGTAAATGACGTGAAGTTAGTGAAATCAATTCTTGCTTGAGCTACTAGCTTAGCTCACAACAACATTTCTCTATTATTCTTAAATTGTTATCAAACTTTTGCCCAAATCTTTGCTTCATAGACATTCTAGACCCGACTCTACACATAGATGAATAAAGCATATAACGCTGCTTGATATATATAGGCTACTGAAAGCTAAGAAAACTGTAAAGATCAACTTGATTCCACTTAGAAAGTAAGCAAACCTATAAATATTTACCTTTGAAATTTAAAGAGCTGTATCCGTTCTTTATGTATTGAAGTATGGATTATTCACTCTGCCCAAAAATGAATGTATTAGTGGATAAGTTTTGGTTTTATTGGTTGTGGATAAGTAAACACTCCAATATTGATGATATATTTTTGTTTTCTCGTTCAATCACTGAAGGAAATTACGATAAGAGGGTAACAGACAATTGCTTGGCCGTAATAGACAAATCTTAGTAGAAAAATGTCATTCAAATTAACAAAAAAAACATTATCCATTTAACAAAACCTGAAGAAACATTGTTCAGACAAAATGAAACACATGAGTTTAAAATGCAAAGGAAAAAAACTCAGAGCCTTCTTCCTCTTCTACCACCCTTTCGGCGGGTACTGTCCGTTGGGATCGGAGTAACATCCTCTGCAACAACAACAAAAAGAATTACAACGTTAGAAATGCTCATTACGGCAATAGTATCACTTGAGATTAGCTTATATATGGTATGGAGCTTTACCAATGCGGCCAATTTTCATGCCGGAACGGGCAAGAGCTCTAAGAGCGGACTGAGCACCAGGACCAGGTGTCTTGGTCTTGTTTCCACCAGTGGCACGGAGCTTCACGTGCATAGCGGTGATTCCAAGCTCCTTGCATCGCTGAGCAACATCTTGTGCAGCAAGCATAGCTGCGTAAGGTGAGGACTCATCTCTGTCGGCTTTCACCTTCATTCCACCTAACCAAAGAAACATACGCTATTCAGTTTACTAGTTGTGTTCTCACAAAAAAGGACAATGCTCTAAGGGTACTAGTTGAGAGACTAAGTAACACTCCTTCACAGACCAACAAAAGAACACGAGGACAATAAACAATAACATATGTCTTTTCAATACATCATAGATAGACATGTGCAAAACGAATCAACGATTTGGGAAGATTAAATCGAAATGCTTACCGGTGATACGAACAAGGGTTTCACGTCCAGACAGATCAGTAACGTGCTGCAAAATGTATCAGAGATACAATGTAAGTTTCCCACATACATATATACATGAACAAAAGGAATCTCTAGAGTCGTGAGGGAAAAAACAATTACAATGAAAGTGTCGTTGAAGGAAGCGAAGATGTGGACAACACCGAAGACTTGCTCTCCATCACGAACAGCTGGTCCAAGTGTCACTGTCTCCTCCTTCGGCTCTCTCGTCTTTCTCCTCGACTATATATATACCAACAAATACCACTTAAACTCTCATCACGCTTATTCGATCAATTAACTATCTCAGATTGACCTTGACTATAAACATAATAAGATCAAAATCAAATCTCATGCTTAAACAATTCGAATCCCAGATAACGAAGACCTTAACATGTATAATCAAAATCTGAGGTGATCAGAGAAATGGGAGAGCTTTAAAAAGACGAAAGCTTACCATTGTTAAGATGATCACAGCAAGTTCACTTCTTCCTTCTGTAAGTTTCCGGCTTGGCTTAGAGGAAGAGGATGCAGGATGAAAAATAAATTGATTTTTATAATTAGGGTTTCTGAGTGAGCCCCTTTCGTTTAGGGTTCCGATATTACGTTTTGGGCTGAATCTTAACTTCTTGGGCTGAGTGTACTTTAAAACATTCGTTTGTCGTTGTCTAACGTAACGACGTCGTTATGACTTAGAAAAAATATAAAAATATTGTGACAGCTGTGGGATTTGAACCCACGCCCTTTCGGACCAGAGCCTAAATCTGGCGCCTTAGACCACTCGGCCAAACTGTCTTTTGTTTATCTCTTACTTAAGGCATTTATAATGAGACGCTTTCTTTTCTTTTCTTATGATACGCTTTCTTTTCTTTTCTTATACAATAAAGGCTTCTTAGTTTAAAAATTACAAACTCTGATGTGTTTTGATATAGAGTTATGAACTTTTTAAAAATATAACCCGCTAGAAGGAGGGGTCGAACCTCCGACCTTGTGGTTAACAGCCACACGCTCTAACCAACTGAGCTATTCCAGCTTTGGATGCTCTAACACTCCATATTTAGCTCAAAATAGAAGACTTTCGAATATCAAAGTATCGGTATCGATTAGAACTTAGAAGCTTCATGGTCCTCAGAGAAACGCCATCTTCCTCCACCGGCAAAGCATTTGCTACAGTTGCATAATCAGTAGTCATTTATTTGTCCGAATGTATGATCAAATCTCTCCCCTAGTGTATAGAGAAATTAGGATAGATGTTTTTTGATAGAAACGATCCATATTACAAAAACAGAGATAGTGAACTGACTAAAATCATCCTTGTAACTATTTTTGGTCAGGAAGAGTCAAGTTTTGACCAAAACCAGTCCATAGTAGTAGCAAGGACCAGTACAGAGTTACAACTCTTCATGTCATCATCGTTCACTAATATGCCTCTTCTAATCAATCACTTTGGTCCTCAGAATCTTCACTTCATGAATCGGCCTGTCCGTGTTATCGGTTTGGACACTACCCAGCCTCTTGATCACCTCCATACCACGGCAGACTCTGCCAAATATCGTGTGCTTTCCTGGAAGATGAACATAATAAAGTGATGTCAACAGAAGAACAGCATTAAGTCACAATTCTCTTCATATGATACTCAAAACCGGTATTTTTTTTTTCCAGAGAGATGGAGGTGTTTTTACCATCCAAAGACGGTGCTGGTGCTAAAGTGATGAAGAACTGACTCCCATTTGTGTTGGGACCAGCGTTTGCCATTGACAAGATCCCAGCTCCTGTGTGCTTCAACTCTGGCTTTATCTCGTCCTCAAACTTGGAACTATCATAAGAAACAAAAGGCAAAAAAAGACCCATATGACATATGCTTAAACCAATATATAAGACATACAAACACATCCATGGAATCAACACGCATTGATCAAAGAGAGAATATACCCATAAATGGACTGGCCACCTCTTCCAGTTCCAGTAGGATCTCCACCTTGCACGATGAAATCCTGAAACAAAAACCAATAGCAAAGGAACAAACTTTCATCATCAAATTGATCTCAGTACAGCTAAAAAGGTCATAATTGGAATCAAGAAACGGACCTTGATGATCCTGTGAAAGAGAACGTTGTCATAGTAACCTCTCCGTGATAGCTCGACGAAGTTACGGCACGTTCTCGGGGAGTGTTTGTAATACATCTGAGGTGTAAATTCAAAATCAAATCACTGTAAACCCTAAACCCCCCTTCTAAAACCCTAAATCTAGATCTCAAGATCGTGCGATAACAGTGAGAAACCTAAGAGACATGCAAGTAAAAGAGAGAGAGAGAGAGGGAGAAACCTCGACGGTGAATGGACCCATGGAGGTTTCCAGTGTAACCTCCGGGGGACTTCCTTCAGGTCTCGCCGTCATTTTTTCAGAGAGAGAGTAGCGACTCGTCTCGTCAGGAACCGAGTGAGAGAGTCATGAGAGACGCTTACCCTAACGTCTTTATCGGGTCGGATCTGATTCTTTCTCTCAGTCATGGGTGGACCCGAGATTTTCAAAGCATTTGGGCCTTAGTGCAGGTCCATATGTTTTTGATCAAATCATACAAGTATGATTACAATTTAGCATGTTTTTGAAATAAAATATGATAAATTTTGTTAAAAAATAACTCGCATCTATTTTATTACTGGGAATGATGACAGAAAAAAAAAAAAAAACTGGGAACAATTAAATGAAAAAACGTGTTTCTATTAAATTGCTTCTGCTTAGAATCTGAGAGAAAATGAGAATTGATCTATTAGTTTGATATGGTGCTAATCCAAAATGGTACATTCGCTTCAAATCTTCTGTTCCCATGCGTTCGAATAGAGTTCTCAAGCGATTTTTCATGGTCTTACCAATTAATTTTTATTAGTCGTTGGCGTTTAGAAATTATTTTCCATGTTTTCTCGTATTCCTTTCCTTTCAAATGTTATACGGTATAACTTGAAAAAGACACTGAATTATTTAAAAAAAAAAAATAGATGTACCCTTGAGACTTGAGCAGTGTCCAATATGAAAGAAACAATATTGTTCTACTCCGTTGAGTAATTTTACCCCCATAATTTTTCTAGTCAGATTTCCCCATACTTCACCCGAGAAAACACATCCAAAGGGGTTAGTACACATTATATACTTTGGTTTTGGTTCCATTTTTTGAATCTAACCTCAATCCCAACCTGGGTTAGATAGTATGATAACTATAAAAGAATAAACATACACTATAGTATTAAGTATGTTTTTTTCAGAGGTAACTGGATAAGCCGATAAGATATATATTAAAAAAATCGATTGTGCAAACTATCCACATGAGAAAAGAGTATATTTTGTCATTGCAATTGGGAACCAAATACTCTTTGTCCATGCATGGTAGATGAACATGCACTTGACGAATCTGATTCCATGTTTCTTGGGAGCTAGAATTTTTCTTGTACTTGTATGCCTTACTTCTCCATATATAGAGCTATACGCCTATATCAGACTCGTTGTCTCTCAAGCTGTAGGTTTTGGTTCTTCATGACATCTTCCAAACTATTCAGCTCACCTATACAATATCTTCGTCTTCCAAGTCCTTGAACTCGTTCCTCTACCATGGCATATTTTGGAACTCTCATATGTATATGACATTTTTCTCCCATCATACCAGAGTCTCCTCAAATTAGACAGCAAGTCTTGCAAGAATGATGTATTATTTCCGCTTTGAATGTCAATCTTTGCCAATTATCTCATCTTTATAATCTTTATCAGCATCCATGAATTTGTTTACTTTGTCTCCCTTATTGACCAGATAAATCCTTCACGAATCAAATATTTTCGCCGCCATGTCTCATTCACATAGATGAACTGGGAGAGAAGATTCCCCATAAGCTTTTAAACAAGCTTACTGTATAAATCTCCTTTAAGCTTCTCAAACCCAAACCTTCCATTAATTATATTCGGTTTGCATATATCTAATCCACTGTTTTCCTTCAACTAACTAGATTTTATGCCTTGACGAACCAATTTCTTCCGTCAATGGCCCTACCTTTCTCACAGGACAGACACACTACTCATATATAGTAAACCCTCACCATGCACGTCTCATTGATATCTTTATATATATTAGTAAAATGAAAATAGGAACACTTTTGAACCAAAAAGAAAAAGAAAATAGGAACACTTATTGTATCTTCATTTTCGTTTATATAAACTTGATACACACGAAGCAGCATACAACATTGGTACAATTATAACTTCAACAATAGCCATTTTTAGGGCTTATTTATACAGACGGCTTGCGTACTTATTACCACATTTTTGTAAATATATATATACTCTTTCGAGTTATATAGCACTTTACTCAGTGACCTTTAAGCTCCACATAGATAATTTCACGGTGTTAATAGCCACCACCGCCTTCTCCACTACCAGCACCGCCACCGTGTCCAGATCCAGCAGCTGCATAACCTCCACCTCCTCCTCCGCCACCTCCAGCTCCACCACCACCTCCTCCTCCACCACCATGTCCTCCTTCTCCACCACCACCACCGTATCCCTCTCCAGCTCCACCTCCGGCACCATAACCACCACCGTGAGCTCCACCGGCGCCAGAACCTCCTCCTCCACCGCCTCCTTTTCCTCCGCCTCCACCACCTCCATGTCCAGCAGCACCGCCTCCTCCATATCCTCCTCCAGCACCAGCGCCTTCTCCACCACCGTATCCACCACCATGGGCACCGCCACCTCCTCCACCGCCTCCATTTCCACCGCCTCCTCCACCTCCATGTCCACCTGCACCGCCGCCTCCATATCCTCCTCCAGCACCAGCACCTTCTCCACCACCGTATCCTCCACCATGCGCACCGCCAGCTCCTCCACCACCACCTCCTCCGCTTCCTCCACCTCCACCATGTCCAGCAGCTCCTCCGCCACCGTATCCAGCTCCACCACCTTCACCGCTTCCACCTCCATAACCAGATCCTCCTCCAGGACCACCACCACCACCTCCGCCAGCACCACCACCATGTCCACCGCCTCCGCCTCCACCAATGCCCTCAGCTCCACCGTAACCAGCACCACCTCCTTCTCCGCTGCCACCACCATAACCAGCACCAACATCAACTCCAGCACCATAACCAACATGCAAACTACTTTTCTCGCCATAGCCAGCGACTTCATCCTCGGGTTCATAGGAGGAGAGAAGTGCTCGTCTTGCAGAACATAATCCTAAACCTATTAAGAAACATAGAAAGAACAGATTTTTGTGAGTAGCCATGTTTCACTCTATCTTCTTACGATTTTGTTGTGTGGTGAGTTTGCTTGAGAATGTGTCCGTATTTATAGTCATTTCACCAGACCCAACCGCGTTAGTTGCACATAGGATAGGATGTTCCAAAGTTCAGTTGTTGGGCCCCAAACCTTTACCTATCAATCCCATCTTATACATGTATCTATGATTATATTTTTTGTTGCTTTAATTAATGCTTTGTGTTGTAGTGCCATTATAAATCGTTCTTTTATATATGCCGGCTTTTAAGTGGATAACTCATCATCATACGGTAGAAAAACTATACTTATTTAAGATATTAATGACGGAGGAAAACCTACACTGGGCATAAGAGTGAAATGTTTGTTTTAAGACGTTTCATAATATACATTATCACAATATACATTTTCATCATTACTTATCTGATTGATCACTTACAAACCCTATCAGCTTAGAAAACACTCAAATCCTACATATCTAGAGTATTAGTGGCATGGCCGCATGGGGCATCAGAAATAAACCAAAATAACACATTTATCGATCCAACGAATTAAAGTCATAAGATGTTTGAAAATTCACTAATTAATAACACTTCTGGTTTATAGACTATATATATAGACTGATGTACTTTTATCCACATTCATTCGCTACCTAAATAAGGGTTTAATCAAAAATCGAACTCTCAGGACAAATACAAAAAAAAATTTGCCGCTAGTTAGATTGGTTTGTGGATTGTGAACCGCTAGAGACGCAGTTTCCAAACAATGAAGATGAGAAATCCGTCCAATAGATGAGAACCGAGCAGAGTCTCTTACAGTAGCCAAAAAGAACTGTAGAATCTCGATTGCTTTAGAGTTGTTTTCTGTTTTCATTGTACTAATTTCAGATTCACTTATCACTAGTACGTAGTGCCACTTGTGTGTATTTTTGGTGTCTCCCACATTGCATAATGGCATATATATAATCAAATATATTGAATCAGACCTAATTTCTACATATTATCATATTGTTCTGTATGGATATCTGACTCACTCCTGTATATATCTACACTAACTTTCAAATTTTAAATTCATTCCTAGCAACTTGTGTTTATTGAAGCTCATCTAATGTTTGGCAAGGCAATAAAACGTTGCATAAACATAATTAATATGTTTTGAGTGTGATCACACCTTAGCTGCGCACAGATCTCATCATTTTGAGAGTTACATGAAGAACTATACTGAATTCTCGTCCGTGAAATTGTTCATCATGATTGCATATGATGCATATAATTAATCATTATATTATATGTGATATCTATATATATATATATATTATATGATGATGTATCGACGATTTGAATAGTGTTAAAAGAGAAATAGATTAGTGCCACCTTGTGATTTCATTTCTAATAAAAAGTCATTATTCTTCCCTAACTACTAAAGAGTCAAAATTATAATGTTTACTTTGTCATTTCATTTCTCTGCTGACTTTAGAGCATGTCTTGATCAGTTAATAAAACCCACAGAAATTCTTCTTTAAATTTTCTTCCACAGGCCAATCGATGTTCTCTCAACGAATTTAAAAAGATTCAGCTCTTTAGAGTTTCTTAAATTGAAGAATTAACCACGTGATTTGATTATTTATTCGCTTCATCAACCTTATATCAAGTGCATAGGTGCATATCCGACCCACTATATAATACTCTTTTTCACTATATAATACCCTCTCTTTCACAAAAAGTTTTATACTTTTTTTTGTTACACAAATAATGACATTTTATAATTTTAGTACAATTTATATTTACTTCAGAGTTAATAAAATACATTTATTTTATAAATAATTTTTTATTTATCTTAACTAATATTGGTTAAATATCTGTAATCAATAAAAACATAAATACATTTCAGTCATTTTCCTAATCTGTGTTAAAAGTGTTAACTTGTCAGTTTTTATGAAACTGAGAGAGTATATGTTGTTAAGCATTTTTCACAATGAAACTAAAAATCAGAAAAATAAATAATTATATAAAGAAAATTGTAAATGAATATCTATATGTATTTCATTTTTCAGAAAGTTTTTTACAAAATAATTTTAATTAGAAATAAAAGGCCATGTGAATTATCATTAGTGGGTTGGTAATGCCAATGAAGTTTGTCATCCAGCAAATTAGCAACACCAGTGAAAATACTTTACAATCACATGTAATTCTATCTGTTAAGAAAGTTTTTAAACATAATAACAAATTTATAGATTTCATTACAATGACCTTATATATATCTACAGTCACATAATAACTAGTCCTGTTTAATTGAAATTAATCTTCTGATTTTAGTTATTTTATCTATTAGTTAACTATTTATATATTTTGCACTACTTGCCGTAAAGGTCAATAAATGTAATATTGGTATTTGATAGAAGAGATTTGAATATCTATTTACCAAACAGAATTATTTCGATTATTATTCAGTGGTGGTTATATATATACACGACTAGAACTGTAGGAAACGAGTCGAATTGAACTGAAAAAGTAGACTAGTCGCATAGATCATCATATATTGTACTCCTTAGTAAATTTAAATTAATTCCCAGTTAATAGTCTTTGCAAGAAAGTAAGAAATTTCATAGTTGTGTTTTGCTTAGTTATTGCCTATTGGACGTACGTACTCTCTATTTTTTTTTTCAGTATTGTAAATCTAGCTTTGGTTTATTGGTTATGAACTTCAAAAAACAAGATTTTGATCTACCACTTAATATTAAACATTAATTTACCAACACATTCCTTCATTATTTTACCAACATTAAATTAAATCATGTAAAATATGATAGACATGCAATGCAATCGAAATTAACTGTACCGAACCAAATATATATCTGAACTGAACCACCCCGAATCAAAGTAATCAAGCAAACCTAAGCTGAATTAATCAAACAAACCTAACCTAAACTAAACCTAAGTGTAAAAAAAAAAAAATTAAACCTAAGTGTCTATTCGAGTGGGAAAGGGTTGGCCGCAATAAAAAAGTGTTTAGTTTTGTTCATATGGAAGTGGACCCAACCATTTCACTCTGTTTCGCGAGTGCCTTCTTTTAATATTATCCTAAACTTTTGACAAATGGGTTTAGGCTTTAGCCATATGATTAGGCCTGGGCACGGATCGGATATCCGGGTTTTTTAAGGTATTTGTGATTTGCTTCGAATGCTACGGATATCTAATTTTCCGATTTGCTTTGCTTCGGAAAAATACGGATATTCGGAAAAACGGATATCCGGAAAATAAATAGATATTTGCGGATATTCGCGGATACTTACGGATATCTCATTTGTTTTGATTAATACAAAAAAATCTTACAATTTGATACAAATTTGTTTTGTAAAAATATTTTTTGCATGATATAAAAGATAAAAATTAAAAGAAGTATTGAATCTTCATATTTTGTAAATTTTTAAACTTAGTTAAAAATTATAATAACACAAAACATAAGAAACAAATTATAATTGTCATAAATGTTTTCTCTTCTTTTTATGTAATACTTTTATATTAGTAATAATATGGATATAATCTATCAAATCATATGTTAGAATAATAATTATATAATTTTATACATTTAAAACTTTAAATATAATCAAAATATACATGTATTTATATATTGACGGATCGGATCGGATATTCGCTTCCCAAAATTTTAATATTTGTGATTTGCTTCGATTTTAACGGATATTGAATTTTAGTATTTGCTTTGCTTCGAAAGCTTACGGATATCCGGAATTTTCGGATCAAATAGCAACGAATAACGAATCGAATCAAATTTAACGGATAAAATGCCCAGCCCTACATATGATTGTCACGAACGATATAGAAACGCACACTTATATAAAGTTCAAGAGCTTATACATCTACAAACAAACAAAAAATAAAGGACCGAACCCAATGGTCCACACATAAAAAAACGTTTTTGGACAATGTTTTTTTTCTCTAAAATTTTGCATAATATCTCAAATTAATCTAGATTAATATCAACAATAGTTCAGGTAACGTTGGGTTTCTAGGAAAAAAAATCTTCTAAAACCAATATAATTTCAAATTCATCAATCATTTTTCTACTTCGTAGATCCAATTAATCCAATGGTATCATACAATTCTAGGGGGGGGGGGAGTGCCTATTTCGACCTGAATTTTACATGTCGTGCATATTCTTTCCCGAATTTTATAATAATGCGTATTCTATATCGAACTACATAAAAACTCAAAAATACTATATAAACTTTAAGCATTGTGCCTTTTTCTTCTCGAACTTTTTAGTAGTGCAAATTTCATATTAAGTTAAACAAAAATTCAAAAATACTACATGAACTCTCAAAGTCGTGCTTATCTATTGACCGTGTTATTCAACTATTAATTTATCAAACAATGTTGTTTTTGATAAATTCTGTAAAAATTTAAAATTTAAAACTACTACATAAACTCTCAAAATCATGTTCATATATTAATTTTAAATTTTACAGAATTTATCCAAAATGACGTCATTTTGATAAATTAACGGATGATTGATATATTTGATGGTCAATATTTATAAACAAGATTTTGAAAGTTTATGTAGTATTTTAAAAAATTTCAATTTACGGAATTTATCAAACAACGTCGTTTGCCAATGATTTAAAGGCAAAACAACAAAAAAATTTACAATATATTTCAGTTTTTAGTAATACTATAAAGTAAATATTTAAATTAATAATTATTATTTTAAATTTATAAAATAATGATCTTTAAAGTTAAAACTTAAATATCAGTTAATGTTAACAAATTTATACAAAAAAACTATGTACTTTGATCTAGCAGTTTATATTCTCTTACTTGTCCACCAATATGAGAGATTGAGCCTTCCAAAAAAATTAATTTTTACTTTACAGAATTTCTCCAAAATGACGGTTATTTTGATAAATTAACGGATGACTAATATCTTTGACGGTTATTATATATATAAACATGATTTTGAGAGTTTATGTAGTATTTTTAAATTTTTAAATTTTACAAAATTTATCAAAAACAACGTCGTTTGATAAATTAATGGTTGAATAGCACCTTGGACGATCAATATATATAAGCAGAATTTTGACCGTTCATATAGTATTTTTGAATTTTTTGTTCAGTATGAAATATACACTACTATAAAAGTTCGGGAAGGAAAAATCACAAGCTTAAAATTTATGTAGTATTTTTAGTTTTTATGTAATTCAGTATGAAGTACGCACTACTTAAGTTTGAGAGTTTGAGAATAAATAGACACCACGGATAAAATTAAGGTTGAAATAGACACTTTTTCCTACAATTCTAACATATCTTTTATTCTATTAAAATTTTTTTTTGGGATTGGGCTGGACTGAACTTTAGGCTTTAGCCTTAACGGACATGCATATATTCTGGTTCATTACAGGGTAGTGATGCTGATGCCAATTCTGGTCCAAGCCAGAGTCCCACAATACTCGATCTTTAGGAAAATGGCAATGTTGATTTTAAACATGATCAGGAATGATCAAGATCATGCAAATTAGCATATGGAAGATCTGTGCGCTAATAAAATTAACCAACTAATCTGAAAGTAGATTTTTTAGTCCTTCGATTAACCAAGCTCGGTTGTCAATTGGCATGGAATAAAATGAAGATAAATCACAAGTTAATAAGATCTTTTGCCTGTGTACGGATGCCAACTTATTAGTTTACACAGGATTATATGTATCTTTTCGTTTTTCTAGAATAATTAGCTCAACCCCAATTAAGTGGAGAAAGTAAGAAGCAACAACTCCTCTTCCGAGACCCTAACAAATCAACTAAACTCAATATTAATCAACACTTTTGAAAGCTTATCATAAAAAAGCTATTAAAGATTTATAAAATATCACTGCTTAATTACAAAGCACTATATAAACACTCCACCATCTCCCATTAGTTTCCCATCACAAATACATAACATTGCAATACACAAAACACATTTACTTTTTTAAAATCGCAATTGCAAGAGAGAATGGCTAAAGAGTCCACCACCATTGACGTCGGCGAGCCAAGCACCGTGACCAAAAGTTCAAGTCATGTCGTAGTGGACGAGAAGAAGAAGGGATTTGTGGCAGCAGCCGCAGGAGGTGGCTACAAGAGAGGTTTGGCCATATTCGATTTCCTCCTCCGTTTGGCGGCCATAGGAATCACCATCGGTGCTTCCTCAGTTATGTTTACCGCAGAAGAGACTCTTCCCTTCTTTACTCAGTTCTTACAGTTCCAAGCCGGCTACGATGACTTTCCCACATTTCAGTAAGTCACTTTTCATGTTTTTAACATATACCGTAGTTACTAATTTGCATAATATATGCGTATATATTATATCTCTAACGAGGTTATTGTTTCTTTCGAAATAAATATCTAAACTCGCGTTACTTGTATATCAAGTCACATCCGGCTATATATTTTAAACTTGTCCGGTTAGTGACTTAGTAAATTTTATAAATGTAAATTGTTTTTTGAAGGTTCTTTGTGATATCCATCGCCATAGTCGCCAGCTATCTCGTCCTTTCACTTCCGTTCTCCATCGTATCTATTGTCCGTCCACTTGCAGTTGCACCTCGGCTCATTCTCCTCATCTCCGACACCGTACGTAACTCCCCCTTTCATATATACGCAATTCTATTCTCCGATTTTTATCTAATTCCATCATCTTATTCATTCTTTTTAACGTATATTTCAAGGTGATCCTGACGCTTACCTCAGCAGCAGCTGCTGCGGCAGCCGCAATTGTCTACCTCGCACATAACGGCAACGCAAACACCAATTGGCTCCCCATTTGTCAACAGTTTGGAGACTTCTGCCAGGCCACGAGTACTGCTGTTGTAGCCGCTTCTATCTCGGTTTTCTTCTTTATCCTTCTCATCGTCATCTCAGCCGTTGCCCTAAAAAGGCATTGATATGATATTTCCCGTGTGTCAAGATCGAAAGGGATCTAGAGGTTATTCATGTATATGTTTGTGCTGTGTGCTTTGTGTAACATGAGATGTTAAGTATATGTGGTATCATTATGGTGTGTAAATGTAACATGAGTTCATATATGTTTGAAGGAAGATTGTCTTGGTTCAGCTTGTAAGCTTCCGGTTTCTATAATGGTTCTCGTTTTGTTAATCATAGTATAGCCTAAAAACGAAGAAAATGGGACCTAAAGGCAAAACCCAACAAGCCATTAAGCTCAGATTCATCGGAGTGCTCATAATCCAGGTCAAAGTTAGGTCCACCCACTGCCCTTGATTGATTGCGTTGCCACCGTGTCTTGATCCACCTGATCGATCGAGCTCCGGAACCACGCTGTGAAACTTTAATAACTTTACTTTTATTTGAATATTTTAAGACTAGAATTTAGGAGATGCCACACTAATGTTTTAGAGCTCCGGAACCACACTAAGTAATTTAGAGCATCTCCGTTGATATACTATCTTAGTTTGTACCAGATGCCATGAGAACCTAGAAACATGCATGAACAGAAGAAACCATATATATACCAAATTATGTAGGACATAAATAACGAAATTATTTTAGATTACTTAGAAAAAGTTATAACAAATACTCTCAAGTCCTCCAATTGACACATTCTATTAAAATCATAGAATTGTTTTAACTATACAAGTACATTTTTTCTCAACATCGATTTAAACTTGAGAAATAATTTTTTTTTTCTTTTTTAACATGTCAAATTGATGAAAACGAACTGATATTTGGTGTATTTGCATAAAGATAAATAGATAATACATCCGGATGGTAGAACGAAGAACATCGTCCGTTTAAAAAAACATATAAATATCGGCTTTAAAGTTTTTTTTAACAAAAAAAGTCTAGTCCTGATGGAAATTATTGTTGTTCCTTCTCTCATTAACGGCTTATACATATGGTGGCTCGTCGTGACAAAGAAAAGCAAACAATTTAATGGAAGTCCTAAAAGCTCTGCACTTGGCTTAAATCAAAACAGTAAATAAGTGATCATTGGTAATTAGTGCCGGTGCATATCAGCCCCACGCTACAAAAACTGTTATCAAAGATATTGCGACTGAACGATTAATTATGAATGACTAACCATACGAGAAATTTCTGCTTCGCTTAAAAATAACTAAGTACTACTAATAAATAACTTGAAAGTAGTTAGAATCCTTCAATTAGAAAAGTTCGGTCGTACTAACGGCATGGGATAAAATGAACATAATCAAGCTCTCTTGTCTGCGAATGGGTATGCCCACTTCATTAGACTTTACACATGATATTATAACATTTGTTTTGACTATAAGTTAGCTCAAACTCAATTAAGTGGGTAATAGTAAGAAGCAACAACTCCTCTTTCTCAGACCCTAACAAATCAACTAACCTCAATCTTAAACAACTAAGAACCTCGTCATTAGTTAGCTTATAATTAATTAATTAATTGTTCCTAGTCAATCACTTCTTAATACAATCACTATATAAACATTTGTCCATCTCACATTTGTTTCCCACCAGAAGTACAAATCATTTCAACACACAAACAAACACACTTTTTCTTTAATATCTAAATCCCAGTTGCAAGAGAGAATGGCGAAGGAGTCTACCACCATTGAAGTCGGCGAGCCTAGCACCGTGACCAAAAGTACAAGCCAGGTCGTTGTGGACGACAAGAAGAAGAAGGGCTTTGTGGCAGCCACTGCAGGAGGCGGCTATAAGAGAGGTTTGGCCATATTCGATTTCCTCCTACGTTTGGCGGCCATAATAACAACTATCACGGCTTCCTCCCTCATGTACACCGCCGAGGAGACTCTTCCCTTCTTTACTCAGTTCCTACAGTTCCAAGCCGGTTACGATGACTTTGCCACATTTCAGTAAGTCCATTTTCGTTTTATTAACGTATGACTAGTTGACTACTAAGTTACATCATCCTTTTACACAATGAATGCGTATAATAAATTGTTTTGACTCTAACATTTGTTAAACTTGTCCGGTTAGTGAAAATGAGATTTATAAATGTAAATTGTTTTTGAAGGTTTTTTGTGATAGCCATAGCCATTGTCGCCAGCTATCTCGTCCTTTCACTTCCCTTCTCCATCGTAACTATTATCCGTCCACTTGCTGCCGCACCCCGGTTGATCCTTCTCATCTCCGATACGGTAACTTCACTAACAAACCTCCAAAACTTAGTACAAAATTATAGATTTCATAGAAACTCATCCTCTTCTATGTTATGGTGAAGGTGGTCGTGACGCTTACCACATCAGCGGCGGCAGCGGCAGCTGCAATTGTTTACCTTGCACATAACGGCAACCCAAACACCAATTGGCTCCCCATTTGTCAGCAGTTTGGAGACTTCTGCCAGGCCACGAGTACTGCTGTTGTAGCCGCTTCTATCTCGGTTGTCTTCTTCATCGCTCTCATCGTCATCTCAGCCATTGCCCTAAAAAGACATTGATTTCATATTTTTCTTTCTTGTCAAATAGTAACGAACCTATATACACATATATGTTCTTGATGTGCTTGTTTGTGGCTTGTTCTTTGTGTATCATGAGAATGTAAGTACTGTAATAGTTGTTCATGTTTTAAAGTAATTTGTGAAGCTTTTGATTCATCTAGAGGCTCTTAAAATAGAAGTCAACGAGCCCAAAGACAAAACCCAACAAGTGTTCCAAACCCTAGAACCCCGACAGCGACAGTCAAAATATCAAAAACCAATTCTACCCTCATCTTCTTCTCTTTCACCTCTCTCTTCTTCTCCATAAACTCTTCGTGTCTCCTCTTCGATTCCACTTCTCTCCTTCTTCCATTGCCTCTCTTACCCTCCATTACACTCCTCAAAATGACCAAACTGTCCTTCCCGTTCAAACTCGTTCCCTCCATCTCCTCCACCTTAAGGCTCACTTCCTTCACGTGCATCTCCTCCTCTCCGCACGTGACCACCGTGATCACACACTCCACCGATCCCACCACCGTCGCGAACTTCGCCTCCACTTCACCGCTAAGCCAGCTCCGCTGCACGGATACCGGCCGGTGACTCGACAGGTTCGCCGCACGCTTTCCGATGGGATCGATCACGATCCAGCTCAAAGTCAAATCCTGCTCTAGATCACGACACGTGTCCTCCGTCCACCGTCCTCGCTTGATCGGCGTCTCCACAGAGTCCTTCGAATCCACCATGTCAATCCTCAGAGGCGAGGTGCGGAACCACGCCGTCGTCGTCTCCGTCTTCACGACTCTACTGAGAATCAACTCCCCTCTGTAGTGTAGATCCACGGCGGAGATCAGTTCAGGAAACGGACGGTCGAGATCAGAAACTGAACCGGCGGTGTCAAGCACAGAATACACGTCGGTGAAGAAAGAGCGTGAGTCATTGGAGATGGTGGCGGTGGAAGGCCACGTGGAGCGGCAGATTCTGGACCAGAGGTGATCACTGGAAGCGAGCTTGTGAAGGTGTGTGGAGGCGCAGGAGACGGAGGCTAAGGTTGGGCCGTCGAGGCGCGTGAGGATGTGAGTCTCTATGATGTCCTGATGGACGGTGGAGATTAGATCCGTTACGGTGGAGGAGGAAGAGCCCGCCATTTTCATGGTGGTTGGTTGCTCACGCTGTTGGATGATTATTTACTAATTGCTAGTGAAGTTAGTGATATTTGATTTGATTAGTGAATGGGTTTATATAAGGGCAACTTGACCTTTTTCTAACGTCATTTCTTTAACTGCCCCAGGCCCCCAGTACTAATAATTACTAGATTCTGACCCGTGCGTCCCGCCCGGATTCCAAATTTTATTTTTAATTTTGAGCATATATAACGACCTTTGTAGACCAAAATTTTAAATAGTATACTTTTTAGGTTAATCTTGGTTCATTTGTTTGACAACTTAATGTTTCATTTGTTTGATCTTATTTCAGGAATCAGATAAACTATCAACGTTATTATAAATATAAAATAACAATTTAATTCATATTCGTCTAACCAAAATATGAAAGACAATTATAAACTGTGACAATAAAAAACACATAAATGTGATAAGCAAATAAATAAGAAGATAGAAAATATGTTTATTTTAAGATAAGTAATTTATTTTAATAACCAACCAAGAACAAAGGAAAACTGGTTTGAAAAACCAGAAAATATGTTTCGAAAGACATAACCATAATATAAAAAACATTAAATGTTTTAAACTTGAAGAGATTAAGAAAGCAAAGACGTTAATCAAACATCTGTGGCTCATTCAACTTGTACCAATCGATGTAAGGAAGCTGAACATCAGGCGCCTTGGCCTCTGCGCGCACAAGTTCGAAATCTAGCTGCTTCTCTTTCTCTTTGCTAAATGGGTTCTTCTTGAAAAGTTCATTCATGAGTTCCAGCTTACCTTGTATGCGCGAGACTTCACGCTCTTCAACATATTTCTTGGCGATGGCATCATTTAGTTGCTTGTAAATAAAGAGCTTGGCTCGGTAATGCTCAGTGGTCACCTCCACTCCCTTGTTGAATGCCTCTTCTAGAGAAGAACCATAATCTTCAACCATGGGAGCCTTGAGTTTAAGGTCTTTGTTGAATGCCATACTGAGATTTTGATCTGGATGTTAATATAAACAGTGTTGGTTAGAATCAACGAAATTATCTAAGGGAAACTAATTTGTTCAATCAATAATAATCATCTGCTTACATAAGATCTCCTAAATTCTCTAAAAGTAAAATAGTTGACTAAATTGAATAAAAATTATTAAAAACCTAGCTAGATTAATATGCGTTATAAAACAAAAAGACTCACGACGGCTAGAAAACCTAAACCATGTTTATTCCATAGACAAAATACATATAAAACGAATATATCAAAATTATTAGAACCCTAGAAAGATCAATATGGGTTATAGAACAAAAAACTCGGTATCGGCTACAAAACCTAATTGATTCCATTAACAAAATTTACATAAAACGGATAGATCTAAATAAAGAAAATTTACATCAAACGGATAGATCTAAATAAAATTTACATAAAACGGATACAAAGAAAAAGGATAGATCTACTTACTTACCTAATATTGGGAGAGACTAAATTGGAGAAGAAGAGAGATGATAGTAAGAGATGAAATATGTTAAGTGTAAAGTTTATATAGAAGAGAATGTGATCGAAGAGCCATATCTTTTCACATTCCTAATAAGCTTTTCAAATTACTAATCGAAATTAATATATTAAAAATCCAATATGGGTGCATGAGTTTGCTATACTTTCTATCTATTATTTTCAGTTTCCTACTATTAGTTGTATCCGTGTATTATGTGTTTGCTTTTAATGTTTTGCTTTAAGCTTTATATAATATGGTTTTCAAATAACCAACTTATAGTTAAAAAGCTACATTTTAAGTAAATCATTAGTAGTACCTAACTCAATATTATCTTGTTAGTATTCTCTACGATTTTTGCTTAAAATGATTAAAATGAAACACAAAATGAAAAACAACTAAGGAGTCATTATTTGAATAAAATGAAATAAACCAACTAAGGAGTCATTATTTTAATAAATGCAATAAAACATAAAATGTAAACCAAAGCCAAAATAAGTCTTATTCCAGCTGCTCCATCATCACTTAACAATCTTCTCCTTCTTCACGATCGTGCGGCACAACTTCTTAGATGTATAAGTCATCTCTTGTTGATCTAAATCATCATCCTTGCGCTTAACATTAGGGGTAGCAAATCCGTCAGATGAGTTCTCATTGCTTAACTCCATCGCCGGTATCTAAAAAGAGAATTGAGTTAGGTATCTCGTATTTAAACATTATTCAACTCAATAAGCATTACAAAATGCTTACTTCTCCACCAGACATTGTTGACGAAATGGTCTCATTGAGGGAGAGTGGTTCAGAGAGTGATTCAATCCTATGAATATAATCCCCAGACCATACCTCAGAAACCTTGAAAATGTCAGATCCATTTGAAAAGTTTTCAGTGGTTACTTTAACACCAAAACAAAAGGATTTGCCAACTAAGTCTTGTAAAGGCATAGGGAGCAACTCTGGATCTTCAATCTGTTGTGCAATGAAAGCTAAAAGTTTTTAGGTTTAATAATATAGATATATGTTTGCGATGAATATAAATGAGACTGTAACAATTACCTCAGCGAAAGAACCATCCCATAGTTCAGTAGCTTTGCACCCAATAATGGTCATAGCTATGGTGTCAAGAAGCATAATCTTGCACGTCTCAGTGTCATCTCTAACAGTCAAATGTAGCTTGAACCTGTCGAAATAATTATAAGTTATAACATATATTTTACATTAGAGAGTCTAAAGAAATTGATGCTTACTTGGGTGAGAAGGTTGAACATGGTGCACGACACACGTCACAATAAAACTGTGGCTTTATGGATCTGTTCATCTGAACCGATGCATTTCTACCAGTCTTAGTCAAACGGCGGTTGTGTCGATCACATCCAAAATAGAACCAACCCCAATCCGTGTCAATAGATTCAATTGAGCAGATGATTTTGTAGTTCTCGGGCTGAATGGTAATTAAGTAATAAAATTCAAAAACATTATAGCTAGAGACGAAATGATTTAAACATTGTATATATCTATATTATTACCTCAACGCTAAGCAAAAGGTCAGATATGCATCTCACGTCTACAACATCCCAGTCGTCTCTGACCTTTGTCACAATTTTTTTCTCATTCTTCTGATCAAAGAGAGCTAAGGGAAGAGGACTATTCTCAACCCTGATAAACACATTTAGACAATATGTTTTTATATATGTAAAATTTTATTAATTTGAAAAAATGAGTAACACAATAATAAAATAAATCTAACTTACAATTTTTTAAATTCAACAGCTTCCTTCATTGTTGGATTGAGAAACAAAAGTGACGCATCAAATGCGTTGGTAATTTGGATTTCTCCTGGATTTTAGTATTCAAATATATGTGAAATAATATTCGAAATCATAATATTCAAAATCATGTTGGATATATAAATCTTTAAATATAATAACCATGGGTAAAATAATAACATTAGTGTATACCTCTGTATTCTTTGATTTTTGCAAACCTTATCAAACATATATCAGGCGTAGTTTCTTCCATATGTTTTTCAAATTGTTCAGCATATTTTCCCCATAAGCAACATGCAACCTCATTACCACTGATAGAACATTATGTAAAGTCAAGCAAAAATATAGTTAGATGAATATATAAACTATCTATATTATTAGAGACCTATATACCTTTCATCACGTAAACGAAAGTTCACTCTTTTGGTGTCAATTCCTTTGACTTGGACCGTGGCTACTGCTGCAAGATCAGTAACTTGTCCCATGACATCTGTTGAAAAAACAGGATAATTTAGTAACTAAAAGTGTCATATACTATGAAATATCACAAAGTAATACACATTTATGTATACATACCAATCAGAAAATTGGGTTTACACGTTCCATTAAAAATGTCCTCGTAGCTAGCCAGATCAAGGAATTCACTATCATTAAGATAATCCGAACGGCTGATCATTGTGTCTGTAAGGATAGTCATCTTGTACTGCTGCTTTGTAAGTCAATATTGACCTCCTGCCCCACCTATTTTAAAGGTGTCAATGATCTTCCACTGACCAATGGGTAAGTAACGCTGAACTCGAACCATTAGTGATTTTTTGCAAGACGCTTGGATCTTGTCACCCTATCACAAATATATGAGCGGGTCATTATTAGTTAAGTGACTTACTCGTCTATATATATATAAGTATCTATATTAAGTGAAATGATCTTACACTTTCGTCTACCAGGACGCACTCAAGAGTATCTCCTCCAAAGCTGGTGCTTTGCTTCCAAGAATGAAGCAGTTTCACTGTTAGTCGCCATTCATCTTTGTAAGGTTTGAGATCTTTAATAAGATTCTTTTTTTTTGTTTGACATGTTTGCTTTGAGAGGTCGATGAGAAGTCTCTAATTGTGTCTTCGTATATATAGATGAGTAAAATAATCTAGGTTAAGTTGTATCCGCAGCTAGTAAAGATATTTGAGAGATATTCTCATTTATGTTTTGTACAAAATCATATATTTAGCTCAATAAATGGTAACCAAGTAAGGTAGTTATATTTAATTTTTAGAATTACTTGATTGATCTTTTTAATTTACTTGTTCAGGAATTAAACCGAGTTTATGTGGGGAGGGATCAAAGATATTACCTTCAAAATGTGCCTTAAATGTAAGAGAATCTAATTGTATATTTAAAATTCTGTTTTTGAATTCATGATTATCAAAATCGGGAATATTAAATTAAATCATGTTTATGAGCTACATTAAATCGTTTGAATTAAGTAATTTATTTTTTAAAACATCTAAACCTGTTTCCAAACAGGCTGATTTTACTGAAGGCTATCCAAGTAGCCAAACAAATCGATTTTGTACTTCTGTTTTAATAATATAGATTATAAATTAAAACTACATGATAAAAGAGATTAAAATGAATTTTGGGACGAATTGTAAATTTTTACATCAGTAAAGTCCATGCAAAGAATAATCAGCTCAAGCATCCACCACCACATGCATTTAGTATCCGGACAACTTGATTACCAACTGGAAAAGTGTGTATATTATATTCAAAATATAGGCTTGATCGATCGATGACTATAACTTGTTTAAGATTTGGTATTGTTTGCCAATTACCATTTAGAAACGCAGTCTGAAGATGCTATCTTGACACACATGGTTTGATATAAGTTAGGTTTTAAGTTGTTTATATTTTAGATGCGCCTTGACATTATATAATCCAACACATGATATCCTCCGAAATTAAGTCATTTATGTAGAAAAAATTTAGAATGGTTGTCTATAAAGATACTTTTGATAAATGGACGATATGGTGCAGGGGAAGAGACAATTATTCAAATTCTTAACGTATTTGAATATTAGAAAATATGATCCTTTCTCCCATGCCATCAACATTAGAAACACAAAGGAACAGTCGCAAATAATGATCAAAACTGTAGAAAGTGTTGATTTTTTAAAAAACATAGAATGATGAAGATCAACTGATCAAATACGTACAGATACGTAAACAAATGAGGCAGACAGATACGTAAGAGTGCGGGAAAGGGATGGCCCATGTTGACCTCATATACATTTCTTATTGATTACATCATATTCTTATTGATTACATCATATTCTTATTCATATGTTAAATATATGAAAAACCATTTCTTATTTCTATCACCCGTAGCTTGAATTAAACAATCAAGGTCGGCAAAATTTCACAAGTAAATATAAGAAAAGGATAAGCCTCAATATATATGTATTGTACAAGCAGAACAGTGTTTATTCCGTATAGGCAATTCTAAAATATTAAGTAAGTGCACGGACATTTTTGAGAGGTAGTAATTACTCCCTGTGAGTCCGTGACTAAAGATATGAGTGAGATGTGAGACAACATTATATATTCCTTCCGTTTCATATTAATTGTCGTTCTAGGATTATGCACACAGATTAAAAAAACATTTAATTTTACATATTTTCTGAATTAAAACATCATTACGAATACATATAACCATATTTTAACCAATAGAAAAATATAATAGAGAATATTGTCAATAAATTTTGCATTGAAAACCGAAAACGACATTTATTTTGAAACAAAAATTCTACTCTACAATGACAAGTAATTTGAAACGGAGGGAGTATATAATACAGGAGCAACGATATACTATTGCAGACATTTTAATATAATTCCAGAAACAAAAGGGAATGGACAACCTCATGATAAATATGACAAGAGGTTAAGGGTTCCCTTAAATTGAATTATGTCCAAGATATTACCGTCGATTAGGTTTATACAGCTTTATGTTAAATACAATAATTGACTTTATGTAATAACTAATAACCAAACAGAAAAGGCTGAATGAGAGAAAAGGAAAGGCCAACAATCATTTACATCAGCATGATTAAACTATTGAAACTAATTAGAAAACGTCGTCTTCACATTAATTAAATATAATTTAAAAAAAATCGAATATACTAATTTGCATGCAATTAGTTAGTAAACTGCTAATTAAAATGTAATAAACTAAACTCAAATTTTATCAATTGAGACTATAGTAATTTGATATTGTTTGTGGAAACCATCTTAAAATTTGAGCAACACTGAAAATATATATTATTTTAGGAAACTAAAGACACTAAATTTAGTTAAAATTAATTTTTTGAATTTGCTAATAATTACTAGAGCATCTCCAACCCATAACATTATTAAGTGTCAAGATCACATTTTCTAAATGTGATTTCAACGCTAAAATAATTTTCATCTTCAATCTAACTCCAAAACATTATTTTATTGTGATTTTCACACTAAACCTCTCTAATCTAACACTAAATGTTATGCTATTTTAGTGCAACACTATAATTTTATACCAAATTTATTGTAAAAATATAGTACTACATAAAATAATGTAATTTTTAGTGTTAGATTAGAAAAGGTTTATACTACAATAGTGTGAAAATCACACTAAAATAATGTTTTGGAGTTGAGTTGGAGATGATCTTACTAATAAGATATCATTATTTTATCTAAATAGATGATGTTATACTGTTTTAGTAAATTCGTTATACATTATTGTCGATTTATAAATAACATTTAATATAGTTATAAATTCAAAATATTTCTAAGACAACATTAACAATTTATTTTTAATAATGTTGTATGAAACACATTTATATTAATCTTGAGTATATTATTTGGTGTAAAAGTATTATACAAAATTTTATTTTGGGATTTTTAAACTTAAGATTAGTTTAAATTATTCATTAGCAATATTTCATCTTAAGTTTATAACTAACAACTGTTATCAGCTTTTACAGATAAAAATGTTATCGGAGTTTAGTCATAGAAAATGTTATCAGAATTTCATCTGTGAGATATTAAAATAAACCCACAACATTATTGTATGTGATTATTTGTTTCCGGTTCCTACTCTCAACCTAATTTTTCCTTTTGACCGACTATATCCACTGCATATATACAGTTACATTTAGAATTGCATTTCTTATATATATTGTCGAGCACTGATGTTGATGAATACATTACATATATGATAGTTTTTTTTATATTTGTTTGGACGTAAACTATTTTTCTCCGGTGGAAGAAATTACTCTATTTTATTTTATAGTGTTATTTTGGGCATTTTCAGCCTTTAGATAAATCTAAAGAGCGGGCCAAATGTAATCTAATTCAGTTTACATAGTTTTGATCAATTTTTTTTTAGCATAGACATTTGCTTTTCAATTTAGTTTTATTTTTATTTTAGGTTTGTCGGTTCTAAAGATATAGTACCATTCGGTTAATATTTATAAAATTCGGTTCAGTTTCAACTAGGTTATTGGTTTTGGTTCGCTTCAGGTAATAATGTTAGAATAAAACATATCTTGATTCTGCTCGCCTTGATATTCTGTCATGACCCGGGTTCAAGTCTCAATATAATTTTTTAACAAAAAAAACATATTTTGAACACCAAAACGGCAATGTGTGAAAACCAATAGTAAAAGATCTGACAAGATCGTACATATAGAGACCAGAAGACAAATCCCAAAAATAAGTTTCACTTAGGGGGTGTATTCAACCTAACATTTGAGGTGATTTGATTTTTAATGGAATTTTAGATGATTTTAATAAGTTCCAGAGATTTGAGTGATTTTTGTTTAACCACTATAGAATATCACCTAAAACCATAGGATTTGAGTTTTAATTTTTTTAACTAAGAAACTCCACCCGAACACCCTAAAATCACCTAGAAACTTTAAAACTCTACAACTTAAAATATGTTCAATAACAGTGGATTTCAGAGTACTTTACGAAATGTCAAGTTCAATAACAGTGGATTTTAAATGAGTTTTTAAAATTCATGTTTGAATAACAGTGGATTTATCATTTTAATACAAATCACCTAAAACTCTCAGTTGAATACACCCCCCTTAAATTATATTACATACTACAGTAGAAATTCCTTAAGTTAATAAATACAATCTCTTATCTATACTAATAAAGTAGGCTTTTTTATCTCCATGGGGGAAAATCCGCCATGTGTCATCTTATTATTTGCTAATGTTTTCAAATTGGACTTTATTTTTCTATTTGGGCTTCTGTTTATATTGATTTCGATTTGGGTTTCTTATACTTTGCTTCAGACCCAGTGAAAATATGTTTACCTTTCTTCTTGCATTATTCCTTACTAACCTCCACCGATAAAATTTGCAGAGATCAAAGACGACAACTACCTATCCGTAACGTCTCAACTTTGCATTGACCACCTACTTTACTTCCAACCTTAACGTAATTAACCCACTCTTCCACTCTGCAGCATTCAATTGATCTCATCATATCTTCAAAGTAACCGAGAAAAACTTTAAGTATAAAACCCTGACTGTTTACATCTCAGCAATCTACAATGACGCTATCACAAAAAATTAGTGAGCTGAGATGTGGAACCTCGGAACATAAAAGTAAGTATCATCAACCCTAAACTTGTGGGAGGTCACTCTTTGTTTCCCTTAATGTAATTCCAAAGTTTGTTGTCCGTATTATGACGTCTTGCTTATGTGCCATTGTTTTGCATGTTGTTATTTCTAAATGCTACATCTGGAACACATATTTAATTTGACAAAGACAGTACGGCTAGACAGTACGGCTAGCCAGCACCTGTACCGCAAGTATGTTTCTCCCAAATTATTTGTAACAATTAAAGAAATACCATTTATGGTTACTGATATATCCAAACATCAACCACCTCGGCTAGTGTAGTACCCACAGAATCGTTGCAGGAAGTAGTTTACGGCCGTGTTCTGAAACTTGAGACCATCACAGTTCCTGAGCTTAACACATACGTTCTCAATTCTCACCCGCAGGTAATTAGCAAACCTATATACTTCCACATGGATCCTCATCAGTTAGGCGATTTAATCAGGTCGTAATGTATTGCCATATAGTCAGTCGACTTCCTATTCAATGGGAAAGTTTAGGCAATATGCTTGAATTAATAAGTGTCTATTTACTGAAATTTTAAAGCTTTGAACTTTCTGTCTCTGTTTTGTTTGGTTCCTCTTTTCCTGAGGGAATTGTTGGCTTTGTAATTAAAGAAAGCGTGAATGACATTGTGATGGAGCCGAAAAGGTGGTAAAAAGAAGTCTAGAAATTGGTTTATTTGTTCTTAGTTTACGAAGCTCCCCTCGGTTACATCATTGAAGACGTTCACCCAAACGATTGGAATCAAGAAATTCAAGTCTTCTGTCTACTCCATCGTAAGCTTCTTCCCATCATTTTACTCTTTCTTCCAATCATTTTACTCTCAAGTCAATCATGACAGTATCCGGAGTTGTATCGTGCACTTAGTCTCCTAATATACTTCAAGCTCTCTTATACTTTTCAGTTTATAATTTCCTTTCGTCTAAGATCCGTTTCGACTGGTTTCCCAATCTAATCGTTCTCAAGTCCTGTCGCTCACACAACAAGGTGAGATGGCTTTGTTTGCAAATCGGTTTCGAAGGTTACGAGAAGCAGCTCAAGGTCATCTTTAAGACTCCAAGGGATTTGGTCTACGTGCTCTGATCAAGTCGCAGTTGGACTAAAAATTCACTCCTGCTGCATATGCGATCGTGCTCTGAGTCCAGTTTCTTTATCTACCCCTACAAAGTCATCATCAAGACTTATGGGTAAGGTGTCACCTTCTTCATCTCCACATATGAGTGAGAGCGGGAGCAAGGCTGCAGACCCAGGTTGGACATCACCAGAGCCTACAACTAAGAAGCCACTGAGGTGTAACAATCTTGAGTAGATGTTATAGGGGCTCTCAATTATCGTTCAGCCCAGCTATCATCTATCATATTTTTATAGTTTTTGCTTCCAGTTTAATGATTGTAAGGCTTATTAGGTCTCTGTCTATGAAAATATTTGGGTTTTGATATCTTAAAATTAAACACTTCTACACCTAAGTGAGTCAAGAACACAATATTTCCCAGCTTCTTATTTTCTCTTCCAAACACATTCCATCGAAGTTAAATTCACTCCACAGGAAATAGCTTTCCCCGGCACACAACGTTTTCTTAACTTCGGGGATATAAACATAAGAACGTAGCTGGGTGGATGTCGTCCACCTGAGTGCAAGCCCAAAGTCGACCTTCAGTTCGTCAAAAGATTTTAACACAAGAAAAATTCCAGAAAATATTTGAGCGTTCTTCACTTTTGCCAATTTTTTTTTTCTTTGCTAAAATAATGACTGCATACAATGCTGTGACACCGATTAACAGCCCAAACATGTCACTTAATTAACCACTTGGCATCTTACTAGAAGAGTCAAATTTAAATATATGGATGTCGAAAACTACATTTCTAAATGGAAAATAGTACAGCAATGTAAACACTATGATTAAACTATATTAGGCACAATTATCAATGCACATTTGTATAACACTTTGCCGGTCAAGTAAACACTGTGTATCAAGTTGACTCTAAAGAATTGTCCGATTGTCCAATTAGCACCATCCACTATCCTAGACATATATAACAAACTTAAAAACTATAATAAACAACAAAACAATTTAGTCCATCGTAACGGTAAACTAGATGGAATAATCTGGAAAAAAATCCGTGTTTTAATTTACAATAAACATTACAAACTAAATATATATATATATATATATGCATCTTAATAAACATGAGAGTACTTTATAACATAAGTATTTTATAACATCAATATCATTTTGAAGATAAAAGTATTTAACCAATACATCTACAATGCACCTGCTAACAAATTGCCACATTCATGACATGGACAAAGTATGCAAGGATTGTTATTACTAAGAGGATAAAAGAATTTGTTATCTTCGTTCAAACAAGATAATCACAAAATAAACACATGCATTTACATGTTTTTCTTTTGGAACATCAACTTTACTTATGTTTTAGGATCAAATATATTTACATTGATGCAACTATCAACTATTTATTCTATTGTTATTGAATCGATCAGTGAAAATCATTTATGCTATTCCTCTTTTACCTAAGTAACTTCAAAACAAAGTAATACACTAAAATTGCGTATCATTATCAAATGGATTAAAAAAAAAAATTGAACTCATTTGAGAATAAAATATACGAACCCGGCGCGTAGCGCCGGAATACTGCTAGTAAATTAATATAGTTCACCAATTTTAAATTGGATTAGTATAAAATTTGACACAATTCAAAAAAAAAAAAATTTAAAAAAATCTTATATAAATATATAGTTTCAATATAAACATAAATTAATGATTAGTATACATAAATATATTATATATTTTGTCTATATTCATATTAATTTTTCTTAGTTTTCTAAATATATTCATGTTTTTATTTACATATAATTCATTTAAATTTGTAGTATATAGTTTCTATACACCAAATGATTTAATATGAAAAATATAAATCTGTATCTATAAAATTTAATCAATACATATATCATAATCTAAAATATTATTCTTATTTTTTACATAGAATATATTTGAAATTTTAAAAAAACTAAAACAAATTTGAATAAATTAATAATTTTCTAAATTAAGAAAATATGAGAATCCCATCGGTGGTAATTTATAAAGTTTTTACAATATATAAAGCAACTCATTGCTATATTCACCTCTAGATACTGTAATAGGGGAAAAAGTGCCCAGCCCATCTCTATTTCCTCCTGTAAAATATAAATTGTTACTTTTCTCTATTTATAGAGGAAAAATAGTATTCCTCTATTATAAGCATATTTTTATTTTCAAAACCGTCGTTTATTTATTAAATTTTAAAATTATAACTAAAACACTTATTTTATAGGTAAATACCATTTTTATAAAAATAGAATCATATTTACTATTTACCTAATAATCTTTTAAGGAAACTTTGGTCTAAAAAAAGTCATAATTTTTTGAAAATCTGATAAAAACTAAAACTAAATAGAGTTCATTTTCGAATTTCATATATAAAAATATTTGTTGTAAATAAAAATATAGTTTTTAATAATATTTTTTCTAAAGATAAAAATAGATGAATACATTGAATAGAAATACATTTCTATTTTAGAGATAAAATAGAAAAATACATTAGAGATGATCTATCAATAAGCAAAACTTTCTACCCGAAGTGCTTTGTTCGAGGCTCAGCCAGCTACTAAAAATAAATTAACAATCAGTTTTTGTTTCTAAACCAAAAAATATGGGTTTTGACGCAGTCTTTCTTATCATCAAAAAAAGAAAGTTTACAATAACAAGAAAACCCGTCATAAAGGAGAAAAGCTTACAACAAAAAGTAATTAAATTTCTGGATAAGCTTTTAAAAATGGCACCATGTGAAAAGTGTATGATGTATCGTAATAATATGTAAATTTGAATCGGGTTGTTCCGGTTCCAATACGCTAACCGGGACAGAATCGGGCTCCTATGTAGTACTTTATTTTCAAGATATTTTCATAAAGTTCGAGACTATATTTAACAGGCCTAACATAGGGTCCATGTATTAATCGGACAAAAGGTTTGGTCTGAAAATCTCATGCTGCTGATTATATATGTTTAAGTTGGGTACTTAACTCTTGTTCACAGCAACGTTAATATATTTATCTGTTAAGACAATAAAATAACATTCGTGCTGTTCAATATATATATAATAACATTCGTCTGTCCATATGGAGTGGAGTGTATTACTTATTAAGTTTATTGACTATCAAGTTAATTACACACTTAATCACAGCATTTGTGTAAGACATCTGATTTGTGTCAGTATACTCGTCCATTATTCTTGCCATAATTCTCTGTATTTAGAAGCAATCTTGCATCTAAGTGCAATGAACTTCCATAGACATCTCATTTCTCTTCTTACAAATATATGTTTACTATTAAATCCAGGTGTGTCAGATACCTACCAAATCAAACTTGGATTCTTTGTCTAATTTTAATTATTACCAAGTTCATAATCAAAAGTCTATAAATACCGTACATGTATATGTACACAAATGTACATGCACACTGTATAAATACTTAGGTTTTGATTGGCACGGCAGATGAAAAAGCAGTAGCAGTATGCTATAGAAGTTGTATGCAGCAGAAGCAGTATACTCTCATAAATCTAGTTAATAAAGTGATTGGCAGAGCAGTTAAAGCAGTATATGATTTATATATAAAACTATTTTAAAAATTAGTATAAAATATATTATTTATTTTATTTTAAATTATATAGATATATTTATAATATATATTAATTTTATAATTTTATTCACAATAATAAATCATATTTATTTTTATATATGTCATCTTCTGAATGTATAAATATTATTATTTTTTTAAAAAGTAAAATATATTTTACTTTTTAATAAAAAATAAAATTTTCTTTTCTAAAAAAAAAATTAAAAATTATTATTTTATATTTAAAAATAAATTTTACTTTTAAAAATAAGAATGTATTTTAAAAATAAAATAAGATTTATTTATTTGAATACTAAAATTTAATTAAAAGTTTATTTTTTATAGATTGAAACTTATTTTGAAAATAAAATTTTTTAAAAAGTAATATTTTATTTTCTAAATAAAAAAATATTTATAAAAAAATAATAAAACTTATTATTATTTTTTTAAAGTAAAAAATATATTTTAAAAATAAAAAATTATTTTATTTATTTTTAAGAAAATAAAAAAACTAAACATATTATTAAACAAAATAAATTATTATTTTTTTAATTTTTTTTTTATATATTGTAAATGCAAATGCTCTCTCAAAAGCTTCATATGAGAGCATTTGATGAAGAGCATTTAGAGAGCATTTGCATCTTCTAAATGCTATTCTAAATGCTTTGGTAAAAATTGTTGACTGGATAATAAAGAGCATAATGCTCGTGCTAATACTCTACCAATCACCCTCTAAGTGTACGTAGTGGCATGTGGCCATAGTCTGGCTACTTCTATCACATAATGTATTTTTGTCACTATATGCTTTACATTTTGATGCTTTGCATAATTTATTTTATCAGATATTACGATGATCAATATAACGTACTTTTAACCGAAATGCTTAATTAGTTTTTTTTTATTAAAAGAAATGCTTAATTTAGTTCAATGTGAACTGAGTCGAAGGCGCTACTTTTTGGCTGCTACCAAATTTAAACGGCTTAACAAAGGCCATGTTAATGGTTAAACATATTAAAACATAAGAGCATCAGCATTCAAAAAACTCTCAAAATCAGTTTTCTCGTAATATAATAATGATAGAAATTGAAACAAAGTACAAAATTGTAAAGGAGAAAAAGCTGGACCAAGAAAAACTAGTCAACATTTAGTGGTTGTATGAGAGCTAGAGCTTGTATTTTCTCCTCTTTTTGTTTTTTAATATCTCGTATTTTTTCATTTTTTGTTATTCAAATGTTAAAAGTTTTGTTTATATACTTAAAAATGAAGTTGCTCAGAAAAAAAAAACTCAATAATGAAGATGCTCTTTAAAAATTTCTATATATAGTAGCTAAAAGAATCTCCCAAAATTAAGTTAATAAAAAATATAAAAATGATGAAATATGAGAGAAAACCTCTCATTTAAGAAAGTCAAAAGTTTGAGAAACTCATATAAATTTTGTTTTCTTGTTATTCGTCCATTTTTATTTATTTAGAATTTAATTGTAATATTATATTATATTAATATTTATCACGATAATTTTTGGTTAAAAATTATATGAATACTGAGGGTCTAATAATTACTTATTAGTTAACGCTAGGAAATAGTTGAATTTTTTGCAGTGACTCTGTTGCTTTCTTTTCTTCGATAACATTTGGTTTTCTGGGTCATCAAACTTTTTAGTTATGTATATAATCAAATCAGTTATGCTCACGCGAATTCCAGAGATTTTTACATTTTTTTGGTGGATTTATTACAACCCTTTTTTAAAAATGCTAGAACGAACCGGAACTTCTAATTCTGGTGGTAAAGGGTTCACGGATGTAAGTTTCGCCATTTGGATTCGAATTCTGTCCGGTGGAAAATTTACATGCGGTAACTTTAGCATCCAAGATCAAAGAACTGTTCACGATGATCCACATGATGACCAGAACAAGCTAGGTCCTTGATCGCTTCGGTCTGTAGTTTAGACAATTTCAATGGAGTCAGGACACACAATTATAAAAAAAAATGAATATTGAAAATGTTCTGTTCAAAAATTTTTTTTTTTGGTAAGAGTTCTGCTCAATATTATGATGAGTTGTTTATAATATTTTTTTTTTGACTAAAGTTGTTTATAATAGTTTCGATATAAAACAGCACTTATGCATAAAATTTCGAATGTCTTACTTATATATTTGAAAACAAAACAAATATTGTTGCTTTCAGTTTTTTCCTTTAGAAAATTTGTTGATTGGTCTGTAAAATCAAACAAAAGTTAAGAACTAACTGAAATTATTGGAGGCTCGTCTAAAGTTCTTTATTAACTAGTCACATAATGTAGTTGATCTATTCTAGTGAAGCTAATGGGACTACATACATAACTATTATTTCCGATACTAGATCTTCGGAACTCCATTAGAACACGGTTTTGTTTAGATACAAAAACTGCAGAACATCACACACCATATAGTTGATTGATAGAAAATGATATTTTCGTCTATCAATTTTAAACTTTTTATGAGCATTAGATATAGATTTTCGTAGTTGTTTTGGTCAATCTTTGAATCAAAATTGGAAATCGAATAGTTCAAAATAGCTACATATACTAATACATCGAACCGGATTCAAGAGACGTGAACTTTAAACAGGTCCAGATCATTTCCAATTGCTCATCACTATTCATTAATGGTTGCATTTTTTTTATGGTTGCCTTATTCTAACCGTATTATTGAATTGCGATTCAAATTAATATTTTTATACTCTCTCTGCTTAATATTAAATGTTATTTTAGTTTTTAAAGTTTGTTTTCGTTTAATATTTTTAATACATATACTAAATGAATTTTTCAGCTTTTACTTCTATTTTTAATTCATTAACTAACAAAATTAAATAAATTAATATATTTAATAAGGGTAAATTAAGAAAATTACGAATTTTCTTAATCTGTAGGTAAAAACTTTAAAGTGCTCTTATTGTGAATCTGAGAGAGTAGGATACAGTATTATTCTAAAGTATATTACTTGAAAAGTAAAGCTTTACGTCTGTTTAAAATGAAGATTTTAGTCGTATACATTGTGTATATACGCATCATATATATAACCTTTTATATAAAAGACAGATATTTAGTATTGTAATAAAATTTATATCGGGATCATAAACGGGGACACAATAATTGCAAAAAGGGAATCAAAATGAGTACAGCAAAGCAAAATGCACATAAAGGTAGAGCATATATGACCTTCATTTTCGTGCATGGTCAAGTTTATTTATTTATGTAGTCTCACTACTTCCCTGCCAATTAATTTCCTATATTTTTATTTTCTGAAGCTAAAGATCTCTCATCAAATTTTATAATTTCTTGGAATTTGTTTGTCTCTTAGGATCCATGTTCCTTCCCTGCAATTCTTATTACTGATTTTCTCTTTTATATTTATCAGTTTAAAAATATATTTTTTAGAATTTCACACATATTAAAAATATTAAATTTTGATTATAAGTATTATACTTTTTGATTATTTATTTTCCACAATTTGAAACAAATAGAAATTTAATCAATAAAATAAATTTCATATTTTATAATTTATTATCATTATTATGTAATAAAAGCATATAAAATGTAAAACAAAATACTTTTTGAAATATTTTTCAGAAGATATTATATTATTTTCAGCATTCATTTGTAATAATTGAATCGGAAAAATAAGTTTTTTAAGTCAACTGACATAATCTAAACTTTACCCACCAAAAAAAAAACATAATCTAAACTTCATAAAGACTATTTTTTTGGTAAAAGACTTTAACTTATTTTTCTTTTCTTTTTTAACTTGTAGTTAAATATTCAGGCATAAATTTTAAGAATTTTCTGATAAACCGGTCATTAAAATGTCAAATATAACCAAAATTATGTTCCTCTTGATTTCATTTTTATAAGACCTTTCCAACTCTTTTTGTGCTAAACTTTTTTTTTGTCAGCCTGCTTAACTTTTATAAACCAATTTTACTACGTAACGTAAGTGTAATAATAGTGGAGAAACATTAATGTCAGAAGTAGGTTGCTCCAAAAAAAAATGTCAGAAGTAGAAGTGAGAAGAAGGGTTTACCTGAAAGAACGAATCTACTTGGAAATTGAGAAAGTTTCGAGGCCATCGAGGATGAGGTACCATATCACTTGACCGATGTATTAAAAGTACAGAAATACATTAACAACCTCTTGGTGGACAAAACTTTTCTGAATCAATTTTGTTTTTGAATAGTTTCTGTTTATATCTAAACAAGTTGTCGACAATATGTATGACGTATTTTGTTAAGCATAGGTCGTTACACTTATTTGTCCAAGTTGTTAAGTTGCATTTCTTTATCACCAACCTAAGTTGTACTACCGAATGAAGAATTGATCTTCATATATTATCACACAATTATAGAACTTTAGAAACGACCCGTGTTTGTTACATTTGGTAATGAAATTTTTGGACCTAACAAAAGCAAAAACAAAAAAAAAATGGCAGTGAGATAGGAGCACATCTATGTTTTGTTTTTGTTACAACCTTAAACAATTTTGATTTTTTCCAGAGTTTGATTTTATATTTTATGGCCTATATATGTAGATTATAAACCAAAACTCAATGTAACTATCGGAATCTTTGGAAGAAAAAAACTAAAATTTGTTTGACACTTAATGCAATTACAATTTCCATTATAGTCGTAACTGGAATAAAAAAGCTTAAATTTCAAGTCTTACATATACAGTAAACCATTGGACCATTAACTCACTATTAATTCTTTTTTAGATCTAAAGAGTTTCAACGCCGACATTGATAAAACTCCGGATAATGAAAAAACTATTTTTAGTGGACAGCTGATTCAGCGATCGAGTTTAGCAACATCAGATTAAATCACCATATACAGATACAAATTTTGTCCAAGTATTGTTTTATTTTTAAAAAGAGATATACAATAGGATAGTTTAAAAAAACTATCACAAATAGATTTAATTGAATAGGTAGATGATAATTATAATGCTATTATATATATATATATATATATATATATATATATATATTAAGATAAATAATATTTTTTTAAAAAAAATTGAAACTTTAATTTTCTAAAAATAAAATTTCTATTGTTATAAAAAAAATTCATAATTATTAACGATTTTTTTTGTTAAGTTTAGGACATTCCTGAATATGTATGATATCTTCATAAATTTGTGTTTAAGAATATATTTCTATATGTGTATGATATCTTTGAAAACTATACTGAACAAGTATAATATATTGTAAAATTTAGGAAGATATTGATAAATATGTATAATATTTTCATTAAATTTGGAAAACTTTCATAAATATATATTAAAAATATTTTCCTAAATGTATATTTTGAGAAAAAATTCGTCATATATTTATGAATATCTTACTGAATTTAAATTATATATGTATTTAATAACCTATTCTTAAATATGTATATCATCTTCTTAAATTTTTCCGAAATTTTTCATAAATTAGATATCTAAATTTGTAGAGATATTATATATATTTAAAACAATATTCATAATTTTTCAAGAGATAATATAATGAGTAGTATTTTTTAAATAGCATATAAATCAAATTCAAATGATCACATACACATTTAAGAAGAAATTCTTAAATATACATATAATTTATAATCTCTCTGTTTCATAATAAGTATCATTTTAGGTTTTTTATTTTGTTTCAAAATAAGTGTTATTTTACAATCCAATGTAATTTAGTACATTAAATCTATTTTTATCCTTTTGAATAAGCGATAGATTTTTATTTAAATCATTTCATTTAATTAATTACACATTAAATAGGGATATATTAGTTTTATTATATAATTTTCTTAATCTCCGGTAAAAATGTCAAAGTGACACTTATTAAGAAAAGGATGAGTATTCAAGAAGCATAGTTATACATTTATGAAGGCATTCACGAATTCGGAACTATTGCTTTCTTTTTAGAAAAAATCAGGAATATATTATACATGTTTAAAAGGCCGGCCTAATTTTTAAGAAAATTTTTGTTCCAAAAAACATTTATTTTTTTGCTTTTTTAATTAAAAATTGAAAAATATTTTATTATTTCGAATTTTAAATATTTATTTTATGTATAAATTACTAACTAATTATAATAAAAAATAAAATTGTCATTTAACCTATTGACTTTTGAGTGCTATTTTAAAAAAAAAAACTAAAAAACAAGCTATTAGTTAAGTACTTAAGTGTTATAAAAATTTTGAAAATATTTAGGACATTGTATTAGTAATTTCTTACCAACGTTTAAAATAAATTATTACATTAATATTTTAAACATATATTATTAATACTTATGAAAAATATCCAAAAAATTCATATGACATTTTGCTGAAAATCTCTGAAATTTTAAAATGATCGTTAATAGATAGTAATATTAATCTATATTCATATTTAAATATCAAATATTAGTATTAATTTATTTTGAGGGAATTTGGTTAGAGATTATCTCACCTTACATACTTCTTATCCAAGTCTCTAATAGAGATTATTCAACCTATAATCCTGAAATGTGTAATCAATATTATGTCTACCAGAACTTAGTCATAGCTAGTGTTAATTAACATAACAAAAACCCATTCAATCTGTATATTAAAATATTAACTTAGACAATATTTATAAATAACCTTTTGAGATTTAGAAATTAGCATTTGACTAGGAAATGTATAGCCTAATAACTTGCGACTATTCAAATTCAAATTTAGCATAATACTATATATAATAAAAATATATCTCATGACAGATTGTGCTAAATATGTCAGAAAAGGAAACAATGAGGACAAAGTAGTCGGAATGACATAAAAACAAAAAGCAAGTAACAAATTAGAAAAGTTTGTTTTGGGTTTACGTAATACGTTATACATTTACGAATATGAAGTATATCTTTGTTTTATTTTATGTTTGTTTGTGGGGGGAGAATGTGAGGAGAGTATTGAAACACGACTGAAGAGAGAAGAAACAGACAATCGAAGACAGATCTTATCTCTATCATTCCCACGACTCTTCTCTTTGGAAACACAAAGCTGTGTTATTTTTAAAAGTAATTATTATTATCCTCAGTTATTTATTACTCCCTCTGTCCCACTTTAAGTGGTGTTTTAGGGTTTTTTTTTTTGTTCCATTTTAAGTGATGTTCTCTTTATTCTAGAGAAAATTAAATGTCAATTTAAATTTCTGACCAATTACAAAATACTGTATCATTTTTTAATTGGTTGAACTAATTTTATTAAATGATATTTTTATGCAATCAAGATAAATTACATAAAATTTTACATTTTCTTAATCTTTGTGAAAAAACCTTAAAACTCACATAAAATGGGACAGAGACACACAATTTTCGAAAATTTATGAACAATGCCTAAACTTTAAAGAGATGTGTCATGCACGTGATGAGAAAAAAGACTAAATAAGGAAAGGCTGTACATAGAAATCTTCTTGGTTAAGAGACAAAATATCTTTTCTAGGCTTTGGTCCATGTATCTGCCTTTTTCTTTTTCCTGTTAGTTTTTAATATAACTATATCCTTACTATTCTAGAATCATAACCAAATTCTTTCTAATCTATTAAATTGTAGTGTCACGAAAAGACATAACGAAAATGAATGAATACTATTGTAACTTGTAAGGAAACTATATGTATACCATAGAATAGAAGAAAACTATGTGTAAATTGTAATGTTTACTCGTAATACAAATGTCGGTATGTCGAGATCTAACATAATTAAGAATGAGGTAACTGGATGATTTGTTAGGTGGTGAATGGAGTGCACGTGCTTGAGAAGTTAGTAGTAAGCTAGAAAATGAAGGATAATGCGATAACATGTGCCTGATCCCGACAAAACACATCTCACATGTATATATAGCTATGTTACATATATAATATGTTCAAAAAACCAAAATGTGAAATCTATACACCCTAAAATATCAGGAGATGACGATCCCTAATGTTTATATAGGATATTTATATGGCCACAAAACACCCACCTTATCATATTTCTGTGTCCTTGGAATATGGTGGACTTTTTACATTTATATCAGGAGTATTATTCCATACTCAATATATGAAATTTATATGTCTAACTTTATACGTTTTAATTTATATTTTACATATATTACACTAGAAACGCATACGCATATCTTACATACACTAGATCATAGAACTATAGATAATTTTTGTAGAAATCACGACAAGAATATGGTTTCACAATGAGAAGTCCTTTTTATTAATCAATCACAAACTCCTCAAATCACAACTCACAATCGTATGTTATGCACATCAACGTGCATTCACTTATATAGGACTTAACATATTCCTATTCTAACTTATCATTATCATAATTCCTATTCTTAGAGATAAACACAACATAAGAAAAGGAAACTTGTTTCACAAGTATTTATCCAAGCTTATCCAACAATCTCCCCCTTAAGCTTGAACTTCTTCTCACACACATCTTGAAGACCAATCAGCTCCCTCATTTCTTTAAACTTCATTCTACCAAGTGACTTGGTAAGGATATCCGCCTTTTGCTTGCATCCAGGAACATGCTCGACCTCAACTAGCTCATTCTCAACACACTCTCTTATAAAGTGGAATCTTCGGTGAATATGTTTGCTGCGACCATGAAACACAGGATTTTTGCTTAACGCAATAGCAGACTTATTATCAACCTTAATCACCACCTTCTTGATTTCTTTTCCCACAACTTCACTTAGGAGTTCCTGCAGCCAAATAGCTTGTTTGGCAGCCTCTGTTGCTGCCATAAACTCGGCTTCACACGATGACAGGGCCACTATTTCTTGCTTCGTTGAGCACCATGTGATGGGGCTCTCGCCGAGGTAGAATATGTGTCCAGTGGTACTTCTACCGTCGTCCACATCCACGTTATGAGAAGCATCGCTGAAACCTAGTAGCTCTCCTTCTCTACTCCGAGCATAATGTAGACCCAAAGTGCAAGTACCTCGAAGATATCTCAGAACTTGCTTCAAAGCTACGCCATGTGACGTCCTAGGATCCTGCATATATCGACTGAGGACGCCCACACTGTAAGATAGGTCCGGTCGTGTATGCAATAAATATCTTAGACACCCAATAGTACGTCTATACTCTGTTTCATTGATTTTCTCTTCGGTGATAGACTTAGAAAGAATCCCATTCTGTTCCATTGGAGTAAGTGTTGGATTACACGAGCCCATCTTAGCTTCGTCAAGTATCTTTAGGGCGTATCGATTCTGATTAAGCACGATTCCATCTCTTCTTTGCGAGACTTCAATTCCAAGATAATACGTTAACAACCCGAGGTCGCTCATCTCAAACTTGGTTTGCATCTCCGTTTTGAACTCTGATATAAGCTTAAGAGAAGAACCAGTAACCAAAAGATCGTCGACATAGACAACAACAATTAGTACCTCATGCGCGCTTTCTCGTCTGTATAGGGATGGCTCCTTTGAACACCGTTTAAACTTCAGACCCTTGAGAATTTGATTAAGCTTTAGGTTCCATGCTCTCGGTGCTTGACGTAGCCCGTACAAAGCCTTCTTCAGTTTATACACCTTATGCTCTTCTCCTGGGATAACAAAACCTTCTGGTTGATTAACATACACATTCTCCTTTAGTTCTCCGTGTAGGAATGCGGTTTTGACATCAAGATGATGTATCTCCCATCCATGTGATCCTGCAAACGAGATGATCATCCTAATGGTTTCAATGCGAGCTACAGGGGCGAATACTTCTTCATAGTCGACTCCATGACGCTGAACGTATCCTTTTGCCACCAACCTAGCTTTATATTTGATAATGGTTCCGTCTGCGTTACGTTTGATTTTGAACACCCATTTAACCCCAATCGTCTTTACTCCCACAGGTAACTCGACCAAATCCCACGTATTGTTCTTTTCGATTGAGGAGATCTCTTCTTTACACGCATCTATCCAAACCTTTAGATCCTTAGCCTCATTGAAACTCCAAGGTTCTTCATTGATAATCATTAGTAGTTTTCCACTCTCTACTTCTGCCATCAGAACATAATCATTGAGATATGTGGGCCTTGAAGATACCCTAGTAGATCGTCGGAGATGTCCTGTATTTTCTTCGACGTTGCCATCCTCATCGCTATCTTCCTTCTCTGTTTCTGTATTTTCATTGTTGTCACTAATTTCTTCATTGTCACTAGTAGCATCAAGAGGCTCTGAACTAGTTTCACCATTGGTCTCGTGACTCTGAGCTATAATAAACTTCCCAGAATCGTTGCTGTTTGTTGTCTTTGTCCAATCCCACTCTTTGTTCTCGTCAAATACCACGTCGCGGCTCACAACTATGCGTTTTGTGTTTGGATCAAGGAGTCTGTAAGACTTAGATCCTGGTTCTGTTCCAATGTAGACAAGAGTTTTAGATCTGTCGTCCAACTTCTTCCTTCCAGCAGCCTCTGTTCGTGCGTAACAGACACAACCAAATACTCTTAAATGTGAGAGGTTAGGCTTTCGATCCTTTAGTGCTTCGTATGGAGTCATTCCTTCAAGTGATCTTGTTGCTACTCTATTTATCAGATATGTAGCGTGCCTGATTGCTTCCCCCCATAGGTAGTTTGGTAAGCTCATATGCTTTAGAATAGATCTCGTCATCTCTAGGAGAGTCCTGTTACGTCGTTCTACAACCCCATTCTGTTGGGGTGAGTAGGGTGCAGTGAGATGATGAGTGATGCCGGTTTTGTCACAGTAAGCCTGAAACTCCCTTGATACAAATTCACCTCCTCTATCAGTTCTTAATGTTGTCAACTTGTTCCTTGTCTCTTGCTCCACATGTTTTTGAAATATTGTGAACTTCTCGAATGCTTCACTCTTCTCTTTGATAAGTATAGTCCACATATAACGCGAGTAGTCGTCGATGAGGACAAATATGTATCGTTTATGTGCTGGTGTTGATGGTGTAATAGGTCCACATAAGTCAGCATGGATCAGCTCGAGAGGCCTTGAAGCTCGAAACGAAGTGGCTTGAGGAAAAGGCTTCCTGGTTTGTTTACCCTTCAAGCACGAGACACATGTTTCTGTGTTCTCAGGCAAGGCAGGTAACCCGGTAACAAGCTTCTTCTTGACCATTGCCTTCAACGTTTCTTTGTTAACATGACCCAAACGTGCGTGCCACGTTTCACTTTCAGTTCCATTCCTTAGTTGTAAACACTCGATAAGATCTACTTGTAACATGACCTTGTAAAGACGATTTTTACTCCTTGTGGTCTTTACCATTAGTTGTCCATGTTTGTCGAGTAATCTTAGCTCATTATCCTTCATGTTTACTTCGCATCCAACCTCTGTTGCTTGTCCTAGAGAGACGATGTTGCTTTTCAATGATGGTATATAGTATACATCGTTCAGAGTTTTCTTTCCTTCTCCAACAATGAACCGAATGGAGCCTTTTCCCATTATTTTAACACGTGAATCATCTCCGAACCGTACTACTCCAGTTATGGTCGTATCAAGTTCCTTGAAGAATATGCGGTTCCCACTCATATGGTTGCTGGCCCCATTATCTAGATACCATACATCTTTTGTATCACTTTCTGTGTCGAAAGTCTTAGGATTCACGTTTTGTTCGTTGAGGTAGACAATCTCGTTCATCATCAACGCATCTGCTTCATGAGTATCATCGTCTTTCTTTCCTTCCTTTTCTACAGTTTCTTGTAGTTTCAACATCTTATCAGGACAATCTGTCGCATAATGACCAAGTTTATCACAGGAGAAACATGTTATGTGAGAGGCATCTCCTCCGAATCTTCCTTGTTTATATGCTTCACGTTGTTGTATAAAAGATCCGTATCGACCACGACCTCTGCCTCGAAAGTTTGATCTTCCACCACGACCTCGACCTCGTCCGTAGTTTCCATAATTCTCCTGGCTCGTAGTTGAATTTGCATACATCAATTTTCCTGTGCTATCAGCTTCTTCTTCCTCGTCTTCAGCTAATCTATCTTCGTATGTTTTCAGCCTTCCCACAATTTCTTCAAAGGTTGTATTATTAAGATCAAGAGTCTGCTCAAGTGAAGCTACCATCTGGAGATACTTCTTTCTCGGTACTCCTTTTAGTATTTTCTTTACCACCTTGGATTCCTCTATCACTTCTCCTAGAGCTGCAGCTTTGGACACGATTTCTGTTAGCTTGTCTGAGAAGTTATCGATTGTATCACCTTCTTTCATCTTGATCCTATCGAACTCTACCATTAGAGTTTGTAGTCTCGCTTCTCTGACACGTTCAGCTCCTAAGTGTCTTGCTTTTATAGCATCCCAAGCTGCTTTTGCTGTATCAATGTCTCCAATTTGTAAAACTAATGTTTCTGGTATAGATTGAAACAAGAATGCAATAGCCAAATTGTTCTTCTTTGCATCTTTGATTCCTGGATCAATTGTTTCCCAGACTTCACTAACTTTCAAAGCTATCTTCATCCTTAAAGCCCAGACAGTATAATTCGTTTGATTAAGCATTGGAAATTTGACAGAGTTTATCCCGGGTTCCTTGTGAGGAACAGGTTCGTTCTTGACGTCTCCCATGGTTTGAAGCTTCGAAGTTATAGGATTTTGCGTTTAGCTCTGATACCACGTGTAGAAATCACGACAAGAATATGGTTTCACAATGAGAAGTCCTTTTTATTAATCAATCACAAACTCCTCAAATCACAACTCACAATCGTATGTTATGCACATCAACGTGCATTCACTTATATAGGACTTAACATATTCCTATTCTAACTTATCATTATCATAATTCCTATTCTTAGAGATAAACACAACATAAGAAAAGGAAACTTGTTTCACAAGTATTTATCCAAGCTTATCCAACAATTTTCTCTTTCTTTGAAACATATATTTATACAATATAAATAGAGGCATATACATGTAACCTCAGCATTGGTATCTCAAAAAATATTTGCCATCTCTCTCTCATCACTATTCGTCGTCTGTTTCTCTCTCATTGAAAATGTCAATAAACCAACACTCGAGCGATTTCCATTACCACTCTCTCATGTGGCAACAGCAGCAGCAGCAACAACACCGTCACCATCAAAACGACGTCGTGGAGGAAAAAGAAGCTCTTTTCGAGAAACCCTTAACCCCAAGTGACGTGGGAAAACTAAACCGCCTCGTCATCCCAAAACAGCACGCCGAGAGATACTTCCCTATGGCCGCAGCCGCCGCAGACGCGATGGAGAAGGGATTACTTCTCTGCTTCGAGGACGAGGAAGGTAAACCGTGGAGATTCAGATACTCGTATTGGAACAGTAGCCAAAGTTATGTCTTGACCAAGGGATGGAGCAGATACGTCAAGGAGAAGCAGCTCGACGCCGGTGACGTCATTCTCTTCCATCGCCACCGTGTTGACGGAGGAAGATTCTTCATTGGCTGGAGAAGACGCGGCGACTCTTCCTCCTCTTCCGACTCTTATCGCCATCTTCAGTCCAATGCCTCGCTCCAATATTATCCTCATGCAGGTACTCTTTTTTATTAATTAATTAATTAATGATTTAGACATGAAATTGTTTTTTTCTTTGATAATTATTACAATTTGATTTTTCGGACCGATGTCCTGAAATCAAAACTAACTCCGTAATATGTGAAAAGCGGATAATTTATTTCATTTAAATTATATTACCAACTACAGTTATAATCTCATTGAAACTCAAACCATATATAGCATGTAAAATTTATTAAAATTGGAAGAGAAGTCCATTTTGTCAACGTATAAATTAATTCTCCATGCACATATTAGGTATGCAACTATACAAAGTCCTGTGATACTTTTATTTATTTATATACTTATTTATGTGAGTTAAAAGTAACAAAAGCAAAATTTAAAGTGAGAAATATACTTTCATGTAAATATTTGAAGTTACGTGAACAACTGAAATAGTGTTTGGGGGTTTGTAATTGGCGCGTGAAAGGGTAGAACTCCTTGAAAGAAGTAGAGAAGTAAAAATAAAAGAAATTATGGAACCCATAGAAACAGAATCGGATTCGTATTCAACATTGCGTGACATTTGTTGCGTATCCTTACACCTACTCTTTATCCATTTTCATTTTCAGTACATTACATATATGTCTTATAAATCCATGTTTCTTTTTTCAAAACGGCATGCCCTCGCTCGCTATATGTTCCGGATACATGCCTGTATATGCCTTTGCTAAAGTTCTATAAGAATCATCCAACTCCTAAAACCATCATTGAACATCTCGTCTGTGGTAATTAGCAAAAGAAAAAAAAAACATAGTCTGTGGTATATATTTATCTTATATATAAAGTTGTTTTATGCGAATGAGGACAACGGTTTCACTACAAATGTAATTCGCATATAACATGCCCATATATCTAAACGTGACGCGTCATTGTGTTAAAGTCGTGCTCCTGTTAGGAAATTACATGTCTAAAAAGTATATGTTATTATACATTACAAATTCCTCATTTTTAGTGCACAAAAAAAAAAGATTTCTCACTTTTCTTTATAGAACCTCGATTTGTTTCTACATTAATTTATATAATTTGGATAAATTAATTTGATGCCAGGGGCACAAGCGCTGGAGAGCCAGAGAGGGAACTCGAAGACACTGAGACTGTTCGGAGTGAACATGGAGTGCCAGCTAGACTCAGACTGGTCCGAGCCATCTACACCTGACGGTTCAACATGTCCAACCAATCCCGACCAGTTTCATCTGTACCCTCAACAACAGTATCCTCCTGCGTACTACATGGTACGTTTGAATAATATTAAGAAGTAACAAACAAATAACTTAATATATTTCCTTTTGTTAAAGTGTAAGTAGAGTCGTTAAAGATCAAATCAAATGTCCAAATCATTCAAACCGACGGTTTATGTTTCTCCTTCACGAGGTTGCATAGTCAGAATTCAGAAGAGAGTCAGAATGTCAGATTGTTATTCGAGTTGGTTTGACCTTTTCTGAATTTATAATAACCATGACGTTACTCTATCTCAACATCCTTTAATTATGTGCCCTATAATACTTTCTCAAATTAATGGTGTAAATATTTTTCTTTAGAATGAAAGGAAGAAATTGGACAAATTAAATAAATAATCTTTTTGGAGGTCAGAATAAAATCGTCAGGCTGTACTGTTAACCGATCACACCGACTAGTCTTCTAAACTTATCCTAGAAAAAGTGCGGTCCAGTATAGATGTTGTTATGTCTACTATTATTGTTACTATTAGTGTAATATTTATGAGTGTTTGTTATAGTTGTGCATGCACGTTTTCCATTTATATCATATGCTTTATAGTCTTCAAAAACAATAATTTTAGCAATCCCGTCAAACTTTTCTTCTATACATAATCTTTATACATAGACAAGCATAGTTGATGTGTCGATTTACGTGTGTAAGTTGATGTTTATATAGACACACATCTGTCAATTATTGGACCGTCACAATGTATCTACTCTTTGACAACGAAACTATTTGGTTGTTGGACCCATATTACATGAAATGCTGCCCCAATAATAAAGACAGATTATCATATATGAGGAGATTCTTTGCATCTAACACCTAAAGTATCTTTATGCTGACTACATAAGCCAAGAAAATGGAAAGTCTAGGTCTATTTGATAATTTTGCAAGGGACTCCAAGATTAAGCAGTTTTTATATAATATGATTAATTTTGTCTTTCAGGACATAAGTTTCACAGGAGATGTGCACCAGGGGGGAAGCCCACAAGGATAAGATAAACACTTGACAACTTGTCTTGCGATGTTTTAGATGTTGATCCCTTAATTTACAAGCTTCATTTTGTACTATTTAAAGCAAAATCGTATTGATTCTTCTTTTAACCTTTTTCAATTTTCACTCTCTACTTTTTTCCAATGTATTAGATTCTTTTCTATCAGTTAACAATTAATTGTATAGAATTCAAAGGTCTGGCTATTCTAGAGTTACCTTTTATATATCACTTGACAATCGCATGGAGGCAAATGTCAACCAATTATCTTTATATATCAATGATTTTCCAAAATATACCATACTTAAAATTCGGAAAACCAAATTTATCTTAATTTACGTTACTGATGAAAACTAAATTTATCTTAATTAATTTACTGAAATTTCTTTGCCAATGCATGATAGAAATTTCTGTACCTAAGTCAATGTTTTTTCATTTTGAAAAAAAAGAAAAGAAATTTTGTGTGTTCTAAAATTTAAATAAAGTATCAATCATCTTTGACTCCACCCTGATCTTTAATTGAATCAAACACGATCGTACGCAGTACCGGTCCTGAAATTAAGAAGGCCAGAAGCAAATTGGAAATTAAGATCTGTTTATTATAGGTTACTTTAGGAAAAAAACCTTTAAAGCATATGTAGAAAGAAAAAATCGAGCACGTTACCTGATTATCATTAATAATAGTCTACAAACCACTAGACTACTGAAACTTTTGAAATTTAACTGCTGGTTAAATACTTAAATAAAAACAAGGTCGAAAGCCTAAGCTTCTAATGCTTCCCCTCAGGGTCGCTATTGATCGTACGTACAAAACAAAATACGTACCTCATCTTTCAAGGGCATTTCTTGGTGAATCTGTAGCTCGTAACATCCACTATAGTATCAAAGAGTTCGAAAGCTGTGTTATCATATAATCTTGATAAGAAAGATTTTAAAGGAAGAAGCTCAAGGATCCTCCTTCAAGGCTTCAACGGCTCCTTTTAACTTCGTCATGGGCCTACAAATGCGTCAAGCCCACCAACCTCTTAATATTTTATTTTGTAAAAAAATTCATAGATTAAAAACCGAGCGTTGTATATTTAACATAGTGAAACAATATTACGATTTTTGTCCATAAGGCCTGATTAATATTACCTTATTGGGTCGGGATGTGTAATTTAGAAAACTGTTAGGAGACGCTTGACCAGGTCCTTCGATTCTTTGAATTGATATACGAACTCGTTACATCAAGTTAGTGCATTCTCTTCCTCTTACAGTCTTAGCTCATTTTCTCATTGTAATGTTTTTTTACTCCAAATCAATACAAGTTCCGCTACAGAGAATACAATGTGAGTGATTTAATTAAGTTCTGATGATACAACGAACGGAAGATCCAAAAACACAATGGTTATAACGCAATAATGACCATCAACAGCTATCTTCATTTGGCCAAAACATCTGAGATTGCTTTCAAAAATTAATCTGAACTTACCAAAAAAAAATTCTAGATTTTGATATTTTCATGGATGGAACACACTACTGAGTGAAATATTTGTCCATTAGGGCCACTAAAGAGAAGAAAACAATGGTTCCAAAGAAATAAGGGTAACTAAAATAAGATTGGGCCTACGTTCCTTAAAAGTGATAATCTTAACATTTAATCATTCTTTTATATCAAAAACAGTAACATGACATTCTCTAACTTCTGAGCTTCAAATATTATATCTTTCGTATTCGTGACATCAACACCCTGTCCCCTCCTCACCACTTTAGTCACGTCGCTGCAATTTCATGGACCCAAAACCAATCACATTGTATATAATGCCTAAGATATCTCAATTATTGTTACAACATGTGTGTTTCTGTGTCATGAATTTGTTTCAGGATTACTTTTTATGTTAAAACCTCGTTCCAGTTCCCTAGATGTATATTATAAGGGAGAAGTCATCGCCTCCATGACTAACTCCCGGTAGGAGAATCTACGTATTTGGTTGTTATAACCTCACTTTACTCCTCTCCACCTACATCACCCAAGAGCATTTACCACTGAAGCATTTAATTCAGGAACACATCTGAGAGAGAATTTAAGAGACTGGTTTGACTCTAGGTTGTAATAACCTCGTATTGAGCTCGATTTGGTTACAAAGCATTAAAAGCGCTTGGTTGTCCTCTTACCTTCTCATGGCGAAAAGATTCAGCAGAGTGGAGAAAGGCAAATGGCAGGCTCCTCCCGAGCTCCCACCAAAACGTCCTCCGGTGCGCATACCGGCCAACAACAACAACGAAGACCTTATAAAAGCTAATAGTCTCACAATCATTGGAAGACTTACAAACCCACAAGTGCAAAAACCTATCAGAGCTGTAATTGATTTTATGGCTCAGGTTTGGAGTATGGAAGGAAGAATTGTGGGAAGACCTCTGGGTCTTGACAAGTTCCAGTTCAAGTTTGAAACTGAGTATGAACTCCTTCAGGTTCTTGAGAAAGGACCCTATCACTACAAGCGATGGATGCTTATACTTCAACGATGGGAACCTGTTGTCTCTGAATATTTCCCATCCAAGATCTCCTTCAATGTGAGAATTCATGGTATTCCTCTCCACTTCTGGTCAGAAAGCACCATCCTCACCATCGGAAGCGAGCTCGGAAAATGCTCCCTCAAAGACGAGAAAGAGGCAAAGATTTGGGTAGAAGTCGATGGACTTAATCCCCTTATTATGAAGATGGAGATTGAGTTGCCAACAGAGGATGTCACGGAAGTTGAATTCGAATATATTAAGATTGAAAAACATTGTTTCACATGTTTTTCCCTGCTGCATGAGGAAGAATCTTGCCCTCACAGACCAGCTAATATTCTCCCCCCGAAGGAAAGAAGTCTCGGAATTACGCAGAGCATTGCGCTTCAAAGGATTGAGGCAGAGAAAAGACGTCACGATGAACGACGTGGGTATAGAAGACACGATGAAGTTCGCTCCTCATCCAGACAGTACATCGATAACTATGGGCAAAGTGAGCCGACCAGAGACATCGATAGAGGTTACCAGGCTCGACGTGATGACCATCATAGAGAGCAATCTATATTGTCAAGAACTGCTAGGACAAGCTCTGGTTACGTCAGAAGCAAGGCACCGTCCTTCCAGTATCGTGTTGTGGAAAGGAATAGACCTAGCTCAGCCTCGTCAGCTCCCCACTCTCACCAAGTAGGCGATGATCTCAGAACAGTAATATCTCCATCAGCTGTGAACGCCCTCCATACGACTGCAAGAGCAGAGATCACTCCAACTCGAACCATTAAGGACCGACTAGGGACCCCTCCTAACACCAAAGAAGGTACAAATTCGGGATCCAAGGAGGGCAGATCAGCGTTGGATCGTCTCTATGAACCAAGGTACGCTAAAGAGGCATCTACGAGAAAACCGCCAAGCTTTGAGTCTGGGCGTCTTCAAGAGGCAGATAGTCGACCCAATGAAGAGACAATGATGGATCAAGCACCTGTAGAAGAACAAATCCCAGAACCTGAGAGGATCCCTGCAACCATCCGAATAGGTACTGTTGGATCAGGTACGAAAAGCAGAAAGGGAGTAATCCCTGTCGCAGCTCAAAGTAAATCTGCAAGTAAAAGAAGGGTGACAAATCCCATAAGGAAGCGTATTGCAAGAAGCCCTCTACTAGGAATGACTCGAAAGACATCCAAGGTAGTAAGCTCTGCCACTACAACAAGAAGGAAGTTGGATGTAGAGAAGATCAAAGATTTACCTTGTAATAAGGCTAGTACGAGCAAACATCGCAAGAAAAGCGACAGACCAACGACGGTGTTCATACCGGGAAGTACCAGAGGTGGGGTGGATTTTCGGCCCCATCAAAGCCCTCTTCCTTAGTCTTTCTCAGCTGGAATTGTCAAGGACTGGGGAGCGTCCAGACAATCCGGCGAATCAAGGAGATCCATAAGCATATGGCTCCTAATGTAATGTTTCTTATGGAAACGAAAAATGACGATGAGTTTATTAATAAGAAGCTACAATCTCTGCGTTTTTCTCAGTACTTCTCAGTACCACCGGTTGGCTTGAGCGGTGGTCTGTCTTTATTTTGGAATGATGATACTGATATTACAATTCTCGAATCCTCTCCCAACTTTATAGATACGAGAATTGTGTATCAAGGATACTCTTCCTTCGTCTCCTTTGTATATGGCTCCCCCGCAGCGGAAAACAGAGCATCCTTCTGGAACAAACTAGGCACAATGGGACAAGGAAGAGAAGATGATCCCTGGTTAATTTCCGGAGACTTTAATGATATTTTGAGTAATGCGGAAAAGATAGGAGGCCCAGCTCGAGCAGAAGGCTCCTTTACGGCTTTCCGATCCTTCGTAGCTCAAAACGGACTTTGGGATCTCAAACATTCAGGGGAGCAACTATCATGGCGTGGCAATCGCTATACCCACTTCATCCGCTCAAGGCTGGACCGATCAATGGGAAATTGCTCATGGGCAGAGTCCTTTCCACTAGGCAGATGTCGCTACTTGCGATTTGAGGGCTCGGACCACAGGCCACTTTTGACTTACTTCAACGCAGATAAGCCCAAAAGGAGGGGCGTGTTCCGGTTCAATAGAGCTCTAACGGAACAAGAGAAAGTTATGGAAGTAGTCGATACAGCTTGGAATTTATCTCCCCTGGATTCAGTGATTTTAAAGCTAAATAGATGCAGGAGAGCTATTATTCAATGGTCGAAGGAGAAACAAAGCCAGAGTAATCTGGTCATCAAGAAGAACCAAGAGGCCTTAGATGCGGCTCTTTCTAGTCCCACACCAGATGTTCTGCTCATTGAATCACTTAACACCGAGCTCCGTCTAGCGTATTTGGCCGAAGAACAATTCTGGCAACAAAGAAGTAGGATCCAGTGGCTTAAGAAGGGCGACAGAAACACTGGTTTCTTCCATGCGGCGACGAGAACCAGAAGAACGATCAATTCCATACCGGTTATTGAGGACACACACGGAGGGGCAGTGTATGAAGAACAACAGATCACCCGAGTGATATCTGATTATTTCACTCAGATTTTTAAATCGAATGACAATGACTCTTTCTCTCAGATTCAGGGATTGCTTACTCAGAAGGTTACCCCTGAAATGAACGAGCGGCTAATAGCTATACCGAGTGATTCGGAAATCCGAGAAGCTGTGAATTCCATAAATGGCAGCAAGGCACCGGGACCGGACGGATTCTCAGCTACCTTTTACCAATCCTATTGGCATATAGTGGGTACTGATGTCATCTCGGACATCAGAAACTTCTTCACTTCTAGCCACTTGCATCCACAGCAAAATGAGACTCATATTAGGCTTATTCCGAAGATCACGGGACCGAGATCAGTGGCGGACTATAGGCCAATTGCCTTGTGCAATACACACTATAAGATTATAGCAAAAGTTCTCACCCGGCGCCTCAAACCACTACTTCCCTTACTCATCTCAAACACTCAATCAGCTTTTGTAGCGGGAAGAGCGATAACGGATAACGTGCTCATCACACACGAAACCCTTCATTTTCTGAGAACGTCGGAGGCAAAGAAGCGTTGCTCTATGGCTGTGAAAACGGACATGAGTAAGGCTTATGACAGGATTGAATGGGGTTTCGTGAGAGAGGTTTTACACCAGCTTGGCTTCGACCCACTATGGATATCATGGATCATGGTTTGCATCGAATCAGTGTCATACTCCTTTCTGATTAATGGAATCCCACAAGGATCAGTGAAGCCATCTCGCGGCCTCCGACAAGGCGATCCCTTGTCACCTCACATTTTTATCCTATGTACGGAAGTACTATCGGCTTTGTGTGAAAAAGGGCAAGCTGACGGATCACTACCAGGAGTAAGAGTTTCACGCAAAAGTCCTCCGATCAACCACCTACTCTTCGCCGACGATACTATGTTCTTCTGTAAAACTAAGGCGTCTTGTGTATCAACTCTAACGAAGATTCTCGTGTTATACGAAGAGGTGTCGGGACAGAAGATTAACCCACAAAAATCAGCCATCACCTTTTCCGCAAAAACACCAGCATCGGTCCGAGCTCGAGTGAAGGAATCTTTATCTATCTCTATGGAGGGCGGTATAGGGAAATACTTGGGGCTACCAGAACAGTTTGGGAGACGCAAACGAGACATTTTTGCCTCTATCCTGGATAGGATACGTCAGAAGGCGCACAGCTGGACGTCAAGATACCTTTCTAACGCAGGGAAACAAATCATGCTTAAGTCTGTCCTTGCGGCAATGCCTTGCTATGCCATGTCGTGTTTCAAGCTCCCTGTTTCCTTGTGTAAACAAATCCAGTCTCTCCTTACTCGCTTTTGGTGGGACGCAAGTCCGGATAAAAAGAAGATGTGTTGGGTTGCTTGGGAAACATTGACATTGCCCAAATATGCAGGTGGACTTGGGTTTCGAGACATTGAAACATTTAATGACGCTCTGCTCGCAAAGATTGGATGGAGACTAATCAAGGAACCGAACTCTCTGCTTGCGCAAGTTCTGATGGGAAAGTATGCTAATAACTCCAACTTCTTAGACTGCCCGATGTCTCCGACAGCCTCTCATGGATGGAGAAGTATTTTAGCGGGAAGAGCTATACTTAGGAGAGGGCTGAGCTGGGTGGTAGGAGATGGGGAGAAGATTCATTTATGGGACGACCCTTGGCTCTCTTTCAGTTCCCCGACCAAACCGATGGGCCCTCCAACGATGGACAACCAGTTCCTTAAGGTCAGCGAGATGCTATGCCCTCTTACAAACAAGTGGGACATAGAGAAGATTCGTAAAGTGTTACCTCAGTATGAGGAGACTATTTTGAGGATAAAAACCAGTGCAACACCTTCTTTAGATACGATGGTTTGGCTCCCCGAAAAATCCGGTGTATATTCTACAAAGACTGGGTATGGAATTGGCATTACCGCAGTGTGGCCAGGAAGCGCTGAAGGATGTTCTATTGACTGGCTCAAACACATCTGGAATGTGAAAACAGCACCCAAACTGAAGGATTTTCTATGGAGATTAGTCCGCAAAGCAATACCTGTGAGCGCTAATCTAGAGAGAAGGGGAGTGGCGAGTTTCAACTGCAAAAAGTGCAATGGACGTGAGGACGATCTTCATGTCTTCCTTAATTGTCCACTGGCGATCGAAGTCTGGAATCTGGTTCCAGTTTCCCAAAGACCTCTGCTCTCCCACTCGTCAATGGCGGAACTGATCAAAAATGGACAGAGTTATGTTCCTTTGCCCCCACTGGGAGTAACTACCCCACTGTGGCCATGGGTTCTTTGGAGCCTATGGAAAGCAAGGAACCAGCTCATATATGAAAACAGAGCATTCAAAGCGGCAGAGATCGTACTTAAGAGTATAAAAGATGCTAAGGAATGGTCCAATGCACAAGATGTAAATGAGGTGCAAATACCTCGAAGTCTCCCCATTCATCATAACGATACTCGCTCCCCATGTCCTCCTCCACGGATTAGACCAGGAGTTCTGGTTGTCAATGTTGATGCGGCCTGGGACGCAAAGACAGGACGTTGTGGTATAGGAGCAATCTACTCTGGGGAAGCCCCTGTGTATCTCCCATTAATCTCAGAAGCACACAGTCACGTTTCATCGGCTATTATGGCGGAAGCCATTGCTGTTCATCACGCGGTTTCCAGCGCTGTCGGTTCAAACGTCCGATCCCTGGCGGTTCTCTCTGATTCTCTGGCCCTAATCAACTTGTTGAAGACGGGCGGTTATCAACCTGAACTGTTCGGTATCATGTTTGATATCTATAGATTTATCCCCCTCTTTGATGTTATTTCCTTTAATTTCATATCTCGAAACTTTAATTCCGAGGCAGATTTGGTGGCAAAATCTGAGCTTGCTTTGTCTGTAATGAACTCTCCTTTGGGAGACTAAACTCTAGTTGAATGAAATGCTTGTTTGCCCAAAAAAAAAAAGGGAGAAGTCATCAGATTTCAGATTTTCAATCTATTTTTTGATGGACTAAAAGTCTAAAAGCATGGTTAGACGTTTTAATTTTTGTAAGCATAATCATACAGTTCAAATTATTTGGAAACAAATTAGTTAATTAACGGCTTTTACATAGTATAAATCTACACTATAAGGTGTCCTCTCAAAAAAAAAAAAGTTACACTATAAGGTGGAACAAGGTATTAATTTTCATTTGGAAGAATTTTCAAATATATCCAAAAGTGGTGAGTTAAGCTGAGAATAATATTACTAGACAGAGTTTGTAAATTAGTAGAAAGGAATCATAATATTGATATAGCGATGAAGAGGGGAGGATGAATTTCGTAGGAAGTGGACCACATTCTCTCAGCTGATGCATGCCACCAAATGGTCCCTTCGTTTGCTCTTCCACCACCCTCAAAGTTTTTTTTTTTTTTTTGAAAAAACACCACCCTTAAAGTTCCATAACGAATATTTTCGACTTCTAACCATTTTAATAGTTCAGTCTTAGTAAATAGTATGTTGGAACGGGTTATGAGTTAGTAAGAAAATCCAGTATTGTTAACACCTATTTTATGAGAATCTCGCATTTGCATCATGTTTATTTGCCTGAATCTTATGAACCTAGAACATGATATATCACGACTTAATCTGTTATGATAATAAAAAGAAATGCGCTTTATCATTTTTAACTTTATGAAGTTGCAGCTACAATTTTTGGGAAAACGAGCTATTTCCCCACGAGAAGTATCGTATAGCACCATATGTCTCTCAAACTATGACCTCATTCTAGATGTCTCCGAAATAAAAGTTTGAAACCAAATTCTCCGTGAAACTTAAATTTAACATTTATTTCTCCATAAGTTAAAAGTTCGAAATCCCTGACCCCATAAGATTAAATTACTCGGTTTAAAAATTTAATAATAAACCAAAACCATCAAAATTTTAATAATAAACCAAAACTAAACCAAATTCAGATGTTAAACCCAAATCAATTAATTTTTTTTAAAAAAAAAACCAGACTCTACAAAAATAAAACAAACCAACACTTCTGGTCTTCTTATTCCTTCGCCAATCTATAACCTGGCTGACCCAGAAATTTTCAAAAACTCAGCTCAAAGCCATAGGAGAAGTAGTCAAAGAAATCAAAATCATAAACCCACAAGTTTCTTCTTTTTTCTTCTATTTATACGTGAGATTTGTTTTCTCTGATCCAGTGATGTTCTTGTCTAAATATCATGAAACTTGAGACATTGATGACAGTTTTTTCTAATTAAGAGATTTGATTTATTCAGTAAAATTCAAAACATAACAGATTGGGTTTAATTGAATTAGGATTAAGTGAAGAAAAAATTGGGTAAAATCTGGGGAAAAAAGGGGGTGAGGAAGAGGATGATGGTGGGGTCACGTTTTTTGTTTGGGTTTAATTGAATTAGGTTTCGGTTCAATTTATAAGCTTTTTTGTTTGGTTTTGCAATTATACCGAAAATTGTCTTAACCAATATTCAATTGAGTTTCGTGGGGAAATAGATCTTGAATTTTTATTTTGGAGATATCTAGAATGAAGTCATAGTTTAGGAAACATGTGGTGCTATATGATACAATTTTTTGTCTCTGGTGGTAATCCCGAGTTGGTGTTGATTATGTATCTTTATGAGAATTAAATTATCACTGTTTTACCAGTTTGAACTTGGACTTAGGTCTAGGTGATTAATATAGTGACTATAATAGGCTCAACCATTTGACATTAGTCGGAAGATATTTAGATTTGGGTTTGACAGTGTGGTACGATTTGAGAATAATTCACTCTAAAACCTAAATGCGTTCTTTCTAGAACCGACTAGATAGCCGATAGAATTTATCAAAAAGAACTATGACTTTTCGTGGCTTGATCTTTAATAGATACGTAAAAAAAACGCTAGGAGAAAAAGAAACATCCAAAATATTCTAACACAACCTTCATCACAATAATTGCAAGCTAAAACTTTTTTTTTTTTTTTAGCTAAAACTTTTTTCTACCAATGGTTCGAACGTTTTCAACGCTCCCTGGGCTCGGGTGAATATTGTCAACCCAACAACTCTGGAAGATGTGTGATTGTTTGTTATCATTATGTTATGTTTGGTGCTTATGCTGATTTCTTCTTTTTGTGTATAAGAGTTACGTAATTGTTTCTGTAAGATGCAATTTATTTAATACAAAGAAAAGAAATATAGATTGTGAAAAGGAAAAATACATAAAATAAGATTATGACATCTCTCATGGTTTGTAAATACATGTTGACATCTTTTCAGTACATGATCCGTATAGATTATTTTGTATTGTTTAAAGTTTAAAGTATTACAATGATTTATTAGCTAAGACTAAGAGCAATGAATAATGTTATATAAAGAAAGTGTGATGAGTTAAATGAAACGCCATGCGAAACATCCATGGAGCTTATGGCTTATGATTAGATTTTACAAAACATACAGCTATCAATCATTATCTTCGTTTTTAAAAAAGCCACATGATTTGTCTGATATCTCCCCTTATAATTTTGTAATTATTTCGAAGCTTCTACCTCGACAATATTAATTGTTAATTTAGATGGCTTAAACTTTCTAATATAACAGAATTTTTTAAAAAATAAAAAAATTGATATTGATCATTTTGATAAAAAAAAAAAAAGAGATAGTGATCATGATAGGGATATCTCTCCTCCCGTGTCTCAATCTCTTTACTGGCGATGCGTGAGAGGCACGTGAGTGAAAGGTACGTGCGATATGTAAATGGGATAGACTCACATGGCCCTTGCCTTCTAGTATAAAATATAAGTTCACTGATACGATCTATGATTATTACTCTTTTAATCATGACTTTTGTTTTGTCTATGTGATCTACTGCATTTTACAGCAAAGAATAATACATTCAAGATCCAGCCTTAGAGCTAAACTATCTATTTTGAACAATAAATCATAGATCTGCTTAATATTTCTTCAACCATCGTTTTTCTAAGCATGACCGTCGGCTATGATATTTGTTGACAATAAAATAGATGCATGCGTATTATAAGATTATGAGACGAAACTTCAGATACATCATAAATATGTAAATATGTTTCAGGTGCGAGCAGTTTCCATGAAAGAGAACACACATAATATGTTTCCGATTTGGGGAGGAGACGTGTAATAATAACTAGTTTCAAATACAGAATAATTGGATATTGTCTGATTTTACAAATTTCTTAAAATCGACGTCATATCTTTTGTTTGTTGGTCAGTTAGTTGGTTTGATTTGTTGGTTTAATTGGTTGTTGAGTTTTTCCTTTTTTGTTTTTTTTTTTAAAAAATCTAGCTTACCTTTTTCATTAATCCTTTGACTTATGTTTGAAGTCTATGGTATGATTTAATGTTATGTCTTATGACATTATTCATATCTCTTTCGTTTTCCCCATTTTTGGTATTAGAATCTAGAAAAAATAGTAACTAAAATATTTTGTTATTTGACTTACTGATAGAGGAATTTCTAAAGTAAATTTTAACGTTTATTGGTTTATAAATTCTTATAATACTTATAAATTTTGTAGTTATTGGTCTGAGAGTTTTTAAAATCCATTCAGTCTCTTATTATTCAATTTTGGTAACGTTCATTTAGTCCTTAAAACAAGTAATTCAACATTTTCACTCATAAGACAAAATTTAAAAATATCATGGATATTTATGATATTCCCTATTTTCAATGTATGATAAAATATTTAAATAACAAAATAAATACTGCAAGCAAATATATATACAACTTCAATTCAAAGTATATGACCAAAATTATTATATTTATATATTTACCCTTAGTGGTCTCATAATAAAAGAGAAACTAAAATAACATAAAAATTTATAGACAAAGATGATATAGTTAAATATTATTATAATATAGTATTTATTTATCAACTAACATAATTATATGTATATCATTATTTTTATAAATAAATAACTTTCTGAAAAATAAGTAAGCATGATGTATTAGAAAATTGGATAATATTAAAAATATGCATTTAATTTACAAAAGGGCTGACATAAGATAATTGATGCAAAACCATGAAAATCTATAGAAATTTATTTAAAAGTTACAAATAAAAATATAAATATTTTCTTAATCCACAAAACTTTTAAAATTTATAAACTTCTAAAACTTCAAACTCTACACAAATCAAGTGTATCTTCAAACTTTTAAAATGATTTAATTTTGGGTCTGATTTACATTTCTATACAAGTCTATTTTTGAACAATATAACATTATTCCATCCACTTTTGTTTTTTGAGAAAAAATAAATAAATAACACAAATTAAGTTTTTCTAACTTAGATATTGTTATAACATTATTTACAACTACAACTTATGTGATGTTTTGCACTTTCACCACAACCAATTTTTCTTTCATAGGTACAAGACACTAATACTATCCTACTATATATTAATTGAGAAGTCACTATATTAATTTTTGCTTACGTGTCATTCATATGTGAACTCTTACAAAATTGTTATAATTTAATTGGTCGATGATTTTTAATTTTTATTTATATTAATTAGATCCAAAAAGAAAATGTAAGTCTATAACCAATTAATATCACTTGCCAAATAATCTACATAATCTTACAAATAATGATGTATGATAACTAATTATTAAAATTATAGAAAGAGTAATAATGTTGATCAATTTTTTTATATATTTATAAAATACATAAAATAATAAATGATAAACAGTTTATATAAATCAATATAATGATTTTAAATTCATATTTAAAGCATTATATTTTATAATTATTATAGTAATTATTAAAGTTTTATAAAGTTCATATTATATGCTTTATAAAAATTATAAAAGCATTTATAAAATTATTTGTCTTGGCTTATTATATTTAAATTATTATAAGAATTTCTAAGTCATATATAAAAGCTTATAAATTAATTTATAAAATCTATTTTAAAATTTCATCCTACTATCCTACTATATATTAATTGAGAAGTTACTTAAGAGATTTTTGCTTATGTCTCGATTGTTGATGAAATCTTAAAAATATTATAAATTGATTGGTCGATAATTTTTAATTTTTATTTATTTTAATTAGATTTAAAAGGAAAAAATAAGTCTATAAACAGTCAATATCACTTGCCAAATAATCTGCATAATATTACAAATTAATATTTATGGTAACTAATTGTTATAACTAACTGTTAAAACTATAGAAAAAATAATGATGTTTGATCAGTTTTTTATATATTTATAAACTACATAAAATAATAAACCAAAAAGATTATTAATATCGATATAATGATTTTATATTCTTATATAAAGCCTTATATTGTATTTATAAACTATATAAAATATTTCAGAAATTATTGTTTTTGGAATTTATATAGTAGTTTTATATTCCTATTTGAATGGATATGAATATGTAGAGAAGTGTAATAATTATATTGTTTCAAATTTTTTTAAGCTTATTTATGACATAAAACTTTAGCTACAAATTATTTAAAAATCAAAAGTTCCAATATTATATACATTCAATCATTAATTAATTTTATTAAAAATTGAATCATGAATATTGTATATAACTAATTTTAGTACTATTATCAATACAAAATATCAAAAAAATTAAAATAGTCATGTTATCTTTTTCAAAAACAATTATTCTTAGAAAAATATTTTTAAAAAACACATAATGATAAAAAATTAAAAACATATTTTAATTTGAAAAATACAATAAATATATTGTTACAAAACATTCAAACCCGCGAAATCGCGGACATCCACCTAGTTTCATCTATTTGTTGTCAACTGCAGTTTATCTATTAATTATAGATTATATATGTCAGAATAATTTTAAGAATATTAGTAATAAACAAACATACATTTAAACATCTATTACTAGATGATGGCCCGCACCTTGTGCAGAATAATATATATCCAACTAATTCAATTTTTAATATAATTTTTAACTTCAATCTAAATTATTAATAAGTTTATATTAATGAATTAGAAGATATAATCTACATTTTTATTATAAGGCAGCATGGATAATTTTTTTTGGCAAAACCTTTATTTATTCTATCATCAAACAAACATGTAAAAAATATAATCGTCATAATAACCTAATAAAATTGTATTAATATTTTAAAATAACATAAATATAAATTTACAAATTAAACCATAATTACCAATTATCAGGAAAACCTACGAAATTACATTTTATTTGAATTTTCCTAGTCATCAGATTTTATAGTGCCACATATTAACAAAATATATAATAATCAAAAACATAGTTCTATTTAATTAAAAATTTCTAAACTGAAAGTAATAAATTATACATATCTAAAAAGCTATATTTTTAAATTATAATAGCATGAATTACAATTCAAAAAAATATTTATTAAAACTAATAATTCAACCTAAATCATAGAATATAACAAATAAGCTTTTAAAAATAATAACATATATGAAAATAAATAAAATAATCTAAAATCATAGATAACATGTCACTTAATCAAAATTGAAATTATTTTAAAATCATTCAAATAAATAAAATTACCAATTAAAATTATTAAGGTTACGATAAATATATAAATAACATATATTATGAAGAATATGATAAATGAACAAAATTAAAATCATTTCAAATATAACAAATAAGCAAATTAGCTAAAATTATGAAAAATATAATAAATAAACAATAAATAATGACAAATCATCAAAATTAGCTAAAATCATGGAGAAACTGACACATAAGCCAAATCACTACTTAAATAATAGTATAATAATAAATTAGTATTTGAAACATATGAAGTATTTCTATGAGTCAACTAAGAAATATGACATATAAAAGAGAGATGTCGTGTTCAATTTTTAACGAAAAAAGGTAAGGTTGAACTCTTTACCTCTACCAGAATCAAGTTCGGTGTCTTGTGGAATTCAAGAGATCGGCTTCACATAGATGCTCACTTCTAGAGACATGAATTAAATAGTAAATTTGAATTCTATATGGACTGACTAACATTTAATGTGATCTAGTATTCTGTTTTCTCTAGAAATCACAATTACTCTTCTTTGCCACGTGCAACATATTATTGTAGTCCCCTAGTACGGAAAGCTTATACTATCTTTTCTAAATTGCGATAATTGACACTTAGCTAACTTTCAGAACCGTATTAATAAAATATTATTGCACGGTAAACGATGTTTCTAAACAAAAATCAAAATCAAATCAATAATTTGTGATACATAGTTGAAATTTATAAAATGAACATTATAACATCGTTTCAAAAAAGTTTGAAATGCTCCCAAGATTTGAAGAAAGTTCTGAGAAAGGAAGAAAGTAGAATCATTCATTATAATAAATACGAAAACAGCGTTAACCGGGGAAAAGGTAATGAATTGTATTGAATGAATCCCAACCAAACAACATTAAATCATCATGCCATTAATTTAATACAACAACCAAATAAAAGAGAAAATAAATATAAATAAGTATATAGACGTTAAAATAAGTAAAGAAATATACCCCACCAAGCCTCCCTGTTCTTCCCATCTTTAAACCCTTAAAATCTTCCCTCCCTCACTCCATTAACTCTCTCAGTTTCTTACTTTGAATCCAATCCCCAAGCAAACAAAATATATTATTCTCTTGTCATATTTTTATTTTTTTCAAATAACAAGTTAGGAAAAGAGAGAGAACAAAAATGAAACTCCCATTTTTAACTAACAACCAGTGTTCATTTTCGTGTTCTTCAAATTCAATTTCATCATCATCAAATACCACTTCATGGGCATGGCCTTCTTGTCATCAAAGCCCTAAAACCATATCTTTCAGAGCCACAATCACTTTCACCAATCCTATCCACGAGCAAGAAGACGATGAGGTTGACCCACCTGAGATTAAAGAGTCAATAGAGAGTGTGATAAAAGGGCTAAGATCTTCAGAGAGACTCATCTTCGAAAGCAAAGGAGAATCCAACTCTATACTAGAAGAAGCGACAACTAAGCGAGTACAAGAAGAAGAAGACGAAGATGAAGCAGATGAGGAGGAAGAGGAGGAGGAGGAAGGCTTCATGCTCTTGTCCTTGGAATCAAACGACCCTTACTCTGATTTCAAGAGATCCATGGAGGAGATGGTTGACGCACACGCGCTTCACCACGACTGGAGAAGCCTCGAACAGCTTCTTGTCCAGTTCTTGAAAGTCAACGCCAAGACCAGCCATCGCTACATCTTCGCCGCTTTTGTGGATCTACTCTTGAACTTAGCACCAAACACGAATGAACCCGTCAATAACAACATTGCCAAAGACTATGTGGACGGCGTTTCGGCGTCACGCGCCGCCGCCGGAGAGGCAAGCACTTCTTATTGTACCAGTATAGGTCTTGGAGAATCTCCGTTATCTCCTTTGTCGTTCTACACGTCGTGTTCTTCGTCTTCTTCCTCCGACGAGACTTCATCCACGTCCGTACGATTCTTGCCGTTGTCTTCGTTATTAGAGATGGATGAGAAAACCAAAGACATTTTGGTTTAGAAATGCGTTTCTTTATTTCTTCTTAGTTTGTATTTTTAGTTTAACCAAAATTTGTGCAGAATCGTAACGTTGGCTACCCTGAATATTGCTCTATTATTGTGTTCCCTTTGTAATATTTTCAATTATGCGGAATTTATTTTTCATTTATGTAGGATGATTGATGATAGTTTCGATCTAAAAATCTTATTTGATAAAAACAACAGGTTAGTTGATTTTTTTTTTTTTTGAAACAACGTACATACAAACAAGTTCATGAAATTGCTCCTTTTTTGTTTATAACTGTTAAGAAAAACGAATAATAATATGTCACAATTATAGTGAATAACTAGTAATCGCTACTAGTGTTTCAAGAAAAAAAAACTAGTAGTTGCATATAAAATAGTATAACGTAATTCTGGTCTTATGGTGAACGAAGTTATCAAGACTACTTTCTCCTGTGAATTGGCTTTTTTTAAATGGGATGAGACAGAGTTTAGTACAAAAATATAAAATTAGAACTTTGTTTTTGACGTTGAATAAGTGCGAACGGGAAAACAGCGAAGATCGCTTGAACAGCAGGTTGGGCTTTAAGAATTAAGACGAGACATGTGGGACTGTGAGTCTTTGACACAATCCTACGAGATTGTCAACTAATCTAATTTTGCAAACACAATATCTATAAAATATATAGTTCAATAAAATAATAATAATTGGCATTAACATGGGATGGGATTAATTTCTGTATTTATTTAATTATGGCATCGGGTTTTTGATAGATCTTATCAATACTACTGTCTTTATTAATATGGCAGATCAGTTTTTTTTTCTTTTATAAGAGACTTGGTTCATAGTAAATCCAAAAATAATTGTGACTGCAAAAAACACCCAGAAATGTAGAGTGATACAAAATATTAGATGCTGTAAGATATACCTGCTACAGGTCCTGCATCTCAGATTCTTTTTAATTTAAAATGTTCAACAGATATTTCAAATATTAAAGAAAACCATCTAAGACATTATTTTAACTGTGATCCAGAATCTAACTTCTATAAACTAACAAAAACTATCAGAAGCCCAAATAAAAAGTACTGGTCAAGTGGTGATGAATTAAAAGTCACCTAACATAGTTTACAGCTTTTTAATTACATCTAATAACAAAATTACATACTTTTAAGGACTAACATATTCACGAAATAATTATTTCTCCGTTTTAAAAATGAATATTTAGAATTTTCATGAATTTTCAATAATTATCAATCAATAATATTTAATCAATTCAAATATTTTGAAACAATATTTCTAAAAAATATCTTGATATTTTATAAATTTACTATTTTGAAATTAAAAAACCCTAGAAAATCTATCTCTTGAAAACAAATGGTGTATTACTTTCCATTTTTGTTGCTGCATAAATGGAAGACATGCAACATAGTTACGTGTAGGAGACGTTTAACATAATTCATTTAGATGAATCTTGATCCAAAAAGTTATGTTTTAAAGAGCGGTCACATGAACATAATTTAATCATGTGACAAACACGTACGTATGTTAATTAGTTGCACAACGGTTGATGATAATGGTATATAATTGATGTGAAAATAAAATATCGTCGACTCTCTACCTTCGAGAATAATTTTCGCAGTAACGATTATTAAAATCTCAGCGAAGCTTCGAACTTTTGTATTAGAAGCCGTTTTTTAAATATTTCTTATCACCCTCTCCATTTTAAAATATATAACTTTTCACTTTTCTTGGATCTTTGTTAGCATCTGTTAACAGAGAAAACAGATTTACGTTTATAGATTCAAATAAAGTGTTTAGATTATGCATATATACATGTAACCATCATTCACAATCACCACACCGCGAGTACGGTAGTCACCAATAGGATAGCCGGGTTTTCGAGAGGTATTTATGGTCCGGCATGTTTCTTCCAGGTAATCAATTTTCCAATTCGATTGATCGTACTCATCCAAATACTATTCGATATCGCGGACATCCAGGAAATTTTAGATTTTTAACCGGATATCCGATTTGATCCGAAAAAATAAATTTAAAATAAATAAAAATTCAAAATAATATAAAATAATAACATTTTATTACAAAAATAAAAATTTATTTTCTTTTTAAACTTACAATACTGATATATTAAATTTAGTAAATAAAAATATTATCAAACTTATATAAAATATAATATTTATATAATCTATATATGTAACTCTTTAAATATATGTATATAATGGATCTCATCGGATATTCGTTGTTAAAATATTAGTTTTTATGATTTAATTTGTTTTTTATAGATATTACATATTAGTATTTGATTCGTAGAGTTGCAGTATCCGAATTTTTTTTGTTTGAATCGAAATAGATAACAAATCTAGTTAAAATTTATGGGTAGTGAGAGTTATAAAATAATTAAAAAGAAATCATTGTAGTAATAAAATATATATGAGCATAATACAGTAAATGGTTGGGGTCCAAAATTTCAGGCCGTGTTTTGCTCTCTCAAATTCAAAGTTGACATTTATTAGAAAGGCCAAATCTCAAGCGAAAATTAGATATCAACTCAGCTCATCATAAAACAGGATTACTACAAGGTTCTCAATGAACCTTTAAACAAAATATCAATAGTAATAAATATTATATACTACTTTTTTTTGAAACAAAACCTTTTCCTTCATTCAAACTAAGTTAGAGATTAAAGAAGTCTCGTTTACAAATAGAATATTCTTAGCCAGTATATCGACTTCTCTATTTTTTTTCTCTAAAAATTCACTCAAAATAGATAAATTCAAAACGATGACCGGAGTTTAAAATATCTGCACCACTCCATAAATCTCCAGAATGTTTTTTTTAAGTAAAAAATCTTTGAGATGTTGTTTCCCTTCTAGATACTATTTGTTAGCTGCAAAGAATCAGCTTCACAAACCAACATCTTGAACTCCATTCGTCTACAACGATCCAGTGCTTCTCTCAATGCTAGTGCTTTCGCCATTAATGATGAAGATATTGTTCAATTTCTTCAATTATAAGAATTCTAGTTTCAAAATATCTCAAAATGTTTCAAATGAAATACTTTGGACTAGATTTCTTATGATTTAAGAAATCCAACTATATATTTTCTTTTGAGCAACATAAGATTTCATTGATTTAAAAGTTTGGGTCAAACAGAAATATGGGTAGCAAGACAGGCTTTAGCAAGACAATCAGCAGGCCCATTGTCGGCCCCAAAAACGAAGACAAAATGACAAAGAGCAAAAGGAGAAGAGGCGGAGTAAGCGAGCTCGTCGATTTCAGAGAGGACTCCGTAGAGTTCCATCGTATGCCGGCGAGAGGTGATTGCTTGGGTAAGCACTTGTGAGTCTGTTTGAATACAGATTGAGGGGGTGTTGCGAGAAGCTGCTTGGAGAAGGGCTTCCCTTATGGCGAGGGCTTCAGCCATGCAAGGCGAGGAGACCGATGATTGCAAGGAGGATCCGCGATAGACTTCGTTCGCTGCAGAGTCAATGGCTATCCAGGCTAACCCTGCCTCTCGCGAGATCGGTCTCCAAGATGCATCCGTGTTACAGAGGACCTCAAATCGATTAGGGTTAATTTGAGGGGGAAGTTTCGGGATCGAGATCGGAGATTTTGGGATCGTCGATTGGGCAGATTCCCATTCCTTGAGGGCCAGGATAGCTCGTAGAGCCACCTCCGATGGCGATTGATGACGGTTTTTGAAGGCTAGTTGATTTCTCGAAGCCCAAAGGAACCAACAGATCCAGGGAAAGTTGTTGCCTTTGAAGCCAAACGGTGGGAGAAGAGATCTTTTCCAGGATACGTCAAGCTTATCGAAGAAGGAGGAGTTCGCAGAGGTATCAATCGAAGACTCCCAGGATCCCAAACTCCACACTTTTGATGCGAAGCCGCAATGAAAGAGTATGTGGTCAATGCTTTCTGGGGCTCTGCAGCGGATGCACCCAGTATTATGCATAAGACCTCTCTTTCTCAGGTTGTCACTCGTAGATAAAGCGTTTGATCCAACTTTCCAGAGGAAGAATTTCAACTTCGGCGTATATATATGTACAATTATCATTATTTAGTCTTTCTTTTTATAAAGAGTGTCATTTTTATATTTTTATTACACATTAAAATTATTTTAATACAATTTAAACTTATTTTAAACTTAATACTAATTACAAATACTATTAATTAAATAGATATAATTAATAAACACATGAATATATTTCATTTTGTCATCATTTCAATTTTTTAAATATGTGTAAAAAATGTAAGAGTGATACTTTTTACAAAACCAAGGTAATAATATTTTGTCTACAACCTACTTAAAAAACTTGCAATAACTATACAATCAACGATGGACAAGTCTGCACGGTGTGCGAAAATTCTCCTTCAGCTATGTTATATGTCGATTCCTACCTCCAATTTGACTTTTTGAACTAGTAGAGCCTTGTTAGAGTAGTTTTGTTATCAAAAAAAAAAATTATGCTCTTATCAATCAACACTCCCTTGGTTCTGTCTCTTATTCGATTTTCTACTCTTTTGCAGTTGCCACTAATGCAATGTAGTAGGCCAACTTATGAAATAGAAACCCCGTGATAGATCTTCTTTATATGGTTCAATTTTCGTTTGGTTATAATTATTGTATATTTTTTAACAGTCGAAAAATCTTATATATTCATGATTTTTATATAATGGTTCTACTCTTTAACATTACATGGATGTGTCGATATACTATATATATATATATATATATATATATATATATATATATAATGATATCAAGCAGTGTGTAGATTCAATAATTATAAATTGTTTTAAATGTTTGTATCTTACTAACCAAACAACCCTATCTCCAAATAAATAATGATAGCAAGCAGTATGTAGATTCAATAATTACAAATTGTTTTAAATGTTTAAGTACCTTACTAACCAAACGGTTAGGAATTGAACCAAAATTTTAAACGATTTATTGAACCAATAAACTTTCAACATTATTTGAAAAAAATTCTTTTGAAAAGATAAATGGTTAACTGACATAAGTTAAATTTCTAGGAAAATGGAGATACAATTAATGGGGTTTGTAATCTCAAATCAGCTGTTTTGTGAGAAAATATGTATTGGGTTTCTCTAAAACTTTTGGACAAGTAGAAGCCTGCAGTTTGTCGGTTACTTTGTTGACTCGTCCAGGTTAATTTACGCACGTTCGCAGTCATGGACTCGTCCAGGTTAATTTACGCATCGCCGTCCAGTATGTTGACTTTTGTATGATATCGTAAGTCAGTAAAATTTGCTCCAACTCTTTAATTCTCTTTACTGAAACAACTTACACCTACCAAATGATAAAACTTAAAGAGAACAAGAACAGAAGGGGTACAATTTTATAACATTTCAAACCCATAAACAAGTATGGGCTTAAGTAATGCCCATATTGTTCAAACCCATAAACAAATGTGGGCCAATTCCAATTTGCAGTTAAAGGATTGCAATTTCATAATTCCGGCTGTTTTCATATTAATTTGTGATCGAACATATATAAAATGTACACCAGAATTACTTTAAATTATTTAAATATATTTAAAAAGTATAATGGATATAAACTAAAAACGATTCACACATTTTCTCAATAGAGTTAAAGTTTATCTAGGAATGTAGAAATATGTTCTATAAAAACCAACTTCTATTTTAAAACAGGATGGATAACAAAATTGCTCAAACTTTCCATCAGTAACACGTTAATCTTCTAACACCAAAACCCAAATTGCTTTAGTATATAGATTGTGAATTGTGAGAAACTATCCACATACCCTTTCCGTTAGTCCTTACGGACCTAACCTTATCTAACTAATATATAAAAGGGGAATATGATGCAAGGAGAGGCTGTCCACGTAATCAAAAAAAATCGGCCAATAGGACAGGAGCGTTCGTCCACGTCAGTTGCGCCAGACCTGTAGTGGGCTTCGTATTCATATATCGGCCCGGATCGAAATCACTTGGAGCCCGTTTTGTGGTCAATGTTATTTTATCCTTTAGGCGAGGGTGAACCCTAATCTGGAAAATCGAAAAAACGATCTGGTTCCTCCTCTTCTTCGTTTCTTCTTCTTTTTCCGTTAAGGATCTCGGCTCGACGAGCATTAATCTCTTCCCACTCTTCTCCACTCTTCAATCCCGTCTTAATGGGTTCTTTTCATTTTCCCCGTGTGAGAGCCTATATAAAGATCTTCTTCCTGAAGATTTATTCCATCCCAAATATCTATACCCTCTCGGTGAAATAACGATGAAGTTATCCGGCGTCTCTGATTCAGTGAACACGAACGGCGAAGTTGCAGACCCATCGGCTCCTGCCAAACCCGTTTGCCAGATCGGTGTCTCTTCTGGCGATGTCAGCTCGGGGAAGCTAGGTAACGGAACAGGTGCCTCCTCTGGTCCTGTTAGTCCAGTCGTCCAAACCGGTGTCTCTTCCGGCATGAGAACCGGCGTTAGGGGCAAAGCCTCCGTGTCTTATGCCGCTAAAGGCAAAGCGATCGCCTCCGGCAACAACGTAGTGAAGGAGATCACCTTCAAAGACGTGACTTTCGGTCCCCATGAAGGCGAGGTACGATTCCGGTTGATCCACTTCTGGGAGGCTTGGAACCTCCGGACGAAGACGCTCATCGGCCTGGAGATGCTCCTCGTCGATCGTGAGGTATGATCCGATTTCTTTTATGTTGGCCATTTAGTATTACTTGCACTTTAGTTATGTTGTTGATAAGATAGAAGAACAGGGCTTAGAGTTATTAATTGAGTCTCTTTTACCAACAGGGCATGGTGATCCAGGGTTTTATACCTCAAGGAAGGATCGAGGTTTACCTGCGTCACCTGAAAGCTGGTGCTCTTTACCGGCTCAACAGTTTTTTCGGATCAAAGAGCAAGCCTATTTACCGGGTTGCAGATCCCGAAGTGACCATTTGCTTCTCATGGAACTCTGTTCTCTCTCCTATCGAAGAGAGCTCTGTCCGTTTTCCAGATGATCGCTACCGTGTCCATGGATACGAGGAATTTGACGCTGCGTGCGATTTGAGGGGTCAGCTATATGGTAATTTTCTCCTCTTTCTTATAAATCGCAAGTGTGTGTATCTGTAATAGTTAGATGTTATCATCCAATCAGATATTGTGTTGATTGTGAGTTGTTTGGCCTTCAGATTTAAAATATGAGTTTGTTGTCTTCACTTGCAGATTATGTAGGGCATATCAAGCTTCTGAATGGGCAGGTTCCCAGTGATGGCCTTCGGCTTGATGAGTCGGAGATAGCTGCTTCCCGCCGGGTTGATCTCCATGTTCAGACCCATGAGTAAGTTGTTTTCAATGTTCCCATATATTAACGTCCCGGGTTAACTTTTAACATGAGTTTTTTCAGCCAACCCGTGCTGAAGGTGTGTCTCTGGGACAAGGCAGCTTCTGAGTTCTGTGAGAAGTTCAACGCGTCTGAAGGGACTGCGCGTGTGATCTTGGTCACCACCTTAAACCCGAAACGGTTTGGAGGTTTGTGTTCCAAACTGTTGATTTCTGTTAATATGTTAGATGAGGTTGTGATTGTATCCGATTATGTTAGAACCCGGAAGTAGTTATTTAGACTGAGCTGGTTCAAGAAATTTGGATCAGATAATTTAAATTTATTGTTTTAGTTTGTGTGAATGTTTGAGCTGATTAGGCTGAGCTGATTAAAATATATTAGTAGACTTCCTCTAAAAACCTGAGAGTATAGTTTTGTTACAGAGTCAAAGCAATATATATTTCTTGGTTTTATTACATCGTTTGTTTCCCTTCGTATCATATCAATAACTTTGTTGTCTGTAGTCCTTACTCTGTCTTCTATGGCGCCTTCACGGGTCTTTCTGGATAATGATGTCGAGGAAACCCGAGTTTACCTCAGCTGGTAAGGTTTATGTTTCGTGTAATCAAGTATCATTTAGATGGCTCCCCTAATGTAATCTTGGTTTTGTATTGGTTCAGGCTGAACTCGAATTTAGATGTTGCCAGCAGAGTTAATGCTGAGGTGATCACCAAGCCTGAGCCAGCGACCTTGGGGGAACTCTTCTCTTATATGAAAAAGGCTACTGCCAAGGTAACATAGTCCCGATAATTTGATATAATCAGTGTCGTGGTCGACGTTTCTCACTGAGTTTTATAAATTTTCCCAGGTTGCTTGGTTTGAGTGTACAGCTACTATTGATGCTGTTGTCCACGGATCTGAGTGGTATTATATAGGATGTGCAGTGTGCCATACTAAGGCAACCAGAGGACCAACCACTCTTATGTGTAAGAAATGCGGGAAGGCTGAGATTGTTGGTGTGGCACAGTAAGTGGTTTGCAGTTGGTTATACCCTTTTTATGCTGCACTGGTTATTGATGTCTCTCTGAAACAGTTATCTCTCGAAGCTGTCTGTCTATGATCACAATGATCAAGGTGTATTTGTTCTCCTTGGTGATGCTGGTGAGGAGTTGACTGGGAAGAAGGCTGGTGAGTTGGTTGAGGGCTATTACCAGGTAATTCAAGTCTCTATTGTTTTAGTTTGCCTGGGTACGTATTCTTAAAAAGGAAAAATGCAAACGTCTGCTGATAATGTGTAAATGTATACCAGGCCAATGAAGGTCTAGAGGGTGATCACATGGTTCCAGTGCCTCAAGCAATGATTGATACCATTGGACAGACACGCAAGTTTGTAGTCAAGGTATCAAAGCATAATCTGGAAGCTAAGACCCAGACTCTAACTGTCACAAAGGTGCTGCCTATTGAAACCCCAGAACCCAGGGCAAGCTTAGGAGAGGAGGTGGATGAGGAACCCGATGGTGGAAGTGAGACTCGTGGTGAGGAGGCGGTGAAGAGGGGTACTGATGTGAGTGTGCCAGACGGTGTCAAGCGTGCAAGATGTGGCTGATGAAGTCTTTTGTTGGTTTTGTTTGGATTAAGACTTTGCTTTGTTTATTTTCCTATTTTCGTGGATTTGGGGTTTGCATCTTATAACAATGTTGGTGACAATCTATTTCTAATAATATATGCTTCAACCTCATATTTGATATCGAGTTTGGTAGGAAAAATACAGACAAAACCTATGATAGCTATTTTTTAGTATCATGGTGCAGTCTACAATGAGAATGTTGTGTTGGTATGATATAAATATCAACAGGATATGTTTTAAGCAGTCTTCTTACTTGATAACATCTCAACCTACCTATATCCCAGCAAGTGATGATACTCCTAGCCTTAGTACTACAAGTGAGAAAGTGGCCGATAATAAAAAAAAACTCAATAGGGGCTTCGAACCTTGGTTGATGAATTAATACGAGAGCTTCTCTACCACTAGAGTAGAGTACTTTTTTGGAAATTTTATGGCCAGCATAAATAAACCAAGCGTCGTGTGGGAGCTACTGCTAATGCTCACCAAAAAAAAAAAGAAAAAGAAAAAAAAAATCTTCTTTCCAAAAAAACTTAAGATACTAGCTAGCAAATTGTATACGTTACCTTTATGTATTACCATATCTACGTAAATCTTATTTCAGAAATTAATTCAGGAAATTATTTGAAAATACATACTTACCATAAATAAATAGTATTGAATCATTCCATTAACTCAGAACGTAAGAACCGTAAGATGGCCATACAAAATTCGGCGTCGGTGTTCTTCTTCCACACAAAAAAAAAAAAAAACAAAAAAAAAAAGACTCTCCTCTTATATGCGTTAGAGTAGATACGTTGCACACTAGCCTGTGTTTCTTATTTAACAAGTCTTCCATTTGTTCAAAGGTACTGTGTAAGTGTAAGAGATTTTTAAAGTTAACATTTTAGAAAACCTATTCAATATCTCAAACTCACGATTCCATTGTTTTCAGGATCACCATCCCAACAGAATGGAGTTCCCACATCTTCCCTCCCCTGCGCAGAATTCTGGTAACAAATAAATATATCCGCATATCTAGATTACTGAGGTGCTGATTACATAGATGTTTATTAGACGTAATTATTTAGGATGTAAAATTCTGGTTTTATTAATTAAAACATCATAACTGAGGGATTTAACAAAAAGAGCTCTTATCAAAATTATCTATTATCGAATATTGTTTTACGGATTTGCTTCTGCTAAAACTTATTCAAATAGTACTTCGTATTATTATTTTCCTCGCAGAAGTTGATTCGTAAATGCAACAACATCATTAGTTAGATTAAAAACCCAAAAAAAACCTTGGATATTCGATTTAGCTATAAATGTCGGGTATTTTGGAGATCACGGTTTTATATCCACATATGTATTAACATTCCTTTATAATTAAAGTAAGCTATATAAATCGTAAACAAAATTAATAAAAAAAAACAGCACAAATCTTAATTTCAGAAAAAATCATCTACTACATAATAATAACAGTTTTCTAAAATATATAACATTAAAAAGATTATCTCATTCGAATATTTTTTAACGGATTTGCTTTTCGTAAGACTTATTCAAATAGTACTTTGTATTATTATTTGTCTCGCAGAATTTGATTCGTAAATGTAGCAACATTATTAGTTATATTAAAAACCCAGTAAAACCTTGGACATTCGATTTAGCTATAAAATGTCAGATATCTTGGAGATCACAGATTTATATCCATATATGTATTAACATTCCATTGAAATAAAATTTAACTATATAAATCATAAGCAAAATTAATTAAAAAAAAAATCAGCACAAATCTTATTTTCAGAAAAAAAACAACTTACTACATAATAATAACATTTTCTAAAATATATAACATTAAAAAGATTATTTCATTTCTAGATATATAATAATACATATATTTAATTATTCAATCATGAAAAATAAGCCACAATAATATTACCAATCTTCCAATTAATACATAAGAATAAATATTTCTTATACACGTATTATTTTGAAAACGTATTCAATATATAATAAATTATACATCTTAGGGAAAAAATGTAATTTTGGATAATATCTAACATCAGCCATGATGGACTTCTTAAGTCTATTACGCAACTATAATAACTATTGATTTCCTAAGTTTTTTTTTTTTTTATTCTCGAATTAACAATATTATGCGAAATTATTTTATAGTGACCTTCCCCATGATTCCCAACTATCAACAAATCCACCAACTTGAGGAAGGGATTTCAGTCCGCCCTATAATGGTATGTGTAAGGAATATTTGGGACATCAAAATTCGCAGACCAGGGAATACACAATCGGGTACCGGATTCATATGCTATGACCACCGAGTAAGTAATACGCTACAACTCTACATCCACATTAGATTTCCCACAGTTTGGCATATTTGGTTTTGTTAGTACGATAATCACTTATTTTATTCGCTATTATATATTGTTAACACTCAGGGACAACTATTAGAAGGTCGGTTCTTCAGCAACAATCAGACATCTGAGCCAGTAATTTTAGTCGAAGGAGATGAGTATGAATTCTCAGGATTTTCCGTGTTACCAAATTTCCACGAACGGAAATTAACACAACTCTCATACTTCATTCAAATCGACCAAACGACAACAATATTAAATGTTACATACATAGGCTCGATCTTTCCAGCATACAGCTTCTCACCTCAGAATTACAAATGCCTATTACGCTCGGCCACTACCGCTAGCTACTTACCAGGTATGTTCCTTTCCTAGCTTTCAAAAACATAAATATTTTTAATAACATCACAATCGCTACTGTGTAGATGTCGTCGGTCAAATACGATTGCTGCAAGATATAAAACCACATAAGCCAGAATCGAATACAAAGGTTACAATTGGTTTATTGCTGAACAAGTCAAAGATGGTTAGGCTTACACTGTGGGACAAATCAGCGGTGGAGTTTAGCACCCTTCATTGCAAACTGGATAGGAGATTCAAAATTGTCATCATCACAAGCATAATTCCTAGACTTTGTAGAGGTAAATAAGATTTATTAAAACATACAAATTTTATAATTACTTTTTTTTATAAACAAAAAAAAATCCATTCGAGCCGACATATTTGTTGCAGGAACACTCGAACTCAATTCATCACCTGCGACAACTTTCTACTTCGACGAGACAATCGAACACATCAAGAATTACAACGGAAGGATCGGGGGACATCGACAGTCGTAAGAAGCTCCAAACGTCATACTGGTTTCTGTTCTCATTCACACTCAAACAGATACTCGGATTACCTTTTCTTCAAAGCAGTTGGTCATCATATTATATTTTTGAATGGAACTCAGTATGTAAGTTACACAGAAAAATTCGTTACTAGATATTTAGAACAATAATTATCGTTTGATAAATGAAACTTAAACCATATAAGGGAAAAAAAAGAATGTTAAATATTGATGCTGAAAACATGGTATTTAATATATAAAAAAACGAAATATAAAAAATAATTTAGTCATAATAACAATATACCTAAATCTAATCTAATAATATAAAAAAGGGTCGTCCCTTCCATATGTAAATATAAATATGTATGCTAAATCACAAATCTTGAAAGAGAACAAAACAAATATGGAAATGTATAATTACAAATAAAGATAAGCTTACACAAAATAAAAACTAAAAGATTATGATGTTGTGATTATGCTATCTTTAAGGTTACTACTCTACTATTTTTAACAAGTTTCAATTCACAATTCCCTCTCAGAAGAACATTTCGGCTCAGAAAGTTCAAGTCTTCCTTCTGCTTTTGAGGCTTCAGAAGGTTTAGATGAATATCTATATTAAATATAATTATTTTGTTGCCTGATTAAATTGTATACGTTGTTTAAATGTATCTACAAAAATGTAAATATCTGATCATATAAGTTGTCAAACCGTAACATCTAATACAATTATGGTCAATTATTATTGTTTAGACCAAATCCTGACTCCACATTCGTAACTTCTTTTTTTCATGTCTAAAATTGTTGAAACTTATGACATATTAAATCCAGTTTAGAAATCGCCACCTATATAAACCCCTTTGTTCTGAATACATTATGCAGCTCTTCCATATCTTTAAACATCTAATCCAAAATCGAAACATGACTCAGCCATTTTGGACTATCAGTGATAAAGCCGAGCCGACCTCATTATCTCCAAAAAGGACGGTCACCATGAAGATAAAGAGGCCAGGTACACAGCAGACAAAAATTATTCTATCTGTCGCTTTGAAGACAATGAGTAATGGCCATCTGACCCATGACACGGCACGCGCTATGGAACACAAGCTTGGATACCATGAAATTGATTTTGATTCAGTGATGAAGATCATCGAGGAGACCACTGACCATGTGGCACACACTATTCCAAGACTTGCCGATTCCACGGTAACAGATCTTGATATAATTGTTAAGATAGTTGATCACAATCCACATGCTCTGCGCAGAATTGATCTAGACGTCTACATGGTCAAACTCCTCGAAAACCAAAGAGAACCCATCCGCATCGAACACGCTGGAAAATGCTCAATTTGCTGCGAGGAATTTGGCACCGGTGGAATGATCAACTCTTTAAATTGTAGGCATACTTATCATCACCACTGCATCGTAGAGTGGGTTAAAAAGAGATTGACATGCCCATGTTGTAGGGAAAATCTTGCTTGATGGAACGGTTGATCGAGGATGGTATTTTCGAAGGGAACTTGGTACTAAGTTGAGTTTTATAAATTAATATGATGGCTACAAAATGTAATTGTTACAGAATTGAACTATCTTATTGATTTGTAACCAGATGTTAAATCAATATATATCGTACCGAAGCTAAAATACATGTCATAAAAAAAAAAAAACTACACAGATAAAAAAAATTAATGATGGAATTAAGCAATAAAAAAGAAAAAATCTCCTTGATGTTAGTATTATGGATTGCTATTATTTTGTACAATTACTGGTTTTGTTAAAACAAAAATATTTTACTGCTTTCCGTTTTCACTTACGTCCCACAGACCCCATCAATTATATATTACTTGCAAATATAAATTTCCAACTAATAAAAATTAGGCCAGGCTACTCACTACATTGCGATGAGTACTTGAACATATAATATACCGATAAACGGATGTGAAAGGATTGGGGTCACAAAATAATAAACCATATATATCATAACGTTTGCTATGATATTTAAAACAGTGTAGTATTCCCCAAGAGACTAAACATCAAGAATGATATATTTAAATCAAATTCTATAAATATTACTCAGATACACACTTGGGGAAATAAAAAACAATTACTGATTCAAGAATCAACAAACAATTTAGTAATTAATTAATTTAAAAAAAAATTGAAGCAAACAATCGACCTACATAAATAGGAACTAATAAATTATTTGGAAATTATAGTCTTGAACATAATATGTTAGACACATCAAGCTTATTTAATTTAATTAAAATTACAAAGTTCCCGAGACTAAAAATGCTTTGTGGAATATGTTGTTCCATATAAATCCAGAAACAAAAAAAGAATGTAAACTTTTACCCATAAGGAAAATATCTGAATTAAGGTAATGGTGGGGGGGGGGGGAATCGAACCTGGGACGCATACATAAACAAGGATGACTCCACCACTAGGACAAAGACTAGATTTGTAGATAACTCTCATCCGCATAAATATTACTGATATGACGGAAGATTCTGGAAAGTGTCAGTTACGTCAACTCAAAGTGTTTAAGTGCTTCTTCTTACTCTGGAGAGGGAAACCCGATAGTCATCATCTTCTTCCCCTTTACTTCTTCCTCGACGAAACCTATTCGCGATGTCTGATCAAAATCGTCCATCGTCTCATCAATGTAGGGGTCAGAGGTTTGGTGAGATCGAATATCCTCTCAGAGAGACTACTCGTTTCCGTCCTCGAGCTCCATTTGTCTCTTTCGAAGAGCGTGTCCACGTTAATCGATTGATATACTCCGATGCCCTTCTAATAGTCGGAGACGGTGATCGCCGTCATTACAATGCTGACGCTGCTTCCGGGTATCAATTCCTATGTCTCAGAGGGTTTGTTGTTCAATGTTCTTTAGACCCTATGGATCCCCTTCTGTTTGATGTGTTTAGGGTGATTGATAGATTAGGTTGGTGCTATACTGTTATGCATGTCCAACCGTTTTGTCCTAGGGTAGTAAGGGAGTTTGTCTCGAATATACTCTTCGACGCCGATGGTTCACTTATCCGAGGAGTCATGTATCAATTCGAGCCTTTTGTCATAAACAAACTGATGATGACACCCTCAATCGAGGATTCATTTCACTGGGAAGTGGTTCCTCTGAAGCAGGCGATTACATACCTCACTAGAGGGCAATGTTACACTTGGGCTGGATTCAGTCTCACTGCTTTGGCCGAACCCTTCCAGACTCTGTACAGCGTTTGTAAGTTAAACTGGCTTCCAGGACCTGAGTCTGAAACGATGATAAATAACCGGCTCCGCCTTTTATTCGCTGTTGCTACTGGGAGGAAGATTGACTTTGGACGCCTGGTGTACGATCAAGTGATCGAGATGGCTCGCAATTCAGATTGGTCCACGGACCTAATCTTTCCAAACCTCATCTATCAAATCTTGACGTTCCAGAGAGAGATACCTATGCTACCAGGCGATGAAGAACTTATCGGCAGCTGTATTCGTATACATGGAACAAGTGGGGAGTCAAGTGGAACAAGGGGAGCATAAGGTTGGTTTGGTTTCATCCTTGAAATCTTTTTTTGGCAGTACCGTACGGCTTTTTCTTATGTGACTGATGCATAATCTCTTTGGTAGTCTACTTCTGTAAGAATCTCCAACAGGAAGATGTCATTTTCATGGCATTTGTGTTTTGCTCGATGCTTTATTGTGATGGATGATGTACTTTTGATGATACGATGTTTTCCATATCGGATATTAGTAATGCTATTATAACGTCTTTTATGAAATATTCGATGTCTGTTAAAAGTAAAAGCACAAAGTTGTGTTCTAAATCCGAATTTTATCTGAAAATGATCAGCATATGATTTTGGGTTGCATTCGTATCTTTTTAATTACAGACAACAACCATAGTTTATTAAAAAAAAACAATTCTTAAATAATAAATAATTAGAGTATGATCTGTGTTAAAAACGCAGTTTTTTTAACAAACATAATTAACAAATCAATATGTTTTTGAAAAAAAAAAAAAATGATAAGTAATTTTCTAATACCATTTATTTTGTGTATTTCATAAATATATAATAATATTATTTGTATTTATACTGAATAACCGGTGATTCAATGTGTAAGAGAAATCTGTTACTATCAAAAGTTTTTAGAAGAAAAAATATCTCATCAATTTCTTGATTTAACATTCAATCCAAATCTTAAAAAAATTAACGCATAGCAACCAATATATCCAGAGTTCCTTCCATACATGAATATATCATACAAATGCTATAACACAAATCATAGAACGAATAAAAGTCGAATACAGAATTGTATTAATCCAAAATAAAGCTAAGATTAGACTAAATAAATTCTCATTAGTAATAAGGTTGAGATCTTGGAATTTAATTGATATGTGCTACTAATTTGCATAAATTTCAGATTCCAGTATCCTTTTACATTATGTGTGAACTAATACACCATCAATAATATATTACTTTCCTATCCAACTATTTGAAGACCTCAGAGTGAAGGAATACTACTCACATTATTGTGTTGAGGATTAGGATATATCATATAAATCTAAACAGTAAAACACGATTTGAGAATTTATTCTAACAAAGTACGGACTGAGCCAAAATAATCATATCATAATATAGATCAAAAATTATATAATTATTTTAAACATAATAACAATGTCTACAAACACAGCATTCGGTATCAAATCTTTTGGAAATAAAATTGCCTCAATCTTTGGTATTAAATCTTTTATATTAGCAATTTAAGGGAAATTGGTAAAAAAGTATGACTTCGTATTTGGCACTTTCACGAAGTTTCCGTCATATGTTATTTTCGCCTTTTTTTGCGGTAACGCTGATACCCATTAACTCTCAAATATGCCTGTTGCTCCAAATTTGACTATGCTAATTTAAAACTGTGCTGTTATAACAATCAAAATTAATTATCAAAAATATTTCGAATATGACATTAATTGATCACATTTATTCTTCCCTGATATACTCCTCCTCTTCTTTCCCTAATAAGTAAATCGTATCAAAAAAAAATCTTCATCTTCGAAAAAACAACCTCTCTCATATATCGTTATAGAACCCTATAATCACCAGTGGTATCGTTAGCTGATTTCTTAGCATACAAGGCTCCGGTTGAATCTTGCCTCGAGGTTAAGCTCTTCCATCCCTTATGAACGTCCATACTCACTTTGTAACCCTTCTCTAATCTCTTAACTTAATATTTTGATAGCGCAGACTTAGATTGCTTCTAAAGACCCCCCCCCCCCCCTCCCCATCCATCCCCCAGTAACGAGATGCAGTGTCCGCCTCCTCCCCCCCCTATCGAAACTGGAGGTAAACACATCAATACTTCGCGTACAAGTTGTTGGTTATCAAATCCGAGGAATCCTCTGTTTGTGAGATCGAGTTTTGATAATCATAAGATATTAACTTGGTAAAATGAGTAACAAGCTAGACGAGTTTGCACCTGGTCAGGATCAATGTATCCATACGAAGGGATTATCTATTATAGTTAGTTTTATTAATAAATTGTTATACCTGAGATTATTTACAGTATTCTACACAAAACATTAAAAAAAATGTCTCAGATTATACACAGTTGATGATGATTGAGATTTTTCATTGTAATTCTGAAAATTGATGAGCTAGAATTTTTTAAAAATATTGTCTGTTTTAGTGCATCTACTATATATATACATCATATAAATTTAGCTTTAAAATTAATCGTTTAAAGAGTAGTTAAAATATATTATTTTATATATGTATTCTTTAAAATCTGTTTTACTATTTTCGATAGTTATTCTAAGGGAGAATAAATTTTGATGATTAACAAAATTCATTACGCCAAATCTTTAATCTGAAAGAATAGTTTTTTGTATTTACTATCAGTTGCCTCAACGTGAACACATGTTTATTTTAAAAATCAGGTTTTGTTCATCACGTGCACAATGCATGTGTAATGTTCATTACGTTCGCAATGCATGTGTAATATTCATATTTGATATTATGATAATGAGCACACTTTTTTGTATATAGAATTTTTAAAGGACACATGAACATGGACAATACCGTTTGTATACTGGAGTTAGAAAAAAGTTACTAAACATTCATTGTTGTTGTTAGTTAATTTCTTAAATTAGTACAGATAAACAATTAGCAAACAAGTTTGAATTGGTTTTATTGTTTTACTAACTTAATTTATCTGGTGAGCTAGACAAAAAATGGGCCAATAATTCAGGAAAAGAGAAGCCTTATTCAATACTAAAAATATCTGTATCTTTTTCCTCTCTCTGTTAACATAAAAGATTCTATTTATTCAAGCCCCAAATATTTTAGGATCAATTTTGGTGGCGATGGCTTGGAATGGTCGTTTCCTCTATCTTTTGTCCTTTTAAATTTTTTTTTTTTTTTTTTTTTTTTTTACAAGTGGATTGTTAGGTAACTATGAGCTAAATTCGGTTTTTTCACCTGATTCATTTGCTGTAAACCATTATAATTTAGTTCAAACTTCAAGCATCAGTACATATATTAAAATATATTGCATACGCTTATTAAAAATATGTCATCTCCTGAGTTTTTGAGTGTGGCTACCATAGTCTTATAGCAAATAAACTTACTAAGATTCACAACGATGCTTGAAGACGTTGTTCAATTTTGTTAGACTTGGGCTGGGAGAATTGGTTGATAGATATAGTGACATACGGTTATCCATACTTTCTGAAAAAAAAAAAAAATTCTTAAGACAACGTAGACACTGAATGAAGAATACGAAGATTTGTTTATATGGATGCATTTATACAACACATAAGATCTTTTCTATTGTGAATAAAACATTATTGTGTTAGTTCTTCCGAACGCTTATGTGAGGTAAAACTATATGTTAAAAACAATTTGACCTATTTTATTGTGTGCTTTACGAATAATCGCATAATAAAAAATAAAATAAAAAATTTGTGGACGTACATGTTGTCCACCTTTCCGTGCTGATCTTCTACTGAAATACAGGATCTTCATCCGGGATAACACAGAAAAGAAAACGGGGACGTCCGCTCGGATCACGTGGAAAACCTAAAGGTGTGTCCGAAATATAACATATACATTATACCATCAGATTATAATTTATATGAGACTAATCTACCCAAGATTTTATCAGTTCGCCTGGTAAACGATCGTCCCGAATTCAAACCAAGATATTATGATTGTAAGTTTATATAAATTGGAATACCATATTTAGATAAATATATATATATATATATATATATATACATAAGCTAAATGGATTCAAAAATTAATGAGCAGGTGGCTGCAATGGTTGCGAACTTTACAGTAAGGAATATTTTGGTCATGTCAATTTCTCCGCATATCCTTTTATATTTATTAGTTTTTGGCTTCATAGTCAAGCAGAAAAACGCACGTAACATGAGAAGGGCCATGTTGCTATCGAAACGAAATTCACCCAGTTCCAATGGTGAGCATCGATGCTGCCCCAGTACAATGTCGTTGGCTACATTTTTATTACTAATTTTTAATTTATTGTTTCAGATGGTCCACAACGAACACATGTACGGCATCGTACTCGAGCAAAGAAAAAAGGTGCATACTATCTAAACCCTTAGTAATTCTCCATAATTAAAATCCCGATGAGTAGATAACATTAGAAAGTCTCTACATAATTAATCCCTTATGTATATTTTAAAATTCTCTTACAAATATATAATCCAACACAACGTAATATGTATATGTACCTATAATTATTTATATTTCTATATACGAATACGGAAAATTTATAACCATAGATACATATCTTTAACAACAACACTTCTATTTATACTAACATTGATATACTCTGTGAGGTTCGTAGCCAAAACAATCAGACAATTGTGTAGATGCAAACTATCTATCACCAATTAGGATAATGAACTGATATAGAAATCGAATTAACAAATCTGAATTTTGAATATACGAAAATAAAATATATAACACATTTACTGGATAATTGTATATTCATCACGACAAATACTTTTATTATTAATATTGGTGTAGTATATTTAGATATTGAATTTTAAACTTAATAATCTACCATTATCTATTTCGATTTTTTGTATGACCCTAGGAAAAACATTATGTTCATGATAATATTTTCACAACAAAAGTTACTAATAATCTTACTGCCAATAGTATGTTTTCTAATAATATACTGAAAGCAAATAAACGATTCCATAGATTAAAAAAAATATATCAGTCATGAGTTAGAAAATATATATAACCGATTAGGATAATAGAATGATATAGGAGACAAATTAATAAAGATTGAATTTTAACTATACGCTTAATAAAATATATACCACGTTTGCTTGGTAGTTCAGTATTCACAACCACAGTGCTTCTCTTACACATATCAGTGGTAGTAAATTTAGATATTGTTTAATAAAGTTAATAATCCATCTATATACAGACCTAATTTAATATGATGTTAGGAAAACATTAAGTTCATAATTTTATGTTCACAACAAAAATAAACTAATTGTTCTCATTAAAAATAATATATTTTAGTAGATTCATAAGGAAATCAATTAAACAATTCTGTGAATACAAAATATATATCACTATTTATGATTACAAATAATATATAGTTTAAAATTTCTGAATTTAGAATAATAATTATACAAATATAAAACATATTCTACATATTCTTAATAATTATGATATTCGGTCCAAAAAATTAATGATCCATCCTAGAGTATAGATCAATCACAATATAAAAAATTTAAAGAATATATTCACCAATTTAGTTAATAAAGAGGAAACTCATACATCTTAACTGATTGAATACACAATATAGTATTTAGGATCAATATAAAGGTTAGTAATTTTTTTGTTAAAAAAGAGTAAAAACTATCTTCCCAATTGACTTAAATTTTCAAATTCTACCTGCTAAATTTATAGCCTTCAACTGGACATTTGAAAACATAGATGGGTTTAAAACATACCGTTGTTTCAAAACGAGATATAAAGAGATTTTTACGTATTAAAATATGCATACATATAAATTTCTAAAAAGTACATTAAAGGGTAAACATTTTATAAAAAAAGTAAATTATAAACAGTTTGTGAGAAAAGTTGATCCTGTTTTATTTCATCCAGTGGAAATTTTGATATTTTATAAAGTTAATTAAGTTAACAAGTACTAATTAATACAGTTTCTACTGTATTTCTTAACGGAGGTTACACTCCGTACAATTCTTTATTATACACAGACGATATGAAAACAATGTTAAACATAATTTAATGCAGATAAAGACTCTACATCTAAAGCTGAAGATAACCCAATCATAGCATGCACGAAATGTGGCGCACTAATGTGGAAATCAGAGAGCACTGGTACAGACTCCAGATCTGGTGAACCATCGTTCACGCTTTGCTGTAACCATGGCCAGATAAAGCTTCCACCGATCAAGCAACCCCCAGCCCTGTTAGAAGAGCTTCTTCAACACAGATGGTTTCGGGATACTATCAGAGTATATAATTCTGTACTAGCTTTTACGTCGGTTGGGATGAAAATGGATTACAGTGTCGTCAACTCCCCTGGTCCTTACACCATACGAATCCAAGGTCAGACCCATCACAGAATTGGCTCGCTTATACCACGCCCAGGTTGTCTCCCAGAATATCTCCAGCTTTACATATTTGATACGGGCAACGAAGTCCAGAATCGGTTGACCGCGATGGGTCAGACCTCTGCAGAAGGAAATCTTGATGAGGCAACCTTACAGCGTCTCATCAAGATGGTTGACGAGAACAATTGTTTGGCTAAGATATTCCGACGGGCACGTGATCATTATGAAAGCGCCGGGAATGAGTTTACTGTTAGGTTGCTTCCAGATAAAGGGAAAGGAAAAGAGTACGATCTTCCTGTTGCAAGCGAGGTCGCAGGCCTTATTGTAGGGGATATGTCACAGACGATCGGTTTACGAGATATAGTGGTCCAATTCCAATCTGACACTCTGCAGCAACTACGTGACGATCACCCTCTGTACATGAGTCTACAATATCCTCTTCTGTTCCCATATGGTGAATATGGCTTTCAACCCGAGATCCCACTAATTCTTGAGACAGGCACTTCAAGAACAAAGCAATATGTAACCATGCGGCAATATTATGCCTCATTAATCCAGACACGGCTTGCCCAAGGGTTGACGTTGATTAAAGGAGGACGTCTCTTTCATCAATTTATTGTGGACGTTTACGCATCAATTGAAGAAGATCGTCTAAGGTGGGCGAGGAATAATCAGGATGTCTTAAGAGCCGAGCTATACAGTAATGTTCTCGACGCTGTGTGCCGGGGTGACACTGATGCTAAAGTTGTGGGCCAGAGGTATATACTGCCTCCAAGTTTCACTGGTGGGCCCCGATACTTGATTGAGAAATATTATGACGCAATGGCTATTTGCAGAGACTTCGGCAACCCAGATTTGTTTGTCACAATGACGGCCAATCCTAATTGGATCGAGATTAAAGATCATCTTATGAGATATGGTGGAGATGTTCCCAATGACAGACCAGACATTGAGTGCCGAGTCTTCAAAATGAAGTTAGATCAACTACTTAAAGATTTCAAGAAAGGGACTTTCTTCAAGCCGTATACAGCCGCCCTCCACAGAATAGAGTTTCAGAAACGGGGTCTTCCTCATGCGCATATACTACTGTGGTTTGGGAACTGTTCCAGGACACCGAGTGCGGAGGAAATTGATGCGATCATCTCAGCCGAGCTACCAGACAAAGATGAAGATCCAGAGGCTTATGAGTTGGTCACAAAACACATGATCCATGGCCCATGTGGTACACTTAATCCGAGGTCACCATGTATGGAAAATAATGTGTGCACGAAAAAGTATCCTCGGCCGTATAACAATACCACTACGATTGACAAGTCAGGATATGTGTTATACCGCCGTCGCCGGAACGATAAAGCGAGTGCGGTAAAGAATGGATCAATCATAGACAACACTTCTGTTGTGCCACATAACGTCGAGCTTTTAAAGAAGTACAATGCTCATATTAATGTCGAGTGGTGTAATAGAACAAGTGCGGTGAAGTATTTATTCAAATACATAACCAAAGGTGTTGACAGAGCATCGGCTGTTATTGAGAAAGGAAATACGGCGACTACTTCTGACGCAACGACCTCGGACGGATCAAATGAGAGAGTCCTTAAGCAACGCAACGAGATCCAAGACTACATCGAAGCTCGATATTTGTCAGCTTGTGAGTCTATGTGGCGGACGTATGCATTCCACATACATAAAAGAAAACCATCAGTTGAGAAGCTTATCATTCACCTGGAAGGCGAACATAACATCTCAGTCAAAGAAACTGATAATCTTGGTCGTGTAATCCGTAAGCCGGGCATCGAAAAAACAATGTTCACTGAATGGATGGTTTTATGCAGAACATCTGAGTTTGCAAGAACATTAACCTACGTGCAGATACCAGAATTTTTTGTCTGGAACAACAGTACTAAGGTCTGGTCTCCACGTAAGAAAGGCAAAGCCATTGGCAGAATCGTAAATGTTCATCCGTCATCAGGTGATCGGTACTTTCTAAGGATCCTCATAAATAAGATTAAGGGTCCAAGAAGCTATGATGAGCTCAAGACCTACAACAACGTGAAATATCCTGATTACAAATCAGTTTGTCACGCACGTGGCTATTTGGACAATGATGTTGAATGGCACGAGACTATGTCGGAAGGTGTTAGATGGGCTACCCCATACCAACTCCGAGATATGTTTGTCACCTTCTTGACAAACTGTTTTGTTACGAGTCCTAAAAATTTATGGGAACATTCTTGGAAATCCATGAGCGAGGATATACTGCACAAGAGGCAGCGAATCATGGGTCATGCGAATCTGGAGCTAGATGACGAGACTCTCGAGCAATACACGTTAATCGAAGTAGAAAAATTAATGAGAATGCATGACCGATCTTTAAGCGAGATTAAAGATATGCCGAAGATCAAACCTGTTCTGCTGAGAGAGCTAGGAAACAATTTATGGAACCAAGAACTGGATTACGACATCGCCGAGGAAACGTTAAGACATGACAAGCAATTTAGCCAGCTTAACGCAGACCAACGTGCAATTTACGATTCAGTCTTAGAATCTGTTGACAAAAGGGATGGAAAGCTATTCTTCGTATATGGCGCAGGAGGCACAGGTAAAACGTTCCTTTACCAAACCATCATATCAAGAATACGATCCAGAAAACAGATTGTTCTACCGGTCGCCTCATCTGGGATAGCTGCTCTGCTCCTTCCCAATGGTCGAACAGCACATTCTCGCTTCAATATCCCTTTAAAGCTCGATGAAAATAAGCTATGTAATATCAAACCCGGAACAATGCTGGCTGAACTTATAGAGAAGACAGATCTTATAATATGGGACGAGGCTCCTATGACACATAAGCATGCTTTTGAGGCGCTAGACAAATCTCTGAGAGATATTATGTCTAGAAAAGATTCAGCCGCAAAAGATCTGACTTTTGGTGGCAAGACAGTTCTTTTAGGCGGTGATTTCCGCCAGATATTACCTGTGATCCCACGAGGCAGCAAAGCTGATACTGTCCTAGCTTCAATAAGTCACTCATACCTATGGCATAGCTGCCACAAGTTCTCTTTGAAGACGAATATGAGGCTGAATCAGGAAGACAAGGAGTTCTCGGATTGGCTCCTACAAGTCGGAGAAGGTCGTGCAGGAACTGACCTGGGAGAAGAGTATGATAACCACCATGAGCAAATGATATCTGTCAATGATTCGTTAATTCGAAAATGTGGTGAGGATCCATTGAGAGAGGTTGTTAATGCCGCATACGGAGAAGTTCATACAGTACCAACTTCCCATAGTTACTACACTGATAGAGCTATACTCACACCACGGAATGAAACTGTGGATGAGATCAATGCATACACCATCTCTCATACTGACGGGGATTCAAAAGATTATTTCAGTTTTGATAGCTTCGAGGTATCGGATACTCAATCAGAACAGAACGAAACACTTTACCCGGTAGAGTATCTTAATTCCTTGGAGTTTTCAGGCCTGCCTTCGTATAAACTCACTCTGAAGATTGGGGCTCCAGTTATGCTTTTACGGAACATAAATCAGAGAAAAGGATTGTGCAACGGTACCCGTATGATCCTAACCCACATAGGCGAGCGCTTGCTCAAAGCAGAAATCGTCACTGGATCCCATATCGGAAGAGAGATCTTGATTCCAAGGATTGTCCTTCTGCATGATGAAACACATCTACCGTTCACCTTACGTCGAAGGCAGTTCCCTATCAGATTGTGCTACGCAATGACAATCAATAAAAGCCAAGGTCAGAGTTTAAAGGAGGTCATTTTATATCTGCCTAAACCCGTGTTCTCTCATGGTCAACTCTATGTGGCTTTATCACGTGTTACAAACAAAACGGGATTAACTATCATCAAGGGCGAAGATTCCCACGAGCTTAAGGTGAAGAACGTTGTTTACAAAGAAATCTTCAAGGGCCTTCATCCCCATAGAGGTAATAACAATTAAATTATAAATGTTCCACATCCACCATTTTTAAAATAAAAAAAAATCTCTCCTAAATTGAAGATCACGGCAGATTTACAGGGCCCAACACCACCACCTTAGTAACCTACGTACTCTCGAGAAGGCAACAGACAATTCTTATGCAACCACGAGAATCAGGTATCTTATTATATACATAATCATTGAATCATATATAAATTTATTTAAGTATACTAACTTGGTCTTTAACTTCTGCAGATCGTCTCTTTCAAAAGACTCTATCGCAATCTCTATTCTACAAACACTTTGTTCTTCTATATAATTTTTTAAGACACCTGAATTTATTCTATTTCTTTAAAAACGCTATCAGATCATCAGTATTTCATATTTCATTATATATATTACACTCATAACAGGGGGAAAATATAAAGACTATTAGAAACAAAACTTAAACAAACACTTATCCGCGCGTAGCGCGGAGATTGAATCTAGTATTATTAATTCATAAGTAATGAATTAAAAACCTTTAACTTAGAGACTAAAGATTTCAGAAGTTTTGAGAAAATTGGCATCTGAAGCCATTAATGGAGGAGCACGAGAATCTCATAGCTTTATTGCTCTTCTACTGTTTTCGTGTTCATATTCACAGATTTCTGAGGTGATCATTATTACCAGTTGCTTGTTAGTCTAATCTTAAATTTACTTCGATATTGATTACCATATTTACTTTTGGTAGTTGGGTCATATATTTATAGCACTCATTGATTATTTTGTTCTGCATTAATACGAATGCGATATTAATATTCATAGTATGTAACTTACAAGTTAGAACTTACAAGCCTAGTTGGATCAAGTGCAGTGTCCAGATGTAGTTACATTCTTTTAGTTATTGGATATTTGGTTTCGAACCTTTGTGGATGAATTAGTGTTTCTAAACCAAATCGAACCAAACTGAATCGAACCACCTTGTCAGATCGGTCGAATTCTTATTTTAAAGAACATATGGGTTGGTTTGATTCCACAAACCAATATATACATGACCAGTGAACATAGTCTAATCAATTTAATCAATTTAAACAGAAACCGAGGATATAATAGGTGTTAAGAAATAAGAATTTTTTAAACAAACACACGTACACATACATATATATGACTTCACTATGCTCAGGCATGCATGTATCTGGCCTAAAACAGAGTTTTTTTAAATGACCTAAATCAGAGTTGATATGAAAAGAAAAAAATCAGAGTTGGTATGTGATTATCCAAAAAACTTTCTAATCTGAGTAATGATTAGAACTTTGGATTTTGTAGTGGTACCAAGTACCAATTGGTACCACCCACCAGGTGTCTGAAACGAACAAAGTGGCCTCTGATAGAAAAAAAGAACAGGTGATATATTTGGTTACAAATTATTTTGTTTGGACCTCTCTTTTCTTTTCAGTTTGGTGTACGCAGTTAAATTATTAAACATCTAATGTTTGATTTGAGATCGTTGGAAGTTGATCTTTATTTGCAAAGTTTGTAAATCTTAAAAGAGCATCATGTCATACATAAATTGATAGTTAAATAACCTTTTCGAAGTTTTGAGTGGACGTACAACAAATGATATCGAGTGAGTGCTTAAACTTTTGATAACCAAGTGTCTCGTCTAGTTTTGGCTTAATCTTCACTTCTAACGACACAATTTTAACTTTTAAACCATGAAAACAAGTTTATTAAACTATATATCCTGATAAAAATTTAAAAATCCACAAAAATATATTTGAGAGTTTTCTTTGTAAGTTATATCTTAGCATAAACTTAAAATAATGTAGTTTAAAATATATTTTTAAATATTATTTTTAATAAAAACATCACGAATAAGTATTTGGTCAAACAATACTTATTCGTGATTCGCACAGTTTATTCTTTCAATGTTTGGTTGGATTTTACATATATTGCCTAGCCTTTGGCTGAGTATTCCAGCCAATGTTTTGAAAACCGGACCGGATACCGACTCGGTGCAGCTACTGGTTAACTGGTTGAACCGGTTCAACCGGTCGAACCGGGTTTTATATTTTTTAAAAAAATTAAATGTAAATAATCATATATTTACACTATATGGATCTAAAAATTACTTCTACATATAACATGTTTCTCTATTCTTTTTTTATTAAATGAAAAATAAACAGTAAACATGAATCTAGCTATATATAAAGTGAACAAGTGAATACTAAGTAAATTGAAATTGATAAAATTAAATGATTTACAATTAAAAATTACCATATTTATTTATTTTTACAAGTAAAATCTCAATCTTTATGAATATGGGAAAATCAGAATAGTTATGAGACCAAAAAAAAAGATTTTTCATATTTTTTTCTTAAGAAAATTGAATAAAATAAAAAAATATTTTAAATAATGATAATTAAACATTAGTTATGAAATATTAAATTTTAAAAGCAATTGAAAAAACATTATTTATATGTTAATTTTTTAGAACCGGGTTTTAAAGTTGACCCGGGTCACCGGTTTTACCGGGTTTTAACCGGTTTTACCGGTTTTTCTCAAATCCGGGTTTTAAACTGAATCGGAACCGGCTTCTTCAGCGAGTCACGGTCGGACCGGTTCGACCGGCCGGTCCGGTCCGGTTTTCAAAACACTGATTTCCAGCTTGTTAAATGTTTCCATCAGTTAAAGTTCTTAACATTGTTTAGTTGAAGCTGATGATGAACCAGAAATTAGTGGGACAGTGAAGAATTAAATAACTTGGGGACCAGTGTTAAATCTCAAGACAGAGAAATATAATTTTCTTGATATGTCTGTAGAACTGAGTGGGTCACACTAGATAGAACTAATAATTACAAATATTTAAAAGGATGGATCGTATCCGAAGGTGTAAGAAGCGTTCGTCCACAGTATCATCTCATCATCAATACGAAAAAACAAAGTCATGATGAATAAGAATACACAGAGGAAGAAGAAAAAACAAAGTCATCATGAATAAGTAATACAGAGGAAGAAGTAAATATGCTGTAGTAAACATTGAAGTTACCATTGAAGTTTCAGCCTCACTATTTATTACTCTGTTCCTAATTATTACAAATATCAAATCCCAATGCTCTCGCATTTCTTTTACCGTCCAAGGCCATGTACTCTCCTTTTCTGTGAATATTGTATTCCTTATAGGCTATTATAGCTATATGGAATTGAAAAATACTCTTGTGGGGCAGATGGGCAATAAAGAAACATTATGAAATAAAAACCAGTGTTGTACTACGTACTACTAGTATTATATTTCTTTTAGTTATATACAAATAGAGCTTTCGTCTAACACAAACCTATTTTAGAGTATCCAATATATATTTCCATATTTTCCTCTAAATAGAAAACTTTATTATAAAAGTGTTTTACTTCAATGTATGTTTTTATAACAGATTTTTCTATTTTTGAGAAAATATAGAAAACACTACATTCATCTCTATATTTAGAGATAGAAATAACATTTTTCTATATTCCTCATAAAAATAAAGGACCTCTATTATGTAAATATACATTGGAGTAAATCCACTTATACTATAAAGTTTCCCTATTTTCAAAAAAATTATATAGATGAATATGGGAATATATATATGTTGGAAAGCGTCTTAGAAAAATGCTTTCATTATTATTATTATTTTTAATGTGCATACTAGTAATATATTGCACCCCCCCCCCCTCCCCTTGGTATTTTGTATATATTAAACCCCTACTATACGAAAGATCAGAACTGAAACACGCTTAATGGTAAAGTTCATTCGTAATAAATTACAGGAAATAAGTACATCTTAATAATATAGGTAGTCAACTTAATAATGTTATGCTTCCTACAAATCATATGTATTAGCAATTCCTACAAATCGATATATAACTAATGCTTTCAAAATAGATCAACAGCCTGAATTTGGCAACAGATGTGTTTTTTTTTTTTTGGACAATGGCAACAGATGTATTAAAAATAAAACTGATACGCAATTCGGGATTGGGACTGAACTCATTGAAGATATATACTAGTGCACAGGCGAAACTCTTGGTGTGCAGTTAGTTACAATCCTGGTGCTCATCTTCATTAGCCTCAACATGTTAATACATCTTAACCTAGCACATGATGTTAGCACAAAATATGTCGTTACTAGTTTTAAGACATGTACATATATACTCGAAGACATACTTATTTGACATGTTGGATGATAGTCCTTAGTGAGCAAATTTTTAGTAGCTGGTCCCCCCCCCCCCCCCCCCCCCCCCCCAATAAACTACCATACCAAAGCCAAATTTGTTTTTTGTTACTCAAACAAATGCATACTACAAACAATAACACTCTTCTATTTTTTCAAAAGTAGTATTTATCTATTATAGATGCATACATGAAATAAAATCTATCTCTATTATAAAAGAAAAGATAAAAAATGGAGATGTTCTAATATAGATTCATGTGGTTCACATATCTGCAAAAATAGTAAACCTAAATGATTTCGGCTATAAAAGCTTTTTTATTTACGGGTATGGAAAATATTATCTATCGCGCGTCTCGTACATTCATCATTCTTTGACAGTGTCTTACGTGATAGTACAAATAAATGACTTTTAAAAGATTATTACTACAATCTTAAGTTTCCGCACATCCGTACTTTTAAGGATAAATAAACAAAAATAGTTCACGTGGACTTGTTTTCGGAAGGTTCACGTCATCGTCGTAATGAGAGTCACGAGTGCACAAAATCTTCGTAATATCTGTTCTTATTCGATTTTGGCCGATTACTACAAAAATCAACATATAAGCATGTTGTGATATTATATTATGAATATTCCATCATTATTAATTGTATATCGTCTGTTTGCGACCAAAAAAAAAATTGTATATCGTCTATAGCCAGAAAATTTGTTGCCATAATATGTAGCGTAGTTTCACATGATATTTCTAAACTGCTTTAAATTTGAATATTTGATATATAGTCTTTTCATCTAATGTATCGAAGTGCATATTAATTACTCCTGAAGCATATTGCCTATGATAGTATAACTAAAATGCAATATTATTAATGTGCATGTATATGTGAAATTCGACACTCTACTCAAGACAGTTATCTTCGTACATTTACATTTTAATTGAAATTGTAAGATAATGTGACGTCAAATATGCATTATATAAGTATATTTTGTAATAATGTAACAAATTATATAGTCGTAATTTCAGAATATGTCTATTTTTAACAATAGCCGACGAGCTTTTGAACTAAAGTTTATAAAACGAAAGGTCATTTTACATAACATTCAACCATTGTTGTCGGTACACTTGGTTCAAAGACAAACAAGAAAATACAAAAGCATAGATAAGAAGTTAAAAAGCACGACCCAATAATATATTGACACATCGTTAGTAGGTGAGGTAGATAGTCAACGTGTCAATACATTATTGGTGACATGGCATTATACTTAGTTAAAACTTATAAAGAGTTACATTACATCGATCAGTGGTAATGGTGATTATGGTAGTCACGTGAGGCCCGTGACGGGCCATGGTGACGGACGAGCGGAGACTCTTGAACGCTGCCACGGCGTTTGACGGCGGCGGAGAAAACTCCTTCCCATATCTCGGAGAAAGCGCGGATGATGATGCTGTGGTGGTAAGGCTCGTTGAGCGAGAGGAAGCAGTTGAGAAGCTCCCTGAGATCGTCTTTGGAGTAAATCTCGTTCTCGAGAATCATCTGAAGCATAGACTGGCGGAAATCGAGGTAAGGGTCGTCGGAGTCTTTCTCGACGGCGACAGCGGCGGAAGGTGTGGCGGAGGAGGAGGAAGAGGTGTTGTCGGAGAACCAGTGAGTGGTGGAGGGAATGTTGGAGGAGGAAGAGACGGTGGTGGAGGAGGAGTGGCCGTGGCCGTAAGTAGAGGAGTAGAGGCGGGGCTTTTTGGAGGAACGGTTGAAAAAAGAAGACAAAGTTGGGAACTTACAGTTGCTGCAACCGATGTCGACAACAGAGGCTGCCTTAAGGACCATCTTCTTCTTCTTGCTTTTCACCGCCATTGTTGTCTTTTTTGTGACTCTGTCTCTCTCTGACTGTAAAGATAAAATAGATTTGAGAGAGAGTGTCTGCTTGGGATTGGTATTAAAGGATGCATGTGGGGACTGTGATGGTTTAATGAGAAGTAAACTCTTAGCATTAATATTTAATGTGGTGTTCAGAAACAATTTGAGATTTATTTTGAATTTGTTGAATGTTATTTTAAACATAAGTATATGTCTATAAATACATGACAGCATGGCCATTAATTTGACGTTTACTTACTCTACTGATTCTATTAAGAAGAATAGATTTATTGAGTTATTTAACTTTAGTAATCTCTAAAAAGAAGTATTTGATAATTTATCGCGTGTCTCAAAAGTCATATATGGTTCAATTATGGCTGGCCAGCATATACGTCATACATAGTGTATATATGTATCTGATTTCACTATAAAGTACAAGATTAGTATGCTTCCAAAAGTGATGTACTTTCTTTAATTCATGTAAATTACCGAATTGAACTATTTTAATTATTGTAAAATGTTAGTGTCATGATTTTAACCTTTTTCATGATTTTAACCTAAAGGTTACGAAGATCAAATTTTTTTGGTATGAACACGTATTCAACTACATACTTGTTTCTCAAATTGGACGAAAGAATTCAATACAACGTGAAAAAGCGAGAGGGGTGAATGAGATTTACTATTTAGTTGCCCTAGCCGTAAAACAGTCAAATCATTAACATGGATATTAGACGCCGTGAAACAGTCAAATCATCACATGGTTCCCAAAAATTTCTTGATTTTGTATTTTTGAAGTATATAGTTCTCGTTTTCTCGAGCTCGTTATGATTCCGATTTAGAAATAGGATCTGTTCGCTTCTTCTGAACGAGTCATCTAGAAGAATATTAGAGTTTTGTTCGTTTAGACATTTAAAATATAAGTCATCTGAATGGTTTATATAAATGAATTTTAAAAATTTACGCTTAATTTTGAAAATTAGATGACTGATCTAAATTGGACAATTTGAATGAAGATGATTCATTCAAAATAGCATAATGTTTATAATACCCTTGATATAATTTACAAATTACAAATTTATCTTACTATTATTTTATCACTTACGAAAAATGACAAACTACAAAAACGCATTTTCTCACCAAAACTACAAACAATTTTTTCTCACCAAAACCCCAAAAATACATTTTCTCGGAAAACCCGCAAAAATATATTTTTCCACCAAAATACAATTTCTCGGCAAAACCGCAAAAACATATTTTCCTACCAAAAACCAAAAAATGCATTTTCTCGCAAAAACTGTAAAATGTGTTTTCTCACCAAAACACGTTTTCTCACAAAAAAACACGTTTTCTAACCAAAACCGCAAAAATGCGTTGTCCCGCAAAAACAAAAAAAATGCATTTTCCCGTCAAAATCGCAAAAAACGTGTTTTTCCCCGCCAAAACCGTAAAAATACGTTTTTCCGCCAAAACAAATGAAAAATGTGTTTTCCCATCAAAACGAAAAATTCGTTTTCCCATCAAAACGAAAAATGCGTTTTCCCGTCAAAACGAAAAAATGTGTTTTCCTGTCAAAACTACAAAAATATGTTTTCCTCCAAAACCAAAACCGCGTTTCTCATCAAAAACCGCAAAAACGTGTTTTCTCGTCAGACCCGAAAAACGCATTTTTCCGCAAAAACGCCCTTTTCCGCCAAAACCGAAAAATCTCGTTTCCTTCAAAAATCGAATATCTTATTTTTTCACCAAAATCTGGCAATCTTGTTTTTCCGCCAAAACCGGAAAATCTTATTTTCCTGTCAAAACCGGAATTCTTGTTTTCCTTCCAAAAATGGAAAATTCATTTTTCGTGCCAAAATTATAAAATTTTGTTTTATGCTAAAACCGAAAAATTTCATTTTCTGTCAAAATCGGAAAACTACTTTTAGATATATTTATTTGAATATTATAATCAGTTTACTATTAATACACTTTTTAATTTGAAACTTTAAAGTTTTTAAGTATATGTTTATCAAACTTTTCGTTTATTAGAAGTTATTATTATAGTATAATTTTAATACAAATCTAAATAAAAATTTATAAATTTATATGAAATATTAATTTATTAATGTCAAAATGCGAATTTCAAAATAATTTTAGTCTAAATATATTTTAGACTAAATAATAAAATTTAATATATTTAAAATTAACATCAAACATATGATTAAATAAAAAAAAATCAAAACAAAGTTATATTTGTAATTTGTTTATTAAACTCATCTGAATGGAAATAGAAATAAAGTAAAAAATATAAAATCCATTGAAATGGTTCAGATAGATGGCTCATATGGATGGAAAAATGAACAGTCCTTAAAATATGGATGTATCATATAGATGAAACAGATGGATGGAAATGACAAATGGAGAAACGAACTACTAGAAGGCTTTCCGAAAATACTGTTTAAATGGGTTTGTATTAGGCCTTACGAGCTTGATAAATCGCCGTTAGATTAACCCAGATAATTTGTTACCACGATCCATTTAAGCCCAAATGCCGTCGCTTGATAGTTGATACTCCACTCCGGTCTCCCACTATCCCGTAAATTACAAGACTAGCCTTCAAAAGAAAAGTTTGAAGGTAACGGTCAACCGATAAACCTGTTCCTCGTGCCCCCAAAGATCCGAGTAGCGTATGTGGCAAGAAATAAACCGTTTACTTTTTTATTGTTTTTCTTTCTAAACAATTTTAAGCATCTCATAGTATAAAACATTGTTCTCTTCCGTCGTTTTTATTCTCTTTGAGATTCAAAGTTTCTGTTTTTTTTTTCCTTTGCTTAAACAGAAGAGACACCCTCTCCTTTAATTTAGGTTTGTTACTAACTTATATATTTATTTTATAATTTCTTGCGGAATACGAAATCCAATGCCAATAAACATAGTTTGATGTCATTTGCAGTTTTGATCCTTCTGGGTTCCTCGTGAAAAAGAACAAGTCCATACATTCTTCTTCATACGTGCACGAATCAATACGAGGACGAGATCTTCTTCAATAGGTTCGTTAAAAATTGTTATCTGCTAAAAAAAATATCATTTGGGTTTGCTGAATCGGTTCTGTTATCTTTGTTATGTAATGTATAAACAGGAAATAATTCTGATTTGGTTGAAGATGTTGGGAGATTTCATCATCAGATTCCTTGTGTATGTCCTGCCCTACCATATATCTTGTTATCCATTTCGTTCCTCATATTTTATCGTCTTAGATAGATTAATTTATGTATATTTAATAAAAATGGCAGATTAATATTAGGGTACACATACCCAGCTTTCGAATGCTTTAAAACGGTGGAGAAGAACAAAGTTGATATCGAGGAACTCAGATTTTGGTGCCAATACTGGTATTTAACTATTTATTATAAATCTCATCCAGTCATCCTTATGTTTATTTGTCCTCATAATCCTTTAACATTCATATATAATCCACTGCGCATGTGTTGCAGTGTTGTAATGGTTTAGTTCGGTGAAAGTTGGATTTCTTTTTGTTTTCCGGTTGTTTAATTTTGGAAGTTAGAAGACAACGAAATTCGGGCAAGGATGGGGTTGCTTGTTAGAAAATCTCTATAATTTTCAGATAATATTTCCTACAAAAGTCTACAAAATATTTTAAAAGAAATGTCCTTTTTGTTTCAAACTATTATATAATATACAACCTAGGAATTAATGTACATTTTTATTAGAATATGTTTATTGAGAACATCAATGAATGGGATGCACGTTTCACTGTATAGTTTCAAATCAGTGTCTATCGGAAAAATTGTTATTTTACTAAATACTCGTGTTTAAATAATTAGGATACTGTTGGCGCTAATTTCATCGTTCGAGAGGGTTGGCGATATATTTATCTCATGGTAAGAAAGATCTTATTCATGCCCTAATTTATCTGCTTTTAATATATAGTTAATTAAATAATTGGGAAATGCAATTATTATTTGCAGGTTACCGTTGTATGGAGAAATGAAAGTGGTCTTCTTCGTATATCTATGGTACCCGAAAACTAAGGTAACTGAGACATTTCCTTAATACCTATTAAATGGTTATCCACTAATTAATAACTCGAAAAATGGTGATGAAGGGAACGAGACATGTGTATGAGACATTGTTGAAGCCATACATAGCTCAGCATGAGACAGAAATTGACAGAAAGATTATGGAGTTGCGAGCTAGAGCTTGGGACTTTTTCATCTTTTACTTCCACAACTTTTCCCAAGCTGCTCAATCCACCTTGATCCAGGCTTTTCAATATGTACTCGCCCAATCGGTCCGATTCCCTGCCGCAGCCGCAGCTAACCCATCGGTACTAACCCAACGGTTGCCTAAAAATATTATCTTTCAGTTCACATGTTTGTACAACTTAATAACCTTTTGAGTCTTTGACCCTTTTGTGTTCCTTGTGAAGCCGAACGTGAACGTTAAAACGCGGTCACCGGTGGAGACAGAAAGTGAACCGCACTCACCGCCCGCCCCTAGACCGTTGAACAAATCACTATCTGCGTTGCGATCGCTAGAGAAGCAAACAAGCAGGGGAAGGAAGTGGCCACCACCGACACCACCACAAACACCAGGCCGAGAAGCAGCAGGAACGTTCGATGGAGAAGGAGTCGACATTCCTGATACAATCCCAGGATCACCCATCACCGATGCTCGAGCAAGGCTTCGCCGCTCTAACTCCAGGTCTCAGGCCTCAGCATAGTAACGTACATAAACGTGGAGAACTCTTTCTAATTTTTTATATATAGGGAAAGAAAAGTGAAAGTTTTGAAAATGTTTAAAAAACAAAACAGCTGAACTTTGTATGTTCTTGTGGTTTTGTAAATTTAAGCAGAAAGTATTAATATAAATACTTGTGTGTCGGTCAACAAAACCTGGTGTGGAGTTCATTTAGCAGATAATGCGATGCAATATAATGGTCAGAAAAAAATTATAATCAACTAGTGTACCAATGCAGCCGATGAAGTATATCTCTCTCTTGAACTTACATTAACCAGTATTCCTCTACATTGTCACTCGTTACACCACTCTAGCGATAGATGAGATCATAATTTAATGGTACAATTTATGGTACGCACCTGCCATTGGTTCATACCCGTTCCTGTATTTGGTCCCTCCTTAAATTTGATAGGGGCGCCAAGGGTGTCGTTGTGAAAGAAGAAACACATTTGGGAATGAGATGCGTCTTGCATCATCTCGGGGTTGAGTCAATAGCGGTTGGGGATATGTCACCCATTATCGGTGGTGGAGTACTCACATCACCTATTCCATAATCCCAATCGATACCAGCTTTAACATGAATTAAGGATTGCATTATATACCACATTGAAAAGCTATAAAGAGAGAGACAGTTTTTGATAAATTGAAGGATACAGTCTGTTTTCCAAATATCCGTCATGCTAATGTCCGCATTGGAGAGAAGCCAGTAGTCCGTATCATCATTCTGCAGAGTATAAGAACACATCAAAAGGTAAGAGAGAGTCATGCCAAAGTTTCAGGACTTCTGAAGTTGAAGAGTGGCTTTATTGGTACTTAATAAGTTCAATTGCGTAACGCAAATACATTTTAGATAGCATATCAGATATGAAATTCCGCAGTTTTTGCTGAGTATTTTTTCTTTTAAATAATCGAGGATGTCTTACTTCGACGTCAGAGGGAGTAATCTTAAGCATTCCTCCTACCTGTTCCTCCAAATAATTAAGATCAGATGTCTCGCCCGGTTGAGCGTGTTCTTGAGACAACTGATGCTCACTGGCAGTTCCTGTGTTATCAGCAGTTACGGCTTCTATGTCATGGTTTTCTGTAGATCCCGAGCAAGAAGCAATAGGCAAGCATGCTGTTGGTGCAACAGGCCCATTTGTGTCTTCAAGCTTCTCCTCAATTTCACTGAACATGATGTCAAAGTAAAAGACATGTCAGCCGAAAAGTTCCTTCACTTGTTTGTGTATACCCTCCATGATGTTATCACATTTTGTCTATCGTTCAGTTAAATTAGAGTGACTACTATTCATGTACATATACAATTTTCTTTGACATATATATACACATAAGAAAAATATAAAGGAAACGAGAAAGAATAAATACCTAACAAGGTATACGTCAATAGGTCCCATTGTACTTCTGAGAATGATCCTGTATCTCCTTTGAGGGTGGCCAACCGACTGTCAATGTAGATAAGAAACATATCATCAGACATTTTGGCATCTAATGATGAATAGCAGATGTCTTCCAAAGTTGATTAAAGAGACTAACTTCATCTGGATCAGGGACTTCCAAAGTTGTGCCATGAGGAGCTTTGACGGCTATCAGTGTCTGGTTCTGCAGGGTAGCAAAGTGAGAGTTGAGATATAAGTGAACAAGAAAGTTTTAAAATTGGCAGACGATATACATTCGGTCTAAATGAAATAAGGCCAGACCTTGAAACCGGGTAAACTCTTGATGTCCTCTTCGGTTACAAAAAGCCATCTGAACATTGGGGATAGACGGGTTAAGTCCTCATCATAAGAACAGCACAACCTCTTTGTAAGCAAAAACTAGCCTAGAAAACAATAGATAGACGGAGAATTATACTTCTGATTTTTTTCATTCTCGCTCAAATCTCTTAATCTTTCCTCCGTTTCTCTGAAATAAAAATATTAAACGTCAGCAATGGTTGAGTAGATAATCACTAAATCCCAAAACTCTTCAAAATGAATGCTATGAAACCTGATTTGGTTATCTAGCGCTTGCTCCTCGAGGGCAAGGTTTTCAATTTCTGCCTGCAAGGAGAAAACAAGATCATTAATCAAACAACGCCAAAATCAAAGTGCATGCTATTCCACTAAAGTGCACAATTCAGCGCACCTGTACGACAGATACATCAGTATCCACATCGCCTGGCCTCGAAGCATCAACTCCCCTGGTCAAGTTTATTGATCCACAGGTAAGTATAGATGTATTTAAGTGATTGAAGAAGTATCCCAACAAAGACATGGTTCGAACTGCATAAGCATATTAATTATATCACATTAATCCTCACTTCCAAAGGATTCGGTTCTTCAAAGGCTTTTCAATAAGATCAATCCCCTCCAAAACGTTTGTGATATCATATATACGTCGTTTCTGCACCTCCAATGTCTCTGCAGCTTTGTTTAGGTCGAGCATTCCATCTTTGGCTTGTTTGATTAGATTGACGAACTTTTTTGTAAGAAGACCTGAACAGCTTTACGTCAGCATCTTCATATTCACTACAACATGGATTGGATTTTTGGAGATATACATAAACAGTGGGTTAATTACCTAAGGAACTGTCATAACGGCAACTTCCAGAAGGAGTTAGTGTGACAGGAGAACCTGCAAATTTATCAGGAAAACCATCAGCTCTCTGACCTGCTTGTTGCTCCCCAGGCATGAAAGATAACTCAAACAAGTATTTTAACCATAGAGCAAGCCAAAAGGATCAAAAACTCCTTTCTACTTACCAACACTTGAGATGGGTGTTTGGGGAATGGACTGGTTTCCTTTGGCTTTTGATTTGATGTTAGCTCTGCCTCCTTTTGCAGAAACAGGAGTTTTACAGGGACTGCTAGTGAAGCCATCAGAACTCGTGAATCCATTACTATTAGAAGTAGCAGTAGTAGTAGTAACCACATCCATAGTCGACTTTCTCTTCCGTGACTGCAGATATTCTGAGTTGTTATTAACTTGAAAGAAGTTGATCCATCCCCAAAAAAACAGGCAAAGATAGATAGATATCATCTAAATACAATTCATCAGAAAGTTTCACAACAATGGAATCTACTTCAAAGATTGTACATGATAAAAAAATACTCCAAGCTTCATGTAACATTACTTTGATACTAATTAGCATATGTGGATACACAGCTTGAGAGTATACTTAGAAAGAGCAACATTCACTGGATACTCAATTTAGAGCTAAATTGCACAATTCAGAGCTAAATTGCACAATTCAGAGCTCAATAAGTCATAACAATTTGAAAAATGGTTGACTGTTTTCAAGATTGGCGTCTCAATTTCGTGTAATTCGATTCGCACCAAATGTACCATCGTGAAGCTAAACCGAGGTTAAAAAATTCGACAAAGCCCCGCGATAATCGCGTAATATCCACGAATTTTTCGCTAGTTAAAATCCAGAATCGAGCAAAATCAAAAATCCGAGGCGAACTCACAGGAGATCTGAGAACGACGGCGTCCTCTTCCCGATCTGCGAGTCCACAGCCGTTAACGAGGGTTCTATCGTTGTTGTTAGTGAGGTGCGAAGGGGTGAATCGATGGTAGTTATCCGAGGGATGGAACGGAGGTTTCGTTGAGGCGAACGCTAAGTGTCGACGTAAAGGTGGTACCACAGGCACAGATGGCGCCGAAGACGACGGCGGATGCTGCTGCGGTGGCGGTGGCGGCGGCGGCTGGTGATGAGAAGGACCTGGGGAAGATCGTACGCCGCCGGACATGGATCGTTGTTAAGCGGAGTCCGATTAGAGGATCCCGGCGGCGACGGCGGTGGAGGAGAGAGAAGGGGAGGCGAGGGTTTTAGTGAGAGAGAGAGAGAAAGGGCAGAAAACGAGGGAAGGAAGGAGTTTTGTGTTGGGCATAGATGTGGAGGGAAGCGGAAGCCTACACCTCCAGCGAGAGAAGGCTTTTAATTTTTGTTTCTATTTGTGCCCCTGTAATTTTATATTGTTTTCGATTGACCCCACTTACTTTACGTCAATGTCCTTGTAACGGTATAATCGAATTTTTTTCTTTTTGGGTTTTTGAGTGACGCATATAGATAGACAGATCTTCGTTTTGAATCTGATTGATTTTTTTTTTCAAGCTACAGATTAAGATAGAAATTGATTATAATACATGTGCTGCTTCTGTTTCCTTTTTGCATATATTAATCTATTATTATATAGAAACACAACTCACTGATTTTGAATTTGTATTTTCAAAGAAAGAAGAAAATATTATTAATGATTAGTGGTTGTGTATAGAAGCGTAGTACAGAAGTGTTGATTATTTTGTTACTTAGAAAAGAAAATCATAATCCAGTGTCTCTCCAACTCAGACTGAGATATTATTATTGCAAGAGAGTGTTTTAGTATCGTTTTGGGGTTTGTGTTTGTTGTCAGGAGCGTAGTACATTAAAGCATGTTTGAGGCCAAGAAGATAAAGTATACAGTCGATATAAAGTTAAAGCCCAAAGTAGAATTGTACCTCGAGAAACCAAATGCTCACACACAAAGAGAAGAAAAACATGTAGAACAAGTGTTCGATCTTAGGCGGTGCTTATGTGTTTCTCTAGTCGGCAAATTGGATATGAGCGAACCGATTTTTTTAATCGATTTCTTTTAAAAAGAATCGGTCTAAACATTCAAAAAATCAGTTTAGACACCAATCTAAACAATAATCCTCTACAACACGCCTAACTACCTTCTAGCTAGGGATGTCAACTGGACATTCTATCCATGGACGACCCATGTCCAAATCGATATGGACTAATATGGACACGTCCAAATTCGTCCGAAATTTTTTGTTGTCTAAATGGGCTACGCCCAAATAAGTCCAAAGACTAATGGACAAGACCAATGGACATAGACCGTCTAAATTATTAAAATATCTAGGGTTAGTATTTGGAGAAAAATTAAAAGATACCGTCTTTCTTTTTCTCCTCTCTCTCTCTCTCTCTCGCGACCACGCTTCTCCTGGCTTCACCTCCATCAAAACTATCGCAAAGCTAACCGCAGCAAAAGCATGGATCAACGCCAGAGAAACTCTTGACAACATTGAAGGTTCTCTTCTTCCGAAAGCCAAAGGTACTCTTTTGTAAACATGGAGTTTAAATCTAAGTATCTTTTGTTATATATGAAATTTAGAATCTGTACATCTTTTTATATTAAGTAGACATATGGATTCCATGTACAGTCCAACTGGTCATGGTCCTATTTGGACATGGACTATTTGGACATGGTCTTATTTGGACACCAAGACCAAAAACGCCCAAAAAAAAAGTCCATCTGGTCACGTCCAGTTCTATCCGGACGGCCCAATTGACATACCTACTTCTAGCGGTTTTTAGAACACACTGTAAAAACAAGAATCATATAAATAAACCAATAGCAGGACTTAAAAAGTCTAGATCATCAAGGTTCTTACCCAATTGGCTCTTACAGGCCCACTTATCTTGTTTCTATTTTCTCGGATACCGTTGTGGTGGCTGATCAGCTTGCGTAATTTGCTTTTACTAATTTTGTTTTTACTTTGCTTTGCTAATGGGCTTTTACTTCTTCTTTTTAAATGGGCTTGTACTTTGCGTTGCAGCTACTAAGTTTATAGGAGGCAGCTCAAGTCAGAGATTCTCCAGCTCAAACCGGAACTTTGAATCAATTAATCAAAGTAGAAAGCGAACAACCAAGACAATCTAGCGGCAGGCAAAACGACGCCGTTAAACCATTTTGGACTGGGTCACGTTCTTACTTGACTCCAAATATTCCATTAGCTGAAAATCCAAGTATATCCAACGTTAGTCAAAACCAAGTAACCAACCGTTAATAACTCCCAAGTATAACCACGTAGCCGACCACAAACATGTTGCAAATACAAAATAGGCCAGTAGGCCACGATGATGTTTGTATCTGATCTTAGTAAGTTTTGCTGTAAACACCACCAGCCTCCTTTGATATAACATTTGTACAACTCGAACACTGTTTTCACTCTTCAAATTCACACACATCCCATCCTCATTATACAAATATAAGTTACATTTTTTGAATTCAACAAATATTAAAAGACCATATCTTAAGAAACAATCTGAGGCTTAATTTCCAAAAAGAAAAGAAAAAAAAAAACTGAAGAAATGAAGAGTAACTCTCAAAGTAGACGCAATGCAACAAACTCTATTCACACTAAAGCTTTTGAAAAAAGAAGAAGAGATAAGAGATTGATTCCAAGATCCAAAAGCCTTTCTTGCTTTTATCAGCTTCCCACTGCAACTTCACTTGTCATAATCTCAGCCTTCACTTGGATGTTGTTGGTTTCCGGCTTAATCTCTTCCGGTTCAGCACCCACGCAAGTAACCTTCTCTTCCTCTGCTTCTTCTTTCTTCTCTTCAGGTTTAGCAGCCACAGTAGAAGAAGCCTTCTGTTCCTCTCTTCTTTTCTCTGCTTCTTCTTTCTTCCTTTCTTTACCCTTCACTGACTTCTCTTGAGTCTCAGTCTTTGTCTGAGACTTCGTTGTGGGCTTCTTCAAGCTTGATGATGATAATGGTGAGACTCTTGGTCTCGCCACACGAGGACCGGTCTCACCTCCTGTTGTTGCATCACTGCTACTCTTTCGGCGTCCTAGCTTTGGAGATTTAGGGCGAGTAGTTGGTATCTACAACATTTCCCCAAACCACACATCGATATAACAACTGTAATTAATGAAAAGTATGATCACAGAGGAAGAAAGAGCAAAGAAGCAAACCTTCTTCAATTCAACCTTAGGTGGAGGCTCTTTGTAGAAACTTGGCATAGGACCAGCCTTGAACGTCAAGCTCTTCCTCAACCTTTTGATCTCTTCTTCCTGACTCTCCTAAACAAACACCAACACATTATAGAAGATGTCAGACCAATAAAGAGTTTGCATCCATTACAGAAGATGTGTTAAACTAACCTTTGACTTAGCCTGCAAAGTTGTCTTCTCTACTTCCTTAGCATGGATCTTCTCTTCTAGTTTCATATAGAACTGAAAGACCAAAGACACAAGTTAAGAGGAGACTATAATCTGCTCTAGAAAGTTCTAGAAATGAAAAAGGTTGCAAGGATAGCTCAACCTCCTTCCGTTTCTCAGCCCTTTCCTCCAACCTGAATGAGAATCCAGAAGCAGATCCAACGCTGCTTCTTCTCCCACGAGGTGTTGAAGTTCTGTGGAACATCCAAAGATTTTATATATACATATGTCATTAAACAAACATAGAATAGAACATGAAGAAAATGACATACGAAGTGGTAGTTGAACGGGTGTCGTCATCTTCTTTGCTTGCCACTTCACCTTTCACTGGTTTAGATACTTTCTCTGCCACCCTGTAAGTTACAGATATGCATTCAAGTTTACATGTTTTAGTTCTTTAATGTTTCCACATCCAACACTAGGAAAAGATGACTTACACAGCAGCGGTGACTGATGAGGCATCTTCAGTGTTCTTGCCTGCCACTTCATCTTTAGTGGATTTAGAAACTTCATCTACCACCAATCTGCAATTGCAACGGGAGAACAGTTCATTTGACTATTCAGATCTTCACCATTAGCATATTTTCTTACTTGGCTATACTCTCTCGGTTTCAAAATAAACCATGTTTTAGAAAAAAAAAACTGGTTAAAAAATACATTTTGTACATTTCCAATGTATTTTTATTAGGTAATAATAGTAAATCGTAAACTTCAAAAAAAAAATTAATTGTGTTTATTAAACTTCTATTGGCTAAAAGTTATGGGAAACATGGATCATTTTGAAACGAGAGAGTATATACATATGTGAAATAAGAAAGCATTTTGACTCACTTGGAAGCAGGGACTTTAGCTGCAGTCTTAGAAATGGGTTTCACAGGCTGACACAGAACAAGGAGAAACCGATAAGATATTGCTTACAATAAGACATATTGAGAACATAGCTCAGTGTACTTACCACAGTTTGCTTTTTGAGAGGAGCAGATACTAAACTGTTGCGCTTGGTGGAGACACCGCTGCTTGAAGATGCAGTAGTTGCTTTTGGTCTGGAACCACTTGCAACTACATGTTTAGAACTAGCCCTTGGTGTTGTTGCATCAATGCTCTTTCTAGTGATATCAGCATGAGCTCCTCTAGCTGGAAAAGAAGAGCTCTGAGAAAGGAACCTTGGGCTCCGAGAAAACGTCCCTGACTTCTTCTTAACAACTTTATTAGCTGCTTTACTCTTCACTGAAGCACTAGGCTCAGGGAGGTCAGCTTCCTGCAGAAAACGACAACATAAGAGAGAGAGATGTTAGACTAGTGACAAAAAACACGAGTTCTGCAAGAAGCATTATACCTTTACAGGAACATTTTCATCAGTTTTCTCGGTAGATAAGTCAAGAGCCTCAGGTATGCTCTTCTCTTTGGAACTCACAACAACATCAACATTCTCTTCCTCTTTCTTTGATTCAGTAACATCAGTCGCATCCAGGACGGGTTTCTCAGACGCCATTCAGACACAAAGCAAAATGTGTATATATGTCTTACAAAGATTGGTGAAAGAGAACTCAGCTCAGATCTTTAATCTCTTAAGGAGCCACCCATTGTTCTTCCATCTGATACATAGCAATATGCTTTGATGTCAACAATCATTGAAACGAACAACACTCAAAAAGTCTTTTCCTTTTATATTTTTTATTTTGTCTGCAATTGATAATTGGTTAAAAGCAGAAGTATCAAATCGAATTTAAAGCTTGTTTTACGCATTAAATCATAAATAATCCACTTTCCATTACTTGCACCAAAACGCTTAACTATGATGATCATCACAAAAAGATGAAACCTTTGCTAATGTCAGGAAAAGATAAAACAAACCCACGAGCCGAAATCGAAATCTAGATTTGAAACAAGAAACACAAAGTAAGAATCAATCATACAAGTTCCTAAGACAATAGTGAGAACACAGTGAACGAATAAAAAGCAAAAGTTTCAGATATTACCTCGTTGGTCGATTAAGAAAGGTATATGCTTTTCTATCAGAAAAAGCTTTCGAATGGGTTGAAAGAGAGAAGAAAGAGCTAAGTCTTGTTTCTGTGTGAGAATGAGAAAAGGAGAGAGAGGGAGAGATGATGGGCTTTTTCAACGTCAAATGAGAGAAGATGTAGACAAAACGACGACCAAATGACTGAAACACCCCTCGTCTTTTGTTTATGTCTTTGACCTTTATAAGACTTTCACAGAATAACCAAATTGTTTTTGAAAATTGTTATAAGACGGCTAATTAGTAGTTTTATTTTTATAATAAGATGTATCATAAAATTTGTTGTCAACAATGCCTAACAATGAGTATAAGAACTAGCTAGCCTACAATCAGTACACCGTCTTAATAATGCTAATTTAACACAATTACCAATTATAAATTAATTTTATGCATTACATGCTAACTAGTCTGTTTTTATTTTCTCTTAAAATTTGTAAAAATCTTGTTACAACGCTTAATTATTTTCAAGTCATTATGTAGGTGTTGGCACTATTTTTCTCATGTTAAAATAATCTGTTCTGAACACCACATTCGATTGGTTGTATATTTTCATACATTTCATTGAGTAGATCAGAGTTTCAACCTTAGCATGCAACATCGTGAAACTACTGTCTTCTAGTTTTCTATTCCATTGTTGTATCTTCAACATCTTTTTAAGAACCATCCCTTTTCTGAAACCAAATAAAAATCTTTAGATATTCTGTCTACAAATCACCACCATCTAGAATCTTAGAATTATCAAAGATTATACAATAGTTAATTACGCAATATGTGTGTGCAATCAACTACCAAAACAAAAAAAAAGTCATTAAATGGTCAAAGAGTGAGTGAAGGGTAGAATGGTCAATAGACAAGAGACGGAGCCAAATAATTGAGATTAGACAAAGCAGCACAGTGTCGGAGAACGTGGGGGAGAGGAAGAGTGAGGGTCTCCCGTTACAGCGAACCCATTACAAACAAACAAGCCCCACGACATACCCGCCGCGTGCGGACCCCACTCCTCCGTCCGTTATTGCTGACGTGTCACGACTATTTCACATGATTGGTCTTCGTGGTTGGGCCCCTTCCAGCCCCGCCTGAGCTGTCTCGTTCTTATTACCAAAAAAAGGACTGTTCCACGTAGGTAGTGAACTGTGATTTCCCACCGTCAGATCTTTTGAGATTGTGATCACCGAAACGGACCCCACAGTGTTTCTATGATTTTGTTCGGTAATGCTTCATTTCTAATGTATTATTGTTTTTTTAATGTATTATTCTTTTACAATAAATTAATTTCGAAATGAAGATAATTGAAGTACTTGAGATAGAGTTCAAAATGTGACAAAAAAGAGTTCGAAATGTGGATCGAAAAAAAAAAATTACTGCAAAACAAAGTTAATTTTTTTACCAAACTTAAAAATTGAAATGAGCTTAGAGATGTTTCTAAAGGCAGTTAATAATTTTTCGTTAAAAACGAAAGTTAATAAATTGATTAATATAAGCATACATCAATTGATTCTATTTAATCTTAGCTAAATCATACTTCTAATCAAAAATACATATGCAAATGTACAAGTCATATACTATTTTTAACGTAAGAAAGAAGGAAAACCGATCTCTTTTCATATACTCTTTTTAACGTAAAGGAAAACTGATCACGTTTGCATTATCTAACAATTTTTTTTTTTGTAAAATCTTGTACGAACAGTCGTTTGAAACCCTAACTAGTGAAATAGATAATGTATTAAAAAGTAGATAGCGGCGCATGAGGAGCAACTTTCATGCATGGGAGTTGATTGAAGAGATATTTGCTCTGTGTCTGCTTCAGAGTTGTTTGCAAACGATGTACAAGACGTCCACCAACAACCATAATTCATCCTAACAACGGAATCCAAGAATTAGTCGGCACCTAGAAACAAGCAACAAGTACATTACAAAGATGAACAAAAGCAACAAAGATACAAAAATCTAGCTGCACATATATACACAGAAAACATGCAAGTAACAACAAATGAAATCACTACAGAGATGACAGAAAGCAGCAAACAAACAAGAATCTAGCTGCTTGATATTCAGAACCTGTCATGTGATACTAAGAACTTCCTCTAATTGAAGTACTCACAGAGAAAGAAGATGTTTCTTGAGGCAGTTATCCAAATACTTACCTAGAAAAATGCAAGTTACACAACACTCTTTTTCTTTGGGGCAAAAAAAAAATCAATACAACACTCTAAAGATGGAAAAATCAATACAATTCACAGAAATCATGGCATGTTTTTGGCTAATCTAAAGCTATAAAAGCTTGACTGAGCTAAAACATTTTTCTTGAAGAAGAAAAAGAACTGCTTAGCCGTCTCTCTGCCTCTCTGGTGTGTTTTTAACTTTTTATTAATTCTCGGAGGGGGTTTTGTTCGTGAAAATTATGATGGGCTTGGGCTAACTTGTTTCAAAACACGTTCCATTTTTGGCCCGGTTTGTTTTTGCGTCCGCTCTATTTCGATTTTTAAACATCATTCCATTCCAAAACATTAAAATCATATTCATTACCAATGTATATATAGATTAAACACAATAAAATATAAAACTAAAGTTAAACTGTGTTGAAGATGAATTTGGTGTGATATTTTTACTTTTAAAATGCTTGATTTTAATTCCAGACAGTTGTCATTTGATACAAAAGTCGTTTTGGAGTGTTTCATGTACAGTATATCTTTGACAATGGAGCCCAAAACTTCAATACAAACCAAGAATTAGTCAAATATCAAGGGGAAAACGGCCGATTCCCCCATGAACTTGTTCCTTTCTTCCTTTTCATACACAAACTTTTGGATCAAGCTAAAACCATCATGAACTAATAAATAATTTAAATTTCACACTAAACTATTAAAATATGGTCTATTACTACATAATCGAAATCAATTTCGGTTTATTTTGCCACATATGCTGACATGGCTGCCACGTGGTAAATTGGTTTGGTTTGGTTTAAAACTAAACCAATTTCATTTATTTTCGATTGAAATATAACGAAACGACGTCGTTTTGATACTTAAAATTAAATAATAAATTCACACTTAAGGGATTCGAACCTAGGGCCGGCCAATGACCAATCACAACATCTGAACCACCAAGCTGCTCTGACTTTTAATATTTGATTGACATACAATATATAATATAACGAAAAAATGCTTGATAATAATTTTCACCACCGTCCCCATTCTCTTCTCCATCGATTATGATTCGATGTTTGAAGTACGACCCTCAAGAAATCAGATCCTGACTGGTCCAAGTACACTAGATTTCGAATTTAATTAAGGAGACGAACCCAAAAAATATATCAAATTGAGGAATGTGTCAAATTAGGGTTTCGTAGCAAGCAGAAAGATCTAAGATCCAAAACATTTCGAAAAATTCCTTACACGATATAAACAAGCCGATTTTGAAAACACAGAAAAATGCCACAGATTTGAATCATAATCGATGGAGAAGAGAGTGGGGGATGGTGGTGAAGATTATTATCGTGTATTTTTAGTTATATAATTGATTGTTATGTCAATAAAACAATAAAATTCAGAGCGGCTTGGTGGTTCAGAGAATTTGCGATTGGTTATTGGCCGGCCCTAGGTTCAAATCACCTCAAGAGGAAATTTTTTATTTTAATTTAAGTATGAAAACGACGTCGTTTCAATATATTTTTATTGAAAATGAATGAAATTGGTTTAATTTTAAACCAAACCAAACCAATTTACTACGTGGCAGCCATGTCAGCATACGTGGCAAAATAAACCGAAATTGATTTCGGTTATGTAGTAATCGACCACATTATAATAGTTTATGTGTGAGATTTAAAATTTCAATTAGTTCATGGTGGTTCTAGCTTGATCCAAAAGTTTGTGTATGAAAAGGAAGAAAGCAACAAATTCATAGGGGAATTGGCCGTTTTCCCAAATATCAAGTCACTCTCGACGATATTTAACAAATTAAACTTTATCGCTACGCTTGCAGAATTCAACTTGCCAAAAAAAAAGAAGATCAAAGCAATTTATCCAACAAAATTGTGACATTAACTCTTTCTTTGCCTTCCTTTTTCATATTTTGGGTTTCAAATAATATATACAACGATCAATTAGTGACCAAAACAGAAGACTTGACAAGGAAGTAAAGAAAAGAATATCTCGAAGGTTAGGGCTTGACTTCGAGTAAGGATTCTCCGGATATAAATAACTAGGGCATCCTGGTGGCGGCCACGGAGGAGGCTGAGTGGACCACCACGGCGAGGGGAGTGGGCTGAGGAGTAGGAAGCGGCGAAGTACGACAGACAGGACATGTAGGATGGAGTTTAAGCCACATGTCGACACATTTGAGGTGAAAGAAGTGGTTGCAATCTGGGAGATGCCGCAGCAGATCATTCCCCTTGTAGTCTCCTAAGCATATTGGACAACATGTAGACGTTGAGTTCCCCTTTGCTTCTGAGTAGAGGATCTTCGGGTAGCTTTGAATAGTCTCATCGTCAAGACCGTCGATGATGAAGTGGTGATGCACACGTGTCCAATCTGGAGTGGTCTGTGATTGTGTACGTCTGCAGAAGTAGGAGATGAGGGTGATTGTGGTGATGATCAGGAGGAGCACTCCGATGGAGAATCCGATTCTGTATCTGAATCCTACGATGTCTTCTGTGCCAAGGAGGTGGTTGTAGCCTGGCATCTCCGGTGGCGGAGGCGGTTGGAAGGTGTTCATGGCTGTTGCGGTGTGAATTGTGATGGTTTTTGTTGAATGGGTTTCAGAGGAAGAATATAAATAATAGAGAGGTTTGATCAGATATTTGAACTGAAGCATCTTAAGATCATCTAAGTCAACGCTGAGAGAAATACAGTGTCATTTTCAATCCATGTCTGAAACATTATATTAATACTATTGGTTTTGCACTGAAAAATTATAGCCGAATACTAAGCTCATACTTATTTGAGGGCAATTTCAATATCAGATTTTGATATTCACAAATACTAAATATTCCTCCATCTGTTTCTTATAAAGTGTCACTTTAGCATTTTTACACTTATTAATTGAAATGCATTATATTTTTATTAATTACACATATTTGACCAATAATATTTAATATAAATAAATTATTTATATATCAATGTAGTTTATAATTAATATATGATGATACTATAGTAAAGTAATGTAACTTTAACACTAAAATATAATATGAGTCTGGTTGAAGTTGCTCCAATAGTTTGTCAAAGTAAACAACGTGTGCTTTTGGTTTTAGTAACTAATAAGTCCGTATATGAAATTGCTAATAATAATATTGTAAATATAAGTATTAAGTTGTAAGGCACAAACACATTAGTCCATATACTAAGTTGCCAATAATAATAATATTGTAAATGTAAGTTGTATAAGGGCAGACACATTAATGCTTTATTTTACCTCATGATAAGATTGTGACCCAAATTAGATATTTCACTCTTATTAAATAAAATTCATATAATTAATAATATTGAAATTATAATATTTAATTAATTTACAGATTTTTTTTTTTTAAAAACTAGATATATATATATTCAAATATTAAAATATCAGATTTAAAGAGTTGTCAATTTTTATTTTATTTGATATATTTTTATTTATTTTGAGTACATATAATTTGATAAAATAACACTAATATAATAAAATAAAAATTACGGATGCAATTCTTTTAGAATAAATAAATAGATAAATACTACAATATTTTTATGTTTATATAACATTTAGTTCGAAAAGAACATAGATGAATTTGTTTTTAATATTAGTTTTTTCATTTTAGAATTCTGGGATCTCTCCGCGAACCAGAAACAGTAAAATGATTTGTCCTTTGGAAAAAAAAACAGATTTCTCTAAAACTGTCATAGTAAACTTTTTTTTTGCCTTTTTTTTTTGCTTAAAACAAACCTTATTTTTGTCGGTTATAACAATATATAATTGTTTAGATACTACTCGAGGAAATTAAATGTAACCATTTATAGATATTAACATCTGTGTCACCTAAGTGTAGATGTTGACAAAAGAAAGATTGAAAAGGACAGTAGCCAAAATCATATATAAAACTATGATGATCGTCTTCTCTTTTTGACACTTCACTGAAGGATACTGCACCAGTCACACCCGATATGGTGGACAGTTGTTGTAATAACCTTAATGCGCCATTTCATGCCTGCTTGATGCTATTTTCTTTTTAATACACGAAAGAAAAAGCTTATAATGATTGAAACATTATAACAAAACGTATATACAGGTATATTTGAATTTGTTATATATATAAGAATGAAGACAAACTGCATATAAACGAGTACATCATACATTTGAAGAATGGTATTCTTATATAATTTTATCCTAGGGCCGCCTCTCTAAGCAACAAAAAAGCTTGAAGCTTTACGTAAATGATGAACAAAGGTTTTCTCAAATAAACATACTTTCATTCATAGCTTTGGTTCATTACAATAGATGTCTTTATATACTAAAGAGCACAGTTCAGAGACATCTCAAACCTAAAAGAATATGTTCAGGATATTCCACTCCAGCTAGCTAACCTTATCCTCCAGCACTGAAAACATGTTTTTGGTTTTATTGCAGCTCCTGTACTATCTTTTGTCCTGTTTCCAGAGCAAGTTACCGTTGCTTTGTTGCTCTGTTCCATGGGCTTACTTTTATCTTGGGCCTGAGACCCAATACTGTCAATAACCCCTCGCAAACTCGTGGTGGGAAGGTCCACACCGAGTTTGAACCGTAAGTCACTGAAGCTCTGTTTTGGCAAGGATTTTGTGAAGACGTCAGCAAGCTGTTGAGTTGAAGGAATGTGCCTGACGACCAGCAGTCCCTTTGCTACTCTTTCCCTTGCGTAATGGTAATGTGTTTCAAAATGCTTCGTCCTCTTGTGCATCACTGGGTTAGCAGTAAGGTGAACCGCTGAAAGGTTGTCGCAGTACGCTTCAGCTGGACGAACGTGCCTGAGACCCATCTCTGCCAATACTGCTGTTATCCATGAAAGTTCAGCTGCTGTGTCTGATAACCTGGCTCTGATACCATGTAAGCAACAATAAAGCTTGAAGCTTTACGTAAGTGATGAACAAAAGTTTTCTCAAATAAACATACTTTCATTCATAACTTTGGTTCATTACAATAGATGTCTTTATATACTAAAAAGCACAGCTCAGAGACATCTCAAACCTAAAAGAATATGCTCAGGATATTCCACTCCAGCTAGCTAACCTTATCCTCCAGCACTGAAAACCTGTTCTTGGTTTTAATTGCAGCTCCCGTACTATCTTTTGTCCTGTTTTCAGAGTAAGTTACCGTTGCTTTGTTGCTCTGTTCCATGGGCTTACTTTTATCTGGGGCCTGAGACCCAATACTGTCAATAGTCTCCAGCTCTAGATTTTAGTAACTGTTTTTCTATAAATCTATTATTTTTTCATAATTTAAAGACCATAGAAATATGTATATTGACTATTTAAAATTTAAAGATTAATATATATATCTTACTGAGCTATGTCTAAGACCGGTCTTTCTAGCTACATACTACAATGCATGAGCTATCTTAACTAGATTTGAAAAGTTTAAAAAGGTATAGCCAAAGGTTTGTGGAATTCTTTTGTAACGTTGTTAGATTTACATGATTGTTTGATTTTTAGGTATGGCACCGTTAGAAGGAAATCTTGGTAGTTGAGAACTTGAGATGTACATCTATTTATAGTTCTAGCATTAGTAGTTGATAAATATACATCTATTTATAGTTCTAGGATTATTAATTTATCAAAAGAAATGAGCAGTGGCATATCTTTGGGTGATGATTTTCGTAGATTTTTGTATGTGGTAGTAGATTCATTTAATCATTTGATATATGGTTGAAAGTTGAAACTAAACTAGGTTTAAGTTTCCTTCTTTGTACAGTGTGACACACAATACAAAAGAACGTCAGCGATCTCCCTGCCTCTCTACCCCACCGCCACCGTGACCGGACGCGGAGGTGGACATGGGGAATAACGATGGTGGGATCGGTTAGGGAGAGCCGAGCGTTTGCGCCAACAACAGGCTGAGGTAATGGATACATTGTTCGAACTCTACTCGCTTCTCCAATTTAGCTCCTCGCTTGTTAAAAATCGATATTAAACTTCTAACAGGAATATAAAGTTATTTTTTAATACGAGAACAGGAGCTCCTTTAATTTACTCAATATCGGGAAGCTTAATTCATCGATGGTTAGATTAACTATATAGAGTTTGATCGTGTTGGTCTTGGTCCCAACATAGGCTTAGCTTTAGAGAACCGCTGCATTGTTTGCACAACTCAGTGTCGCAGTCCTGGTCCTGGACAAGGAACAGATAAAAAAGAGTATAAGAAAAACTCCATGAAACTCCAAAAAAATCTCCATGAAACTAATTAGACTTAGTTTGGTGCTAGCCGTAGGAGTATTGGGAGGATGTATATAAGAAACTAATTAATACAAATCAGTTCACTTCAGTTTGAAGTTCTTGATGAGAATGAATGGTAGAGCAAGATGGAACAAATGAAAATAGGAGGAGAACAAGAGATTGTAATTAAGCGTAACTTTACCCGCTCAGATCAACAAACACTATCTGACATGGCGTATCAGATGAGACTTTTCTTTTGAGTCTACCTTCTCGATAATATTTCATAAACAGTGTCAGTTTGTTTTCTTTTTCATGTTGAGAGTATGTCATGATCATTTTTCTTCGTTCTTTCTGGAAATGAAGTCATACCTACAATAGGGAAAGCAAGCTGTATGCACTAGGGAATATGTGGGTTCACGACATAACAGTTAACTGTTTCAATATAGGTGAATGACAATGTAACGTCCAAAATGAAACCGAAGTTCCTTAAATCTGTGTCAGAAAATCAGGTAAAGTTTTATTACGCTTTTATTCTCTGTATCTATCAGCTATTTTCTTTTTTTTTTTTGAAAGAATGTTAAATTTATTCAAATCAAAAAAACTTTTTTACATCAAATGTGACTAGATCTGAGTTTGTTTAAGAATAGCTAAGAATAAGATACAAAGCTTTGAGGTAGCACTACCCTCTGGTGGCAAACCAGGTTGTTAGCGCATTTGTAAATCGTCTACTTCCTCCCATACGCAGAGATGATATCCGGTTCCTCACTCCTTTATCAATGAACCTGATTAAAGAAGTCGAAGTCTGGTGAGGTTCTCCATGTTTCCTTCCATTCCTTTCTCTCCATATTGTATGAATTGAGCTCTGAAAAGCATATCTAAGAAGAAACATCTCAGTGTTGTTTCCTCCACTTCCAGCCAAAATCTCCAGAATACAGTTCCAGTCTTCGGTATATCGAGAACCCAACAGGTTAGCTGTTAAGCCTTTCCAAATCTGCTTAGAATATGAACAGCTAAAAAATAGATGTTCTCGTGTCTCCAAATGGCCCGAACACAAGACGCATTGAGCATCTGCCTGAGGGCTCCATCTCTGGATTCGTGTGCGTGTTGCCAAGCGGTCATGAACTGCGATCCATGTGAGAACAGAGTATCTCGGAGTTGCTCCTCTGAACCAAACTGCTTTGGACCAGTTAACTCGTGGCGTATGCAATCTTGTCAACTGCCATGTCTGTTGCGTGTTGAATTGCGGCTTAAAAGAGTCTCCCACTCCCTTCCATAACCGAATATCTGTGTCTAAAGCCAGACCCTGCAATCTCAGTTTCAGAATCTCATTCTCAATATCGTTCATGTGAGCAACCCTGTGCCGACGACTGCGGTACTTCTGAACAGCGAACTCAACTGTTGCAGTTATAGGTATACCCAGGTCGATACATCCTCTAGCACCTGTGATGTCAATAATTCTTCCCAACTGCGACCATTCATCATACCAGAAGGACGTCTTTGTGCCGCTCCTGATTTCCACCCTTGTTAAATCCTTAGCTTGGTTCCTGTATTTTAGAATTTTCTTCCAAATCCAAGAACCCAAACTACTTTTTTCATTTGTTTGCCATAAGGATCCTTTCCTTATCAGGTAGCGTTCCACCCATCTCACCCATAAAGACTCCGCAGATAGAAGTCTCCATATAAGCTTCAAGCAACTGACTTTATTGGTCTCCTCCAGCGATCTCACTCCTAATCCTCCCTCCTCCTTTGGCATACAGACCACTGACCATGCTATCTTAGCTTTTTTTGAACTCATTGCAGGACCAGACCATAGAAAAGCTGAGCAGAGCTGATCCACTTCTTTGATACACTTTTTAGGCAACCTATATACCGACATCCAAAAGTTTGTGAGACTATGAATAACCGTATTAACAAGTTGCAGCCTTCCTGCGAATGACAACTGTCTAGCTGTCCATGAGGTTATTTTTTTGCGAATTCTCTCAATCAACGGAGCATAATCAGCGGAGGTCATGCGCTTCGTCATCAGTGGTAGCCCCAAATATCTGACCGGAAGAGATCCAGATGCTAGGGGAATATTGCTAATGATCGTTTCTCTGTCGATATCAGTTACACCAGCCGTGTACAATGTAGATTTTTCAAGACTTATAGACAATCCTGATATCTCCTCGAATCTCTGAAAAACTTGGAGAATACCATCCAGCGATTGTTGTTTCCCATCAGCAAAAACCAACAAATCATCAGCAAAGCATAAATGTGTGAGCTGTAGGTCTTTACAATATGGATGATATCCAATTGTTCCGTTTGCAGCTGCTTTATCAAGAATCTTCGAGAGAACTTGCATACACATAACAAAGAGGTAAGGAGATAGGGAGCAACCTTGTCTCAACCCCCGAGAGCTGTTAAAGTAGCCTGCTAATTCTCCATTAACTTGAACAGAGAAGGATGCTAGCTCTACACACTTCATGATCCATTCAACAAACTTATCTGGGATCCTTATTGCCTTGAGTACAGCTCGAAGGAAAGGCCACTGAACCGAATCAAACGCCTTAGAAATATCGATTTTTATTGCGCATCTAGGCGCAATGTTGCTCTTGTGGTAACTCTTTACCAATTCAGACGCTAGTAGGACATTCTCCATCAAGAGACGGTCCTTAACAAACGCAGACTGGTTAGGTGATATAAAGCTCGGCAAAATAGTTTTGAGTCTTCTTGCCAAGATTTTAGAGATAACTTTGTATATCACATTGCAACAAGAGATGGGTCGATAATCTCCCATAGTGATTGCTTCGTTCTTCTTCGGAATGAGAGCTAAGATGGTAGAGTTGACACCTTTAGGCAAAAACCCTTTCTCAAAAAAAGATTGGATTGCCACCACAAAGTCTTTACTGATGATCGACCAACATGATTTATAGAATTCGCAAGTGAAACCATCAGGTCCCGGCGACTTGTTACTAGCCATCTTAAATAAGACCTGTTTAATCTCCTCCTCTGTGACTGTTTGCAATAGAGTTTGCTTATCATCTGCAGCACATTCAAATCCCAGCAAAGTGCTTATCTCTTCGTCCTCAATACCAGCGAAACCAGTGGGTTTGTGGTTAAGAAATGTATGAAAATGATTCACAGCCTCTGTTTTCATTTCCTCTTGAGTGCTGACAATAGAGCCATCACCTCTCTTTATTTCTCGGATAGAATTCCTCACTTCTCTTACTGTTGCTGCCTGGTAGAACTGTTTATTATTTCCATCGCCAACACTTAACCAGTGAAGCTTTGCCTTCTGACTTATGATTCTTTCTTCCAACTGCGATAGAAAGTTCCACCTGTCAAATGCCATAGCTTCCTCCATCATTCTCTCAGAGCCTGGGTTTTCTAAAGTTGCCGTTTGACAAGCACAAAGCCTGATCCATGCTTCTTTAGTTCTGCTCCTTATGTCCCCTATTTGTTCCTTGCGCAGGTTTCTGAGCAAAGGTTTTAAATCCTTTAGCTTCTTAGAGAGACGGTACAAAGCAGAGGTAGACTTGAACAATGGTTCTGTCTCATCCCAGAACTTTTCCACCAATGGAATAAACTCAGGCAAATTCGCCAGAGCATTTGTAAATTTGAATGATCTTTTTGGTTTCATAGGTTCCTGTTGGATCATTATTCTACATCTCAAATGATCGGAGCATCCTCCTGCCTCAAACACACTATATGACTGTGGATAAGTGCGAATCCAAGCATCATTCATAAGTACTCTGTCCAGCTTTTTGCATATCAGCCCGTTATCTCTTTTGTTGCACCATGTTAATCTAGGCCCTTGGTATCCCATGTCCGTCAATGAACAGTGATTCACCATATTTTGAAAATCCCTCATACCATTCAGCTGGAACTGATTTTCTTCATGGCCTGAATGCTCTTCTATATCCAGAATTTCATTAAAATCTCCAAAGATAAGCCATGGCTTATTCCTCACCATGGGAGAATCATGATGCGCTTTCAAATCTGCCCATAACTCCTTTCGCTCCTCCATTAGATTTGAAGCATATATGAAAGAGCATAAGATCTCATCCTCCTTACCATCCAATAGAACTGAGCAAGTAATGACTTGCCCACTCTTGAAACAAGGAGTTACTCTTGTTTTGGGACCCCAAACCACCCAGATCCTGCCTCTTCGATTGTATTCATAATTTGAAATACAAGACCAGCCTTTAAAAGCCGATGATATAATCTGCATCGACTTATTCTCCTTAACTCTTGTTTCAAGTATACCTCCAAATTGAAACAACCCTTGTTTAATCCATTCTTGAACTACAGAGTGTTTGATAGATTTGTTAAATCCTCTGATGTTCCAGAAAAAACCAGACATCAATAAGTTTTGCGAGTCGACTTTTTGCTCAAGGCCGGAGCTGCCTCCTTGGCTTTCTGAGCAGTAATATCTGAGAGAAATTTGTGCTTGTCTTTAGAGCCTCGTGGAAGGGACTGCCGAACAATGATCACTTCTTTCTCTTTCACCTCTTTCCTTGAGTTTTTTAAATCACTTGATTTTTCAATGAGTTCAGAACTGCCAACTCCAACCTCATTTGTTTCTGCCGATTCCTCCACCTCCTCACCATCTTCTCCGGTAGGTGAGAGAACTGAGAATCTAGAGTTTGAAACTATAGAGACATTCTCCGCCTCCAAAATCTTCTTATTTGGTGATCTGCTTGCTTTCCCAGGAGTCACATCAGACCATTCTCTCTCATATTCCTCATCGCTTTTACCATTCTCTGTTTCTTTTCCTGAAAACAGAGTTTGCTCTGTTTCCAGTAGAACCATGGACTTCTCAGGTTGTGCAGGAGATGTTAGCAGCGTCTCCTCCATATCTTGTCCTTCTGCCTTTTCACTCTCTGACTTATTTGTTTCAGGTATTTCCTCCTCAGCATTCCCGTTCTGCTTCTCGACACTTAAAATACCCTCAATCTCCCCCTCTTCGATATCATCACTGAGTAGTGTACTCTGTTCTATATCTTTTTTGGGAGCAAGACAGGCTCTTTCCTGATGTCCCCACTTCATACAATTCGTGCATCTCGTAGGGAGCCACGGATAGACATACTCCACTAAAGTTTCTTTACCAAACAGGTTAAAAAACATCTTTTTGGGCAGTTCCTTTGTGAGATCGGCATTCACAAAAACCTTTGGGGTCTTTATGTTGATACATTGTGCAGTTTCTGGGTGAAGTCGAACCGGAGCTCCTACTGGACTCGTGATAAAACTTAACCCCTGCCAAGATACCATACTCGTTGGGACATTCTTAAGATGAACCCATAGAGGAATAGATTTTTCTTCTGGTTGATCATCTTCAATGAACGGCGTCCATTGAGACATTACCACAGGGATGCCTGCCAAGTTCCACATACCCCTTCGAAGTATACGTTTCCTGGCCTCCATATTTGTAACTCTGAACTTCATAGTGTTGGAATTTATCACAAAGACATCGATCATCTGAGACTTGTCCCCCATAGACCAAATCTTGTTGACAATAGCGTGGATTTTGGCAATATGTGGTGCCTTTTCCAGAAATTTTCCCATTAGAAAATCCTCCCATAGAGGAGAAGCATCTGTAATCACTTCATCAGGAACGTTAACCGATCCCACACCATCCTTCATACTGATATTCACTTCATACTTCTTCAAACCTTTCTGATCTCCTTGAACCGCACGAACCCAACTACCTTTCTGAGTAACCAGTGTCTTTGGAGGCTGAGAGCCTTCCTCCGACGAATCTGAACCAGCCGGAGTCCCCATCGGAGGTCCTCAAGCGGCGCCGGCTAGCTGCCTTGAGGAAGCGGAAAACTTGTAACCCTAGTCGCCAAAAAAATCGCCTCAGAACCCTCACTATCAGCTATTTTCTCCTTTCTCAATTAATAAAATTCCAAGCTATATCTTTGAGCAGTGTTGATCTTGCACTGATAGCTGTGTCCTGTGTTTATTTTTTAGGTTTTGGTAGTTTCAGGAGAAGTTATTGGCACCCTCTAGAGTTGAATGACCTCTGGTTTACATTTGAGCAATGATCCGAGAATAAAATCGACTTGATAAAATGCAATTCATTTGATAGAAATAATACTCATACATTTCAGTTGACCCAAACCGAAGATAACATTTTTGATATATTCACCCTGTCAATTATAACCTATGTAGATTATCAAATGTTTCAAGACAATAACCATCATCCCGCCGTTCCAATTTCTGCCACATATATGTCCAACTATGTCTGTCATTGTCAAAAACTGCAAAGTTAGTATTTTGACTAGTTGTGGCCATGAATTTATGTGCACAGAGACTGACAAATATGCTTTAAGTTTTATCTGAATATCATTGGTTGTTTTGGAAACTACGTGCAAAAGGTTTTGGCAATTTTGTCAAAACCATACGTTGAGTATCTGATAAAGTTATAAAAAGGAGAATAATAGTGAGCGGGTCAAAGGTCTAAACCATAGTCGTAGAACACGTGTCTCTGTTACGTCCTTGAATATTCAACTGATTTTATAATCACATGTGATTCATTTAGTTTTAAGTTTAAGCCATACGTTTGGAAATTTGCTCTCTGTATCTCTCGTTAAGCAGTATATATGATACAGCGAACGAATAGAAACGTCTTCATTTGCGGCGTCAAAATTGTTTGGTAGTTCAAGCCCGGTCCATGTATGCATATCTAATGCATGCACAAACAAATATACAAGGGCGCGTGTATATATGAATACTGAAGCGTATATTTATATATGGGTTAAAACATAGAGGCATGGATATTGGATACATGTAAGAAAAAGAAAAGAATTATTAGTATTAGATATGTGGAATAGTCCTGTTCACGAGGGTAGACTTAACGTAGCAATAAATTTGGTTGTTGCAATTACTACTCCAAGTCCCGTGGAAAGTGGTGGAACGATGTACTCCATGCGTATAAATCGAAAAGCATGTATCGAGTGAACGATATATGGCGCATTTAAATTCAAAGACAAGAGGGCACTTAAAGGTCTGAACCCACAATATACTTATTTATTATCGGGGCCATCAATGCTTTTGGAAACTCCTTTATTTTTTTACTTTCGTATAAGATTTTGCCATATATGAATTCATGTTCACGGTCTATCTGAATATCTCTAAGTTAATTAATTTTTTTAAGGACATATATGTATACCTTAAAATCTGATACAGTTAAGAATAGAAGCGAAAAAAAAAAAATTACCCCCAATCATTGGCGTTTCTCATGTTAGCTCGAGAGAGACTCCGTTAAGGTACATTTCAAATTACGTCACATAAAATAACATTTAAATCAAAGAGTACGAATATAACTGTTTTATCTATCAAGTCGAAGACTTTTACGTTTATATATTTATTTATGAATAATGAATCTCTCTGTCTACATGTTGGCTTCTCGAAGTTCAGCATCGCCCGCATATTCAGGACTAGAAATTTACGTGCAGATTCTCTCGTCAAGGAGGCGAGAACTAATAGTGTTCTCTTTTCCCATATACATCAGACCCAGACCCAGCCGGACATAGCGTCTCTTCGAAACGTCTCTTCGAAACGTCTCAAGACCATCTACCACTTGATCTTAGAAGATGGGCGTTGAAAAAAAATATATCTCTGTCGTTGTTCAAATACCGCTACAGACTACAGCCTAGTAGCCTACAAGGTATGGTCCAGACTGGACCCACTTTATGTACTTGTATCTAGATTTTGTAAGCTGCTCGCAATATATGACTACTACTATGTTTTTGTTAAAATAAAAAGTGATCACTATTTCCTTTTCATTATACAACACCCATTTGAAAAACAACGGGAATGTCTTTACTTGTATTTTAACCGTTTTTATGTGATATGGGTGGGTGGCATGGTTCAACACTAGCATGCTCCTGGTTATTTTCGGTGTCAACTTCTTTGTTCTATTTTTCTTTGGGTGGCTATTATTGTAGTATTATATATATATAATAATGCTTCACTCTCGTCTTGCGTCTCTAATTTCCCTGGTCCATGATAATTATACTCATTTTTTATAACCAAGAGTATTTGAGTCATCATGAAAGCATCTTTAACGCAGGGTTGTTACAAGGTTCTTATCCAAAAAGTATAAGAGCATGGCCAATGGTAGATATTATCTACGTTTCCTAAAAACAAAAAAATTATTGGTTTTTGAACATATTAATTAGAATATTACTGTTATGTGAAGATGTATCCAATAACCATGCGCCACAGTTTTGATGAGTATGCTAAATTTTATTTTAGAGTATCTTCTCTAGAAACCATTTTTCACCTATTCATTTGTCTCTCTCTTACTTTTTGTTCTTGTTTGTTTCGAAGAAACTCTTAAAAACCTCCCGTTAAAAGTGCCCTTGTTTTGCACTAGTTTAGATATTATGGAGAAGAAATTCTACGGCTGTCATCAAATTAGAGCTTTAATTGTTCAAAAAAAGTTAACTGTAGACATGCAAATAAAATAGTAAGAACTTTATTTTTAAGATACTATCATAGTATACATCTGTTAGAGCATCTTTAATGTTTTGTTTTATTTTTTGCTTCAAAATGTCATTTTATTCAAAATGAAGCCACATCTTCTGCAATAGTTTGTTTCATTTCTTTCGTGCAAAAGGCATATTCCAAGTATATTCTATTTCCACTTTATCATTAATTATTAATATCATTTTATACTTTTTAATATTTAGTAATTTTACCCAACTGTTTTATTTTAACAATAATCAGAAATGTTTATTATTTTAATATAAATTAAACATTATCATATAAAAAAATTATTGCAGAACATGAATAAACAAACACGGAGCATCATATTTTGTGAAAACACCATATATATATATATTTTTCTTTAAATGATTAATAAAAGAATTTTGAAGTAAAATGTGAGCTTATTTTTCTTTTCTTTTTTTATTTTTAGACGAGTTAAAGTTCTTAAAATGAATATTCTCATGTTTTTCAGATAAATATCTAATTAGATGAAAAGAATAGTGAAATTTTGAAGTTGATTAGATAATATTAACGTATATAATTTATTTCAGTAAAAGATAAGAATAAATCAAAATTAAGGATCAATTTATGATTTAGAAAGTTCTACTTCAAAAAATGAAGAAATGAACGATATGACTTCAAATTTAAAACAATATTGTTCATTGCTTCATTTTGAAGAAAGAAATGAAACACTATTGAAGCATAATTTACTTCAAAATGAAGCAAAAAGTAGAAAACGAAGCACCATTAGAGATGATTTTAAAGGTGCTCTTAGATTCAATGATAAGATGATCTTAAAGGTGCTCTATGTTTCTTTTTCCAAAGAAAGTCATTAGAGCACATTGGTTAAAAAAAGAAGAGCAGCTCTTCATTTATATAATATTAGAATAATAAAAGGTATGAGAGAGAGTATATAAAATGAGAACACATGCTCACTTCATTTTATTTTGAGAGACAATGATGCAATGTGTCATTATCTAACTCGTGTTGTATATTTTTGACATTTAAAATTTAATTAGGTGATAACCCGCACCATGTGCGGGATGAATTTATAAAAGTAATTATATTTGATGATCATAAACTCTATTATACATTTTTTATATTTTAATAATAGTTAACAAATATGTACATACCGAATATTATGCAGAATAAACATTGTATATACAAATTATTTTATATACTATTACTTATTTTATCTTTCAAATTATGTAATAACAAATATATTAAATTATTGAAAATATTAATTATTAATTATATAATTAAATTGGTACTAACATTTTACGGTAAGTAAATCTAAATAGTCATATTTATCTATTTTGTATATCATTAAATTTAAATGATACTAACATAGATATATAGCATATTTTAATATGGCTGTCCATTAAATGAGACTTCATAATTACAGTTTTATGAATATTCATATCTTTTATAAAAAAAATTTAAATCATTGATAACAAATTTTTCAGTGTGAAAATTTTAATAAGTTTATAATTTATAAATGTTCTTAAAAATTCATTGCAAATTTTGAAATTAAAATATTTATGTATTTCTTATATGGTATATAGTTAGTTCATATATATATATTATTAAATATCTATTAAATGGAACTTTTAAATCATATGGTTTTAAGATCATGTGTATCTTGTTAAATCAAAATGTTAAATCATTGATCATAAGTTTTTAACATAAGAATTTTAACAGTTTAGTAATTTATAATCTTTTTTAAAAAAATTCAAAATATAACATATACAAAAAATCTAAATTTTAATTTATAGTTAATTTGATTGTTTATTTTATTTTAATAATATAAAATTAAACAAAAAAATGATGAAGGAGACACAAACTGTTATCAAATCTTTATTACTAAAAAAATCATTAATTGTCGAACGGGCCTTGTGGTCAAGTGGCAGTGGACAGCCCTGGGACGCTAACACGTTTCAGGTTCGATCCTCCTGCTATGCGAAACTAAGTCACATTGTTCTGTTCACCTAACGCAGATATGGGTCCATACTTTAGGACCCATTTGAATGCCCTGGAGAAGGAGTCCATCCGCGGACTTGCGACTCCCCTGGATTCAACCAGGTTAAAAAAATTATTTCGTCAAAAAAAAAACATTAATTGTCATATATATTTGTCATATTTGGTAATTCTGTAGTTTTTATCTAAGGAAAGAAAGGAATATAGTAATTGTATACTTTTTATTAATTTTATAATTAGTTTAATGAAAAGTATAGTATATATATATTTAGATGGACCAACATATTTTTTTAAGGATTCTGAAAATCATTCTGGTGATGACATATGGCTACACTCAAAGGTTGTAATGCTTTTCAATTAATATATAAGGGATTCCTTAATAACATTAACTCAGAATATTAATAAAATTAGGCTGAGAGACACATTTAAAGACACTCATTGATGCTGATGCTCTTACTCTAATTGAAAGAAATTAAGAATGAAATTCAACCCGATGCCATCTGAAATTTTCAACCATAGTGTTAGCTTTTGCCTTTGTATTCTTGTACCAACACCATGTGCACTGATTGTATAGAACATACAAAGATTCTGGCAGTTAAAAACGAGATTTAAAACTGATCTATGCACTACAAGAAAACAGGGCGATACCGACGGACGAATTCGTCAGAATGTCGTCGGAATAAGCATATTTTGACGAAATTCTGACGAAAAAGGTCGTCGGTATGATTTCGTCGGAATTTAAAGATTCGTCGGAATTTCGTCAGAGTCTCCGACGACATTCTGACGAATACCGAGAAACCACATTTTGACGAACTTCCGACGATAGTCCGACAACATTTTCCGAGACCAGAGTTCATCGGAAACACAAGATACCGACGAACCAAAGTCGTCGGAATATTCCGACGACTTTGGCTCGTCACAATATTCCGACGACTTTGGTCGTCAGAATATTCCGACGAACCGGAGTCGTCGGAATTCATCATTTTTTAAAAATATTAAAATTTATTTTTTATTTATTTTTTAATATTAAAAATTAATAAATAAATAAAATCCGAAATTAAAATTTAATAATATTATAGAATTTAAAATTTCATACAAACTGAAATAGAAAAAAAAACATTCAGAAAGTTTTAAAATTAAAAAAAAAAACTAGGGACCAGAAGGAAATAAACGATCAAGCTTCTCCAATATCTCCGCGTTGGCCCTCCTTGAATCCGCTAACTCAGCAAGAATTGTCGCATTCTGCTCCTCCAATGCCACAATCCGTTCATCTCTGCTGTGTAGTTGCTCCAGAATCATGGGATCGGCATATGGAGCTTGCGAAGAAGAAGTCGGATACGAAGAAGCACGGCGGGCCAACCCAACTAAATAGCCTCCTTTCCTTTTAGGAACCGCCTACAAGAATATTTAAAGTTAGTAAACAGTATTATAAAAGAAATATATATTTATTTTAAAATTTACCTTTTCGACCATCTCGTTGATTTGCAGTCGGGACATGGTGGTTGAAGCACCCGTAGAATTGCCGTCATCAGAGAGAGGCTGAGAAGCTTGATAAGCTTCTTTCTGAGATTCCACCAACTCAACGACCTCTCTGATTAGGGGATCCTGAACTTGTCCGGTCTTCTTATTAGTGTGAGCCTCTTTAATAAGCTCGAGGCGATCTACGGGATTACCGTCGTTTGCTTCAATCTAAAAAAAACATTAGTTAAAGAATATATAAAAAAAATAATTTAAATAAATGTAAAGATAAATAAATATAAAAAAAGAATCACTTACAAGTTGATCCTCCTTAGAGGACATAGAGCAAGCGCCGAGGTTGTGCACATACATTCCTTTCCCGCCACGATCGCTCTTCCGATTCTTCGAATTCTTACGAGACGTCGTTACAGTGTCGTCCTTCTCCCAATGGACTATCAACTGCTCCCACACCGTCCCATTAATGAACCGTGGCTTCTTGTTTTTCAGCCATACTGTCTTCCACGAGTTGATCTGCTTCGTATAAGAGTCCATGGCCTTCTCGTTGAATTTCTGACGGACTGTTTCCGTCAGACCGGACTCCCAAGTGAATTCTTGCTACAAAACACACATAGATTTAATTAGTAATGCAAACATACATTAAAATATTAAAATACATTAAAAAAACTAAAAAGTTACCGCAAATTGACGAAACCACAACTCCCGCTCCTCGGAAGGGATCACACTCCACTTCGGATATCCGGTACGGAGCATGGAATACATCATCTGGTTGATGCTCCTGCTAATGCCATTGCTGGACTTTTGGAACCTTTAAAAAAATTTCATGTTAGAAAGTTAATTAAGGGAAAAAACATAATGCTTGAATAAAGTAAAAATACTAACCAAGTTGTATATCCCGGTCGTGGGTTGGGATGGAGAACCGGGAGATGCTCTCGACCTGGTTGTTGAACCAATAGTTCAACTGACATGACCCCCAGTTCCTGCTGAGCATGAGCGGGATCGACAGCTGGAGCGGGAACATAAGCGGGAACATAAGCGGGAACCGAGTTTTGTTCCTGAGACGATCCCGATGCACGGGAAGTACTCACCGAACAACCTCGGCCGCCACGGGGTGCTGAACGACGAGCGGTGGAACGGCGTGCCTCGTCAGACCTAAAATTTTTTTTAAAAATTAATAAATCAGAAACCTTTTCAAAGATTTATATATATATAGATATATATATATATATATATAAAAGATTATAAATATTTGTAAAAATGTTTATAAATATTTATAAATGTTTATAAATATTTATAAATGTTTATAAATATTTATAAAAGTTTAAAAATATTTAAAAATATATTAAAAATTAATATTACAAGTTTAAATATATTTATAATTATAAAAATGTTTTAAAAATGTTTATAATTATAAAAAATGTTTTAAAAACGTTTATAAATATAGAAAAATGTTTATAAATATTTAAAAAAATTTATAATTATAAAAAATGTTTTAAAAACGTTTATAAATATAGAAAAATGTTTATAAATATTTAAATGTTTAAAAATGTTTATAATTATAAAATATGTTTAAAAATTATAGAAAAATTTAAAAACGTTTATTATATATAATATTACTGGAAACCCGCAAAAAACGTTTTAAAAATCAAAAATACATTTAAAAATACAAAAATTATTGAATTTCAACAAACAGAAATTATTAAACCCCAAAAAAAAAATTAAAACAAGTTTGTAAACAACAATCCCTAACTAATAGATCCTAATTATCCATTCAATCCTAAAGTTTTCAATCAAACAACCTATAATCCCAAGATCTAACTTTCTAGATCTTAAAAATTGAAAAAAGTTAAGAAAATTACATGTTTATGGTGTGTGGGAGGGAGATGTCGGAGAGGGGAGAACAGACGTCGCCGGAGAGAGGAGGAGGGACGTCGCCGGAGTCGCCGGAGAGGAGGAGCCTCGAAATCGCCGGAGAGGAAGAAGAAAGAAGATGCGGCCGAAATGACAAGGAAGAAGAAAGCTAGGGTTTTTAAGTTTAATGATTCCGACGGACCCGTGTTCGTCGGTATTCCGTCGGAATCATTAAACTTAAACCAATTGGCGGTTCACGAAAATTTTCACGCGGTTTAATTTCCCCGGGTAATTTGGAATTCTGACGGAATTTTGACGGAATTAAGGAAAGTCGTCAGAATTCCGTCGGTATATTCTGACGGATTTCTGACGACATTGTGTTTAGGTCTTTTAAAACAAGTTTGTAAATGCAAAATCCAAATCTTTGATAATATTTATAGTATTTGCATAAAGATTTAACTATGAAAATGTTTTCATAACAAAATTTCACACAAAAAAAATTTGTAGTGTAAGATTAGATGAATATGATTGTATAAGTATATGTGTGTGAAGATAAGATGTTAAGAAAATATATTTATACATACATAAATATTTTAATGAGTTATTATATTGGAACGGTTGTGATCTAATATTATACTAAACACTTAATATGTGTTATTTTCAAAGTTTTGTGTCCGAATATATTTATTTTTTGATGTAGAAAATGTTATAAACATATGTCGTCGGAAATTCGTCGGACAATTCTGACGACATTCCGACGAACCTGAGAGGTTCGTCACAATTCCGTCGGTATATTCTGACGGATTTCTGACGACATTGTGTTTAGGTCTTTAAAACAAGTTTGTAAATGCAAAATCCAAATCTTTGATAATATTTATAGTATTTGCATAAAGATTTAACTATGAAAATGTTTTCATAACAAAATTTCACACAAAAAAAATTTGTAGTGTAAGATTAGATGAATATGATTGTATAAGTATATGTGTGTGAAGATAAGATGTTAAGAAAATATATTTATACATATATAAATATTTTAATGAGTTGTTATATTGGAACGGTTGTGATCTAATATTATACTAAACACTTAATATGTGTTATTTTCAAAGTTTTGTGTCCGAATATATTTATTTTTTGATGTAGAAAATGTTATAAACATATGTCGTCGGAAATTCGTCGGACAATTCTGACGACATTCCGACGAACCTGAGAGGTTCGTCACAATTCCGTCAGAATTTTCCGAGGAATTTCTGACGACTATTGTAAATCATGAATATACCACATTCCGTCGGTATGTCGTCAGTAGTTTCCGACGACATACCGACGGAATCTTAAAAAAAAAAAAAAAAAAAAATTACAACTTAACTAAGATGTTATAATTAAGAATTCCTAATCAGAATCTTCAGAATCTTCATCAAACTCCCCAACCTCAGCTTCTGACTCCGAATGTACAACAGCATCAAGTCCAAACTCGGAAAAATTCTCAACGAGTCCAACATCTCCCAAATCTTCAACTGCACTCACGTTGCTGGTAGAGTCTGGTTGTAATGGCTCATTATCAGAAGTTCCATCCACTCGTCCTCTTGGGTTGATTTGTGTTACAGTGATCCATGGATCGTCTCTGTACGTCACCCGAGGGTAACTGATGTAACACACCTATCAATTATACAAGTATTAGTAAAATATAAACCATTAATTATGTTATTAAAAATTATGAATAAATTGATATACCTGATCAGCTTGCGAAGCTAGAATGAAAGGATCATAATATTGAAGTTTCCGCCGCGAATGAACTGATGTAACACCAAACGCATCTATCTTCACTCCTCTATCTGGGGTGGTGTCATACCAATCACAATAGAATACTACACACCGCAATCCAACCATACCAGGAAACTGGATTTCCAATATTTCTTCTATGTTGCCGTAGTAGACATCATCACCGGAAGAAGTCGAAACACCAGCATCATATGTTGATCTCGAATGACCTTTTCTTGTGAATGCATATCCTCGCGTACAATATTTTGGATATGATCTGACCACAAAGTTTGGTCCCCGCACAATTTCGCGTATCCAATCATCGAACACAAAACCTCTAGCCAAACCATCATCCACCTATAAATTAAAGACATATATTAGTGGAAAGTTAATTACTTTATATTTAATATAAACTAATATATCATTTGCATAGGGTAATATGATATATGACTCACATAACTAAGAAACCATGCAGCAAATCCGTTATGTCTGAGTTGTTGAAGCTCATCTTCTGTCGCATGCCTGTGAGTCATACGCAACTCTGCCATATAAACACTATATAAAAAGATATTGTCAATATGAATCAAACTTATTGAATATATATTAATCTAACTATTTAAATGAATAAATATTTTTACCTCTCATATTGTTGAAGTTCTTCACAGTTGGTTAGCAAATATGTTTGCAAATGAGCGTGCTCAGTCTCGGTAAGTCTCCGCTTCGTGGGTTTTCCACTAAGTCGTCCTATTTCCCTGAACATGCTTGGGACAGTAACATGATATGTTGCTCTCTCCCCTCTGTCATCATGCCGAGCAGGTCTTCGGTTTTTTGTATGCACAAGCTCGGCGGTAAGTTGTACGGTGTCACAATAACTGGCCATAGAGAATACTGTCTTCCATGCTTTCCAAATGGGCTGAAACCATCAGTACATAATCCAAGATAAACATTTCTTCTCTCTTCCGCAAATTCTGGATATGTTGACTGGAAATGTTTCCAAGCCTTCGCATCTGAAGGATGTCTAATCTCACCATTTGTGGAATGCTCTGCATGCCATCTCATTGCTTTTGCTGTGCGCTCACACTGATACAACCTCTTCAATCTTTCCATCAAAGGCAAATACCACATCCTTTTGAACGGGACCGGAACTCTTCCCCTCGTCTCCTGATAACGAGGTTTCCTACAAAATTTGCATTTAACCCGTTCCTTATCAGCTCCCCAGTAGATCATGCAGTTGTCAATACATACATCTATCACTTCGTACGGTAGTTGAAGACCCGCAACAAGTTTCTGAACCTCGTAGTATGAACCCGGTGCAAGATTATCCTCAGGTAGAATACCTTTGACAAAATCAGTAATCGCGTCCACACATTCTTCAGCCAAATTATAGTCTGTCTTAATACCCATCAATCTAGTTGCAGATGATAAGGGTGAATGACCATCTCTACAACCTTTATATAAAGGCTGTTTTCCTGCATCCAACATGTCAAAAAATCTCCTAGATTCGGGGTTTGGTTCTTCCCCTCGATAATGATCATGTACCATCTGCTCAGTACCTACACCATAATCTATATCCGTTCTAGGTTCTTCTAACCTAATATCAGGCTGAGGTTCGCTAACAGACTGAGGTTCGCTAGTACTACCATATTCATAACCAGTTTCTCCATGAAGATACCAAACTTTATAATTACGTGAAAACCCTCTCATATACAAATGAGACCAAACATCAAATTCTTTTATAACTCTATTATTATTGCAAGTAGAGCAGGGACATCTTAACATACCGGTTTTTTGATTCGGTTGCTGTTGAACAAGCCTCATGAATTCTCCAATCCCTTGACCGTATTCATCTGTAAGCAAATTGGTGTTGGGATCCATATGAGGTTTATCCATCCACGAACGATAATAAACTCCTGAAGACATGATTTTCTCGGAATTATTGTGATTAGAGAGAGTGAAGAGTGAATGAGGAGTGAATGAGTTGAATGAGGAGAGGTTGCATTTATAGGAAAATGGTTCAGGCAATCCGACGACATTCTGACGGAATTCCGACGACCAACGGTCATATTCGTCGGAATTCCGTCGGTGTTTTCCAATCTCAAACGGCTATAAAACAGTCATATCTAATTGTCATAAAGTTCGTCAGAATTTCGTCAGTATATAGTGACGAAATTCCGACGAACACAACAGTTATATATATGATCGGGAAGTCGTCGGAATTTCATCAGTATATAGTGACGAAATTCCGACGACCTCAAAGATTATTTTTATGATCGGAAAGTCGTCGGAATTTTGTCAGTATATAGTGACGAAATTCCGACGACCTCAACGGTTATATATATGATCAGTATGTCGTCGGAATTCCGTCACTATATTCCGACGGACACATATTTCTCCGAAAGTCGTCAAAATTTTCCGACGACATTCCGACGACTTCGTTTTTTTAAATTTCGTCGGTATGTCGTCGGTATGTCGTCAAAAAATTCCGACGACCCTCCATCCGTCGGAATGTTCGTCGGAATATGCCGTGTTTTCTTGTAGTGATGCGTCTTATTTATCTTTAGCCACTAGGAAATTATTGTAGTCGAAAACTTATAATAATGGAGAATGATATATTAAAAACCCCATGCGACAAATAGAAGCGTTCTCACAATATTAAACAAGTGAGAATAGGCATGTAACATGTAACTTCATTCATATCATTGCAATTTTTATTAAGTTTTTTTTTATGAACAATTCCCTCTATTATCTACATCTTGAACATCAAAAGTATAAAAAGAAAACCAAAAAGATTGGATTCATTCCAACTTAATATGAATTGAATAATTATCATACAAGCGTTCGCACTTATTGAGAATCAGACTCGTGTATGTTGCCTTCTTGTTTTTTCATCACGAGGGATATGCAAGTTTCATGTTCCTTGTGAGACAAGGCGAGTCCTTCCAAACTCTAGCGTGCAACTTAAGCAACTCCTTTGCCTTCTCTTTAGTCTTACTTCCACAGCTAACCTGAAGCACAAGACACAACTTTGCTACAACCCCCAACTGTAACATCTCGTTTAACAAAGCCGGCGTCGCACAGAACCTCCCAACCGATAACAAAACCTTAACGGCTCTATCGCTCGCCGTCTGTGAAACCCTAAGTATCTTCTTGCACACCACTGCTATGGCTGCGCCGTGGTTCAAGAACTCGGCTCGTCCCTCCGCACACTGACACAACAGATCAAGAACCACCATGGCCATCTCTGGACCTCTCCTATCCGATGAGAAGCTCTCGTCCATGAGAAGCTCGATTATCGTAGAGATCGCTCCAGCTTCCACGGCCTTGTGTCTGTTCCTCCCCCATGGACATACGTTCACCAATATATGCAACGCGGCTTTTGTCGCCTTGTGAGAGATACGGTCGTCTAAGATCTGGACGACCTCGGTGAAAACCGCTGGCTTCAACGTTATGATCTGCATTGGATCCGCTACTTCGAGAATGTTTTTTAGAAGCAAAGTCGCATAGGCTCTTGACTCGTAGACCCCTTGTTCCATGATCTTCATCAACGAGTTCACAATATCGTTACCTTTCTTGTTGTTTAAAAGATTCTTGAGGACTGTCTCCGAAGCGTTGAGATGGTATAGTAAGCTGAGAGCTTCATCCGTCAAACTCATCGAAGAGTCAAGCCCGTTGTTGCTTACGATGGTGGCCAAGAACTCCGGTACTCCCGCCGCCTCCAAACACCGTCTGTTGGTAGCGTTCTCGGCCACAATCTGACGAAGTCTTTTGAGACACTTGACCTGGTTTTGATGAGAAGAGGCTGAATCTTTTAAGAGCTTCTCGATCTCAGATTTACAGATAGGAGGTCTCGGGGTGGGGATCCTCTCTACGCCGTGGGATGCGTTTAAAGTGCACCAAGATTGGATCAGACGGCGAAGAGTGTGGTTCGGAGTGAGATCTACGTCGGTTATGTCTTGTTTGGTGACCGGACACAAGCTCTTCTTTGCTGAAAAGAGCCATTTCTCGATGCTGTCTCTGTCGTAGGTTATTCCGGTACAGACTATGACCGGATCTTTCATGATCTCTAGAGAGATGGGGCAAAGGAAGAACGGAGGAATCTCAATGTCTTCGTCCATTAAGAGGTTGTGAGTTTGACGAGAGCTGTAATGAATTATATTGATCAGAGAAGCTAAGGAAACAAACACAAAGTGTATACTATATCAGGAAGATGAGAGAGGAGCTTTGAGGGCTTTAAATATTAGAGGAAATGGCAGAAATTCACAGCTATTAAAAAGTCAATACACGGAAAATACAAATATTTTGATAATATATATATACTCTTTTGTAAAACTGTCCATATCTAAGTTTATTAGTATTATATTCTAATGGAACGAACGAGGAACATAAATTTGACTTTCTTTTTTTCTTACCCACATGCCATAATTGATTGTTTCTTCCTATCTTTTTAGGTTTTACACATTTTTTTGCCACCCCTTTTGACTTCTGTTTTTTTGTGGCGTAGTAAAAGGAAATAGTAACGGTTCAAATATGCTAGTCCTATTAGAATAATTTAGCAAAATCGTTTATATAGGTTTGATGCAATTCTTGACAATCCAATTCTTCAATTTTAACTAACTATAGTTGTGTATAGCATGATACAGTCAATGCTAACATTGATAAGAGAAAACTGTACGTCGGAATAAATTTGAAAAACTATTAAAATTCTCATACTAAAAATATAGTTCATCAGATAATATGAAAATAAAAATCGCCATTAAAAATATCTTATAAATGACGGATAATATAGAAGAACTGCATTATAACAAAACGGAAGTTATTTTAAAATTATTTATATGCATTTCAACGTCGTTTACAATTTCCACGACTGCAGTTACAGCTTTCTAATTTAAATCTATTGTTTTCCTTTGATTGTTTCTTCTTTTGTTACCGACAAAACCTAATTAAGTGCCATTAACGGTCCGCTAGACTTAGACCCATACAAACTTATACCGTTGTGTTCAACCCTTTTCTAGGCTCTTCTATAAAAGTTTGAATATTAACATCTCATTAAATCGTCTTAATTTCCTGATATTTCATGCTTAATTTACTTTGACAACTTTGTGACGTGAAAAATGATATAATTGCAAACGTCTACCTATTTAAATGTCAAAGTCTAACAAAATGGACAAATTTGATTTTTTTTTTGTGAGAAACAACCACTATAATAGATAGGCTTGACTCAAAATATTATATATATATATATATATATATATATATGGGCAGCGAGTCGATCATGTTCTTCTCGTATTATTGAGGTTTTTTTTTTTTAAACAATATTATTGAGTGTCTGACAGGAATTTAGAACATCATTATCAGTAATCTCTTAGCTATAGGTTCTTAAGTTTTTTTTGTCCAATTTTAAAAATAAAAAATAAAAATCAACCAATCGCGGGCTGTCATATGTTAGTGGGGCCCGCAAACAGTACAAGAGACAACTCTTGCGGAAGAGGCAAGAGAGTGAGTTTTTTTTTAAAAGTTGGACCTCACCGCCTAAGATCCTTCTTTAGAGTCGCCGATATTAATGCTCTTAGACATGCTTTACAAAAATTAGTGTATGATTAATCGATAAAACCCTATAAAATAATTAGTCGATTCTCGCTGAGTAAAATTTCAAATCCAACTCTCAACATAAAACTTCAAAGTGTACTTCAGAATTCGTATATATGTTAATTAAATATTTATCATCAAATGTTAACTCTACAAATTAAACCATTTTTTTGGAGTGTCAATATAGTTTCAAAGAGAGGATCATGAAGTGGTACATATTGCGATGAAATTCTACAAATCAATAATCAGTTACTGTTGTGAATGTAAATAAAGTCCTACATTGGAAGTTTAGACAATTAAAGAGATGTTCAACTCTGATTAGTACGAGATCTTTTGGGAAGAAACCCAAAACCAAATCCATGCGGACTTTGCCTTCGGGCCTAAAGTAGACAATACTAATCGGTCTACGAAGAGTTGGATATGGGCTTAAAAGGAAGCCTAACAACTGGTATTAGAGCCAGGTTGACGAACATCTGCTATAAGACCAAAATACCCTTCAAGTTTGAAGTAGTGCCATCTTCGATGGGAAGAGAGAGTACGTAGCAGAGATTGTCAAAGATCCTGGAAGCTTCGGTTGTGGGAGGGGAATCCTCAGGATGATTTCGCGATTAAGTGGTGTTGGAGACGTGTACCGAAAATCTCTCCCTAACGACACGATACAAAGATTATGTAGATATTCCTAATGGTGCTGCAAGGATTAGGTGGTGAATGTCCTAATGGTACAGTAAAGGTTAGGTGGACAAATTCTAATGGTGTAACAAAGATTAGGTGAAGAGTCCCGCTGATGATTACGGCGGTATAAGATGTGTACTAGGTTTTGCTGGAGGTTGGAAATCAAGGGATCATGTGGCACTTGGTTTGTGAGGAGGTTTGTTGTGAATGTAAACAGAGTTCCACACTGAAAGTTTATACAAATAATGTCTAGTATATAAGAGATGTCTAACTCTGATTAGTACGAGGCTTTTTGGAAAGGAGTCCAAAATCAAATCCACGCAGGTTTTACCTTTGGGTCAAAAATGGGCAATATCGTATTAATCGTAGCAAGAATTTGACATGGGCTTAAAAGGAAGCCCAACAGTTACGAAGAAGATCAATCAAATATACTCATATGTAGCCCAAAACGCATCACAGTACGGCTGGATTCATTTCAGTAGAGTGGAGCTTCAACAACTTATTATACCACACTCACACAAAAAGTTAACACGGTTTCAAAGATACTACCACTATATATATATATATATATATATATATATATATATATATATATATATATATATATATATATATATATATATATATATGCGTGAATGCGCATGCCTCTATTCGAACTTTCATAGAATATCAAAATATAATATTCTATATTCATGCAAACTAGTTCACTAATTTATTTGACCACACTCTTTTAGCAATAAAAAATAATTTAATCTTACTTTACGACTAACGATTGCAACTGCTATGTACAATGCATCTGAAGATCTTGTAGAAATTTTATAGCTATAAAATTTCTTTTCTTCTTTTTGATCTATTTCATTTTGTATCACTATAAAGTTCATCAAGATCTCCAGAAAATGTCACCAAGTATTTCATGCCGTGTCTGTATATAAAATCATAAAATGTAAATCAAATATTTAACCTATGTGGTAAAAATGAAATGATTATAGAAGGATGCCACATAGTGGGGTGGGGATTAACCAGTCCTTTTAGTTATCTGGAAATAAGCATCATATCAGGTCCATGACTAATGTGGCTCAGGGAAAAAAAAAATCTAACTAGTCGGGTACGTCTGATTTGATATGTACAAATCTGTTCGCAGGATGAGAGGCAAGCGTTGACCTCAAGGGAAAAGGAAATAGTTGTATAGAAATTATAAACAAAGTGGTGATGTGGAAGGAAAGACTCGAAGGGAGTAAGAGCATTGTTATCGCCAAACTCTTAGGTTAAGGTTTTTAGGTTTTTTTTTTTTTTTTTTTTTTTTTTGGTCCGATTTAAAAAAAAAAAAAAAAAAAAAGACCAATTGCGGGCCGCCACGTGTGCGTGGGGTCCGCACACAGTACTAAAGTCGACTCTAACAGAAGAGGTAAGAGAGTAAGGTTTAAAAAAAAAGTGGGTCCCACATGGAACCCACCACCTAAGAGTTTTGCTAAAAGTCGGCGATACCAATGCTCTAATGGTTGTGCTGACTGAATAGTTAAACATTGTATTGTTTATTTGTTTTTCTTTCCTTTAATGGGTCAGTTGAGATGTTCACTGTATTTGTAATATGTTCAATTGTTGTAACCCATTTCATGTGCCTTACTTTCGTTTTTTATTTCTTGTATTTGTGGAAGCTATTTGGGCCCAAGGTTGGCGAGGAATTAATTTGTGGATTTTTAACAAACCTAGCTCTTTTTTTTGTCACAATACAAACCTCTAAACTCTAAAGGCTTCAATTTCCATATAAAGTCTCTTAAATATTTTTGGAAATGATTAGAACGAATTATGTTTGATCTATTAGAAATACAAATATAACAAGATCTGTACACATTTTTATTTTAAATTCATAACAGTTCGTAAAATCTTGTTTTTTCTGAGCTTTTGGAGATGTTTATTTGTAATAGGGGAGATTATTTACTTGTTTACTTTAGGAGATATGAAAATGACGGCGATTCTTGTAGCAGTCTTTGAATATAAGCATATTGATAGGGTTTAAAAAAAAGCATATTGCTATTTGATTATTAATTGAATTTATTTACAATTTTAACTTTGAATGTGGTTGTTTAGAAAAAAAAAACTCTAGTGTGAAGTGTGAATGTATATATTTCATTTGAAAATACCTCCAAGAGATATACACTTCCAACCACCTACAGTAACCTGTCAACAGTATTCTGAATTTACACAGCTAAGATTTTTTCCTTTTTGATCTTTTCGTTCGGTCAAATATACATCTAAGACTATATATGTGATCTCTGACAATTTGAAGAAAGAAAGAAAGAAAAAACAAAAAGACATATCCTGCAATCATTATATCATATATGATAACTCAGATCACTATCTTATGATTACAATATAATAAAAAGTAAAAATATATATTTGGTATACACCCAAAAGCAAAAGCTATTACACGTGACTAATCCCATCTAGATATAATTCTATCCATCCCCCAATAGCCAATAAGATCGAAAAAGGAAAAGAAATTGCGAAAACGATATACAGTCGGCCATATAAATAACCAAAGACTAAATTTAAATTTTGTTCTTTGTTTTGGTTCAGTAGTATAAAAAACTATATACTAATGTATAAATAACCTTTATTTGTTGCTCCCGGGTTTAAGCAACGAAGTCAGGCAATAACTGGGCCACATATCGCTTCTGGTTCTGCATGTTCATCTCACTGTAAGCAGCGGCTGATGAATGCAGTGTTGCAGCCGAGATGGTGGCGGCTCCATACTCCTCTGTCTCTCCTAATTTCACTCTTCTCTCTATCGGGATCCCATGATGGGTCTGCACGAAACCCTGATGATGCGTGGACGACAAGCTATCACAGTGAGGTAAACCTAACGTGAGTGACACGCCATTGTTGTTTCCAGAGTACCTTTGCGCTAAGAGCTCCTGGTCCGAGACACCTACATGATCGAATCTTGACATCTCATCCATTTGGTATTGTCCGAAGTTCCCCGTGAAAGAATATCCACCGTCTGATCTTATCCCTTGCCGTTCTTCTAGAATTTTCATTGTGAGCTTCTCGTTCGAGGTGAAATCTACATTAATAGGCTGCATCGTTGTCTCTTCGTTTGTTCTTAGCCTTTTGGGACTTCCTTGCATTCCAGTGACGCCTTCTAAGTCACCGTTGTGATTCTGATTCAGATGGTAATTGTCGACGCCTCCTCCTCCCATGGGGCTCTTCTCTTGGTTACTCGTCGATTTAGAAGCAGAATCTTCTTTGTTTTGATCCAAATTAGGTACCTTCTCCATGGATGCCATGTTCTTTCCCTGCTCCTTCATCTCCTCTACGTACATCTCTTCTACCATCGGTTTCCATAGCCGAACTCTGGCGTTTATAAACCAGTTTGACACCTATAAGAAACAAAATAAACCCAATATATTTATGTTAATTCTGGAGGGATTTCTTCCGGTCCAACGAATGTGAAAAGTGCATTTAATAGATAAATAAGCTATTAAAATAGGAATATAGGGTTTTGAAGTTATATAAATATGGGTATAAAAATTGTAAACTATTCAATCACATGATCAAAGGTACAAGCTCTAAAATAAATATTTGCCTCAATAGTATTTCTCTCCAAGTGTTTTTGATTTCTTCATGCTTCATTTGCATTTGGTCATAACAAAGTGTTTCTTTTTTAATTAACACAATAACAGAAAAACCATTTGCACCGTACGTACCTGGCTCCGAGTGAGTCCTGTTTGCTTAGCTAGCATGTGCTTGTCCGAATCCTTAGGGTATCTAAACAAAGACAATACTTAGTCTGTGCTCAAGTGAAAAGTAATGGATGTTTATAGATAATGTGTGGGTTACTAACGGGTGAAGAAAGTTTTCGAAGAGCCAAGCACGGAGAACTGAGACGGCTCGTTCGGGAAGACCACGTTGAGGTCTCCAGGCATTATTGGAAGGATGATGTTGAATCATTCCAAGTTGCTGAAGAGCTCTTTGCTGTCTCAATTGATGGTCTACTAACTTGAGCCTCCCAGCACCAGAGACAGAATCTTCCTCCCCAAGGCTCTTGTTGGCCGCTTTTATCTGACCAGCGATCACCTCTTTCAAGGACCGGAACTGTCTTGATATGGTCTTCAGTGCGAGCGACGTGTATGACTTCGCGGAACCTATTCCTGCCGCGTGCTCGAATGATGAGATCACCATCTGCATCTGTTGGTGATACTGTCTGTATCTCTCCTCCACCTTTTCATTTCCCAAGCAATAACGTTACATGAGGCTTATGAATTATAATAACTAATATAATTCATGATGATCTAATGCTATATGTAAAATTTGTTAATCATTCCAAAATCAACAAAGAGAGGGAGAAAAAAATAGAACAAATTTAGAAGAGAGGATCTCTATATGATAATTGATTTGAGAAACCAGAAGATCACAAAAAGAATAGTATAAATATAATATGAAGTGAAAATGACTGAAAATATCACCGATAGCTTTTTTGAAGTCCACTTCATGTGTGATATAAGAGAGCACTTAGTATAGTATAGGTAGCTAGATTATATAATAATACGTATATGGTGTGTTTTTTGTTGTCACCTCGTGAAGCATACTACTGAGTTTTGCTTTCTTCATCTGTATTTCCTGCCTCTCCGCCGTTCCTAGCTCCACCGTACGTTTCTCGGAAGCTTCTCCTCCACCACCAGAAGATTCTCCGACAGCTTTTTCATCAGTTCCACTAGTGCCTTTCTTAGATGACAATAGTTGAGATTTAGTGTTGATGTCATTAGAATCAGCTCTGACTACTTCATCTAGAAGCTCTTGCGCTGCCTTTAAGTACTTGGAGCGCACGAGATTCACTACCGATCCTGTAGAGCCTGGTCCAACCCGGATATCCTCCCCGGGTCCTGACCCGAACCCTACCTGATGGAGAGTATGTTGTTGCTGCTGCTGTTGTTGAGACGAGAGAGTCAAGAACAGGCCTTGCTGCGCGCGTGGAGTCTCACACGTAGCTTGCTGGTGAGAGGGATCCACTTGGTGGCTGCTGTAGTGACTGTACTGCACGCGCGGAGGGTATCCGTGAAGTACAGAGATGTTGTCGGATGATGTAATGGAAGCAGCTTCATGGCCGGAGAGTGGGATTCCGACGAACTGCTGGCTCGTGTTTTGCTGCGGCGCGTGGGAGTCGAGGAAAACGAAACTGTCATTGTTGTTTGTGTTGTTGTTGTTGTTGTTTGAGTCGTCGTCTTGTTGAGTGTATGGAACGTAAGTGGTTGGATTCATGAGGATCAACGTCTGTAGACCACCGTCGGTTCCGGCTGAGATCCCCGGTGGGTTTCCTCGGAAGTAAGCAGCCATCTAGTTACTAAATACTTGTTATTCACGAGTGAAACGTTGTTGATCTTCTGTCACTAAGCTGATTGATCATAGAAACAAACAAAAGAGGAAAAAGAAAAAAACTTAATAAGTTCATATAGATCCATATATATATATAAAGTTGCAAGAATTGTTGATCCCATCGAAAAGAAGCAGAAGAGATGATATCGAATGATATAGAAACTAATACATGATCATGATTGAAAATAAAATAATAAAATAATAGATTTAGGGGAAAACTGTTTTTAAAAATAATTGAATCTATATATAATAGCAAACCTGTATTTGGTGATTGATGATGTCATCAGTTTTTTATAGGAAAAAAAAACTAAAATCTACGGTGTAGTTTATTTGATTTTATGATCCAAGGGATATAAAACTCTTTTGTTCACGTCATCTAAAATAACCGTCTCATTTGGCAGTTTTTCCAGAATCGTCACCTTCTCAAACAACACCACTCTTAAATGACGCCTCTCTAATCAATCAATGTATATCAAGTAAAGTTTCATGTTTTTAGTTTTTCCCGAATCGTCTCCTTCTCAAACAACACAACTGTTTAATGACACCTCTCTAATCAATCTATTTATATCACGTGAATTCTTCTTCTATACATCTTTTCTCAGTTCACCTTGAATTTCAGAGTCGATTTCAACATAATCGCCTTTGTAAACTATTTATGTGTTTCGCTTTATCCCCGTTCGAAAAAGTTTGCTTTTCAAATTTGATCACTGTCTGTGAAGAGTGTAGACAAGTTCAGACTATCGGTTTAGATAGGATTGATTAGAACTTGGTTAAGTTCGGTTAAGACTGTAATTGTATTATACCGGGTCTCTCTCTCTTATGAAGGTGATAAAGGGTTGTAGACAAGTTCAGACTATCGGTTTAGATAGGATTGATTAGAACTTGGTTAAGTTCGGTTAAGATTGTAATTGTACTATACCGGGTCTCTCTCTCTTAGGTTTTGAATTAGATATGGTTTGTGTATCTAATTAGGAGTTAACCGATTCGGTTTATAAGAAGCGGTTTAGCTCAATAGTATAAGTAGATTGCGAATGCTCTTGAGCTGTTTAAGTCAGTTGTTAGAGCTGAGAGCTAGTAGCGATCAAGAGAGAGATCCAAGGTTCGCTTGTAACGTCGGTGGCTCAAGCTTTCAAGTCATCGAAGATAGTGATTGCTGGTTCAATCCCAGCTCCGGAGAGATATAGCGGCTTCGCCTCTTTAACGGTGAAGTGCGGTGAACTCCGGGTCAACATATCGCGTGTGTCTGTTACGACTTAGTTCGAGAAGAATACAAAAGAGAGAAGGCGATTCAGAGATCTAGTTTCACAGTCTGTTTGATTTTTGCGTCTCTTAATTTTTTTTTTTAATATTCCTTTATTTTTCTTTTTTCTCTGTAATTTTTTTTTCTCTGATACACTTGCTTTTTTTTTTTGAGGAAAAAAATCAATCTTGTGCTTGTTGTTTTAATAAAAATTTGCTATCTTTTTGAATTTTCGGGATTGGAGATGGACTGAATTGTGTTTTCTTTTTGGGTGACCAACCATTTCTCCAAAAGAACTGATCCGAGAGACGTGAAAAACATCTGTGTAAATTCTTCTTTTCTTGATTAAATGTTCGCTTCTTTTTCCAAATTATGTCGATGTTTCTCTCTCTTTACACCAAAAAAAAACTAGCTAGATCCTCTTTTCTTCTAATTTGGCTTTACTGCATTCTCTGTTTATGCTTCAGTAGTACTTGCGTCTTTTGTCTTTTTGGTTAGTTGCATATGCATGATCCGAAATGGATCTTGCTATCTTGTTACTGTGGTTGTTAGAGTTTCTCTTGAACGATTTTTCATAATATCTATGAAAGTTGTTGTCTTTTAACAAAGGCTTGGTAATTTTCCACTGTTTCATGGGCAATTCATGCCGTGGATCTTTCACGGGAAAAAAATCTGCAAGGGCAATAACATTAAACCTGACGATAACTCCAAAACATCTGCCCACGTTTCTTCAGATCACTCTATTCCAATCACTCTCCCAGCAGCGCTTCAGATATCATTACATTGCTCAGGAATTATCCAAAGAAGCTTACGAGAAGGTAAACACCAGCAAGACTCCAGCTATTGTTATTCCTCTGAGAGAACCAACCATGAGGCGTAACATGGACAATCAATCTTACTATGTTCTTGGTCGTAAGACACCAAACATTGCTGATCTATATACTATGTTTTTAGGATTATTAAGAGAGGGCATTACAGCTAGAGGAAAGCGGCTGAGCTGACTAAGACCATTGTCAGGGTTGTTGAAGCGTGACATTCACTCGGTGTTATGCATAGAGACTTGATGCTGGAGAATATCTTGTTGGTTAATAAGGAAGATGATTTCTCTCTCAAGACAATTGACTTTGGGGGGCTATCTATCTCTTTCAAATCAGGTGAACTCAGTGTTCTAAAATGCGCCAGGCGCTCATTACGCGGGAGATGAGTGTATAGCGCCTAGCCGTATAGGCGGACGCCTAAACGGGGTATATACGGATATATGATTTTATACAAAATATAAATATAAAATTAATATACATACATTAGTTTTAAAAAAATGAACATAAATATGTTTAAAATACATTTGTTTTTGTATAAGTATATAGTTTAACATATATAAATAGTCTTAAATTATAAAAATTAAAATCATTTTAAATATATAAAGATGACAAATTTAAAATGATTTTTCAATAATTAAACTAATATCTACAATCATATAAACACATAAAATAAATAAATTTAATATTAATAATAACATTAATGTAATATAATAATAATATTAATAAATTTTTTTTTAGTATTATTGTTCAAAATCCGCCTAGACGTCCGCGTAGACCGCATAATATCCGTCTAAACGCTATTATGCGCACGAATTATATAAATCCGCATAAAATACTGTATACCGTGAAAACGGTACGGTCGGCTACCGTATAGCGCTTAGACGCCGCCTAGGCGGGCGCCTAGACGCCGCCTAGGCGGGCGCCTAGACCGTATTTTAGAACACTGGGTGAACTGTTAATGCTTGCTTTCTGGTGTTGAATTTGGGAACTTGTATTAATTAGAATGTGGCTTCTGATTTGCTTGTTGACATTTCAGGTCAGATATTCACTGATGTTTTTGGGCATCCATAATATGTTTCTCCTGAGGTTTTACTTAGTCCTTGTGGGCCTGACGCTGATGTGTGGACTGCTGTGTCATATACACTATGTATTGCTAAGGAGTTCCACCTTTCTGATAGGTAACTGTGATTGGCGTTTGTCACGTTAATACCAGTTCTTAGTTCCTTAGAAAGGCTCAACCACCTGAAACGTGCTTTGTTTTGTCTCTCTTTGGGAATCAGAAGCTCAGCAAGGGGACATTTGATACTAACTTACTAAGTATATATTACATTTCTTTGATATTTTGTTCGTCAAAAAGTTTCCATTTTATTTTATTTTTTGTTAAGTTTGTATACATATTTTGTTTTCTCAAATGAACTTTTATTAATGATCAAAATAATCATTTGACATATCATGTTTTAGAAAAGATGGGATACAGCTATAGTAGATGAAAGGAGATTGTCTCGGGATTGCTTGGGATGTAAGTAAATCGGCACATGAATTGAGGCTCGGTTTATCCAGCATATCTTGATATCCTCAAACTTTTCACTCCATCGCCATATGTCTCTCAGCCAGTTGAGAACATAGATTGTTGTTGTCTTCTTATTAACCAAATTGATAACATTAAGATTGTCTCCTTCGAAGATGACTTTTTTGTAATCTTGACTCCAACAGTACATCATTGCAAATAACAGGACTTGTAGCTCACTTTCTAATGCACTTTTTGGTAGCCTGTGAGAAGCTTGTCCCGCAACTGTCTAATGCAAGTGTATACATATTTTCTTTTAAAAAATTAAAGAAACATTAGGAAATGCTGTGAATCTTAAAACTAAAAGACGAAAATAAAAACAAATATTTTAGAGTATGTGTACTTATCGTCATATAGCCTTCAATTATAACCGTCTACAATCTTGAACAAAATAAAGATCAAACCAATTTGCAACAAAATATGTGGAACAAAAATTAATATATTTGGACAAAATGTAAAAATGATAGTTTAATTAGATGAATATATAATGTTTTGTTGAATCATTTCAACAATTTCAATAAACCATTGTTTAGAAACATTTGCAATTGTTCAAGGGTATTACTATAATTGTTTAGATAATTTGCAACCATTTAAATATTACCTTGCATTTTTATGGTTACTATTGCAACATTTGGTGTCAATTATTGTAAACTTTAAAACTTAACTATGGCAACTTTTAGTCTTCAAATAAAGAGTAGTACGCATTAGCAAAACATAACATAAAAAGTGAAACAAAGAAAATAGAATTCAGTACTCCAGAAAATTATAAAACATATTTGCAAAAACACATATAAATACCAGAAACTTTATTTATATTTCTTGTATCTTAGTCTTACTTTAAAAACTTTATTTAATAAGTAATCAAAATATTATGGGAGTATTATTATGGTTGCTGGCAAAAACATAGTTCATTTGGAGACGCATATATAACTTTATGAAAAGATACAAATTGCAAAAAAAAAAAACAATTAAAGAAGCACCACTTTCTGATACACCAGATCAATTATTTTTTCGTTATGTTATTAATTGTTATAAATCCATTGAAATTATGGAGTTCATATTGGAACATATAATTCCTATAAAGAATTTCGTAATTTGAGTGACCAATTTTTTTTGAATATATTTAGGGAAATTCATAAATTACTCTATATTTAACTGTATGATTTAAGTGACCAAATTTACTCATGGTGTCCCACGAGACAATCTACTTCATCTCGATTATTGATTATGTAACTTCCATATACAAATCTTTTAGTTTTAGCTTACATGTCAGAGTATATATATATTAAAATGTTCATTTTATGTATCATCTATTTTTGATCTAAATAATTATACATTATTACTTTAAAATATTATTTAAAAATATAATTTTCCCCCGCGGACCGCGGGGGGTCGCAATCCTAGTTATTATATAAAATGAAAAGAAAGATGAAGAACTTGGATTGATAGAGATCTGAGGATGCACGTGTTTCATGATCATCTCAAGCTGCAAAAGGAAAGTTACATAAGAGAATTTTTTTCTATCAAAGAGAAAGAGGGAGAGAGACAGTCTCTCTCAGACACGAATATACATACCTATGTTTGTGGAGATGTGTGTCTGATTGCTGTGTGAGTCTGGCCTCTGTGTCAGACTCAAAGATCTCTGCAACTCTTTTCTCTCTCAAAGGGGAAATATAAAATACATTTAAAAAGCTGAAAAGTTACTTATATAAAACGGAAAAAGAAGAATATATTATAAAACTTAAAGAGATATAGAGAGGATAAAAGAAAATAAACCGGGGCTTCTAGCTCATATAGTAAAGGGTTCATAGCTGTGAGTACCGCCACCTGGGTTCAAATCCCGGCCACTGGAAAATTAACATTTCGGCATCGCCAGAGACAGAGAACCGACACGTGGCAACACGTGACTAGTCTGAACCACTTCTGTGGGACCATAATACCTCTGTATAATTCAAAAAAAGAAAGATAAAAGAAAATAAAAGATACCCATCTTTTCCTTCACTCATTAGTCTTCCCACAGTCTTTAAAGAGATTTAGTTAGCCACCACGATCCCTCAATTTTTTAATTTTTTTTTTTGAATTATGGTCGGTATATACTGTAACCGAAGCGGGTTTTTTTTTTTTTCGTTTCATGACAATAACTAGATTTTTAAGACATGATCTCGTTATGTAATAGTATAGCCAGAACATGAATTTACATTCATATTGATATTGATACTTGTAACCAGAAAATTAAACTTTTGTTGTGTTTATGACTTACGTTCACCACCAGCTAATATTAATTATATTACGTTTGTGTTTAATAAACTAAATAGTCATTCCAACCATGTTGGAATTTATTTTTAGGCATAAGAAATCAACTGATAAATGTGTGAGTTCCTTGAACTTGTGGCTACTAGACAATTTTCACAACTTTAAATTCAAATACTTTTCGAGATTTTTTAACAATATCTAAGTTTGAAAATGCCCTATGCTTAGTTTTAGAATATCTCAAGAAGACTAGACCATTGATTTTCTATCTTCAGAAATAATTAATTACAAAAAATAAATTTAAATAATTTATAGAATATATTGCATATCATTCTTGAGTTATACCCTACTCTGTGCCTCTAATGACAGTCAGATCCAGAATGATTACTATGTCTAGCAGGATGATCAGTAAAATTTATGCTAATCTATAATTTCTATGTACAAGACAAAAGTGATCAAATGTGTTAGTATATATATATATATATATATATATATTTGATAATCATGTTAAATTTCATACATTTTTAGAAGTTCTTACAATGTTGTCAAAGACAACTTATTTGCACAAAACAGACATACAACCCAAGAAAGAAAACAGAGAACACGAAGCCACAGCAAAGATTAAGTAGGCAGGAAGCAGAGAAACTTGTGTTTAAATATTTAATTTCAAATACTTTTTTCTTTTTCTTTTTTGATTATCTGGAGGTTCTAAAAAAAACTCGTGTTGCAAAATTTAAGATATTTGTGTATAGGATTATTGACTGCTGATATTCATTTTGACATATTATGTTTAAATTCATAATATTTCAATGTCATCTATATAAAGATTTTAGAATTCGTATAATTGCGAATGGATAAAAACAGAGAAACTTGCAAGATATGACTTTGGCCTTTTATGTATTGACCTGGTGACCAACACTCTTATTATGGTTGTGATTGTATAGCATCTTTAGCAATAACTGAAGTGGAGTAAAAGTTCTGCTGAGTTATTTTCCTTTCATCCAAACACACGGAAAATAATTTTTGCTCATTTACTCTAAGAGTGTGACCGGAAAGAATAGCGTAATTTGGAGTAATTTAAAATAGAAAAATTGAGTGGAAAATAACAGAGCAAAAGAACAGTAAAAGGCTGAAATGAGTGCTATTCTCTTACTCCACCAAAACCAAGAGGAAGAAAATACTAAGAGCAACATTATCGATGGCAACTCTTAGCAAACATCTTAGAATTTTTAATTACTATTTTTAGTGTAAGAAGTTTCCTAAGATACTTAAATAAAATACAACATTATCAATGGAACTTTTCGAAGGTTCTTAGGTATAAAATATTATTTTTTATTAATAAGTAGTAATTAAGATATATTCATTTATATTCAATACATTAAAAAGAAAAAAAAATTCATTAAATTAAAATTACAAACATTTTATTACATTCCATACATTTAAAAAAAATCATAAATAATAGCAAAAAATTATTTTCCACTCTTTCTGCTCAAGTATTTGTTCAGTAGTTTAGCACACTCTTTCCTTTCCGGACATACACACAGCTATGGAACATTTTTCCCATCTCCAACCAGATTGAACACAAGTAAGTCTCCTATGTCGCATCTGTTATCAAGAGAGAACTTTTTCCAGCCTCTTTTGATGTAATACATGCCGTCTGATTCGCTAAATCGCAAACTCACAGTCCATGAATTTCCCTCTTTGTTCACTAGTATCATCTCTTGGCATTGTTTGTTGAAACCAGGTGAAGAAGAAGCTACCACAGGAAGATACTGCAAACACAGAACGTAAAGACACAAAACAGATCAAACCATATATTTGACTAACTAAATATGGTTTATACGTATGAAAATTGACTCACAAGTTTGTCTTTTTCTAGATTTGAAGCAGTAACCTCAACCAAAAAACAATAGTCGAATGAGATAAAAGACATTGCTTATCGATCGATGGAGGTTGCTGGACGAGTTTCGTGAAGCTTTTGGCCAACTTTATTCAAATTAAAGGAGAGAAGAACGTATGTATGATTTTGAACTAGTGAGTACTGGTAATATAAAGTAAGAAGCAAATTGTATAGAACCTGATATTAAGGAGAGAAGAACGTAGAGAACTTGATATTAAGGAGAGAAGAACAGGAGAGAGCGAAGACTTTAATATAAGGAAGTAGACTACAATGATCGTGAAACAAAGCTAAAGACAATACATATATAGCATTGAAACAAAGCTAAAGACTACAAGAACCCGTGACTTCAATCACATGTTAAACAGAGGAAAAACACTTGCACTTGCACCCGTAACTTCATAAAGAGCTTTAAATAAAGACCTAACCATCAACTACTATGGTCTAATCAATAGTTATTACAACACTTAAAAACCATCAAAACAATCAAGTAACTAAATATGATTTTCATTTGGTTAGAAACAAAATACAAAAGTATATAAGTAACTAAACTTATATACTCCTTATAGACTGGTTACTCGTTTGAAACTAATAACTAAAAAACAATGATGAAACCAAGTTTTTTGTAAAATTTCCACACTGGTGAATTCAATGATGAAGCCAATGTATTTTAAACAACATATTATGCCAGATTTTACCGAAAACACTTCACTAATCAATCAAGTCTATATTCACAATGTCAAACAAACACAGATCCATCGAGTATAAATTCCAAAATTTAATCTAAAATGCACGCATCAATGGACTTTACAATCAAACACATATTAGTTCACAATCAAATTCCTATACACACAAACATTCAGAAACTATACACACAAACATTCAGAAACTCTATACACACGAACTATAGAACCAAACATTCAGAAACAAACCAATCAATTCGAACAAACCAAGCAAATCGTTTCCTCTAATTCGCAGACCTTAACAGAGACAGATGATTAACAGAGATAGAAGACAAACCTGGTAACATTTCGATTCGGAAGACGACGGTGAGATCCTTCTGGATTCGGTTAGAATAGACGACGATGGCCGAAAACTACCGGCGAGAGAGAGAGAGAGAGAATAGTGAGACGATGCAAACCCAGATCAAATACCACGCATGCAAAAAGGAATCGAACCAAAAAAAAACATTAGATCCACAAATCAAACCGATAATCGAAAAAAAAAACTCAGAGAAGGAACACGAACCTGGTGGAGATTCGATGCGGGGTAGAGCTTTGGATTGAACGGTGAATCCGTGTGGTTCGCGACGCTGCTTCACTGCTCGTGAAATCGCCTTCTCCGGAGAGAGAGAGAGAGAGAGAGAGAGAGAGAGGAGAAGAGAGAGGAGAGAGAGAGAGAGAGAGAGAGAAGAGAGAGATCGAGAGAGAGAATAGAGAGAGAGAGCTAGAGAGCGAGAGAGATAGATAGAGATCTTAGCGCGCTCCGCGATGCTCTCCTCTGAGAGAGAGAGAGAGAAGAGGGGGACGAAGAGGGGGACGAAGAAAATGGATCGAGACCAAAACGCACGCTCCCTCTACCGCTTCCTACCTCCTATCACAACTCGCCACGTGACACAAGCAACACCACCAAAAACTTCTTACGTAAAAATCGATTCCTCTAATTAACTTCTTTTTGATTTAATTTGGCCCAAATTTGGCCTAAGGACCGCGTGGAAGAAGCCCGATAATGATGCCCTAAGGGCATAATTATCCCTAGTTTCTTATAAGGTTTTTACACTAAAAGAGGTAGTGGCCCCTACAAGTTTGCTAAGAATGGGTCACAAAAGACGTGAGTTAAGAACCGACTTTGGTCTGTTTCTTGAACTGTTCGCAGCCCCACTGACACGTGACGGCCCGCGATTGGTTCCCTTTTTATTTTTTTTAAATCAGCCAAAACAAAAAAAAAAATTTAAGAAACCAAAAAGGATTTTCACCGATAATGATGGTCTAACAGATTTCACCTTTAATATACAGTAACAGGAGTAAAAGAATTAAAATGATTAATTTTTTTTTCACTTGACTGGGATAATTCCAGAGCAACTAAGCGAAATATTGAGGCCGACTTGGTTGGATTGTAGCTGTAGAAAATTTACTATAGAATTTAGACTGTATAAATTTTTGAAGTAGTTGTATCTAGTGTAGCTGTAGAAATTAAATGAAAAAATGATAAAAATAAAATATATTCATACAACAATATTTTTTTAAAAAAAAGTTCTACAACCATATTTTTTTGCTTTAGAAAATAAGACTTCTACGGCCATTTTTTATTTTATTGACTTTAGCTTTAAAAACTAGTTAAAACATGATTGGTAACTTAAGTGGTTGTAAATATAAATTAAACCTAAAGTCATTGGTTACAACTTACAACACAACCAATCACCCCCATTGTTTGTGGCTGAAAATTTCTCTCTACATGTGGCTGAAAATTAAACCTAAAGTCATTGGTCACAACCCAACCAATCACCCCCATTGACCTAAAATAGAGTAAATGTAGAATAATATGTTATTCTGTTTCAACCAAAAATAAAATTTCACTCTAATTCTCATTTTTTCTTCATATTAAACCTTTTATTTCTCACACATTTACTCTATTAACTTGGATAAGACCTGCGCAAGGCACAGAGTGAGTTATATAGTCAAAATATAAAATATATGGTATTGACAAAGTTAAGATTTATATATGATCAAATTTTTTGTATATACATATACATTTTTAGATTGTTTGTATAGTCATCTATACATTGGACTGAGAACAATTTTAATTGGAATTATGGATCAAAACTTAAAATTAATGATGGATCCGTTACATTTGAATATTTTCTTTTACTAAATTATCGGTGAATAAATTTTTATATTTTTCGATTTTGAAGTTACACTAATTTTCAAAATATCAGAATTTTTATATTATTTTGACAACATAAGATGGAAAATTAAAATATTAAAAAGGGTAACTATAAATTGGGTTATGCTTATGATTTGAAGTATGATTGGTTATGGACCACATTAACACAACATAAAATATAGCAGCAGGATTATTATTATACTTAAGGCCAAAATAAGATGAAATTAGTTTTATTGGCTACAGATACTCTATTTCAAATATTTGATTATGGTATTCTTTATTTGCAACCGAGACTTATATATGATGAAAGTTAAGTTAACATGATATATAACATTAACTACTACGAAAGAATATTATTAGCATTTTCTTAAACTACGGAAAATAATTAGGCAGTTCATTCCTTTGTGCTAATTTTTTTTTAATCTTCAATATAAATTTCCTAATATAAGTTATTAAAATTGTATAGTAAGGAAAGATATTCGTTATATAGATTGGTTTGGTAATAAATTTTTCTGTATATATTTTTTCAAATGAAAGGTTTAATATGTGTTTTTGGACCTGAAATTTGTTGAGAGCCAAATTTGTGAAACACAATTGCTCTTATTTCTTCTTCACAATATTCTCTAATTCATTTATTTGCTTAATAAATCTCTTGTAATTTCTCATATATATTGTCAACTCCTTTAACTGAAACGAAGAACTTTTTATCCTTCACTGAAGATCAGGCTTGGGATTTCTTCGGTCAGAAACCTCGCTTAACTAGTCAGCAACTCTTCACATGTGTAGACGTGTAGCGGTATATGTCCAATTTGAATCTATTCAGTTGATTGAAAGAATGATTTGAAAATTTTGATTTATAAATCAAAAAGACAAATGCAATTTACATTACATTTTTTCCGCTATCCGTGTGACTACATCCATATTAGTTGGACTTTAATATAGTATCTGATGACTACACGTGTGAGTACACATAACATTACGGTTAGAATCTGATGACTATATCCAATATAATTTAGCTTTTAATATAGGATTTATACACGTGAGTGGTATGTGTTACAAAAAATACACATGAGTGGGATTAGAAATAAAAGATGCCATATATATATAGATATATATTTATATTGTAGCCGTAATTATTTTTGATTTATAGTTTAATATGTGTCTTACCAAAAAGACACCGTAATGAAAATATGTGTTTACCATACGATTTGATAAATATTAATTTCGCTTTTGATTAAGGTAACAAAAATAAATATAAGTTATACGTTTATTTGTTAATGTTTCGTGATGAAATACGCTCGCTCTCACATCATACGCTCGCTCTCTATTAATTCATATTATATAGTTAATGTTTTAATGTCTCTAGCAAAACATATTAATTGAATTGGACCTCTCTTTTTTCAATTAATTACCTAATTAATTAATACATCAGCATTAGATCTTTTTTTAATTATTACAAAATTGAGGTTACATCTTTTTAAATATTCCTCTATTAATATATAAAGTATTGTCAATCAAATCTTATAGATTTATAGAGGAAAGTAATGTCATCGCATCAAGACATAGTGATATGTATGTCGTGTCCAATATAGGATCATTCCTTTTTCTTTAAAAAGGAATTATTTCATTTTCATCTTAACATTAAAGTTTTTCGTAAAAAAAAATCCAAGACGCATCTCAATCCAAATATTTCTTTATTGATATAACTATGATCCTGAACATAAAGTATTCTTGAGATTACTATACTTGCAGACTTTTATCATCTATTAAGTTCAGACTGTACACCCAAGATGGAAAATAAATTTGAACAGGTTGTGGTTTTATTAAGAATAAGACCAAATTTTGTAAGGTTTTTGCTACCAAGTTCATATCGTGATTTTCTTTAGCAAATTAGTTATTTTTACCAATTATTTTTTTAAAATCAAATAAACAGATAACTTTTTTTTTGAAAAAGATAACTTATTTGTTTTACTAATGATAATATAATAACGCGGCAACACTTTAATAATCTAGTGGATGAATTAATTTTATTTATTTGTAAAAGTCCTAGCAGTTGATATTGTTGCGTAGTGCCAAAATCGACGAGAAAAAATTATACTTTTTATTTGTAATTTAGTTTTTCGATTCCATCTCTCTTCTTTCTCCAACTATTTATATTAATCTGTGTCACCCGTCGTAAGTAATGTTATAAATCAGTAATGTATTAATAATTTAAATATACATAAATTGAAATACGAAAAAGTGAAGTGTGTCAGAAGATCCACACAGCACAAAAACGAGGAAACGTCTCCTTCTGATGAAAACCTAAATTATTGAGAAAGAGAGGAATAAAGAAGATAACGAATTAAAAAAAAAACACGAGGATAACGATAATGATACTGAACCATGATAAAGAAAGAATGGATCCCATAACCATGACTTTATATCAACCGTCCATTGCGATACAGCCGATAGTCACATAACTACCATCACAAAATATGTGTCCTACTAATGCTAACTTACAAATTTAAACAGTAATTTTAATTATAAGCAGCTAATTTCGTGTGTATATATACTACGCCAAACCATTCTTTTGATCTTTTGTATATCTACCTTTCTCTATAAAAAAACAATAATTGGTTACAGGACAAGGTGATAAAATCCAATGTTTAAGCTCACAACAAACACCGCCCCCCTCCACTTCATTATTGCTGTGCGTGAATAGCTGTTCTTTTTTTTTTTTGACCAAATCCTCATAAATAGCATCTCTTGTTGGTATATCAACGATTTACTACATTTTAAGCTCTAGCTTTTACAAAATTGCACTGAAAGTGAAAGCTCATCATATCTTCTGTGAACGAAAATGTTTATTTCTCAAACTAACTTTTTTTAGTTTGAAAAAGAACAAGGTTAAATCCAGATATATTAAAGAAGTAGATCTAATTTCTAATGAGATCTATAGCCCACGATAAACTCTCTCCCATGTATTCATACGGATAGGGTTTACAGCCTTGATAAATAGAACAATATGACATTGTTTCCACAGCAGGAAGATCGAACCCAGAATGTGTTACATCCAGAGTCCGTCCACTACCACTGAACACAAGGTCCCGCTCATTTCCCAAACTAACATTGCACAACATTGGATACTTTTAGACTCTCACGCAACATACGCATTTGAGTCGACCAACACTATCATATTCATTCGTACACACCTTAGCAAGTTCACTATAAAATTAGCAAATCAATATAACCAGTTACATATTTTTGGATTCAAACTCCATTTTTAAAGTTAGCAAATCTATATAACCAGTTATATATTTTTGTATTCAAACTCCACTTCTAAAATTAGCAAAAGTATATATATTTTCATTTAAGTTGTGCGGGAAAACATTCTGATCTTTAGAAAAGAATGGAATCGAGTTGTTATTGGCATCGTCACCAAAGTAAGCCTCTTATGTAGGTTGTATTTGATATTTGTTTCTCTTTCGGTTATTTGTGTTTCTGAACCAAAATGTACTTGTTGCTTCATCAATATAATCATTAGACGAAAAAACATGAAAAGATGTCTGGCATGCGTTTTAAACAAATCGCCAATACATATTCTCCATTTCGAAATTTCAAGGACTCTGCGTGCCAGTCTACTTTTGTTGTGTTTGACGTTGATTTACTATATTAGTCTGATTATGAGAAAGTTATCAGTCATTGGTTTAATCATTGATCTTCTCCAATAAATTACTTGGTTTATGTACTTGACACTATATTTTATAGGATATTATTGGGGTGTTTCTAAGGGCATCCTTAACGGTGAAGATGGTCATATGGAGTTGTTTATAGGGCATGATTATCGCACAAACCCTTAATGGGGTTTTTTTTTTGTTAATTTCTTTTGTTTGAAAAAAAAATTAAAAAAGAATCAATCGCGAACTGCCACGTGTCAGCGGGCCCGCGTACAGTTGGAAAAACCTTCCAAAGTCGGCTCTTATTTAGCGACTTGTGGAACCGTTTTTACCACTTTGTGAGTCCCCCACTTAAGATTCGCGTAGGAGACCGCGATAAAGATGGTCTTAGAACTCCACACATGTCTCTCACCTATTTTTTTCTTATTAGTTTTCTTTTTGAGTTAGTTACCCCCTTAAATACCATTGTTGGAGAACTCTAAGAGCATCTCCAAAAAGAAATTCTATTTTGAAGTTTGCCAAACTTCATATTTGAAGTATTAAGGTAGTTTTCATCAAAAACAAAATTTCAAACTTAACTTTAAAATTATTTATATTTTATACTATGGTCCTTATATATGTTTATCATAATTAATTTTTATTCATAAATCTGTATAAATAATTAGCACGTATATAAAAACAAGGCGTTTCCTGTACCATGTGCAGTTAAAAAATTTAAATTCAAATTGTATTTTAAAATAAAGTTTATTAATATTGTAGATTTTATTATTTTCTTATCAATATTTTAATATAAATTTGATTTAATCAAACATAAAATTAAGATTAAAAAATTCTGTTTATTTTAAATTTTATTAAGAATATGTATTTATATATAAAAAATTATAATATATGTAGATTTTCTATCCATTTTGGTTAAATATATTTGTATAAATGTTTTTAAAAAAAATTGGTATAAAAATTGTATAATTATCATTTATTAAAACTAAACAGTATTTTTAAAATTTATAGATATATAAGAAATTAATGATTTTACAACTAAAAATTTATAATTTTTTAAAAAGCTGAATAATTTTTGAAATTTTATTAATAAATTTTAATTTTTTAAAAATATAGAACTAAATAGAATTTCGAAATTTTAATGTCATATTTGAATATATTTATTTTAATAATGATATATGAGCTATTACCTTCCAATTTTCAATTCTATATTTTAATTTTATTAGTTAAAAATAAAAAAATAAAATTTAATTTTTTTTAGTTTATTCAAGTTTACTTCAACCTTTTAATTAAATTTTAATTGTGTTTTTATAAAATAGTTAAAATTTTATAAAGTTATTTTATTCATATTATACTTTATTTTGTTATTATTATTTTAAATATTTGTATTTGTACATATATAAATTAGTTATAATAAATGTATAAATTAAATATAAATAACATATAGAAGTTGATAAAATATATAAGTATAAGTACACTTATTTTAATAATAAAAAATTTGATTCATAAATTGATATAAGGATTACAAGCAAAATACCATATACAACTATTTGCACAATACTTATATATATGATTAATTAATGCATTTGTTAAGATTCTTTTGTAATATTGTTGTAGTCTAAATCTAGTTTAAAGATTTTAAATCTTATTTCAAATTTTATATTTAATTTATGCGTAAAATTTAAATTATAGAAGAAAATGTGAAATATTTATGAGTTATAATTGTTAAAGGATTAAAACGGATAAAATGACAAAATAATTATAAATTATAAATGTAATATATAATTGTAAAGACTAAAATGCAAATAAAAATATGAAATTTCAAATTTGAAGTTTTGAGTAGTGACACTCTATATTTGAAGTTTTGAGTAGTGACACTCTATATTTGAAGTTTCACTACTCAAAACTTCAAATTTGAAGTTTCGAAGTTCCTTTTTAGAGAGCAAAAAACTTTATATTTGAAACTAGCGATATTCCGGCGCTACGCGCCGGATTTGTATGTTGTATTCTTACTTAAATTTATAACTTAAATTTATAATTTATTATATGGTCTTAGTAAAGAAAATATGTTAAAAATATGTAAAATGAAAATATGTAAAAAATGATATTTTCTGATTTTTTGATAGTGGTTTGCGACCGTAGTATATTATTTTGTTTGAAGTTGTTTAGTTCAAAGTAGAATAACATAAGTAGTTGTTACTAATCGATTAATAAAAATAGAATAAAAATCGATAGTCGTAAAAAAGTTAATTTAGTTGGAATCTTGAATACTCATGTCATAGACTGAGCTTTCTTTCAAGAAATGTTTGAAGGTGTTAAACCTGGAAAAGTTGATTAATAAATGTAAAAGCACCACCTGAGAAAGGAAATGATGCATAAGAAAACTACTACTTTAAAAGTAAGCAATCATTAACTGGAAAACTAAAATAAGAAATTGGTGTACCTTCCCATTAATTTACAACATATCAACCCCAATATCTCACCCCTTTTCTTAACATTTCAGGCTTGCCAAAATTGTTGTACCTAGCCTGAATATCTCTACACCGATTTGTCTTCAACTCCGAGCAATGAAACTGGGAATTCAACAATGATTGAATTGGAAAAAGTAAAGGGATTATCGTCCGAACTCTCACACCGTCTATACATATACAATGAAACTGAGAAAGCAGGAACTAAAGAAGCATTCAATAGGAGATAGTGGGATGAGTGGGATTTCTGGATTGATTATATGAACGATTACGTCGATTGCGTTACAGAAGGAGAATTGTAGAGGCTATATTCTCCATCGTCAACATCAAATACAAAGAAATCCTATAGACCAGTGTTTTGAAACCCGACACGGACACTGAATCGGACGATTTTCCGGATCACTGGATCATTAGATCAACCGCGGATGATCGCGGATTAATAAATGAATTAGTTTTATTATATAATAATATATTAACTATGAAAACAAATATATATAAAACTAAAGTTAAGTATTTTAAGTGTACATACAAAATATTAAGAAATAGTTTAGACTATTAAAAAAAATGTAACATAAGAGTTATGACATCTAAGAAAATCAAGACATAAAATTAAACTTCCAATCCAAAATAAACCAAAATTAAAACATTACTGTAATAAATTGTCAATAACAAAAATAAAATAACACCAGATCACATCAACTAATTTTGGTTTTTTCTAAATTTCAAAACTTACCAACAAAATTTTCTAAATTTGTCACTTCGTCTTTTTTGGGATATTCTTTACCAAGAGCATTCTCTAGTTTATTATAATCAAGCTCGCTAGATTTTTCTTCTTCAACAATCCAAAACTCTGTTTTTTAATTCACATGATCATATGATTTTATTCTTTGTGATCTGTAAATTAAAAATGTAATGATCTGTTATAAAGGAAGTTAAATAAAAAAAAATAATAATAATTTACTCACCTTTCTTGCAAACGTAAATTGTAGTGTAGAGGAATAATAAGCCTCATCGTGATTTAGTCTGTCTTACGGACGTGCGGCTCAAGCACAATCATGACTCACCTTTCTTGCAAACGTAAATTATAGTGCAGAAGAAGGGGAAGACGACAATAAAACTGAAAATTTTAATTAGAAATTTAGAATATAAAAAATAATTTTAAAACATAACTTGAACTAAAAATAGTAAAAAATAAAAATTATCTATTGGTTCAACCAGTGCTGCAACATGTATCGGGTTTTAGTGAGTTTTTGTGTGTGTTTATGAGTTTTGTGAAAAACCCAAATCCGATTTATATTGGATCACCGGATTTATCGGTTCAATTACGGGTCCGGGTCAGATTCAAAACACTCTTATAAACGTTTGGACCTATATGAAAGAAAGTTTTAAACCCCTAATTTATTTCACAATTAATACCAAAATTCATTAAATTTAAATTGAGAAAATATTTTAATTATTAAAAAGAAAATGCCACATGGCATTTTTTCCCCCAAGGAGATAAAAAAGCCTACTTTATTAGTATAGATTATAGAGTGTCTTTTGGAAATGCTCTAAGAAACTGAAAAATTGTAATCACATCCTGGTGTATATATATACGTACGATGTTAATAATGTTAAGAGACTATAATAAAAACGATCAAAATATATCATTAGACAATCCAATGACGCATGTTAAGATATAAATAGGAGACCCTACAAAACTATGTAATGATTTATGCTAAAACACGATTTAATTTGATACTTTTGATTTTTCTTAATATAACCAATAAAGTTGATTTGACTTTGAGTTTTAGTTAGGCGAGTCAGTTTAACCTAATTGTCACTTTAAACCTTTGGTTTGATGGGAGTTGAAAATAGATAAAATGTTATATTAATCAAGTAAATTACCTTTTAGTGATCTCCTAATAAATCTATTTTAATGGTATTATGAGATTATATTTCGCATAAATTTAATCAAAATGTGATCTCGCTAGACCATTGAAATAGCCAAAATTAACAGGTTCATCAGATTGTATTTAATTTAAACTCACTTATGACGTTTTTTTAAAAAAATACCATAATTTTAGAGTTTTATTATTTTTTAACTGAAGTTTTTGTTCTAAATTACTTCAAAACAAATTCATTGTATATAATTTATGTAGGAATCTCCAAGAGAGAGTCAAAACCAATATCAAAATATGCATAGCATTTTGATTTATATCCATTTTTCTAATTTGAACTTTAGGTTTTTCACTTTCACAATTCCAACTTAGAAAACTATTTATTTATCAATGTAACTCATGAAAAACAAGACTAAATGCAAGCTGTGGAGTTGACGGGGGTACAGTGTTGACATGGACCCCACACGTGTTGGCTCTTTCTCCTCGATGGTGGGCCCCAAATCCCATTAAGAAAACTCTTCCCGCTTTTTCAGAAAATAACTTTAGAGGGGAAGCGTAATTCCACAAATAGTAGGGTTACACGTGTCCTACCTTAGGTTAAGTAAGCAGCCAATCATACTCTTGTTACAATTTTCCACGGCTCTCTCTCTCTTCATTTTCTGAACATTATAGACAGTAGGCCTAGGCATTTTAACGTGGACCCGAAAACCCGACCCGGAACCGACCCGAAAATACCCGACCCGAAACCGAACCGAAAATTTACAAGTACCTATTGGATCCAAAAAATTTCTACCCGAATGGACCCGGACCCGAAAAGAACCGACCCGAATAGATCCGGACCCGAAAAGGATCCGACCCGAATAGACCCGACCTGAATAGACCCGATTCAAACCCGACTTAAAAAATTTAAAATATATTTTTATTAATAATCTTTGTCATTATTTTGTAACATTTCTAAGTAACATGAAGTTTGAAATGTAAAATATAGAATTAAAAATGTTCTATTTTAACTATTAATAGTTTATTTTAAGTTATTTTGTAAAATTTTAGATATATATGATAAATTTTGACTACATTTGATGGAATTTGAATATTTTATTTCCTTTTTATATCCTTAATACCCGAACCCGACCCGAACCCGACCCGAACCCGACCCGGACCCGACCCGAATCCGAAAATTATGGGTATTACCCGAACCGACCCGGACCCGACAAGACCCGACCCGGAACCGACCCGAAAAATTATGGGTACCTAAATGGGTCTAAATTTCCAGGACCCGAAGGACCCGGACCCGACAAGACCCGACCTGAACCCGATCCGAAGACCCGGATGCCCAGGCCTAATAGACAGATTCAAATAACAGATTCGATTAACACACTGTGAACCACTTTAAAATCTTTATATTCATGTAAATGATAAGAGACAGTTGTTTCGGACACTACATGCAAAGTTATCCTTTCTTGTATCATTCGTCCCGGATATAAGGATGAGTTCCAAGTGAATGAAACTCTCTTTCAAGATTCGAAAATCTTCTAAATATAAGTCTTTTCGCAAAAAAAAAGTCTTCTAAATATGTTGCAGAAACAAACTATTCTTCTGATAAATGGTATCTATATTTGAAGTAAAAAAAAAAAACTATTCTTCTGATTCTGAAACCATATTCACCAACTAAAAATTATTTGTTTGCAAATATCATATGAAATTGTTGTAAATTCTTCATATTTTCTATTGCCCAAAAATGTTATGTGTAGTTCCACAAATAGTAGTCTCTCCTCACCTTTATACATTTATTTTCTCCATTTACTCCATATCCTTTTTTCTTTCATCAACATAAATGCTTTCTTCATCAGCATATACTCTTTTCTATATTTATAAATATAGAAAATTATAATACTCTTTTCATTCATTTTAAATTATTAGTCGCATATTTTAGAAGTTAGCTTTATATTTCTAATTGGAAACGATAATCTATCTTTGAAGTTTAAGGAAACTCATTACATGATTTACATGGTTAAAAGAGAACTGATGTACATCGAGTTTTGCGGATTATGGAATTCTTTCTTATAAATCCCGTGTCTACTCATTTCGATTGTGTGCTGGCCTACACTGCTACACACTTTTAGTATATATTTTAAATTTATTTTGTTTTACTCGCGAAGACTATAAAACTTGATGTATAATTTTAGTCTATTAGATGATTTTCTATCAAGTACACACTGTTAGTTTATACTCCCTCTGTTTTAATATATAAGTAGTTTTAGCAAAAAATGTTTGTTTCACAATGTAAGTTGTTTACATAATCCAAAACACATTTTACATTTATTACATATTATGTGACCAATCTAATAATTTATACATTTTTATTATTGGTTGAATTTATGTATTAAATGCTATGTTTTCAAAAGTAAAAGTTTTCTTAATATTCACACTTTTAAGTAAAATTACTTATAAATAAAAACAGAGGGAGTAACTTTTTTTTATAATTATGTTTAAAAAAATTGGTGCCATTTTAAAATTTATTCAATATAATATGGAAATCTATGTTTATAAAATATATGTTTAGCTTTGCTTGTTTATAATTTTCTTAAACAGTGTAATTTTAGAAGAAAAAAACATTTTATGTTCTAAACAGACAAAACATAGTACATTATCTTTAGGAATTTCTTAATTTAATTAATTAATCATGATTATTCGTTAAATAACATTGATTAGGCGACCGGGTTTGGTCTTTTAAAATTTTAATGCCAGCGATATGCATGTACCTCCGACTTTTGTCTTTGTCGGTTTGGTTTATAAGGACAGCGTGTCAATTCTTGGTACCACTCGACGTTGTCTCGCATTTTACAAACCAATGGCCCAAGATCACCTGGACCCATCATCGTTTGTAACTACGCTTCTACGCTTTCTCTTTAACCGTTGTCTGGTTTTGATCGGAAGGTGGAGATTCGTCCCGAGACTCCCGACACGCGGGGAGTATTGTTTATGAACTTGCGTGTTAGGAGAGGGAAGTGGCGTGCGACGTAAGGCCTACGCAGCTTCAAAGAGCACAAAAGAAAACATAAGAGTAATCACTGTGACATGACAAGGCAATGGCAAAAGACCAATACGTTGGCTTCTCTTACGCGATCTTCTCTCCCTCGAGTATACTAATATTTGTATCTGCATTAGTTAATTGACCAAGGCCCTTTCTCAAAAGAAAAGTTTTATAAAGACTAAAGGCTTTTAACCAAAGTGTACCTAACATCATATTACGTGTATATACCAAAAACATGCAAAACTAGAACAAGCCCATAACCCGACCAAAGAGTCAGTGGACTATCAAATCATTACAAGAAGAATCCAAATTTTGTGATCAGGTAACCAATGGAAGTACGACACGTCAGGTAACATGAACCATGATGAGGTAATGTTGTGAAAACCCCAATCATAGAGATGGAGGAGCTTTGAGGATATTTACGAGCAAGTGGCTATCTCTCTAGATTTATTATATTTAGCACTGAAATGTAAATATCCGCGAATCAATTATGTTTTAAAAAATTGGTGCAAAAACTATAATATATAAATACTTAATATCTGGTTAGTAACATGTACAATCGCAAGAGTGGTCCGATATATCAGCTCGGAGTATCTTCCATTTTTTTTTTGCTTGGGATTTCATGTTTTATGAGTAGTCCGATAGTTGCAAGAGCATCTACAATGTAAAATTCCATCTTTTTCTTTTAAAATAGAGTAAAATAGAATATGAAGTAAAAATGCTCTAATTTTACTATATTCTCATTGTATAATAGAGTAACGAACAAATAAAAAAATAGATTATTTAATTTATGAAGTAAATCTATCTTTTACTCTAATGGAGTGAAAAGTAAAGTACAATGTAAATATTTTTTAGTTCATACTTCATTTTACTTTATTTTGAAATAAAAAAATGGAGTGGGTTTGGAGATAACTTAAATTTGCATGCTTACAAAACATAAAAGAGTAGTAATTTCCTAGTAATTCTCTACATCTGTTTCAAATTATAGATAGTTTTAGTTAAAATCACTAATATTAAGAAAGTGTTAAAATGATTGATTATTAAAAAAATCATTTAATATATAACATCAATCGATTATAAAAATGCTACATAATTTAATTGGTTATATAATATTCAAAAATATAATTGCATAGAAATGTTAAAACTATTTATATTGGGAAACAAATATTTTTTGGTAAACTACTTATATTATGAAACATAGAGTATAACATTTAAAAGCAATTCAACATTACTAGTTTACCCCTATTTACCACCTATGTGTATGAACTTGTGCTGATATTAGCACAAGAAAAAGGAAAAAAGCTTGTCACAAAAAGCCAAGAGTCATGAAGAACCAGTTAATACTTCGACGGCTGTATATGTCAATGAAGCTTTGGTTTGAAAGAAAAGGAGACATGATCACTTTTTGCATATACATATTACTAATATAATTGTACACTAGCTGAATTTTGATTATTGGCTTCCATTTTAACGCAATCCAATCGTTTTTTACGAGGCCTAACCGTACTGGATATCTTCCACTAAGTTGTTCGTTATTTGAAAGTGACTGTAAGTAGTGATTCTTTGTAACAGTGTTAGGAGAAAATTAGGCGCTCTAGTATTTAACTATTCAATAGCATGCTATTTGAAAGTCAATTGTAAATGTTTTTTTTTTTTTTTGAAGTTCGCTGAGATTTTGTAGATTCTTTTTTTTTTGATCAACCATTCGTATATAAATAAAAGGCCTAGGCCCATGAAGCATTCATATTACATAGAGCTGATTTTGCCACTAAATCAGCTGGTCCATTTTGTGCTCTAGGGATGAACGAGAAAAAACAAAAGTAAAGAGAAGCGGATAGAGAACCGACATCCGAGAGGATTCCGTAGAGTTCTTTCGGCTTTGATGTCGAGTCGATGGCTTGAATAAGCCCTAAAGAGTCTGATCGGAACCAGATTTTGTTGTAGCCAAGGTCTATGGCGTGTTGGAGGAAAACCCTGATAGTAGAGCTTCTGCTTGAAGGGCCGATTGGACGCATGCGACAGATTTGAAGCCTTGTTTCGATTGGGAGTCCGGGAGGGTGAAGATCCAGCCAAGACCTGCATCCTTTGTCTCCGTGTTCCAGGCAGCGTCCGTGTTGCAGATGATTGTGCTCCGAGGGGGCGACTGCGGTGGAGCATAGGAGCGGGGGATGCGAATCTTAATGATTAAAATTGTGAATATTGTTATAGCTCCTTTGCAAACACGGTAATAGTTAAAAATATTGTGGATTCTGGTGGACTGATAGTAAAAATGTTTCTTCAAATAAAATTTGGATTGATAGATTGACGAAAAACCATCATTGGTGGAATAATTTATTTTTAAATGAGGACCTGCGGTGAACTAACTGTTATGGAAATCTTTATGATGTATGTTCGCAGAAAAAAACGAAGATATCTCTGTTGACCCTTTGGCATTTTCATTACATATACTGGTTTCTTTTTTGTATATGATGATATGGTCACAAGATTCTGAGCATACCTACATACATGCATTTGGTAAAAGTTCAAACTATAGTGAAACCTCTATAAATTAATAATGTTAAGACTACACCAAAAATATAATTTTTTATTAATTTATAGAAATTATTAATTTATCGATATGCTAATTGAACCAAAAACTCAATTTAGGACTATAAAATTATATTGTTTTATAGAAGTTTTTAGTGTATATTAATTTATATAATATTAATTTAAAGATAGTTATTGTTTGTTTATCCTTTACAAGGTTTGAATTCTGAGTGCGGAGTTTTTAGTAAAAACACATATGAAACATGGAACTTGGTACTTCTTTTAGAATCATTGCTATATATACATTATACATCTCATGTCAATCTTTTTGTTGTGTTTCACGTCAACCATTTAAAAAAATAATACTTAAATCCATAAAGCCATACGAAATCTGAAAATGAACTCTTTTTTTTTTGACTAAATCTGAAAATGAACTTTTCATATCATTTGAAGGAAAAATTCAATAAATAATTATATGATGAGCAAAAGACAGCTTCTCTGATATTTCATCACGCATGTATTTGAACTTATCTGATATTTCATCGAAAACATTAATAGTAGACTATTATACTATATTCTCCCTAGAATTAGGACCGGTTCTACTAAATATTCAAGTAAAATAAATATAAATAGAGTCCAGACTACAGAAGAACCCATAGCAGAGGTTAAATCCCATGGGGAATACGGTTTTTACCGATTTTTTGAAGAGTAAAGTGATCTCGGTGCGATATTGCCATCATGTCGACATAACCAAAATTGTTATATATGAGTAATATAAAATTTGTGTTCGAGAAAATGTATGTGATAGTGTTCTTTCATATAGAGAATAATAAAACTAAACTTTTAAAGTAGGAAAACTAGAAAATGAAAACGTGAATGGAGAATAGGAGGGACATGGGGCCTTAGCAACTACTTTTTTGAAGAGCAAGTTAATTAGCTTTTTCGTATACTTATATTCTTGTTCCAATTACGAGACTCCAACTTTCACACTACTACATAAAAGAGTGGTATCCTACATGTCTGTTTTTATTTATTATTAATATCATTTTACCAAATTTTATTTTAGTAACTTCACGCTATAATGCGACGTCAATTGCAATGGACATATCTTCTTCCTCTTTCTCTATCTTTGGAATAAGGTTCACAGAATATTAGAGCCCAACTACAAGACAAGTCCTGTGGGGGTGTTCGGGGAGGAGGGGGGAATAAGGTTCACAGAATATTAGAGTCCAACTACAAGACAAACCCAAAGCTCAAAGAATGTAACTAAACCTAAGTTTCTAGCAGATAGATTTGTATAAATATTTCTATGTTAGGCTCATGTAACTTTGGCTGCTGAGAAAGCAGCCTCCTTGAAACCCTTTTATAAGAATCAATATAATCTTGGATTTCTTACACAGAAAACAACACATGTCATGAGAAAGTGAGTAGCATACTAACATGCACTAAACAAGCTAACTTATTTTTTTGGGGGGTCAAACTAAACAAGCTAAACTAGAAATCTATATACATGAAACTACAGTTATAGTCCATATTGCTGCAACCTGCGATTCATAGTTCCTAAGAAAAATTAAGTTTACAAATGTCGTGAGAAAAAAAAACTTGTTCTGTCGGATCTTTCTACACCTATCTTTTGGGAAACAATGTAAAACATGTCTTTTAAAAAAGTGTACACATGTTTTTTGTGCAACCAATGAGATGGTATAAGGAATCTAACTCAAATCTGATGGAAAAGAAATCAGAAATGATTTATGGATTAAACATGTTAGACTTACCCTATCCTCCGAAAAGTATGGTGGGCGATTCAAACATGAATTGCGCTGATGTCTTGTTGGTGAAACGCCGTTAAGTACGCGTTGGTCACTCTAAGTGCAGAGTCAAGGTTGGTCATAATGTCATTCAAAGGCCATCTCCACCCTTTCCACATGCACAATTTTCACTAGGCATGGGCATAAAATCCGTAACCCGAAATCTGAACCGAACCTGAACCTAAAAACCCGATTCATACTGATGCGCATTTGGATAGTGCACCAGGCAAAACAGACATGCATGGCTTAATTATGGAAAGCAGTAAAGATATATATTCATTGTTTGACTCATATCTTCCAAACTACGAGGCTCCTACACATGAAATCACTTGGAGAATATGCTCAACTCAATTACGGAGCTCCTCGAAGAAGAATCATATTGAACATAGTTCAGATGTTGGAGTTATGCCATTCGCAAATCAGGTGATCTTCAGTTCTCGCGAATTCAGACATGTGCGCATTCAATGAGGGATTCTGACCAGATCATATTAAATTAAGCCACAAACCCAATTGTTCTACAATCTTGGTCCATCAGAGAAGCCCATTTCATCCTTTCTACAAGGCCCAAGCGGATTTTAGGAGCTGAGAAGCCATTCAACACAATAAATTCAGTTTTGGTCTTCATTTTCATTTTCTATGCATTATTTTCCACAAAAAATTATTTCCTTGACTTTTCTTTGTCATTTCTTTTCTATAAATGTATAATTTCGTCCATGAATAAAAAAATCGATTTTCTTCTTAACTTTTGAGTTCATTCTCTTTGTTCTTTGTTTATAACACTTTTTTTTTCCTTGCTGAGGTTATCTCCGAGTAAACAGCCTCTAACCTGTTGGACCGGTGCGTCACATCCGGCAACGATTAGAGTTTAGGAACATCAGCAGCCTTCCGCATCTGTTGTGCGACCCTTCGATCCACCATTTCTCCCTTCTTGGCGAGATCATATCCCTTTCAAGTCCGTTTGAGTGATCCTGTACGATCTAGGTCGTATCACGTATCCGGTCCGAAATATAAAAAATATCCGAATGGATCCTGAAGGTGGTACAAAATATATCCGAACCCGAAGTGTTATTAACCGAACCCGAACGGTTAACCCGAAAATCCAAAAAAACCAAAAAAATATCCAAAGAAACCAATCCGAATGTCCAAACTAGTATACAATATAATCATATGAAACATATATATACTTCAAATATTCAATTTCATATTTATTTTCATATGGTATCTAACAGTAAGTATTTAAAATTTAAATAAGTACTTTAAATACTTAATTATATATAAATAAATATATATTTCTTATGTCCTGCTTTTAAATTTTAGATTTTATTTCAGGTAGATCCAAACCGATCCAATATAACCCGAATCCGAATGATATACGATTACTTTATAGGTTTTCGGATGATACAAAACCGACCCAAACCCAATGTGTTATACCCGAACCCGACCCGTACTTGCAAATTTACTAGAATGAAATTTAGGAAATGTTATAAAAAATAAACGAAGTCCAAAAAACATAATCCGAACGCCAACTGGTACCCGAACAACCAGACCTAATTTGTACCGTACAACTCAATTACATGCTTGTTGATGGCCCGACATGTAATTGAATCGAGTCACTTTAAAAATCAATTAAAAAAAATTATTGGGCCGTAGTTGGGCTATTTCGCATCCACTCTGGCCCGTAAAAGTAAGCCGTTGTGAAACCTCTAGGGCTTCCGATGCCCTAATATCTCTTTGTATATAATACATCTCTCGAACTATCTTTAGTTCTCATCTCTTCTTCTTCCTCCTCCTTCTCTATTAATAGTTTCGCTCTTCTTTTTTTAGCTTTTAAAAATTGTCTTTTGATTCTTTGCAAGTGACGCGAGTTATAAGAATTCTTATACTCATATGGAGCAATCTGATTTTACTGTGATTGCATAATCCACGAGTAAACGTCACAGATCGAAATAGTTAACCGAAGATGTCGTAGGAGCCTCACGGCTTCTCCGTCTGAGGTGTCTTGACTCTCATATTCTGTGTCTCTGCGGAGCGGCGTCGCTGCTTTTACCGTTTGGGTCGGCCATGAGATCTATATTTCTTCCTTATTTTTTTTAGATTGAATTAGGGTTTAGAGCCGATGAGGAGATCAGATTATAAAAGAACACCATCTTTCGGGACTGATTATTTTATTGATGATTCTTCTGCAATTCTGAGGCTTTTTATTACTACTAATTAGATTAGTTTTTGTTGGCAGTGATGATTGAGAATGTCATGCACCACTCTGATTTTTGTGCTGATAACTATCTCTACCCATATTATATCTGAGCCTTTTTTTAGAAATTATGTTCGAATTTAGTAGATAGTAAGGGTTAAGTAACCAGATGATGGTCATTTTAATGATTTGACCTTGATGCGGACTGTAATTCTTTGATGATAACTTTAGGTTCCTGATGGTTATTTACCCTTTCGGTTATTTTTGACTTGGTTTTAATCTTTGTAGTTATTAACGATCGAACTAATTCAAATTCTATTGGTTAATGATGATGTTCAATGGTTTGATTGGCCTATTGTAGGATATGGTGGTGGTTGACTCTTGGCGTTGTTTCCTAACATGTTGACCCTGGAGCTGTTTAGCCGTAGAGAATCTGTAGTTTCCTTATATATGTTATGATCAGTAAATTGTACTTTGTATAATTTCCTTTAGTAAGTAGTTGTATGATTGTCAAATTAATATTTATTCACGATTTTTATTGGCCAGCTCAAAATGAATATACTATAAAATTATCTTCGCAAACTAGTTAACAGTATTTCTATCGTTGAAGTATGATATGTCATAAATTTCTTGTAGAGCTGGAACAAACTATTGACTAGGAATGACTTGCATTTTCACTCGTTTTTTAAAAAGACGCAATTTCCTGGAATCTAGGAATGACATTCTATTTTTAATGCTTTTACTGCTTTTACTCTGTTTTGGTTCCCGATATCTCTGTAAAATTGTTTAATTGAGCCCAATTTTCTTGTACATCAATTTGCTTCGATTATTCTTGTAGACAAATTTCACCCATAGGCCCTTAAATTTTAGCCCAAAAAAATTTTAAATTACAAACATGCTATTTTTATCGTGACTCTTAGTCAATATAATTTACTAGAATAAATAGTTTGAACATTTGATTAATCACATATCTAAGATAACTTGACTGTAAAATTGTTCAACTGAGCCCAATTTTCTTGTACTTCAATTTGTTTCAATTATTCTTGTATGCCAATTTCACCCATAGGCCCTTCAATTTTAGCCCCAAAAAATTTTAAATTACAAACATGCTATTTTTATTGTGACTTTTAGTCAATATAATTTACTAGAATAAAAAGTTTGAACATTTGATTAATTACATATCTAAGATAACTTGATCAGCAAAAAAAAATAAAAATATATACAGTATATATATATATATATATTTTTGTATTCGACTAAAATCAGCTGAAACTTTTCTGATTTTGTTTCAAAGTTCGAGATTACTTTGTTAAATTTTCCATTAATATATGTATTTCTACCATCAATTTTATTATTAAAAATATTTTTATTTGTTTTCAACTGATAATGAAAGGGATGACATACAGGGAAACTCCAAGTAAAATGTTAATTAACATTTTTTTGGAAAATTATAAATGTAAATAAAAAACGTAAATAAAATCTTGATTTGTGTTTGCATTTACAAAGTTGCAAATAATAATATAATATATTTCAAACTATTAAAACAGTCATTTCATCTATATATAGACTCATTCTCTTATCAAATAAGTTTAATACAAATATAAATACACCAAAAATAATCGGTAGCTCACCTTGGAATACTCTATAAATAAATTTAACGTATGCTTTAATTTGTAATGATAAACTATAATATGTAAATATGTTGCAACTTAATTTCTCTGTATCACTTTAAGTGGTTTTTAAAGATTTATATTTTGTTTCAAAATAAGTGATTTTCTCACTTTTCTAAACAAAATTTAATGCAATTTAAAATTTGTAACCAATTATAAAATACTGTATCTTTTTTTTATTGGTTGAATTAGTTTTATTTAATGCTACTTTTATATAACCAAAATAAATTATACAAAATTTTGCTTTTTCTTAATTTCTGTGAAAAAACCTTAAACCCACTTAAAATGATAAGTCAACAGAAGAAGAGGCACTTTGGTGGATGTATAAGCGTCTATCTTAAAAACAATTTCACAGACATTATAGACTGACACGGTTCCAACACACAAGAAGACTCGCATGATTGTTAGCCAGTCAACGTTCCATTTGATCCTTTCCTAGTTTCCTTCCTCTTTCCCTTTCATCCGTGTTCCTCCAATTTTTTTCTTTAATCAAAGAATATACTCTTAACACTAAAAAGGTATAATACGCCTACATATAATTACACACAACATGTAATATAAAAGTATAAAATAGTTATTACGTACTAAAAGGCATATTTATATAAGTCAGTCAATGATATGGGTATCCACAACTGGACCTTTAAAATAATCGTTTTAGAAGAGTCTTGTTCGCTTGGAGTGGACTACCATTTCCGTTCATCTCGCAATCATATTAATTTTAAGGTTATCATTAAAATCCCATTTAGTCTTTATTACATAATCGACCCTACCCATTCTTGTATTGCAAGTCTACATAATTGACCCTACCCATTCACTTCAAAACTCAGTGAATAGTCTCAGATTTCAGATAATTATCTAACTTCATCCACAAGAAAACATCTTTCTCTGTTTCGTTCAAGTCATCAAATTATCTTTTACCCTAGTTCGAAGCAACAAGCATAGTTTTTTTTTCTTCACGAACAAATGTTTTGGTTGTTTCTTGACATAATTGACTTTGAAATATGGTTCCTATTTTAATAAGTCACAAATATATGTATGAGAGATTGCACACCACTTACCAAGAGGACAAAGACGAAGGCTCAGTCCACGTGGTTCACAATTGACCATTTCCATAATACTAGCAGCCAACAATATTATAGAATAAAAAATGCTGTTACTTGCATAATCACCTGTTATTTTATTAAAACAAAGTTTGATAAAGAGATATTAAACAAAGTTGAGCAAACCGTTTTCGACCAAAAAAAAGTTAAGCAAACCGTAATTCAACATCTTCTTGTGCGTTACAGACTACACAGCGTGTCACCTCTCTCTTGTCCAAAAAATGTGACTAAAGATATATGCAAGGTGCTCTTGTTTTAAACTCTTAAGAATCTGGAATTAAAATCAATATCTCAGTGTGAAATAAACATTTCTTTTGTGATAGGATGAGATCAATGTGAAGATGAACGGTGATATGAATTTGCAACTGACAACTGAAAATATCAAAATTATTTGTTGTAAATTGGTGTTTATAGTTTACATTAATACTAATTTATTATTCTGCTACAAATCTTAATATGGCACAACAATTTTCTTTATAGTTCAAAAAAACAAAAACAATTTTCTTCTTATAATGAAAAAAAAAATATCATTACAATAACGTCCCAGCTCAGCTCTCATTGGCCAGTCGCCATGATACCTTTTGAACCCTTCACAGGCTCCCAGAAACCTTCCTCTCTCTCTCTCTTTCGATACATTGTTTGGGTATATATACGCGTATGCACTTACAAGTTTCCTTAGAAAAAAATAATCATACTCTGAATAACACTTTTATTTTATATCTGTTCCAGTTCGGACATTGTTCAGACAAAGATGGATTTGCAGAGAGGTTTAGTGTTATTATGTTGTGTCTTAACCCTTCTGGTAATCGAAACGACAGCATACCGCGAGAGACAGCTGCTTCAACCGCAGGAAACGGCGATAGACACTGCAAATGCAGTGGTGGCGGTACAAGATCGGGGTTTGAAAACGCGGCGGCCGGGGCATAAGAACGCTTACGCAACGATGATGTACATGGGAACGCCAAGGGACTACGAGTTTTATGTCGCGACACGCGTTTTGATCAGATCGCTGAGAAGTCTCCACGTGGACGCTGATATTGTCGTCATCGCTTCTCTCGACGTTCCTCTCCGATGGGTTCAAACCTTGTAAGTCTTCTTCATCTTCTCTCTTTCCTCTGTTTCTTGCGTCCACCGATTCTGCTGACCACTGTCTGACGTCATCGTTGACCACGCTGGAATATACAATTTTTTTTTGTTTTTTGTTTTTAAAAAATTTCCATTTATTGACAATTGTCGAAAATTTTCACTATACATGGTTTTGTGCAGTTGTCAAAAAAAGGTTTTGTGCGTGAAACATCAGGTTTGATAATGAAAAACTGGGGTAATGAGATATTTTTTTGAATCACTATCAGGAATAATATTTTATTTTTTCGTAAAAATTAATAAGCTTGGAAAATAACCGATCGAGAACGAAAGATAAATACGTTTTGTAGCGCATGGTTGATTTCTTTTCTTGTTGATCGAAGTCGCAAATTCAAATAACATTTGAACATTGAGGAACACGTCCTTTATTTTATTGTGTTCCTTACTGTTTTCGTAATCAATTAAACATAAGTTGGAGAGAATTAAACTTTGAGTAGATATATGTTGTTGACTCACTTTTAAGTCCATTTTATATCCTCTCCATATATGTGACTCGATACTACGCGCTTCTATTATTTTACATTTTCTTACTTTAAGCCAAATAGTTTAAAGTAATCAAGTTCAAGAACTTGTTAGGTGTTATATTATTTTATAATTCTTTTATTTTTTCATCTTCTATGGTTTTCGTTATTAAGTTCGAATTCTTTGGAAAATATATATTTTTCTCAATTCTTGAAGTAAACCATAGTAACCTTTAACCAACAATTTATTCACCAGGGGTTAATAAGGAGAGTTGTTTGACTTTAGTGTCCTGAGTGAAAAACCTTTTGGAAACAAGGAAGAGCTGCATATATGTTCTTGGTCAAAGTGTGTATACGTTATTAATGTATTGCCGGCCAATCTGCTTTATAGATAGATCATGCAATAACCTCTACATGTCAATCTCATAAGCTACAGTAATCTTTTTAACAGTACAATGACTTAACATGCTTACACACAAAAAATACAAAACAACTATATATACGCTCAAAGTCATGCATGCACATTTTAGTTAAACCGAACGTGTGTGTGGATACTAACGTCTGTGTGTGTTAACAGGGAAGAGGAAGATGGAGCTAAAGTGGTGAGAGTGGAAAATGTGGATAATCCATACAGGAGACAAACTAATTTCAACAGTAGATTCAAGCTTACTCTCAACAAGCTCTACGCTTGGGCTTTGTCTGATTACGACCGTGTGGTCATGCTCGATGCCGACAACCTCTTTCTCAAGAAGACCGACGAGCTGTTCCAGTGCGGACGCTTCTGTGCTGTCTTCATAAACCCTTGCATCTTCCACACTGGCCTCTTCGTCTTGCAACCTTCGGTGGAAGTGTTTAAGGACATGCTTCATGAGCTACAGGTTGGAAGAGAGAATCGTGATGGAGCTGATCAAGGCTTTCTTGTCAGTTACTTCTCTGATCTTCTTGACCAGCCTCTCTTTCGTCCTCCGAGTAATGGCTCTGTGCTCAGTGGCCATTTGAGACTTCCTTTAGGCTATCAAATGGACGCTTCTTATTTCTGTAAGTCTCATTCTTTTCGCTCTCAAATGATTGTTTTTGTCTATAATAATATAACACACATTTAGATTAATGTAATAACATGGTTATCTTTTAATCTCAGATCTTAAACTAAGATGGAACATACCCTGTGGACCAAACAGTGTGATTACATTCCCAGGAGCTGTTTGGTTGAAGCCATGGTACTGGTGGTCATGGCCTGTTCTTCCACTTGGTCTATCATGGCACGAGCAGCGTCGTGCCACTCTAGGGTACTCAGCAGAGATGCCTTTGGTCATAATCCAAGCTGTGTTCTACTTTGGAATCATAGTGGTCACAAGACTAGCTCGTCCTAGCATTTCTAAGCTTTGTTATCGCCGCTCTGACCGCAACCTAACAACGATCCAAGCAGGTTTCAAGTTCCTAGCACTTCTCTCTGTAGTTGCAGCCTACGTCTTCCCGTTCTTCACCATCCCTCACACCATACACCCGCTCATTGGCTGGTTCCTCTACTTGATGGCCTCTTTTGCTCTCTCCTCCATTCCAATCAACACTCTTCTCCTCCCAACGCTCCCCGTTCTCACTCCATGGTTCGGTATTTTCGGGACGCTACTTGTCATGGCCTTCCCTTGGTATCCTGATGGAGTGGTGAGAGCCTTGTCGGTTTTCGGATACGCATTTTGTTGCGCACCTTTTGTGTGGGTTGCATTCCTCAAGATCACGTCGCATCTCCAGGTTCTGATTGAGAAGGAGGTGTTGTTTCCGCGGTTGGGAGACTCAGGGATCACTTCTGGCTTCAGCAAATTGTATTAGGAGTGTTTGTTTTGACTTACAATATTTGTTATGTATATATATAAAGGATTATTATTGTTTCATTAACATTACATTTATATCAACTCACTCTAACCTTATTTATTTTACCAGGTCAAAATATCAATTTTTCATGTTCAAATCTTCGTTTGCTCTTGTCTAATTCACTTTCTTGGGATCAACACACAGATAAATTAAATTTAATGAACACAAACGATTGAGCAAGGAAACTCTGTGTCTCTCTGTTCTTCTCTGTGTCCCTCACTGATTTTTCCTCTCTCGTTACAAAACACGCTTATTCTTTAGCCCCAGCCTCCCTAAACTCCTTATAGGACTCAAGTTCTCTGAATGCTCGATAATGTTTCCCTTTAGCCATCGTTTTAGTAGTATAATAGCTTCATCTAGCCGCTTGGGTTATATAATGAAGTCGAGCTGTGATGTAGTAACGAGGAACGACTACAAAGTACAGACCACGAGTGTGGTTCAGGTTCATATTTGACAACTACGTACCATCTTTGTGGCTGCAGGAGGTACAAGAGAACAATCATCGACAACGAATCTGAGTATTATGATTATTGCATACCTTCTTCAGTAACGTAATTCTCATTATGAACTGATCAAAGAGGAGTACTTGAGATCATGTATATTTTTAAGAATTATCTTGATATTATATATTTTCTGTGTAGACACTAATTTATTAAATAAATTATGTTCAGACACATAAACGTGTAATCTATTAAAGACCTTAATATTATATATTACTACTCCCTCCGTTTCTATAAGATACATATTCTAGGAAAATCACACATATTAAGATAACTTCTTAAATTTTGATTATAAATACATTGTTTTTTTAACAATTTTCCGTAAGTAATAACCAATCAAAATTCAATAAATATAATTAATTTTTTTGAAATTTGTTATTTATCATTATTATATGCATCAAAAATGTAAAATATTGATCTTTTTGAAACAAAATATTTTCCTAGAATATGGATCATTTTGAAACAGATGGAGTATTTAGTATGTTAAATTTGATATATCAATTTACTTGAATGGCGAGTGTATAGATGTAGTTTTTTTTTTTTGTAAAAGTGTCTAAGATATAGGGTGCATTCAATAAACCAGTGAACCTAAAATTTATCTAAATTCTTCCCTTACATTTTTGCAACAATTTCAAAACTAACTTTTCAATATGTCATTTTATAAATAAATTTTTCCGTTGCTAATTATTAAATTAGCTCTAAAATTGTACCCCATACATATACACTTGAATGGCGAGTGTACAATATATATATAAGACCTAGACAGTGAAAGATCAATGCGCCGAAGTTAAAATTGGACGCATTCAAAACTTTTAGTCCAAAATATTTTGCTCCAAATATTTTGTCACCGCCTGAATCTGACTGATATTTTATTTGGGCCCCTTACCTTTTATAGACCACATACTGGAATTTGTATAGCTGTGTAATTTGTATGGCACCTTGACCTTTGGGATGGCACCGGATATTATATAAAAGACTACTACAAATTCCACTTTCGTCTTGTTCGTACGTAAGCGATGGTACGTTCATAACATAGCACGTGCTCAGCAGCCCACCACTTCTAACTTCATCCGTAGATTCTCTGAAACTTTTGGACGTTCCTTCTTCTTTTTACTTATTTTGTTTAATTTATAATATTTCTGATTGTTTTTACTGTAAAGAGAAACATTTCTATCTTCATTCCCATTTGTTCTTTCGCGCCCCTTTAATTCCAAAGTCCAAACTAACGATTACTGTTGAGCATCTAGAGATAGCCTAGTGAATAATCAACCAGTAGGTCAAAATGGAAGAGAAGAAAAACATATATAGTTTTGCAAAATCTAGTTCTAGACATCTAAGTCACCTAGGATTCTCCAGCTTGTGTACGTCATCGTGGGATATATCACATCAAATATGTTTTAATCATGAATGTTTTCCAAGCATATATAAGAACATGACTTTTCATAAAATCACTCACCCTACTACGGTACTTTCGTCCATCATGTTTCAACTTGATTAGTAATATATATACATATATATCAAAAAAAACTTTCAAACAGAATATTGTCGAATAATGATAATGTTAATCTTTTCTCTCTACTACACTGTTCTTTTTAATCAGAATAAGATTAGGACATAATGTCCAACTTCCATAAGTTTTTTTTTTGAGAAAAACTTCCATAAGTTTAAAACTATTTTTACTAATATTATTGATACAGTTTAAATGTATCTCCAATTCATATATTTTAGTGTTGAAACGATACTATTTTAGTGTAATTTTAATCTCTAATCCAATTCCACAATACTATTTTATTATGACTTTCACACTAAATATCTCCAATCCAACATTAAAAATTACATTGTTTTAATGTAACACTATTTTAGTGGTGAAGTTATAGTGTTACACTATTTAATAAAATAGCATACCTTTTAGTGTTTGGATTAAAAATTTAATATAAAAATTACACTAAAATAATGATTTAATATTGAGTTGAAGATGGTCTAAATCATTTTCCATGTTTTTGAACTAGAAACTTTACCAACATCTAGCTTAAATCACTAGGCTATCGCGTATAGTAATTCTATATATTTTCTTGTTCTAAAATATGTTCATAATTATTACAAATATTCAATTCATATGACTTAATTATATAATAATACATAGTTTGATATTAAATATTGAAGACCATTTTAACATATCTTTATAGTTTCCTTTATAATAGGAGATTTTTGTTATAGAGACAAATTTTGCTTCAATGCATATCTTTATAGTAAAACTAGGGTAAACCCGCGCGAATTTGTTTTATTATATTTTTTAAAAAATTTGTTTTTAATGATTTTGTTTTATATTTTGCATGGAACAATATTTTTAAGTTGTTTTTTTAACATTGACGTCAGTTTCGTGAATATTGAATAAGTTTTCTAATATAATTATTGTGTGTTATTAATGAACTGTTATGTTTTAATTATGTGGGTATAGATATTTAACTTGTTTGTTTAGTATAAATTATCAGAATTCACTTTTGCTTCCTTTGGTTTTTATATATTGTGTTTTTTGGATTATGTAAAGACATATTTTTATTTTCATATCAATATTAATTTAAACTAACTACCATTTTCTGTATTTTATCTATTATATAAAGTACTTTTAACATAAAATTATTAATTAAATATTTCAGTTCAAAAATAATTTAAAACTCCAAAATTTTCTATATTGTTGACCGAAAAGATGAAATTTCTCCAACTCTAAACTATATTTTAAAGATGACTCTAAATTATTTTGGTTGACAAAACAAAACTTTTTCTTTCCACAAATAAATGTAATAAATCATTTCTATGAAATGAAAATGTCGACAAAAAAAAATGTAATAAAAGTATATATCCGTTCACGAAGATTCGTGAAATACTTGAGATCATCTTTCTATTTCTAGACATATGAAATAGGGAAATGTATAAAAACACAAACAAAAAAAAAGATTTTGTGAAAACAGAGTTTTAGATTAATTATTGAAAATAACTTTAAGTTAACCACATGGGTGTGAATGGGTGGCGTATGGCGTCTTAGTATTTCTAAGGGATCTGGATTCGAATCCGCGTAAACTCAGGTTTATCCATCTATGTGATCAGGCGACAGAAATATCTAATTTTCCTTACGAACAACCGGTTATGGCCAGTACCAGTGGTCATATTCCCAGAGAACTAGTCTGTTGGATCTCGGTCAGCTGGATACACCAAATTATAAGAAAAAAACAAGAACTTTAAGTTTCTGTTAAAGAAAAACTGATGCAACTAATCGTCGAATGTCGACACTCTGGTCAGACACATACTTTGGTTCCTTTTTTCTAGTTTTTTGTTTTCTTCTTGGGATTAGGATTTATATAAAACTCCCAATCATTGTAAACTACAATTTATTAAATTAAGAATAAAGTTCAAAGAAAATATTTAATAGCACTGCAAAAATAACTGCATTTTTTTGTTTATGTTTTTTCTTTTTTTTTTCCGATTGCAAAACTAGTTTTCTAAACACAAAATCATCGTTAATTTCTAGTGATTATATTTTCATTTTCTGATAAAAATTCAGAACATAGAAAATAAATTAGACAAAAAACTATAGAGAAATGTTTTCGTGAATAATATCTTTGGAATATATTTTTTCTATTTCACAAAAATGTTATTTTGACACTTTTCACACATATTTAAAAATGTTTGATATATATATATATTTAATTAATAGTATTTATGGACAGTAAAATAATTATAAAATCAATGTATTTTATAATTATTAAATCTAAAAAAAATTAATGATACTTTTTATCATAAAAAGTATCAAAATAACTCTTTTTGTAGAATAGAGGGAGTACATAGTAGTTAGATAAATCATGTGGATCCAAAAAGATTTTTGATATTTCCAATATATATATATCAAGATAGATTTTCTAAATGACAGTTTTTTTATCGAATTACTATGTGGCTGGTCCAATACCCCATTAGCCTCACTGAAGGAGGCGGGATCGAACCCCGGGCCGGTCCAGTTGGCCGATTAGCCTCACTGAAAGAGGCGGGATCAAATTCCAGATGCCAGGGAGTATGGCGTGGTATGCAGGTCACCGCACTACAAGGCTCCCGGCTCTAGATGACGAATAAATCATATTCTTCTACAATTCTCGAACTATGATTACAAGGCTCGCGGCTCTAAATGACGAATAAATCATATTCTTCCACAATTCTCGAATTAGTATAAATGACTACTGTTTACCCAAATAGAGTCCTAACAGAGACAAACAATATAGCCTTTCAATGAAAATCAGTTCCAACAAAAAGGACATTAAATACATGGCATTAAATCAAATGGACCATATGGGTCATTTCATTTCCAACTTTATAAGGGCCAATAAGCTCACGACAAAATGAGAGATTAGCGAAGTAATTAGGAAACTGGAAACTGGAAACTGGAAAATGAGAGAAAGAAAAGAAAAAAATAAAAGAAAAAAGATAACAAAATATGATGCCTTTCATTGTTTTAAATGCAAAAAATACAGTTGATTATTTTTTTGGGTAAAATATTAAATATTATATCAAAATTTAAGATTTGTGACCGAAATTACAATGATTTGTAGCAGAATGCAGAAAAATAATCTAGACACAAGAGTATAAACAAAGATACTAGGCATACAAAACTAAATCTCTCTGGATTAGATAGATACATTAATGTTACGGAGAAAAAGATGTCGATATCTTTTTTTTTAGATCGAAAAAGATGTCGATATCTATTTCTTGTGCCAGAACCTAAAAGAAAATGTAGAGGTACAACAGAGCTACAGCCCAATTGTCACTGACTCACTGACGTTCACATTTCTACAAAAGCAAAGAGCCTTTTCACTTATACATGTCAGTATGTCACACTTCCCCACTTAAAACTTCTAGAAAAAAAAAAAAAATAAATCGATCGTAAATCGTTATTAATTATACAACTTGGATCAACAGGTGACTTTTTACGTTAAAAAGTTTTCACATGACTAAAACACAATACGTACAAAACTACAGTGTCTTAGTTTTCTAGTAACTTCCCGAGAAGAAAGGCTCTTCGCAAGGTAACGAGTCCCAAAAGCCATCGATGTTGTGGTTCACGTCGAGCAACAGATCGGGGAGGTCAGAAAACGCGTCGTCTGCTAGTGCGGTCACAGCCGGAGACGAAGGTTCCGAGCTTGCGGGAGAGGGAGACGACGTCTCTACTTCCCTGTCAACGGCGACTGAAGCTGCAGCAGCGGCTGCTGCGGCTTGGATGTCTTTAGGGTCAGCACTAGCCGGTCTAGGGAGGTGGTATGCTAGCTCAGGGAAGTTGAGGTGGGCAGAGCCGCCTTTGATGGCTAAAGCCGCTACGTCGTGAGCACGCGCCGCCATCTCAGCCGTGGAGAAGGTACCGAGCCAGATTCTTGATTTCTTCTTTGGCTCTCTTATCTCGGAGACCCACTTTCCCCACTGTCGCATTCTCACCCCTCGATAAGTTGGATGCTTTGAAACAATCTTTTCATCGTCAGGATCTTCTTTGACGGCTCTTTTCTTCTTCGGATTATTATTATCGTTATTCACTGTTCTCGCCGTGGCAGAATCCTGATATCTCCTCCGGCATGGTGACTGATCCATCGGTTTGAGTTTTTTCATTTTCTATAAAAGTATAGAAGGGGTTAAATGTAACGAAAGAGAGATAATTAATGTAGAGAAGGAAAGAAATGTGGTTTTCTTGGTTTAGTGTGAGAGTTTTGTTTGAGAAGAATAGGTCGGTGTGGTTGTGGTTATATACATCCAATTTAAGAAGGTGATTTTCTTTTGTAGGCTATACCTAAATATATGTATACGTATTCAATACACTTTATACCTAGACATCTGGATTTTCAGTCTATAATTATATTTATACGTACCTTCTCTGCCTATGAAAAAAGAAAAAAAAAAACAATATCACTATATATATACACAGTGGAACTAACATAAGAAGTAAGCAACCTTTGGGAATAGGTTTTTGCTTTTCTTATGTTTAGAACCATGATATTTTAATTATACTATTTGATACGAATATACTTGATTAGTCGATAGTTTACTTACAACAATGTGGACGGAATTAACTTTTACTTTTAATATTTAATATATTTGTCTAGTAAATACTTTTATATGTGACAAAAAACCATTTTTAGAACTAAGAAACACATATATTTCAAAGGCACAAAATACAATGGCGGACAAGTTTGCACGAGGTGCAAGGAGTTCTCCTTCAGCTATGTTATATGTGGATTCCATACCTCCGGCTTGGCTTTCTGATCCGGTGGTTTTTTAAAATAGTTACCTTTGTTGTCAAAAAAAAAAAACTAAGAAACAATGATGTAAACATATTTAAGTACCAATTAAAAATAGCGGTAACAAATAGGAGAATGATAAGAGATAGTAATAGTTTATTAATGTTTAAAATTTTTGATTGTAAGTAATGGTAGTACTTTTAAGTAATAGTCAAAACGAAGATTGTAATTTTAAAAATTTCACACCTTTTTAAAATAAAAATACAATACCAAAAATAAATTTATTTTAATAAATAATTTTCACATAAAAATTATAATATGTAATAATTGTTTTAGTTATATACAAAATGGGTAAATGATTTACTATAAAGTTACAACGAAAACATAGAACTGTTATTTTGCGAAACAGATAAAAATGTCAAACTACTATATTCTTAGAATGGAAGGAATATTTACCACATGATAATATAAATTATAATATCAAAACTTAGAATGATAATTAAATTTGGTCATGATTTGTTGGTGATTCCATTTAATAACTGATTAGAGCACTAGTATATTAGCAGAGTTTCTAGACTATTTAGAAAATAAAAATAATTGGAAAAAAAAGAGAGGAAAGAATGAGTTTCTATGCAAAGCCACCGTAAGAACTTCTCTATACACCCAAAGCTCACCTATACTTCTCAGATTTTTCAAAAATATCCAAATTTTATTATGTAACCTAATTCTAACTAAATTATTAATTTTATATTGTGTAGAACTTTAATAAAGGTTGTTGATGGTTAGGCCATCCGCATTGGGGGTTTGTGCACGAGCTCCAAGAAAAACAAAATAATATAATAATGAAAAGTTGATGAACTCGGGCCTTGGGGGATCACGGGTAAGAGGCGAGTTCATGACTGTTATGCGGGTCCCACGCCACGTGGCGGCCCGCGATTGGTACTTTTATTATTATTATTATTATTTTTTTTTAGAAAATAAAACGAAAAAAAAAATTGAAATTGAAAGACTTAGGAACCCGAGTCCCCACGGTTCTCTAATGCTGATGCCCTTAGAGGTGCTCTTATTCCCTAGAGCTCATTATTTGACATTTATTGACCACCAAAAGAATGTACTTTTCTTTTTTGAAATAGTGCATTTCGCATCGTCATCTGAGTCAAACTAAATTAATTAACTCACATATTAGTTGCAAAGCATTCATTTTGTTAAAGAAAATTAGTTGGCGAGTTTCCGTTTTAAGAATAAACAAACATTCATATTTGGAGGTGTTTTTTTTAACACCAAAATTAAAAGGCTCAAAAGCATGAAAGTCTACAACTGAAACAGAAGATCCCGGAAACATGTTCGACGGTAAAATGAAGCTAGAAAACATGACAAACCAAATAAAGATAGAATTATCTAGGAGCGAGTGAATGGTGTTAGGAGTTTCCAAGGCTCCTAAAGCAAATGTTGTAATATGAGTGAATGTCGAACCAGTTCTGAGGGATTCAAAGCACCAAGAATGCAAGTACCTACATAATCTAAGTGCAAACAATAATTTGGATGGTTTTTAAACTACTACTAATGATAGAATGCAATAACAGAACAATAAAGCAATAAAAAAAGGAAGCCTTCTTTGATATGATAAAAGAGAACTCATGGGTATAGGAATTAGATATTGGGTGATCAAGTTTCGAACTAAGGATGGCAAATGATCAATCAAACTATCAACCTTAAGCTTAGACACAAACTTAAATAAACTCTATGTCTAGATGAATGTTCATTTGCTAACACATTTCAAACATCAAATGTCTTTGGTTGAATAATATGAAAGCAATCATTACTAGCAAATCTATTGGCTATCTTAACACCTTTAACAACAAATGTCTTTGGTAACGTATGTTAAAAGCTTAGGAGAGTTGTCTCAGGCATTTCATTGAACACTTTGTGGGTGGGAAATGCCTAAAGATCAACTTTTGAGTGGCCAACTCAGAAGATGCATTATGAATACTCTACTAGCAAGGAATGAGAATGATATACACCTAAACATCCTAGATCTAGCCTAATCACCCTTAATCTTCCTAACCCATGAACTCAAATGGTGATCACTCACTAATCTCCATGATTCCTCTTAAACCCATACTGGATTTCAGATTAATCATATAGAGGAAAACACAATGACCAACAAGAATCAACAGAATTCCAATAACAGAAAAATGAGAATATGATTTCTAAAAGATGAAGTTTCTCATGTGTTCTTACTGACAAAAGATAGATCCGCCTAAAATGGCTTACACGATACTTAAGTTTAGGTTTTTGGATCTAAAAATCGAACATAACAAATTGCAAAAAGGTCCCTGAATGGTTAAAATTCGACAACTATAAGACGCGGAGCGACCTCTGCACGTCGCTCCAACACATCGCTCCGGGGTTCGGGAGCGATCTCGAGGTGTCGCTCTGGTGGGTCGCTCCAGGGTCTTTTTCGTGCGAATGTGAATGAAAAGAGCGAGCGACCTGGAAGGGTTGCTCTGAGGGTCGCTCTGGGGCTGGAGCGACTTGATGGTGTCGCTCCCAGACCTCACTCCGAAGGCTTGTTTGATCACCTACCGCAGCGACTTCATGCCCTCGTTCCAATAGGTCGCTCTACGACCTCCACTCGTCCACTGATCACCTTCAACTCCCCTCTTGAGCTTCAATTGCACCAAAACATCTCCAAGAACTCCATGTGGTACTCCAATACCTAATAAAGACATATGAATGCAATATGGAACTAAAAATGCCTAAATCATAGTCTAAATGATCAAAATGCATATGGATGAATGGATAAAACAATGCAAATATGCAAGACATCAGTGAAGCTCAGAGAAATGAAGAAACCCAAAAGGAAACTCCACTTTTGTTCCATGGCAATTATTTGAAAGAACAATTGATAGTTGAAAATGACGTTGATACACCTATAAAACGTTGGAATGTTGACTGGCAAGAATTTTAGGTGAGAAGCTATGGTCGTGTAAATACGATACTATACGACTTTGCCGAGTTTCTACAGTCGAGTCATATTTTACATTGATGGTGAATATAATATTGGTCACATAGCTTAAGAATTTCGAAGGTGTTTTTCAGCTAGCTACAGTAAATAATAAATAAGAAGTTGCAATTGCAAGGATTGAAACTACTAGACGATTACAATTGATTCACAACGAGAAACAAATACAAAGGACTGAAAACAACTAGAGGTCTGAGGCCGTTGCGCACATGTCTAGTACATACTCTAGTGAGTTGGGTTTGCAAATTTGCGATTAAAAAATTGAAGAAACTGTGTATGTAAGTGAACTTGAGCAACTTGAGCAACCGCGTACGAACACGTTTCTACAAGGTAGAACACGTTTCTACAAGGTAGAACACGTTTCTACAAGGTACATAATTTGTTGTAAACAATAAAGTTCACTGACGATAAAATATATTACAAAGTACACAAGATGTTGCGAAAGCCAACTTGAGGATCTCATCCGCTTTTCGTAAATATATATACACATTATACATTCATGATACTTCTTACGAGTGCATATATAGATATCACATGTGTATGCATGTATGTATGCATATACTGAAAGAGTCAAGTCAAACTTTGTTTTCGTCTTTTGGGTTAATCAAGATAGAAGTCATAATCTGTCAAAATAATTTTAATTAGGATGTCGTCGTAACTACTTTCATTACCAACCAACTAACATTTTTTGAAATGAAATTAAATGCATATTTGTTTAATTGGTTTTTCAACGATGGAGGATCTAGATAGAAGACAACAGTTGGTTAATTACAATATCACAATCGAAAATTGTATATGCAATATAATTATATATGTAACTGCCTAATTCGGTTATCAATTGCCCCGGCCTCACCACTGATTAAAAAATCGTCTGAGATCTTTAGAACATGATTAATGTAGGGTTTTTAGGGTGAGATTCTTAGTGGAATATAAGAAACCGTCTCTTGATTTTTAACTAAAAAAAGCTAAAAACCGTCTCTTAAATAAGAGATTTAAGAACTGATTCTTAGTTTTTTTTAGTTAAAAATTAAGAGATAGATTCTTATTGGTAATGGTTTAATGGTCTTTACTTTGAAAAGGTTGTTCTGTAAGTTTAGATAAGGGATCAATTTCTATCTAATGTGAAATATAATTATCTAATTATTTGGCTAGTTCAGTTGTCTTGATTCCTTATCAATTTAAGAAACATTCCATCTCCATATGAAGAACGCATATACAAAGCTCTAAGAAAACATACAAATGAACTAGTCGTAGTCCAACTAACAATGTCTTTACAGAACCATAGATGGATGAATAAAAAATGACTTATTTCACAAATATAAAACCCACTATTGATAATTCAAAGGTTGAAGTGTTTACCCTATAAAGAAACTCGTGTCATTGCATTGTGATCAATCATGGTAGGCTACATGCTTGAGAGATTAGTTGGATTTTGGTTGGATCCTTCTATTATATTGAAACTTTCACCCTGTACATTAAGGAGAGATTTGTGTCATGGTTGGTCACATCTCACATGCTCGAGAGATTAGTCTGGATTTTGGTTGGATCCTTTGGTTTTAATATAAAGATTTTTTTTTGTAAGATATAGAAACAATTGTGCAGATTCTTCTTCGAGTGATTTCATGTGTTGGTCCACTCATATGTTTAAAAGTTATAAACGTGAATCCTCTTCCCCGTTCAATATGGGCCTCTAGTTGTCGGCCCATTTTCTAACATCATACTAGACCAATACCAAATAGCTTGTCCCCAAGTGTTGTTCTTAACTCTTTCTTTTGAATGTTGGGATTTTTTTAACAAGATACAAACATAGACAAGATGAAGATGGTTGTTAATGTATGTGCCTGACTAGAGTTTATTGTTCTTAAGGCAAATCCTCAAAAAGTCACCAACTAGAGGGGAAAATGTGGTACATGTATAAGACTAGACTAAGACAAAATCTAAGACAACAACAACATTTATAAACAAGTTTGAACTATGAAAACATGGAGAAAATATAAATGTATTATTCATACTACATTTTGGGTCAATGCCATAGTTGTACATTTGGATTTTCAAAGTAACATATTTCCTTCTTTTTTTAAACGATGCAAAGAATGCTAGACGATAGGATCTCTAATCGAACCGATAAATTTTATATAATTCAGTTATGGTTTAATAAAAATAGTATATTAAAAATTTGGTAAAACCTGTTTTTAAATTACTTGTTATTTTAAATTTTTATTCTAAATTTAGTTTGTCATAAGAAATAGTTAAATAAATTATATTTTGAAACTATCCATGTCAAATAAAAATTAAAAATAAAAACAGAAATGTTAAATATCTAATTATATTTGATAAATAAAAGGAAAAGTTTAATTTTATCAATAATCCATAAAATAATCCGGTTAAGTGTTTGGGTCCGGTTTAAAAAGCATTGGTCAAAGAGAAACCATAGATAGATTGAGTAGAGAGATTAGGCAAAAACATCCCCAAATTCGAGAAGAAAAAAAAAAGTAGAAACTTTGATCCTCCTCAGCGATTCTTCTCTTTCCTCATAGGCAATCGGTGATCTCCATCCCGTCGTTGTCAGCTCCTGATCTGATCGGTGTTTGTGTGTTAGATCTTTGATTGAGGAGTGAGTATGCATATCGAAGACGTGACTGAAAAGGAGGAAGAGAGATCGGTGGTTGATGATGGAGATAAGGAGATAGTGGTGCGCAGAGGAGGGAACGTGGTTGTGTTGACGACGAAGATGGCACTGGTTGGTGTCGGTGCTCGTGCCTTGTTCTATCCAACGTTGGTTTACAACGTTGTTAGGAATAAGGTTGAGTCTGAGTTTCATTGGTGGGATAGAGTCGCTCAGGTAATTAAAAAAAAAGTTTCGTCCTTTGAGCTTGTTTGTGTCAATTCAATGAGAAAGTTAGCTGCTTTACCTTTACAATGTGTGCTTCACCTGAAACTCTGTTTGTTGTTTCCAGTTTATATTACTGGGAGCTGTTCCGTTTCAATCTGATGTTCCGCGGCTGAAGGAGCTCGGTGTTTGTGGAGTGATCACTTTGAATGAGCCATATGAAACTTTGGTTCCATCCTCCCTCTACAAAGTCTGTTTCTTTTCCACGAGAATATACGAATGCTCTGTCTTTTTGGTTTCTTCTTATTTTACTAACCTTGTTTTCTTACTCTTGTGGAAGTCTTACTGCATTGACCACCTGGTGATTGCCACGAGAGATTATTGTTTTGCACCTTCCATGGAAGCCATATGCCAAGCTGTCGATTTTATCCATGGTATGTTTACATTTTATCCACTTGCTTTTTTTTTTTTTGATATTTTAAGAATCTTAGCTGTATTTCATTTGATCTTTGTTTTGTCTCGTTGAAGGAAATGCTTCACTTGGGAAGACGACTTATGTTCATTGCAAGGCGGGTCGGGGACGCAGCACAACTGTCGTCATATGCTACTTGGTTTGTGTTGCAATTAATCACATAAATTATTTTGCTTCAGCTCTCTCTCTCTGTCTGATTATATCTTTGCAATGCAGGTGCAACACAAACACATGACACCTGAAGCTGCTTATGATTACGTGAGGTCAATCAGGCCTAGAGTAAAATTAGCTACCGCCCAATGGAAGGTAATCAACAGGGCATTTTCTTTTGTTCTTTGTTCTTCTCCTGTCCTCTGATTCCTAAACGTGTCTGCAGGCCGTGCTTGAGTACTACCATGTCATGGTGCTGAATACTCAGAGCTCTGTAACTGATGCAACTTCAGCTTTGATCCCGAGAAATGTGAAGCAGGTTTGTTCTGGGAATGTGGTTGTGTTTGAGGATGGGTCGATGGTGGTAGTGACCCACTCGGATGTAGAGGGCTATGACGATGACTCAAGGAGGTCTCTGAATGTTGCTAGGAACGAGTTATGGGTGAAAGTGGTGGGGCAGGCTGCATTGGCGAGGATCTCGTGCTTATGGCTTGGCTTGCGTGAGGACCGCAAACTTTCTCGGAGAAATCTTTCCATGGGAGGTATAAGCGTCGACATTTCTGTCTACTGATGACGATGGATAATGATGCAGGTGAGTCTGCTGGTGAATATACCTTTCTCCCCCAGTTACAAAAGTGAATAAATACATAAAAAGGATCAGATTAGATATAGAAGAAAGCTAAGATTTGTAAATTCTGGAAACATAAACAAAGCACTTTGTTTTGTAATTAAATGCTAACTTGTCCCTCATTAACCTTTGATGAGGGAAAGACGTGAACTAATCTCCTTTTCAAGTATGATAATCAGTCTTTTGAGTTTGTTTCCCCTTTGACATTCTTAATATTTAACCAAAAGTTTACTTAAATATAATTTTAAAAGGAAGGAAATAGTATCTGAGAGTACGGGAATCTTAAATAGTTACGATAACTCAGTTCACAAATGAACATCCTACTGTTCTTCATCAAGTTCCAGTGGCTGTGGCTCGTTGCCATTAGCACGAGGCCCCTTAGCTTTCGAACACTGACCTATCTCTGGCCGGGTTATTGTCTGAATGTCGTTGGAGTTTTCAGACAAGTGAGTTCTTGCTTGACAGAATGAGATATTGTCACTAGGGACATTGTTTGAATACTTCTCAAAAATCTTACAAAATGTACGTCCCTTACGACCAACTCTTTGGCCTCGCATACGGGATTTCGAGCTGCATGAATTATGGTTTGACTAGCTCTAAGAAGATGATGATGAATCATAACTAAAACGTTAAATAAAGAGTTTGAAATCTTACCGATAAAAGAAGAATTCAACAGGATGGTGCTCCTCTAAATCATAATTTAGTACCTGTTATATATTAAGAAAACAAAACAGATTATGAAGCGAAATAACCAGGTAAAGACTCACCATCGGATTTCAGTATTATGTTATTACAATCCATATAGTTGTAAATTGATATATCACCTGGATTTGTCCTAAGAAAAATAAAAGCGTGCCAAGATAAGAGAAAAAGCCATTCATCTTTATTAGGAAATAGAAGAGAAAATATCTAAAATGCCACAACAAAAAATATGTTTTTTTTTGCTTGAAAATCGATACTTCAGATTTAGTTCCAAAAGTTTAAGAATACTTCATAAAATTCTATGACTGTGATGATAATTCTGGAAAAGAAAACACACATGTATAACGGTTCAGAATAGTCTAAATTAGAATAGTGATAACCTAATATCAAAGAAGAGATTCATACATCTTAGTTTTCCTCGCCTGTATTTTGTAGCTCAAACATCTTGGAAGAAAACGTGGCTGCATGACAAAAAAACAAAATAATAATTAAAAAGAGCTTGTAGATACAATAACACACTTACTTCGGCAGTTCAATAAAGTGGTTCTAACTTCTGAGCTATAAACAATAAAAATGTTATAGGAAAAAAAGAGAATGCATACCTTGTCTTGTGAGAAAGCTTGAAGAATGTCGTACACCTTAACATGTTTGCCATATAATAACACAAGTTTCTTTTCCTTCTCAGTTAAGGGCCTAACTCCAGCCATCTGCTTGATTAGTTTCAAGCTGCCACGCCAGCTATGCAGCAGCAACAAAGAACCAACATAAATAGACTAAAGAATAATGAAGTGACCGATGTATATGTTTCCTAATTTTGGTGATGTGGATGCTACATCAGCTAATTTTGCTTATGAGAATGCCATATTGTACAATTTTTTTTCTAAAAAATTCAAAATAGTCGATCCGATCCGATATAACTCAAATCCGAACAGTATATGATTACTTTATGGATTCTAGGATGTGATACAAAATTGACTCAAATCCGATGTGTTATATCTGGTCTATATCTATACTTACAAAAATATTAGTATAGGTCCTAGGACGTGTTACAAAATAGAACCAAAATCCGAAAAACCCGACCTGAACCTAACGGGTACCCAAACGATACAGTTAAAGAATTTATAATGTAAATTATTATATAATATTTACAAATATATCTCTCATATAAAATTAATTTATTATTTAATTAATTCTTGTTAATTTTACTATATATAAAAATGTATAAATTTTACATATTCTAAAAAAAATATTTTTATAAAATGATTACTTTGTTAAAAAAAAATTGTACACGTGGCATTCTCGTCAACAAAATTAGCTGACGTAACATCTACGTCAGCAAAATTAGATGACGTGACAGCTGATGTGGCGACTTATGTATGATTTAGCCAAAAAGATAAACAATATGTATGTTATTTGAAATTTCGAAAGTTTAGGTATGTTTTTGCACGATGATATAAGTTGGGTTTTTTCGGTGACTGATGTATGATTTAGCCAAAAAGATAAATAACATGTATGTTATTTGAATTTTTCTAAAGTTAATGTATGTTTTTATACAGTGATATAAATTGGGTATGAATTAAACATATCGTGATATGCTGGGTATGAAATGACTGTTTCCCGTTTAGAAACCATTAAATAAACATAAACATGCAATCTATAATGGATCTGTTCTTTAAACTGATATAAAACAATTGACAATAAAATTATAAGAACCGTTCATACGGATTAATCTAGATAAAATACGTTAATAAAATCTTTATGTTAGAGAGATTTTGAATTACCTTCCGTTTTTGCTGCGAAGTTCTATCACACGAACAAAAATCTAGTAAAATTGAGATCTTCTTTTATCCTCTAAAAAGAGTTGGTGCAGCGGATTTTGCATATCAATAGAAGATATTTATAGGACATAATGCCATACCTAAATTCTACGTCAATATGTGTTTGGACCTTAATTTTCCATCTTTTTATAATTAAATATTAGTTATGGCCCAATGTAAACCCATCAAAATTACAAAGAATCAAAAGTCGGCCATGAACTCACATTTCCCGATTTAGATTTAATTTCTAATATATTATTATTAACTACTCCCTCTGTTTCAGAAATATGTATGTTTTTAAAAAAAATTATTTCAAAAAGATATAATTTTATGTTTTCAAAGCATATTTTGTCAACTAATAATGAAAAATTGTGTGTTTCAAAAACATTAATTGCATTTCTAAAAATTCTATTGGTTTAAAAATATTGGAAATATAAAGTTTCAAAAAACTATGCATTAATAACTAAGTTTTAATATGATTTCTTAATAAGTGTCAAAATCTTAGAATATGCATCTTTAAAAAACAGAGGGAGTACATTATGATATGTCAAATTAAAATATTTGGTTTTATCAAAAATAAATCAAATATTTTGTAAAAACTAATACGCATTTAAAAATAACTACAACAATTCCAATTAAATAACATGTACTTGAAAAGCCAAATATTCCTAAAACCTTCCTTGTGAAAGAAAGAGTAAATTGTAAGACATTCTCCCAACTTAAATTTTAGTTCTGATTTTGGCTTTTGAACTACCAAAATTTGGTTGAATATATTAAGAACTAGTAGGAAATACAGCTTCAACATTCGCCATTTTAAAGTTACAAAGAAACATTTGCCATTTTAGTTTTGTTAGACGACTATCAAATAATGCTGCCCATATGCTGCAAAAAAAGGGTCCAGAAAATGGTGTTTTTCCCCACCAATTGTATCTATCCTCCTAACTGGTAACCCCAATTTTGTAATGCACAAGTTAAATTAAATTATAATTTTCCAAAATACAAAAGCTTACTCATGTCTTCTGATCAACTGAATAATAATAATATCTTCTGATCAACTGTTTTACAATTTTGCTTATACATAAACACTAAAACCAAGTTTGACTTAACATTCGTCATTTTAAGAATTAAAAATAAACGTTATACTATAAAATAAAAGCCCAAACAGTAGCATCTTTTTTAAAAAAAAAGCTCCTTACAAGTGCATTCATCAACCATAAATGTTAGGAGAATAGGAGGAAATGATTGAAACACTTGTTTGCTTTAAAATCCATGCTTAATTATTTTGTGGTCTAAAGGATGGAACAAATTTCAAGTGCAGATTAATGGCCACCTATACGTTTGACCACCGAATTAAAATATGATTAATAAGAGGGACATGTTCCAATCAATAGCGCTGAAGAAATAATAAAAATGAAATCCACATCAATAGCAATCATTAGAGTACAGTGGTTAGATGTTCAGCATTCAGCAACCTTCATTTAATGACATTAAATCACTAGGCTAAACACAAGTGTATAAAACTAAGCACACATAATCGAAACAACAAGAAGAAAAATGGCTGCGGATAATCAAGCGATGCGCAACGAGGAGCCGCTCAGCCCGTTATCACGGCTATTCAGTCTCCCCGGTCAGGACTGCTTCAACATTATAACCATAGGATGCAAAACCGAAGGCAATCCACATGCCGTTGTTGAAGGCTTAAAGAACACTTTGATTAACCATCCACGCTTCTCTAGCATCCTGGTAAGTATGTACATATCGCAGCTCATTTTATTATTATTTTTCCTTCAAAACGATATTCCCTTTTTTTGTAACACTCAAAACGATATTCCCTCGTTTCATTATGATGAAAATATTAATATTATTTTTCATTAAAATGATTGAGTATTTATAATTGATGCTAAAAATGATAAGAGAGAAGAATCATATGGACAATATATATTGAAAACGATCTGAATTCTTGTATTGAAACACACAGCATATTATCAAAGGATATGGTACAATTATTTTTACTATATATTTAAAAGAGACATATATAGCGTCTACACAAATTGAATGAACGGAAAATTAATTTTCTGTTCATTTCTTAAAACTTTCACCATTTACGAAGAATACTTTTAACCAAGATATTTTTATCATTTTTACCTTTAAAGAATAATAAAAAAAAAGTATTCTTTATCAAATTCAGGAAGAAAAAATAAGTACATTATTTTCATTTTTAATTATATTATTTTTATATGGTGTCTAGTTAGACCCGTAGCGCTGTTTTTTGTGACTCGGACCAATTAGCTTATACTTTTATAGGAGACGGGTCACGGTGAGCACAATGTAAAAGCTAAATGGATCCCTACAAAAGTAAAAGTGGAAGAGCATGTGATTTTTCCACATATAGATCCGAACATTGAAAATCCTGATCAGTTTCTAGAAGATTATACAACAAAAATGGCTATTTCTCCAATGGATAAATCCAAACCTTTATGGGAGTTTCACCTACTGAAACTGAAGACATCACATGCTGGATCTGTAGCCGTGGCTAGATTTCACCATTCTCTAGGTGATGGAATGTCTCTTATGTCTCTTTTACTCGCTTGTACTCGAAAAACATGCGACCCCGAGGCATTACCTACTTTTGTTGTCCCAAAGAAAAGCAATGCGACATATGCTTGTTTGTCATTGGTTACTTGGTTTTGGTTCATAGTAAGACTATTGTTTCACACTTGTGTTGAAATCTTTAAGTCCATGGTTATCGTATGCTTTGCCGGAGACAAAGCAACACCTCTTAAGGGTAAACCAGGTGCTACAGTTAGCATTAATAAGTTTATTCATCGAATTATTAGTTTGGATGATGTGAAACTAGTGAAGAATGCAATGAATATGGTACGTTGCTTAATTAGTTTATTTTATGATTTATTTTTAATATTGTTTTAATTAATTGATTTTGATTGTCTCTTTTTTTTTAATTAGACGGTGAATGATGTTCTTCTTGGAATTGTGCAAGCTGGTCTTTCACGATATTTGATTCAAAGATACGGTAAATCACTATATTTTTTTCCTTCTTTTCGCGTTTGAGATAATATTTGATAGTAACATTAAATTAACTTTACTAATCCAGCAGATCTGGAAAAGAATTCCAAGTCAAGAAAACTCCTAGAAAAAAGTCTCCACGGCGTTGTTTTGTTCAACCTACGTCCAAACAGAAATATTGAGGTACAAAAAATCATCTGAACTTTTCATAATTTTTGTAAAGAGTTAAAATCCAATATTATATAAGTTTTTATAATGAATAATATAAATACAGGATTTGGCAAAGATGATGGAGAAAGGTTCCAAATCAAGATGGGGAAACTCAATTGGCTATGTTTTGTTCCCTCTATGGATAAGATTAGAAAAGGATATGCTTGAATACATCCGACGAGCCAAAGTTACAATGGATCGCAAGAAACTTTCTCTTGAACCTTTATTTTCCTTTGCATTACTGAAGCTCACCATGGGAGTTTTAGGGATAAAGGTGAGATAGGAAAATCACCAAGAATACTATTACATTTACTCCAAAATTCATGTAAATATATATATATAATTGATATATGGATGTATTCGGTATGGAAAATCAGGCAGTCAAGAATCTCGTAACGAGTATATTTAGTCGCACATCCGTAATATTTTCAAATGTGGTCGGTCCAGATGAAGAAATCAGCTTTTTCGACCACCATATATCTTATATTGCAGCAAGTGCGTGTGGTCTGCCACAGGTAACATGCACTATACAAATAAAAGTATTATCAAACATCATACTGATCAAAGTACGTACATAATCTTATTGTTTAGAAAACTAAATATTTGTTTTCTTGTTGAAAAAGGGACTGACAATACATATACAAAGCTATGTAAAGAAGGTTATCATCAATCTAGCTGTTGATCTCAATGTGATACCTGATCCTCATTACCTTTGTGATCTCCTCATCGAGTCTCTGCAGTCCATGAAATCGGCTGTCTTGGAAATGAATTCGCACAAATTGGAGGTTTAACCAATTTCGCTCTAAAGTTTAAATGCATGGATATGGGAATTTTATGAGAAAAAAATACTTACCTTAGAAACCTTATGTAAACATTTACAATACTCAATATACAGATTTGGCTGTAGCTGGTGATCTTTTACTGTTTTCAGTATATTATTCTTCATGCAAATATCTGGAAACAAATCATATGATTATGGACCATACCAAAAGAATAAAAAAACATACGGAGTCATTACACTGGCCACACCGAATGATTCTTTTACCATGAATACAACTTAAACTAATTCCACCTTTTAAGCCACCATAAATATCTTTTGAACCGTTGAAAATGAATAATACGTACCGACATACATGGGGTAGATAAGTAAATTTTGATGAGAAAAACATGAATTAATCTCCTTTTTAAGTATCATAATCAGTCTTTTGAGTTTGTAACCCCTTGAGATTATTAAAGATCAAAGTAAAAGTTTACTTAACATAATTTGAAAGGAAGGAAATGGTATCTGAGTACGGGACTCAGTTCAGAAATGAGAATCCTCTGACGCTCACCATGGCTAATGTTCTTCTTCATCAAGTTCCATAGGTTGTGGCTCGTTGCCATTAGCATTAGCTTTAGAGGTGGCTGCTGCTTCTTGTTTCTTCTTCTTGTTCAGTGTTCTCGTGCTTCTTCTTGTGGCTTTACAGGTGGATGCTGCTGCTTTTGCCGCTGCATCTGCTGCCACTTTTGCCGCTGCTGCTGCTGCTGCCGCTGCCGCTGCGGCCTCCGCCTCTTCTTCTGCTGCCACTGCCGCCACTTCAGCTGCTGTCGCCGCTTCTTCTGGTGCTTTTCCTTCCTGTGTGTTCTGGAGGATGATACTGCATTTGTCCATGGTCTTGGCGCATATCAGACCGTATTTTAAACACAGTGTATCAATTGCAAACATTCTCCATTGCCTGCTCAGAGGCAGCAACAAATATAATCAAAAACTGTGACAACTCCATTTTTGGCATCATATGATGAGTTGATAAAAGATTATTACCAGACAAGATTACGAGTGATCAGCTCTTTCGCATGAACTTTTATGAACTCTACACATGCCCAAGGAATATGTTTCTCCACGAACACCCTGCCCAAAAAGTAATCATGGCATAGCAAAAGTCATTCTAATGGTGGATCACTCTTTATCTCAAATCTTTCTTAAAACATACGATGCAAGTAGAATCATATTGCTACCTTTTCTTTCTCATGAATGTGTTCCAAAGCCACATAAATCTCTTCTCCTCATCGCTCGCATCCTCCAACCGATCAAGCTTCTGTGAAATTGAGAAAAAAAAGAAGAACACAAAATGCCTCTGGTGTAAGCTATATGCTCTTTCATAACAATTCAATGAAAATTAAAAAAAAAAAAAACAAGAACAATGAAATACCATGCGTTCTAGAAGATCTTGGAATTCTTCATCTTGTTCATCATCACTGTCCGCATCAGACAGTACTTCTTCCATAGTCATTGGCTTCAAAGTGCAATTTATTTAGTTAGTATAATGAAACAATTAGACAGCATGGTTTCAAGAAAATCAAGATTGTGTAGGAAACTGAACCACCTGCAATGTTCGAGAGTGATAGAACTGCCGACTCTTAAGAAGATCGGTTCTGGAAATTAACAATGTATAATAATATTGGTTAGTAATATCATAAGGACGAAGTATCATAGAAACAAAGTAAGACAAAGAACATCAAAACCTTTCAGCCTGGACCCGCTGTGGATATAACTTTTTTCTCCCAATGGCACGAGGCCCCTTAGCTTTAGCAGACTGACCTATCTCTGGTTGAGTTATTGTTTGAATGTCGCTAGTCTCTTCCGACAAGGGAGTTCTTGCTAGGGAGGATGAGATATTATTACCGTTCTCATGAGGCAATTCATTTGCTCTGTCACGAGGGACGTCTTCTGAATACTTCTCAAAAATCTGACAACATTTACGTCCCTTAGGACCATATACTTGGCCTCGCATACGGGATTTCGAGCTGCATGAATTATGATTTGACTAGCTCTAAGAAGATGATGATGAGCCATAGCTAGGAAGTAGAGTAAATAGTTTGAAATCTTACCGATAAAAGGTGAAATCAACACGATGGTGCTCCTCTAAATCATAATTTAGTACCTGTTATATGTTAAAAAAAAAAACATTATAGTAGGGTTCATAATCATGACAAAAAAATTATTTTTTGAACCCATTTAAATTATTGAGTGACAAGTTTCATATATACTAACCTCATTTCTGAATGCATCAGGTTTAACGGATACATCAATATTCGGATGACCATTCTCCGACAGCTAAAACATGCAAGAGTACTTTATCTTGTTACTTATAATATATCACAAGAAAACTTGTAAAGTTGTGTATACTTAAAAATACAACGTACCCGAAAGTTAAAGTCAAATAAGTCATGCGATGACGTCAAATGATGTTTCACGCCCTGCACATAGCATGAAATGTTCAGATCCTTATTGTTTAAAATTGAAATATATGATTAGAAAGCTTGGTTCTGGGGCCTACCTTGAGGCTTCCACATTTCATTGGGCAAAATGGGCAAGAAGTCAATTCTTTAACTACATTTTAAATGTGTGTAGATAATGAATACAATTGTTAGAAGAAAACAAAACAGATTGTGAGGCGAAATAACCAGGTAAATACTCACCATCGGATTTCAGTATTATGTTATTACAATCCATATAATGGTAAGTTGATATCCCACCTGGATTTGTCCTGAGGAAAATAAAAGTGTGCCATGAGAAAATATCTAGAATGCCACACTATAAAATAAGTTTTTTTTTTGCTTGAAATCGGTACTTCAAATTTAGTTCCAAAAAAAATACGATGATTGTGATGACAATTCTGGAAAAGAAAACACACATGTATAACCTTTTAGAATAGTGATAACCTAACATCAAAGAAGAGATTCATACATCTTATTTTTCCTCGCCTGTGTTTTGTAGCTCAAACACCTTGGAAGAAAACGTGGCTGCTTGACAAGAAACGAAATAATAATTAAAAAGAGCTTGTAGATACATTAACACACTTACATCTACAGTTCAATAAAGTGGTTCTGACTTCTGACCTATAAATAATAAAAATGTTATAGGGAAAAAAACAGAATGCGTACCTTGTCTCGTGAGAAAGCTTGAAGAATGTCGTACACCGTAAAAGGTTTGCCATATAATAAGAGCACTTTCTCTTCCTCCTCCGTTAAGGGCCTAACGTCAGCCATCTGCTTGATTAGTTTCAAACTGCCACGCAAGCTATGTAGCAGCAACAAATAACCAATAATCATTACTCTCTTCGTTTCATTATAATTTTTGTAAAGAGTTAAAATCTAATATTATATACGTTAGAGCTTTTTATAATGAATAATATAAACACAGGATTTGGCAAAGATGATGGAGAAAGGTTCCAAATCAAGATGGGGAAACTAAATTGGCTATGTTTTGTTCCTTCTATGGTTAAGGTTAGAAAAGGATATATGCTTGAATACATCCGACGAGCCAAAATTACAATGGATCGCAAGAAACTCTCGAACCTTTATTTTCTTTGCATTACTGAAGTTCACCATGTGAGTTTTTGGGTTAAAGGTGAGATAAAAAAGTCACCAAGAATATTATTACATTCAGTCCAAAATTCATATAAACTATGTATATAACTGATATATGGATGTATTTGGTATGGAAATTCATAAAAATCCATATATATATACACACAACTGATATATAGATCTATTCGGTATGGAAAATCAGGCAGTCAAGAATCTCGTAACGAGTATTTTTGCAGAAAAAAAAATATATATATATATTGTATCCATTAAAAAATCTATAAGTAGAGAATTTGATTTACCTACCGACGCAGTTAAGAGTCGTCTACGTTTCTATCACACGAACGAAAAACCGGTTGAGATCTTCTTTTATCTGCTAAAAAAAAGTTGGTGCGGCGGATTCTGCAATCAATAGAAGATATTTATAGGACATAATGACATACCTAAACCCTACATCACTATGTGCTTAGACTTAATCTTCTTTAAATTTATATCAAAAATTAACTTGGCCCAATATGTTACCCATTAGAATTTCAAAGATCGAAGAGTCGGCCCTAAACTCAAGCTTCCCGAATTTAGATTTAACTTCTAATATATTATTATTAACTACATAATGATATACGAAAATTCAAATATTTGTATTTATATAAATCAATCAGACATTTTAGACAAATTAAATTATATTTAAAAATAACTACAACAATTTCAATTAAATAACATGTTTCTAAAAAACCAAACTCCAAAACATTGCTTGTGAAAAAAGAGAGTAAATTTTAAGATATTATCCCAAAAGATATTTAATGGATTAAATTTTAGTTCTGATTTTATTTCATCATTTTCTAGGTGGTGGAATGTCTCCTATGTCTCTTTACTGGTTTCTATTCGAAAAACATGCAACCCGAGGCATTACCTACTTTTGTAGTCCGAAAGAAAATCAATGCAAGACATGCTTGTTTGTCATTTGTTACTTGGTTTTGGTTCATAGTAAGACTATTGTTTCACGCCTGTGTTAAAAATTTTAAGTCCATGGTTATCTTATGCTTTGTCGGATCTTATGCTTTGTCGGAGACAAAGCAACACCTTTTAAGGGTGAACCAAGTGCTACAGTTATTAGTATTAATAAGTTTATTCATCGAATTATTAGTTTGGATGATGTGAAACTGGTGAAGAATGCAATGAATATGGTATGTTGCTTAATTAGTTTCTGATTTTTTTTAAATAATCTTTTAATGAATTGGTTTTGATCGTCTCTTTTTTAATTAAACGGTCAATGATGTTCTTTTTGGAATTGTGCAAGCTGGCCTTTCACGATATTTGAGTCAAAGATACAGTGAGTCACTATAATTATTTTCCCTATTGTTTTCGTGTTTGAGATAATAGTAGTACTTTATAAAATCAAATTATCTTTACTAATCCAGCAGGTTTGGAAAAAAATTATAAGTCAAGAAAACTCCTAGAAAAAAGCCTCCACGGCATTGGTTTTTTCAACCTACGCCCAAACAGAAATATTGAGGTGTTAAAATCATCTGAACTTTTTTATAACTTTTGTAAAGAGTTGAAATCTAATATTATATACGTTAGAGCTTTTTATAATGAATAATATAAACACAGTATTTGACAAAGATGATGGAGAAAGGTTTCAAATCAAGATGGGGAAACTCAATTGGCTATGTTTTGTTCCTTCTATGGATAAGGTTAAAAAAGGATATATGCTTGAATACATCCGACGAGCCAAAATTACAATGGATCGCAAGAAACTTTCTCTCGAAACTTTATTTTCCTTTTCATTACCGAAGCTCACCATGTGAGTTTTTGGGTTAAAGGTGAAATAAAAAATCACCAAGAATATTATTATATTTAGTCCAAAATTCATATAAATTATATATATAACCGATATATGGATGTATTCAGTATGGAAATTCATAAAAATTCACACACACATATATATATATACAACTGATATATAGATCTATTCGGTATAGAAAATCAGGCAGTCAAGAATCTCGTAACGAGTATTTTTGCAGAAAATATATATGCATCCATTAAAAAATCTATAAAGACATAATTAATTTATTTACCGATGCAGTTAAGAGCCGTTTACGTTTCTATTGCACGAACGAAAAACCGGTTGAGATATTTTTTTATCCACTAAATAAAGTTGGTGCGGCGGATTCTGCATATCAATACAAGATATTTATAGGACATAATGACATACCTAAACCCTACATCACTATGTGCTTAGACTTAATTTTCTTTAATTTTTTATCAAACATTAATTTGGCCCAATATATTTACCCATTAGAATTTCAAAGATTGAAGAGTCGACCCCGAACTCAACCTTCCCAAATTTAGATTTGACTTCTAATATATTATTATTAATTACATGATGATATACGGAAATCAAATATTTGGATTTATCTAAATCAATCAGATATTTTAGACAAATTAAATCATATTTAAAATAACTACAACAATTTCAATTAAATAACATGTTTCTAAAAAACCGAACTCCAAAACATTGCTTGTGAAAAAGAGAGTAAAGTGTAAGACATTATCCCAAAAGATATTTAATGGATTAAATTTTAGTACTGATTTTGGCTTTTAAACTAACAAAATTTGGTGAAATATATTAAGAACTAGGAAATACAATTTGTCATTGTAGTTTTGTTAGAAGCTGCCCAAGCCTGGGTATTCGCGATATCCCGACCTTCAACGAAGCCCTGTTTGCTAAACAAGCGTGAAGAATCATTTCCAAGCGTGGTCTCCTCGCCAGAGTACTGATAAGAAAATACTTTCAGAACAGTAACTTTCTAATGGTGAAGCAGTCTTCCTCATGTTTTCATGGATGGAGGAGCATCATTTCTGGTCAGTATATCCAAATTCAGAACACTTCCTGAGGACAGAGGATTTTAGAAAGTCTACAAGTTTAGTACCAACAACAATTCATAATAAGAGTATACTATTTCATTTGAAAATTAATCATTGTTTTAGTATTGAAGAACTTTCAAAATGAAATAAAAAATAAAAAATTCTAAATAATATAAATAAAAGAACATTATATATAATAAAGTAGAATGACAACAATATAAAAAATAAAAAATATAACCCACAGGTAAAATGTGCATTTGATTCTTTTAAATACCACATAAATTAATATCTATTAATTTGAGTATGAGTTTTTCTCTAATAATGAAACACAACTAATGAGAATTATTTTCAGCCAAATGATATCAGTCTCGACTCTAAAGTATTCCTTTCGATAATATTGAAAATATATTAGATCGCTTATGTATGTTTTGTGAAAACCATATTCCGAGAAATGGAATATGCAAAGTATGCTTCATATTACTTATGTATGATTATATTTTGTTAGCCGACAAAAAAAAAGATTATATTTTGTTTAAAAATATTTTATTGGTTTATGATCCATTAGAGATATAGTGTAACGAAATAAATATACTTTTAGTTTTGAAAGCATACCTGTGATTAGAAGAGTTGCGGCTGCACAATATTCATGTAGAAGAGTTGCTGATAATTGGTGCATCTCGACATAGATCTTCGTGCAAATATCCGAAAACAAATCATAATGATTATACCAAAAAAATGAAAAAAACACACAGAGTCATTACAGACTTACAGTTGACCACACCAAATGATTTTTACCATGAATACAACTTAGAATAATTTCCACCTATTGAAAATGCCACCATAAATATTTTGTTCTGTTGAAAATGTATATGCATACCTACACGTGTAGATAAGAACGAGTGAAAATGGTTAGTAAAAATAAAAAGTACTCAATTTAGAAAATACAATTAAGTTACAATAGTATACTTGGAAAATTTGCTAATACTAATTCAAAACTTAATTTTAAATACAAACATATACCCAAACTTGAATTAAATGCAGAACTAATCTAAAAACATTGTGAAATTATAGTCTGTCCCTTGTGACCAAACAAAAAACCAGAACTTATTTTTACGAATATATCCACAGTAAGTTTTCTGAGTCTTCTCAGTTATCTGGTATAGTTTATCTTAAAAATAATTTATAAATTTTGTAAAAAATATTTTGATAAGTGAAAAACTAAAATCATGTAATTATAAACAGTTTTAAGTGATATAAAATAAGATATAATAAAATTGAATATTTTCAACATAAATGAGTGAAAGTAGTGAATCATCATATTATTTGGTTTAAGGTTTGACAAACATATGTTATAGTATTGTACGTATTCTTAGGGTTAGATTTTGGAAAGCTTAAATGTTTTTTTGAAAAATTAAATTTTTACCTATATGTGTTTATTTCTGTGTATAGTAAACAATTTTTAAGTTTTATTTGATTTTATGAAGTGTTTAGTTAGTTAATTAAGTTTAGGGGTTATGTTTAGGGTCTAGACGACTAACTTGTAAATCGTCTAATGAATAATTTAAACCAGACGACTTACATGTAAGTCGTCTGATATATCATGAATTTGGCCTGATTTTAGTCATGGTATATGATAGTTTTAAGATATATTTAATCCATTTTAGAGTCTACATAGCATATTTACAGGTTAAGGAGCAATTATAGAAAAGATAATGTTTTTGGAGCATTTTGGAGCATTTTAGAGATTTATCCCGAGATGACCATATCGACCACTCAAGGTCGACACGGAGAGAAACGCGTCGATCGACACACCTTCAGTGGTGTCGATCGATATTTAACACACAGAAGCCCGGTTTGGTCACAGCCGACTTGAAGCCCAAGACTTTATCCATTTTACCAAAATAGCCCTGACGAGTTTTAACCAAATTTTTGAGTATTTAAGTGTTGCCTAAATATTTTGGCAAAGAGAGATTTTTAGAGTTTTTGAAGAGGTTGTCCTTTAAAGTTTGTTTTTAGAGAGAGTTTTTTTGAGAGTTTTTCATACTATTATTTTGTGAGAGAGAGAGTTACAATTGAGAGCTTTCTTGAACACCTTTATTTTTCGTCTATTCTATCTATGCAATTTTATTTAATTGTTATGATGTTTTGCTTGGCCATGTCTGAGTAAACACCTTTGCTAGATTTAAGATTCAAATAGGTTTTGAGGGATTAACCCCAAATATGAATACTTGAGCATGTGATATTCATCTTAGAAGATTGCTCTTAATGCTTGTATAGGAGTAGCTAATCTATACATGATGACATTGGATATTATCCTTGGATCTATCTTCTTTGAACTTAGGAATTTGTTGGAAACAAGCGACAGCTGATTTGGCAAAATCCTTAAGCGAATTGTTATCAACCTCGCACTTAAAGCTTACTAGAGGCACATCGATCGATACTCCTATAGAGTCATCGATTGATTGACGCGAGGCGTTGTCGATCGATACGTTCGACAGCAGGTCGATCGACGGCTTCCTATGTTTCACCAATGGGAGTCTATAATATCATGCAAGCATATCACATAGGCATTCATACTATTATAATTCTCATAACATGAATAGTAATCCTAAGTCTAACGCCTTCACCATATCTGTTAAACACCCAAATCAATCACTTGAGTAATTGTCTTACTCACAGTTCTAAGTTTATTTGTTATTTACTGCTTTGAAATCTTTGACCTAACTTTCTTATAATAAGATATAGTGTGTTCCCTACCTCCCTGTGGATTCGATCCCTAAGTACTACAACTTGACCTCCTTTGATAAGAGTAAGGTTGTTCTAGGGTAATTTGAGCAAGCATCATCGTCCTAATATTTTCGCCTAAAATTTTATTTTTCCACTTAAATAATTTAAACCAGATGACTTACTTGTAAGTCGTCTAGAAAATCTTCTATTTTAGTTTTCCGCTAAAAATATTTTAGTTTCCCGCTAAAATTATTAAAGTCTTCTGGACGACTTACAAGTAAGTCGTCTGAATCGAAAATATTTAACCTAATTGAATTTTTTGTCTCCCTATATAAAGAAAAATCTAGACGTTTTCTCTCCTCCTCTCAAATGGCTGAAACAAAAATGTAATGTTCATCATTCTAAAACTCTCCAACCTCTATCAAATCTCTTTGAACTTATAAACACCAAATTTAATATCAATTTATTGTTTTTGTCTCATGTCTTTCTCACTAATTTATCTTGTTTTTGTAGGTTTTTCATCACATGGTTCTCATCTTCAACTCATTTAAAGGTAGATCTATTAATTTTAGATATGTATTTTGGTGCGTTCTATAAAGGTAGATTTATCTAATCTTTCACTCATTTTCTCTGTTTTTAAGCAATTTGAACGTTTTTGGATATGCAGATTTTTCAAATCTAGATTTGGATAAGCAGGTTTTTCAGATCTGGAAGACTTCTGGGTCGACTTACATGTTAGTCGTCTAAAATATAATGCGCTAGACGACTTCCAGGAAGTCTTCCCTTCCAGACTACTTACCTGTTAGTCGTCTAAACTTCCTGTAAGTTGTCTGGACTTCCTGAAAGTCTTCTCACAGAGTCTTCTCCCATGTCTCTCCTTTTCATAACAGATCTGAACGTTTTGGTAAGTTTTTATGTTTGATTTTTCTTCATTTGGTAGCTTTCTATTGCATAAAGATCTTACCTTTTTCCCAAAATAAAATTCTCCAAACCCACTCTAATCTCTTTGACTTGAAAACACCAAACGTTATATGAATTTATCAGTTTTGTCTCATATCTTTCTCACTAATCTATTTTTTTTTTTTTTTGCAGGTTTTTAATCAGATGGTTCTCGTCTTTCACTTGGATATGTACGTTGTGTGTTCTATAAAAGTATATCTATCTAATCTTCCACTCATTTTCTCTATTTTTAAGCCATTTGAACGTTTTTTGATATGCAGATTTTCCAGATATGGGTTTGATATGCAGGTTTTTTAGATCTGGAAGACTTCTGGGACGACTTACCTGTTAGTCGTCTAAAATATAAAGCGTTAGACGACTTTCAGGAAGTCTTCCAGACGACTTACCTGTTAGTCGTCTGCACTTCCTAGAAGTCTTCTGACGAAGTCTTCTTCCATATCAAAGGGAGTCCAAGCTTGTATTTATAGAGGAATGATCTATAATAGTTTTGTTTGTGGTCTGTTTTGTGATTTGCATGTGTACTTCTTTAGTTGTGATTTTTTTTTTTAAAAATCAGTAATAATTTTTCCCAAGATGTAATATATGTGCTAACAATGTGTTTACATATTTACAAATCAATGAAATAATAGACTTCAATAGCAGTTTTTTCAGATTTGGATCTCCTATATGCAATAATAAACTCCAATGGCCTTCTTTTCCTCCAAGCATTTTGACCTTTCTTCCAACTCATAACAATAATCATCATTGGTGTCTATAACAATAATATTTAAGAGACGGAAACAAACGAAAGTAACTAGTCAAAGCATATCACATGTTTTACAAGTTTGTGTTGAAAAACTTAGTCAAATTTAGTAAAACTAAGGGAGAAAATATATTTTGAAAATACGAGTTTTACATATCTTGAAGTTACTTAACACTCTTAAAAATAAAAATTATTAGAAGACTTAAAAACTATCATAGAAGACTTCCACGCTAGTTTAATTGACATGAATGTCGGTAACCTCATAAATATCACCAATTAAGTTATTAATTTCATTTAGTAGCTCTAATATTCACTAATATACATGAATTAACAAAAAAAATATTAAAAAGTCTTTATAGGTTTAGAGAAAATGAAAGTTTATTAAACATTGATGCAAACGACTTCCACGGAGGTCGTCTGGACGACTTACATGTAAGTCATCTATTTATGTTAGTTTTTCAATTGATCTTTAACCTAGACGACTTACATGTAAGTCGTCTAGGGAAAACGAGTTAGTTTTGCATTTGACCGGAATGTGTCAGAAATTTGACTTTTCCTGGATGACTTACACGTAAGTCGTCCAGTAGAAAATGAAAAATTAATATTTATTTTTTTCTAGACGACTTACATGGAAGTCGTCTCAGGTTAGTTTTGCAATTGAAATATTAAACAAATTTTTTTTTCTAAACGACTTACACGTTAGTCGCCCGTCCGACGACTTACACGTTAGTCGCCCGTCCGACGACTTACACGGAAGTCGTCCAATATAAGCAAGGTTTGACCAGAATCTCGGAATAAAATCATGGACGACTTCCATGTAAGTCGTCGGGCGGACGACTTACGTGTAAGTCGTCTATAAATTTTTTTTTTAATATTTCAATTGCAAAACTAATATGAGACGACTTCCATGTAATTCGTCTAGAAAAAACAAAGTATTAATTTTTAAATTTTCTACTGGACGACTTACACGTAAGTCGTCTAGGAAAAGTTAAATTTCTGACACATTCCGGTCAAATGCGAAACTAACCTGTGTCTAGACGACTTACGCGTAAGTCTTCTCGAGTTTTTTTTTATCAAGCAAAGTTGGACGACTTACATGTAAGTCGTCTAGAAAAAAAATTAAAAGTCAATTGCAAAACTAACCTCTGCATTGACCAGACGACTTCCAGGTAAGTCGTCTACAACCAGACGACCAGACGACTTACCTGGAAGTCGTCTGGACGAATAGATTTGGAAAAAATCTCGATTTCATAGTTTCAACCGACTTACCTGGAAGTCGTCTGGACGAACAGATTTGGAAAAAATCTCGATTTCATAGTTTCAACCAGTGAGATAACTTGTTTAGCACACAGAAGTCTTCTCCAAGCATCCATAATCTAACACAAAAATGACCCACCAAGAATCGTAAGCTTCAATGGCTTTATGAACCATAAAAAATTTTAGAATCAAAATCTTGGTTTTTTGGATGAATATGGAGAGAAAGTGCAAGAGATGTTGTTTTTAGTTCATAAGAATTGAGAAAGAAGAAGTGTAAATCGATTTTTAGGTGCATTAAGAGTTTCAAATTAGTTGTTCATGGTGGTTGGTGTATTGAAGGCAATGACAATCTTGTAAATACTTGAAGAAGATGAGGTCGAGAGAGTAAAAATACCATTTTCGAAAGAAAAAATAATGGCATTTTCGTGAATAATATGAACTTGTGAGGTAGATAGGGCAAAAACAAAAATCAAAATAAAAAAGAGAGGTTAATTTTGTGCTTGACTTTGAGTTGTAAGTCAATTTTGCAAAAAGCCCAATATACTTTCCATAGAAACCTCATGAAAAATGCATGGATATTGGTATTTCATGAGAAAATATACTTTCTATAGAACCTCATGAAAACTTTCATAATTAAGAAATACACAGATTTGAAATAAAACACACACAGATTTGGCTGATAAATGTGCATCTATGTGTAGATCTCTTACTCTTTTCAGAATATTATTCTTCATGCACATATCTGGAAACAAATCATATGATGACCAATCATAGAAAGAAGAAAAAATAAACATTTTCAGTCATTACAGTTGGCCAGACCTAATGATTCTTATCCCGAATGCAACTTATAATTTTCCGTATTGGTAAGGCCACCGTTTAAGGGATCTGTTTCATCATACTTTTTTTTCTTTGATTATAAACTGTTCAAGTACTCTCGATGCAATGGAACGTATGTTTTTAGACATCTCACTATACAGAAAAATCAATTCCATAGGGGTTCAGGCTTTTAAGAAGAAAGTGAATTTGCAGAGATTATATACAACGTGTCTAAGATGTTATCATGCTCATTGTTTGTTGAGTGCCTGTATGTATCTGCGGAGATGTCGAGTGATGGTTGTAAGACATACTTCAATCAAAACTATATCATACTGAAAACGACTTAAGACATAATAACTCATTCAAAATGACCAAAGGCGCGTTCACTATATATAATGAATTGAGCTACGTTCGAGACTCTATATCCATCAGGAATCAAGAATGAAACAAGTCGGAGTACAATAGCTGGTTCCAGCTATCCGGAACCCCAGCAAGACACCAGTGGCTACAATCCGGGGTTGTGTGACCACCGAATCCATAGACCGAAGGATGTCCATCTTTCCTTAATTGAGACATTAATGTCACGTCCATTAACCGTGCCGGGTTCTTCATGGTCTTGATTACTTTCTCCACCACCAACTCCGCCGGGTGCGGCCCTGCCGGATAGTTTGATCCCATAACCGGCTTTGTTTCTCCAATGCAGCTGCCGTTACCACCTTGCTTCGACCAATCCTTTGACCTGTAATATCAGCAATGTAAATAATCTAATTTCAAACTATTTCAAAGTCTTTATCAAAATAGTTATGTGACATCCTAAAAAGGTATATTTATGTAACCACGCAATTTCTAAGAAAAACATTGTCTAGAATTATAATCTTATATCCAAAAGTCTTCAGTCTTTATAGTTGATGTCAGCATCATCGTTGATGATTTCCAGTATATATATATATACACATATATATCTATATGGAGTTTTAAAAAAAAGGGAGCTATATGAAAAAGGAACTTACTGGGCATGGTCAGGAGAGACACCTTGGAAAAAGACTTCAGTTTTAGAATGATCAATGTTTCGATCAATCCACATAGCCCAAGTCCTAATAGCTTTCTCGTACGCCACTAATCGGTCCATGTCTCTAACTGTTACATTTCCATACTCAATTGCGTCCCATCTGTATTCCCAAATAATTACATTAGTATTATACTAATCTCTAGATCCTAGAAAATATACAAAATGTTTGAGAAATGAAAGATTACGGTTGTTTACGGCCGGTGTGAAGCCACCAATGCCAAGAGTTGAAGACCAATACGTCTGCGGTTTTCCACAGCGAACCGGTCGAGATCGAGTCGAGCTTCATAACTCGCTTTGGTGGAGCTCCGACTATATCCACCAGAAACGCGTTTCTTGAGAACATAATCGTTGCATTGTAAGCCTGTATTTGCATGCAATTTATACACAAACAGAACCAGAATTAATCTAAACCAGACTGAACCGGACCGATTCCTTGTGAGCAAAAAAAAAGATAATGTAATGGAGTTGGAACGTTACGGGAAAGGAGAAGACGGATAGGCCAGAAGGGGAACGAGAAATGGTGAATTTAGCTTTTGGTGCGGCGTTGTGGAGCAAACACGTGAGAGACTGCCATTGGTTTAGACTCAATGAGTCTCCTACAAACATGAGTTTCTTCCCTTTCAATCTTTCCAGAAAATCTAAGCCGTTGAATCTGCACGTCAAGATACACGTTCATCAAAATAATTAAATTTTACTCGACTTTTAAATTTTTATGAACGATCATAAAAAGAAAAAAAAAACACTATTTATTTTGTCCTCTTACGGTTGATTAGCCTTACGCGTTAATTTATCGTTCTGATTGTTTTGGATTAATGTGCTTATAACATATTTTACATTATAAAAAGTACGTTACTATCAGATGCATGGAATTCTATTGTTAATGAAAGTAATTAATCTACCATTGCAACTTGATAATAGGTGCGTCTTTGATTCTGCTTAATTCTAGACATATATACACCTAGAAATATGCATGTGATACATCCTAAATAACATTATATATGATAATGCATCATACTTTGAAGTTTCGAAAAAAAAAATATGAATCCCCTCAAGAAATAATAAAGGCAATTTGAGAATCAAGAAAGTTTCCGAAACAATACTAATGGTTCCGCAAATCGTTACATGTTTAAAAGCTCACTAGATTTATGTAGCGATAACGTTTTGAAAGCACAAAGAAGATGAGTTATAACCTTGGGATATTGCAACCGGATGGCTGCCAACGATACTTGAGGTAATCTCTGTCAGGGCGACCATTGGACTTGCAGTTAAATTGTCTCTCGATGAAAGGGCAAGAGTTGGAATCATATAGAGGGTAAGCATTGTCGTAGACCCAACTTCCTCTATAAATATTACAAGAACTTTTGTTAGATGATAATGAATCATTAGCAATAGCACTTTCTAATTGGTTCAATGCCACCAGCATCATTAACATGACTGCTACTACTCCGGACGAAGCAGCACCTCTCATCATTGCAAAACTCACAGAGGTTATCAATGTTTTGGGTTGTTGAGGAGGAAGAATTGTGTGATTCTAATTAGATATTTTGTTTTTCTTGGTTGCAATGGTTCTTTTATACATCAGAATTCGGTGTGACATATATAGAGGTATATATATAATTGGGGACTAGGATTTTGTTCTTGAAATATAAATATTTTCTATATCTCTTTCCTTAAATGATATGTTAATTTAAGGAAATGAATTAAAGTATTAAACCACTTCCCACTTTATGTTGGATTTAGTCTTGGAGACTTGGAGGTCTTAAATAACGTATATGGAAGTTATATATATTGTCTACTAATATATAGCAGTTTTCTTTTTCAACTATATGGAAATTGATATGATCTTTATATACTACTATTTCTGTTTCATTATGTAATTGATGTTTTAAGTTTAATTTTCCATGCATCTTAAAAAACGTTTAAGTATCTATGAAGAAGTGAAAAATATAAGTTTCATAACAGAAATCAAAGAAAAGCATTCATATTACATCTTAACTAGGTGTTTTCCTGCACCATGTGGAATAATAAAATTTTAAACTTAAATTATATTTAAAAATAAAATTTTATTATTATTTTAGATTTTATTATTTTTTTATCAATATTTTAATATAAATTTTGATTTAATTGAACATAAAATTAAGATAAAAACAAAATTATTTATTTTAAATTATATTTAAGAATGTATATGTATATATTTAAAATTATAATCTTAGATAGATTTTTATCCATTTCTTTTGGATAAAATGGATTAAATCAACTTGAATAAAATTAATAAAAAATTGATATAAAAGTTTTATAATTATCAAAAGTAAAACTAAAAAGTGTTTCTAAAATTTTTAGATATACAAAATAAACGAGTAATATTACGTATTAATTTTTTTAAAAAAAAATTGTGAAACAATCTGAATTTTTTTTAGTAGTAACATTTTACAATTATAAAAATAGAAATAAAAAATATTCTGAAATCTGTAAAATATTATTATATTATTTAATATCATATTTGAATATATTTACTTTAATGATGTATAATTTACTATCATATTCTATACAGTTTAACAAAAATATAAATTAACATTAAATATAATTGAACACTTCACATTTAAACATAAGCTGCTATTTTATCATTTATTGTATGACATATCACATTTATTTAGTGAAAGTAACTGTAGAGAAGACAAGTGTCAAAATCACTTTGCAAATATTGTCTAAAATATTTTTATTTACAACCTTTGAATTATTAATTATGTTTATATAAATTTCTGAAACTATAATAAAATCGTAGCTATAGAAATCCTGTTGCTAAATCTTTATTTTTAACATGTAAGGAAACAAATATAGTTGTAGAAATATTTTTATTTTTGTTAAATTTTTACAGCTGCAAATTTACAACATATAAAAGTACAAAAATATGTGTATAGTCCAAATCCCTTACATATTATTTGTGAATCATGAGAACATTTTAGATATAACACGCCGTTACTAGAATGCTTCTCAAAATATGTAGAGAAATATATTGTTCCTTCTAAACATTTATTAAACTAAAAAAAACAAAGCACATTAATTAACAAATTAATTTTCTCAGTTTAACATAATTTAACTAAAACAAACAAAACTAAAAAGTTTATTAAAATTTATACATTGAAATATATTTGTATATATATATTTATTTAAAGTTAGATGATAATAGATATATTTAAATAAATAATCATAACATATAATAATTATTTTTTATATAAAATTTAATTTTAACTATTAAAATTTAAATAAAATTAAATTGAAATAGTTAAACAAAATAAAAATAAATAAAACTACAAAAATATGTTTATAATATTTTCCAGATTTTTGAAGTTCAACTTGAAAATAATAAGGGGAAATTTTACAAATACACTTTGTTTGGTACACTTTTTCAACTTTACCATTACTATGTGGACATTTTCATATATACACAATTCATTAATGACCAAATGACAAAAATAACCCTTACCTTATCTCTCTCAATTATCGATTCTCTTTCTCTCTCTCTCTCTCTCGCGAACCTTCTCTGTCGAGATCCTCCATCAAGCTCCGCCGTCAAGATTTCATCAAGTTTCATCGTCTTCTTCATCTAGCCTCGCCGTCGACGTCTTTATCCAGCCTCGTTGTTGTCGTCTTCATCAAGCCTCGCCGCCGTCGTCTTCGTCGAGATCCATCATCGTCTCCGTCAAAACCTCGACAATGTCAACTTCTGAACGAGGTTCACAACTGGTATGTCTATAATTTCTGTATTTTTTTTATTTGATTAGATTAATTCTGGGAAAATTTTGATTTTCTGCTTTGTCTTATTGAAGAATCGAACAACACTGCTTTAGAATTCTCATATGAAAATGTCGATCTAAGAGAACACAATTTATGTAGTGAACATTGAGTATTTGAAAACTTAAATCTGGTTTTCAATTCAAGTCATTTTAGGAATTTCTTCTTTCTGTTATCCAAAAATAAGATAAGGTTGATTTGAACTTGTCATCTGAATCGTTTCGGTTAAGAGAGAGATTTTCAAATGGTGAAAACTGCATATAAAGAAATTATAACCCCTTATAAATATGATATTGACGATTTATAAGGTTTTATAAAGTAGTTTCTAAACAAGAGTTTCATCATGTATGTGTATAAAACTTGTGATATTGTGGAAATACATGAACACTGTGCTTGGATAAAGTATATATAGATCATGATTAGAAAGTTCATATCATCTTTTTGGATCCTCTGCATCCATCGGCATCCTCTGCTCGGGACTCCCAAGGTCGGAACGAGAGAGAAGGCTGGGAAGGAGTAGCCTGGTTAGAGGACGAGGAGGGGGTATTGGGGTCAAAACGGCGCCGTTCCATCTCCTTTTGTGTTAAAGTCTGCGCCTTTGGATTTTGATCAGTGTACCCCGGCAAAGCAGAGGAGGGTTGGGGCGGTGGCGTCTCCGATTACGAACGGGAGGTCGCCGGCGAAGCAGAGGAGGTTTATAGACTTCGCTCGTTTTCTGCTTGGATCATGATTTAGTTTGGTGGATTGGAAGTATTCGGCGGAGCAGTTCGTGAAGAAGTTCCCAGAGAAAGTGTTCGTGCACCGTGAGTGTTCTGTAACCTATTAGGGATGAACATATGATGACGAAAGTTGTTGACTTTAAAAAAATTTGATACAGGTAGTGAGAGTAATAGTTCTACTTTTACGTTTGATGGTGTGGATATGATGGGTGAAAGGCTAGCTAATGAGGTGTGTTTCTCTTCTCTGCAACTTGAGTAAGCTTATTTTCTTGGTGATTGATGTTGATATCTATGTTTTGAAATATTTTTTTGCAGGTTTTTTCTGTTGTTAAGAACTGAGGGGGTGGGTTAAAGAAGATCTCCTTTGTGGCTCATTTGTTAGGAGGTCTAGTTGCAAGATACGCTGTAGGGAAGCTGTATGAACAGCAGCTTGTTATAAAAGTTGTATAGGTTTAGAAAGCCTCAGCATGCGTCAAGTTCTTTGTCTGATGTATACTATTAATAAGGGTTTATAAAAATTTTATGAAAGCTTATATTCAATTTATAAGGGGTATTATAAGAGTTGTATAGGTTTATAAATCAACTAAAAGAGTCTAACCATTTAGAAAGCCTTATAAAATAATTTATAATGGTTTGTGTGATAATTTATAAGGATTTATAAGGGTATGTAAATAATGATTTATAAGGGTATGTAAATAATTTATAAGGGTTCATAAAAATAATAAAGTTTATACACCATAATCAAGGATTATAAAACAATTTATAAAGATATGTAAAATTTCTGAAGCGGTGGAGCCTTGCTTGCTGTCAGCATGTGCCTCAGAATCTGCCACGTATCATCATCTCTTTACAAAGCTTCCACGTGTTCTTTAATTTTATGAAATTAATCTTCTGTATCAAAGTGTTGACAAAAAGTGTCTATAATTTTCTTATAAATGTTTATAAATGTTTGTAAATTATTTATAAGAAATAAAAGACTAATTGTAATGGTTTATAAAACAATTAATAAGACTTTATAAGAGTTTATAAAATCCGTCTATAAGGTTTTCTAAATAAATTATTAAAGTATAATTCATTTATAAGAGTTTATAAAACCAGTCTATAAGGCTTTATAAGGATTATAAATAATTTATAAATGTTTATATATCATTTTAAAAGATTTAGAAATCATTTATAAACCTTTATCAATAGTTTATAAAGTTTATACACCATTATAAAGGATTATAAAATAATTTATAAAGGTATGTAAAATTTCTGAAGCGGTGGAGCCTTGCTTGCTGTCCGCATGTGCCTTAGAATCTGCCACATATCATCATCTCTTTACAAAGCCTGCACGTGTTCTTTAGTTTTATGAATTTAATCTTCTGTATCAAAGTGTTGACAAAAATTTAAATTACCCAAAATCTCTTGCATATGTGTAGTTCCAAGCTATTTTTTACTTGCAATCAAACTCGTTTACAGTTAGTTACACAATACATATACAACAAAAAGAGAGAGAGGGAAATTGGCAGAAACATTATAATTGTTTATAAATCATTTTATAAAGTTCTATAAATTATTTATAAGGGTTTATAAAAATAATTTATAAAGTTTATACACCATTATAAAGGATTATAAAACAATTTATAAAGGTATGTAAAATTTCTGAAGCGGTGGAGCCTTGCTTGCTGTCCGCATGTGCCTCAGAATCTGCCACGTATCATCATCTCTTTACAAAGCATGCACGTCTTCTTTAGTTTTATGAATTTAATCTTCCTTATATAATTATTTATAAAGTAGTATTTGAATAATATATATAAAGGTTTATAAAGCATAAAAGAATATCTTTGGTTAGACAATTTATAAGGATTTATAAAGGTAAAATAAATAAGTCAGAAGAACTCTAAATCATTTAAAAAGTTTAAAACCATTTAGAAAGTCTAATAAAAGAATTTATAAGGGTTTGTAAAATATTTTATAAGGGGGTTTAAGGATATATACATAATTTATAAGAGTTTATAAAACATTCATAAAGTTTATGAAAACAATTTATAGAATTTATACACCAATTTATGAGGAGTTTATAAGTGTTTATAAAACAGAAAAGAATATATCTGCTTAGACAATTTGTAAGGGCTTATAAAGGTAAAATAAATCAGTTAGAAGATTCTAAGTCATTTAAAAAGTTTATAACCATTTAGAAAGTCTAATAAAAGAATTTATAAGGATTTGTCAATATTGGAGAGAGAGGGAAATTGGCACAAACATTATAATTGTTTATAAATCATTTTATAAAACATTCCTACAATACTGAACTTTTCTCAGATGAGTCCATTGTTAAGAAGTCAACTCTGCAACTTTTATAAAACTTTATAAATCCGCAATTCTTTGATAGCACAAACCACGTTCTTGTTCAGAATCTCTCTTGCTCCTTCAAACAGCTCACAACCTCTTCGATCTTCAAAATCTGAATGCAAATCAGTCATATAAAATTCCATCTTGTTTCTTCAAACACATCAATTAGATTTGGGGCTTCACATAGATTCAATTAAACGAATTTATTCAGTTGAACTCAGAATTCAAATCAACTTACACAAACTATCTCTGAGTTTGTCGATCGTGTTCATTGGAGCTTGTCGGTGTGAGCGTCGTTAATCTCGTTGAATTTTGTCAGAGTAATTGGATTTGGTCACCAGAGCGTCGTTGGTTTCGTCGGATAATCACCATCGATTATCTGGTACCTTTCAAACTTTCATCGACTTTATTCGTTTGAACTCCTCCTCGTCAGATCTCGCCGTAGATTCGTTGGATCTCGCCGTAATTTCGTCGGATCTCGCCGTAACTTCGCCGGATCTCGCCGGACAACTCTTCAGCGTCGCCCAATCTCGTCGGAGAACTCGTCACCGCCGGAATTCGTCAACATCGATTTGAATCTGAGATGATGAGTTTAAATTGATCGTGAGATATAGGAGAAGAAGATAATAGTTTTAGGCTTAATTAGTTAGGGGTATAAAGGTATTTTGCCAATTAAAATTTTAATGGTAAAGTTGATTAATGTAGAAATGAAAAGTGGTATCATGAATTTGGTATATTTGGCAATTTCTCAAATAATAATGTCCAAATGTAAATTATTATTTTTTAAATTAAAATATTACATTTAAAATTAATATTTATGCGGATGTCGCATGAAAACTTCTAGTTTAATTGTATCCATCATAGTAATGGTTTCTCAATTATTCAATATTTATTTATTATTTTGTTATTTCATAGTATGTAAAATAACGTAAAATAGGTAATAGTACATAAAAATAATTTATATATACAATGTTTATTGTACGCAAGACATGAATCTTAAACTACTTTACATTATATAATTTACAACTACGATCCAACCAATACACTTAATACTGACATATTTTAATATCACTGATCCAATTCTAGTAAATCGAATATGAAAGATACAAATGTACTTACTATGTGACCATTACAAAAGTCCCATTATAAATTTGGCTATTTCTTTTTCTTCATATTATACTATAAGGTGTGGAACGTTTGACTTCACTTAACACAAGTTTGGTGTTCTTATATATTTAATTTCCATTTTCATTTAAATATTTAAACATAATTAGTTTTTAGTTTGTTTATAATATGATTTACATCTTTAAATATCAATGGACTTTACGAGTTTTAGGTCAGACCGGATTGAATCATCTCGGGATACCCCTAGATACATTTGCTATATGAAACTAAGTCAAATTGTGCTTAGACATCCACACGGATATGTGCCTTTGTTTTCAGAACATTTAAATTAGGTCCGGGCATTTTAACCTGGACCCGAAAACCCGACCCGGAACCAACCCGAAAATACCCGACCCGAAACCGAACCGAAAATTTACAAGTACATATTGGGTCCAAAAATTTTCTATCCGAATGGACCCGGACCCGAAAAGAACCGACCCGAATAGACCCGGACCCGAAAAGAACCCGACCCGATAAAACCGATTCAAACCCGACTTAAAAACTTTAAAATATCTTTTTATTAACAATCTTTGTCATTATTTTGTAACATTTCTAAGTAACATGAAGTTTGAAATATAAAATATAGAATTAAAAATGTTCTATTTTAACTATTAATAGTTTATTTTAAGTTATTTGGTAAAATTTTAGATATATATGATAAATTTTGACTAAATTTGATGGAATTTAAAAATTTCATTTCCTTTTTATATCCTAAATACCAGAACCCGACCCGGATCCGATCCGAATTCGAAAATTACGGGTATTTTAATTATAGATCCGAACCGACCCGGATCCGACAAGACCCGATCTGAAACCGACCCTAAAAATTATGGATATCTAAATGGGTCTAAATTTCCAAGACCCGAAAGGCCCGGATCCGATAAGACCCGAGGACCCAGATGTCCAGACCTAATTTAAATGCCCCCAAAGAAAAATTTAGTTATACATTACCTCTCTTTTTAAAGATTAGTCTGGATCCTTTGATAAAACTGAGATACTTCTTAATCGAAAAAAAAAATTTTGAATGATCATATTTTACAATCACAACACGATGAGCAAAGTCTTCCAGGCTTGCACCAACGTCCACCCACCGTCCAATTCCCATTCCTATATGGATCAAAGTCTTCTTTGCTTGTATGATCACCTATCTCTATATGGGATCATAGTCTTCTTTGCTTGTATGAGCACCTATCCCCTTATCTCTACTTATTAACGAATGTGTTGCATGCGAGTTTTCTTTTGTTTTATGTAATCCATAAACTTATTTCAGATAACAGATGCGTTATTTATTCCATGATAGATGCATCATCCACGAGACGATATAACCCCAAAACATGCCAATATCATCATATCAAATGAGAGGGTTCATATGAAGTCCAAAACACAATCAGAGAAAACATGATAAATATTTCAAATATAGATAAGAAAAGAAGAGATACATGTTTTGATTTCAAACACGACGACCACCACCACCCCTAAGAGCAAGAACCAGATGAAGAACAGAGCCACCCTCTATGTTATAATCTTTGGCCGTTTTGTCATCAGCAAGCTGCTTTCCCGCATAGATAAGCCTGCAAAACAAACTCTTAAAGAGTTAACACATGAAAACAACAACAACATATTGCAATTAAAGAAAGTGATTTTTAATTAAAGACCTTTGTTGGACGGGAGGGATGCCTTCTTTCTCCTCGACACGTTCCTTGATACGATCGATGGTGTCTGTTGGTTCGATATCAATCTCGATCTCTTTGCCGGTGAGAGTCTTGACCTTGATCATGGTACCACCACGGAGCCTCAAGACGAGATGAAGAGTAGACTCTTTCTGGATGTTGTAATCGGCTAGGGTTCTGCCGTCTTCGAGCTGCTTACCGGCGAAGATGAGCCTTTGTTGGTCTGGTGGTATACCTTCTTTGTCCTGTTTTCAAAAGTTATATATATACAGAGTTCAGCTTCAATACAATAAACAGTACTTAGTGGTTTTAGTTCTCAAGCAATTCAAAATCAAACAACTCAACAGATCGATTCGCGAAACCAAGCTCCGTAATTGAAACGAAGTAGAGAAGGAGAAGAGAAAGAAGCCCTAATTGAAACCTGGATTTTGGCTTTGACATTGTCGATGGTGTCGCTGCTCTCAACCTCTAGGGTTATCGTTTTTCCGGTGAGGGTTTTCACGAAGATCTGCATCTCTCTCTCTCTCTTTGCCCTGAGTGTTATACAATTATTCGTCTCCTCTTTTAGTCTAAGTTTATCTCTCGAGCGGCTCTGCGTGGGTGATCGTGTATGTATGTTTTACATATATATATATACATTCACTTGGTCGGTCTCCGGTTAAGCGTTAAGGCTACGCCAAGCCTTTTGTTATTCTGACTTTGTAGTAGGCCCAGTTTTGTTAATTAATTAATTTTATTTATCAGCTTTCTTTCCACCTTCTGCCTCGCAAGTCATATAACGCCACAGTACAAGATTGTCAAAATCGGAAACCATTCGAATCCACTGTCAATATATAAAACCTGGTTGTACAGCCCTCAGGTGCGTGCAAGTTTAACGACCCAATAGAGAGATTTTCATGAGAAAAATATCATCATTTTGCTGGGAAATATATGTTAGGGGATAGTTGCTTGCAAAAGATCATAAAAAAAAACAAAAAAAAAAAACAAATCACTCCACATGAAAATATAATATGTAAACGTAGGAAGAAAGAATCATACATCGCCTCATCTTAAAAGAATCTTACCCGCACACATGCATCATTTCTCACCACTATACTAACTCCATGGAATCTTTTGGCCCCCAATACCATCATCTTCCCCATAAATATTTCTTCTCCTTACATATGTATGTATATGTGAAAAGGTACTTAACTACTATCACTAAACATTAATAGATGACTCCCCAAGCGCTTAAGACCTCTTCTACATATGTTCGAGTGAGCCACCCTTCAGCCTCTCCATTCGTGCCTGCAGACCCGACAATGCTTTCTCATCCATTGGCAGAACCACTTGCTCTGCTCCCATTTGGCTCGGTGGAATGTTCTGTTCGTCCATTGGCACGTTGTTATCGCTTGTTGGCATCACCGGTTTGCTTACTGTTGACTCTACTACGCTTCCTGATGTAGCCAGTTGCATGGTCCTCATCCTTTCCCTGATAGCGTCTAGCGTCCCAGGATTTATATTACTGCCTCGGATCTCGTCAGTGTATGAATCAGATCTAGGGTTCATCAGAGGCTTTACGTCCAAGGAAGGGATGTCGGGAGATGGAAGGGCTAAGGATGAAGGGGGAGGAGTCGACAACGGTAGGCTTGAAGGCGTCCTTCCCGCAGCTGCATTCTTCTCCACCTACAAAAACCGAATTCAAATCTCCAATACAAAAAAAAAAGCACTCGAGCTTATGCTTGTCTAAGCTATTGGGAGATGTGTTACAGACCTGAGCCAAACCGTCTCTGATATAAGTACGAAATGCTTCGCTTGCATTTTGAAGTTGGGAAAAGATATCAACCTACAAGGAATTGACATGAGTTCGCATCTATGAAATTCGTGTGTTGATGAACAGAACATACATTTGAAATGGAAGGCCATATACATTACCTTTGGATATGACTTAGTGATGTGGTAGAGATCGTAAAGACCAATGGTGGAAGTTTGTTTATCACCAATTTTCTTGAAAATCGCCCCAAGCTCTTGCTTCAATTGAACATCAGCGGAGTTAGCAGGAGGTGAGGGATTGTTAGCTGTTGAATCTGTCCAATGGTTTTGGCCCACAGGTCCTGTTGACGTTAACATTCTTGCTGCAGCTAAGGTCTGTACGCAAAAAAAAAAATAATAATAAAGCATTTAATTAGTTACTATTGATGCCATCTGAATTTTTCTGAAACCAGATAACCATGTCAAGCACATTTACCAACAACTCTCAACAGGAATCTAAAGGCTGAGAGTTTACCTCAAGGTTCAGATCGATATAAGCGAGAATGATGGGTTGTGGCCTCATGTCAATAGGGATAAGAGACAAGTGACCCTTAATTGCAGCTCCCCGGAGCTTAACAAGTTCATGTAGAACAGTTTTCACCATCCTCAGAGGTTTATCATCTGCTCCAGCTCTTCTCATTGGATCAACAGAGAAATAAAAATGAGTTGATAAGGTTGTGTAAAAATCCTTCACATAATAATCAGACTAAGATTTGCAAAAAAATTAAGAGTGCATTTAAGAAGATGTACCTCCTACGTATCTCTTCCATTCCCAACTCTTGCAGATATACATGGATGCTCTGAAGAAGTCGATCAAGTTCAACTTCATATATGGTGCTTTGGAGAAGCTGAACATAGACGAGCAATTATCAGATATTATAATATCAAACTATATGATGCATATCTTTGGCCGATTGCTTTGGAACCATCTAATTTCAGACTAGGGAAGGAAAATGTTGCAACAACGATTGTCCTAAAATACCTTTCATGGAAATTTTACCTTTGTAAGTTTGATTAGGCATTTAACTACCAAATCAGAGAATTTCTGATTCCGGACAGCATAAATTTCAGCCGTCGCAGGTGAAGGCCATCTAGATGGATCTAGAGGACGAAGCAAGCTAATAAGGACGACAAACGATGACGTCCGATCTGCATTATCCTGAAATTAATAGTAAAAATAGAACATCAGAAAACTTCATAGCACAGATGAAGAAATCCCTTAGGAGGAATATCTAACCAGGATTTTAAGCATCAAAACATTCAGAGCTTTCAGAAGTTGGCTGCCATCTTCCATGCGTGGAACTCTTTCATCCAGAAGCCAAAGTAAGAGCTCTGTTATAAGGCTTTCTAGAGTCCCTTCTTTGACTGCATGCGCAAGTTTTTTATTTTGGAATGTCTGTAGCAATACATGTGAGTAGTGAGCTTCATAAACAGACGTCAGTGGCTAGACAGCTAATGAAGAAGAGCAGCATCACTAAAAAGAAATCAATTCACTAGCTGTTACCTGCATAAGTGTGTTCAAAACATATTTGCAAGACCTCGATGAAGCTCCCATTAAGGTGACATCAAATGTCTTGGCAACCTAGCAGAAAAATAAATATGTATGAATGGTAATCATTCTGCATGACAAAAGTGTAAAAGAAAGTTTATCAGACCAACCTTATTTGCTAAGCATGAAACGAGCCCATCTGCATCCTTCACAAGTTCATCAATTGCACTCTCTTCGGGATCATTAGAAGCCTGTGCCAACTCATGACACACAACTTTCATCCCTTCAACCGACTGCCACAAAGAAAAAATAAAATAAAAAGACCAAACCAACACTTCCACTTTACATATGCATCACCTAAGGTTTCAAAAGACAAAACTGTGGGTGACAAGTATCAGTCAACCTCCCATTAGAACCATATCAAACATATCTGCTATAATGGTAAAAAACAAAAATTCCCTAAAACTGAAAAGATATTCCATAACAAACCAATAATTGATACTAAGATCAGGCCAGACACGCTATATACCTGCTCTGGAGAGCCAAACATAATGATGCCCAAAGCCTCATTCCAGTCTACCGGTCCATTAACTCCAGCGATTGTCCGAGGTACTGGGTTCCTCTCCGGAATTTGTTCAGAAATACCATAGTTTTGCCTAGGCAGGCAAAAGATTGAGTTAAGTTTACGAACAACAAATATCTATATATGTTGAAATAACTTTCAGATACCAGTTGAAAGAATTACCTTGGAAACAAAGGAGTAGTGACTGTTTGAGAAAGGTCACCACTTTGTTCTGCCACTTCAGGTCTGGAAACAAACAGAAAATCATAAATAATAGAGAAACTAAACACTTCGTGACATGCTTTCTGTACCTGACAACTAAAACACACAAAACATTGAAATACTTTTGTGAGCCTAAATGCATATATATAGAATTTGTTTATAGCCTCCAGTTTCAGCTTATCGCTAATGATGGGTACGTATAAGTTGACAAGACAGCCTTAATCCTGGAAAGACAATGCAATGCAAGGTTGCACTAAAACTTCAACAAATTTACCCATTATCTCTAACTGAACGCCTTAGTGCTGCTCGTGCGTCCCCAGGTCTCCCTTCTCTTCTTTTCTCCATTTCTTTGACCTGATGCAGAAAAACGATGAAAACAAAACTCACAAACAAAACACTGAAGCAGACAAAAAAGTTAACATTTGAGGCTTACTTTCCACTTAAACCTATCATCAAGCATACTCTTTTGAGCATCTGTAAGCTTCCCAACATATCGCCAGATATCATCACCTACAACAAGAAGCCAAACAATGAGAAATCAGTGCAAAAATAATTCTCACAAGGGCATGGGCAAAATTCTCAGAATCATGATTTTCATTTCAGATGTTTAAGAAATATACACGAACAAAAAAAACAGAGTATGAGAATATGTAAAATTTTACACTAATCATTGTGAGACATGACATATTCTGGAAAAAAAAAAAAATACACCATAGCTTCTAAAATACTCATGAATTTCATGCCCTACCAAGAATCTTATAACCCGTAGCTATTGTGTTCAAAGCAGCTTTTCTAAGTTCACCATCTCTTTCTGCTGTCAAGCTTGCAACCATATTCAAGTACTTCAGTAGTCCACTTATCTGCTCACGAAAACAAATTAGAATTCAAACAGAAGAAGAGATGTCAAATAATTTGTCAAGTCTCGCTACTACCTCAGTTCCACAAGTCTCGAGTAGATATCCGATGAGATCAGTACACTCTATCCTTGTACGGTTGTTTTTGGAACGTAAACCTTCCAAAATATAGGGATATGTCTTTGCTACAGAATATGCCTGGATAATCTGCTTCATCAGCTCACGCATTTTTTCTCTTACTTTTTCAATGTTATGCCCCAACTGCACCAAACCACCAAGGACAGAATTAAATATAAAGACACTGAAGCACAAAAGACAAGAAAAAGGAAATGGATTATAATAAACTGGCCAACACCAATAGAAACTAGCTTAATATCAGATGCCTAACCTTTTCCACCAAACAAGGAAGAAATATAGCAGCTTCTGCTTCTGTCAAACAGTATTCCTCATCCTTCAATGTGTTGAAAAGTTCTGGAAGAAACTCAAGAACCTATTCTTACCCAGAGTAAATGTAATTCCATTAGTAATGCATTAAAAACAGTGACAAATGGAAACTAGCATAACAAAAGAAACTATTACAAATTACCTTTAGCAGACAAGTTGTGTTGGATTTACATAATTGCAACACAAACCACCGAAGAAGTACATCTAGTACTTCTATAATATCCTTCGAAAGAGATGGAAGCGCCTGCAGTGAGAGGGAAAAAACAAACATTAATGAAAGTTAATTAATAAAATCTATCAGATGAATAAGACCCAAGATATCTGCATTCAGCTACCTTCTGTAGAATGTCCAGCCCATCTACTTGTTTCTTAAAGTCTGGACTCATCAATCGTTTCTGCAAGTCTTCCCTAAAATATTTCATCATATCATTCTGCACCAACCACCCAACATTAGTTATAACATGATCGTAAGGCAGAAGTCAATTAATTCCTCTGGAAAACAGACCTCAAGATCCTGAATCTGTTCTGGCCGCAGCTCCTCAAATTTAATTCTACGAACCACCACCCTCTCCCTGTCCTCCTGCAGAACAAACACACAAAAATCAATCTTTTATCATCCTAAATAATACCTGTGGAAATATCTTAAACCGTTGGAAAACTCATTCCACCTTATTAGAATCCTTAGTATTTAGCAAAGACTGTGACTGGATAGCTATATCGTGGACAGACGTAATTTGATCTGGCCTTGAGCCTTTTCCTGGTAAGGCTCTCTTCAGAAACACAAAAACTAGTCAGTTACGAGTTTAATACAGAAAAATATGTTAGAAGACAGAAACTTACAGATCTGCTTCCTTGCTTCAAGGTACCATTAGAAGTCGATTTTGTAACCTTGGAAACACCTTTCGATACTGGCCCCGCCATTGCTTTTGATGATTCAAATGGTTCTGAAAACAACATCGTTAGAATGAACAGAAACTAGAACGACGAGGAGAAAACATGTTGACTTGACAACAGGTCATGGAGAAGTACCTTGAACAAATCCTGGTCTTACTTTTTCAAGCACAAGCGCTAGTGCTGGGCCTTGAATATTTTTTATATTCTTTTCAATCTGAGAAAAATGCACAGAACTAATCAGCGCTCTGGGCTATGAATAGAATGTTAATCCAAATATGCTTACCGTTTCTTGTCCACTGACTCTTAAGATCTCAGAAATGCATCCTTCGGCTGCTTTTCGCACGTCTGCGGATTTGTCCTGGAACGATTCATACAAGCATAACAGATTGAAATTATTACAAAAAGAAGTAAAACTGGTTAAAGCTGCTAAGGAGTTATGACAGTGGATGAGTCACCGTCATTGCGATGCTTGCAGGTTTCAGTAAATGTATGGCATCCACAAAGTCACTTAGTCCAGCAAGTTGTTTTGTCAACCAATCAAAAAGATCTTTACGTCCTTCTGCTCCCATTTTCCCATCTGTTAGTGCTATTACAATGTAAGGAATCTGCATTAACAGAACAAAATTTTGTAAGTTGACGAAATTATATTTACAAGCAGAATACATGCCTAAGGAAAGATGATCGCAAACCATTTTGTCGAGATGCACAGCACCAAGCCACAAATCCAGTGCAGCCAAGGTGCATTCCCTCATGTGCTTCTTGTTGTCACCGAGACATTTCAAGACATCTGATAGAATTCCCTGAAACAGATCGCTCAAATATTTGGTAAAGCTGGTAGGCAAGTGCTATATTACAGGGTATAAAATATTTTCAATGCTTGACATATCACCAACCTTGCTCGCCTTCTCGACAGTTGGTCCCATAGCTGATGCAACACCTCCAATGGTAGTCAATGTTTGCATAACAAGATTTTTGTTACTATCCAACAATCGTCCTCGTAGACCACCAAATAATTCTCCTGTTGAACGTGACATAAGAATGGTATCGACAACAAGAATTCATGACTAATTTTGGAGTGACAAAAAACAACAAAGATAATGCGGAAAAAATCTCGACTTCATACCAGTTCCAGTTGGCTGGATCCGTTTATTCGCCTCTTCCAGAATTTTATTAACAGCTTCGATTGACTCCAAACGCATCTACAGAAGTTTAAAATACTCATTTTCGGATCTAACGTTTAAAATAAATTTCCACAAAAGAATTGTTAGGTAGGTACAAAAAGAAAATTCCAATTTTATAAACAGCTTCGATTGACTCCAAACGCATCTACAGAAGTTTAAAATACTCATTTTCGGATCTAACGTTTAAAATAAATTTCCACAAAAGAATTGTTAGGTAGGTACTAAAAGAAAATTCCAATTCGTAGCTCACCTTCCAATCAGGACTCTCAAAGCCCTTAAGAAGTTCAGGGGTAATCTTGCTACTGATATCTTCTCTAGGTAAACTATCCAGCCCTCCACCAGAGGTTGATGTTGAAACTGACGTCTTAACAACTCTTTTTGGAGCCACAGTTCCCTGATGAACAGAATATAAGAACAGCACGAAAAACAAGAACTCGAACAATCAAGGCAATCCACACAAATGTACCTCAAAAGGGTTTTTCTCATACTCAGTGTCAAGTGCACTGATTAATGCAGGTTTGACATCATTAAGAAACCCTTTAATGTCTGCATACAGAAAAACACAGTTAATTTTGGTTATTAGGAGATGTTCTTATATCAAACACGATACAAAATAAAAGCAACTTAAAGGGATTTGTAGCTACCTGGACCAACAAACTTGTGTAAAGCACCCAAAAGTTTGATTGTAGCATTTCTGGTGGCAGCTGCACTAGATTGCAACCCAACATCCTTACAAAAATCTATCAAGTCCTGTCAAATAGACAAAAAAAAAAACTCATTTGTCAAGAATGAAAATAAACTAGATACTGCAGTTTAACTAATTCAGAAATTGGGAGCTAGCAACTTCAAGTTAGAAAAAACTCAAAACCTTAAGTTTCAGAAGTGAGACGCCAAAGTCATCAACTGCCGAAACCATCCATAACAAGCCTTCACTAAGAACCTTGGGGTTCTTGTGCCCGTTCATGATTTTGTAAAGCTACAAGTAAAATCCCATAATTATCATTCTGATCTAATTAATCTGGAAGCCATAGAACATTGATGAAAGCAGCACCTACCCTCTCAAAAACAAATCCAGGACCAACTGCTTCGCAGAAAGCAGTAAGACACTTCATAGCAGAGGCTCGTGTCTTTATATCTGCAACTCGTTCACTAGCGCCTGTGAATAAGTAGAGAAAACTCAGGTAAATTAGCTACCAACTAATACTTTAGAAAATAACAGAACTGCTGTCAGAGTATAGCAATCATCAAATGAAAGGAGCTTTTTCGTCATATGACACTTACCCGTAATGCAAAGTACGACACATTTCTTAGGAAACTTTGCCGCAGTCGAAGATATGTAACTAATAATTTCAATAACCTGTTGTTGAACCTGCATTTCAAAGTAATATGCTCATGTGTACTGCTCAGAATTAGTTTAGGGGAACAATTCTAAGACGTACAAATAAAAAGATTTTAGATGGAGTTGAAAGTACACCTGCACATTTTTATCATTCCAACCAGGAACTGCACATAACAAGCGAACCAAGATTTCCACCGACTTGTCTAGTTCTTGAAGTCCTTCGATTTCTTCTTTCAGAGACAAAGTTGCTGCGCGGCAAAGTTATGAAAAAAATCACCAAACTGGCAATACTTGAAACCAAAAAAACGATTTATCTTATGTGTAGTAAAAACGAGATTAACCACTCCAGCAAAACTCAAAAAATAAAAACATAGAAACCAATAAAAGAGTCCTCTAGACATTCAACAAACCTTCAAGTCTTTCTTTCCATACAGAGCTCTTTAACTGAGAAATAGTTTCTGTTTTCACAAGAGAACCTAATCTGTTTTCAATTTCTTCAAGACCCATCTCAGCAGGCTAAAATTGAAAAGAAGAATTAGATGTTAGCACCATAAAAGTATGATCAAAGGATAGAGTCACTGTCATAACAGGTTTTATAAAGAAGAATCTAATTTTATAAGTATACTAATTTATACCTCCACATCTTCAGGTGGTTCAGCAGATTTTGAACTTTCATTCCGTACAGCAGCATCTTTTTTGCTTCCACCTGCTTTGGCAGTCCCGGCCTTCTTGCTCGCAGGCTACAAAAATCAGCATTTAATCGGAGCACATGTAATTAGACAACTAAATCCCTTGTCATATGTTGTTGACCAGGTGGTAACTTTCAAGTCATGGTTGAATTGAGGAAAAGAAAAGTATTGTAAGTAACTGAAACCCCCAGAAAATTGCAGGGTGAAACAATAACAGCAAAAAAAAGGGTAAGAAGGGACTCACAGCAGACGGGGTAGGTCTTTTCCCACTCAACATGCTAGCTGCTGATTTCCTTACAATGGGTGCTTCTGAATTCTGCATAATTTTTTAAGTGGCATAACTATTATGTGGAGAGTCAATAGAATTGGCTAAAAATAACTACTACGTGAACGGAAATAAGACAAACTCATCTCCGGAAAAAGAGATGGCATTTAATACTAACTGTGTCAAACATCCCAACTTTCAACAGCCGAGATGGCTTACCCTTCTCCCATCAAAAGGAAAAAATAGAACGTATTTACAGAACTAAGTACGAAGTGAAACTGGAGATCTGGATAGGAACTTACCACTGTGGCCGTGCCCCCAACTGAAGACTGAACTGTCACTTTTATAAGAAAACAACACCCAATTAGAATGGGAAGTAAACCACATACAAAACCTGATGTTCAGCTTAACAGCTGTGTGGAATAGAGATCTACATACCTGAGCTTGTACCAGCTGATTCACCACCAGAGCTTGCAATCATTTCTGAAAGTTTCTTTCTTCTAACATCATCAAGTTTTTCCAACGACCTTTCCAAAGGTCTCATACCTACAGACTGACATAGCCCAAAAGATAATAAACATATAAGGAATAGGAAGACGTGAAGTACAGGAGTCATTTAACCACATATTCTAACATTTTGACCACTGATGATAAAGAGAATAGATTGCTGTTCAGCATAATATTATATTTATACCTTCGCTATTGCAGCCAAAGCCGAAAATGCTGCATCCCTCACATCAGGAGTTCCATCATTGAGACACTACATCATTCCAAATTCCAGGCATTCAGTAAAGTATAAGTTCAGATAATATATATTATTTTTCGACGTAGAAGTGGTACAGCGATCAAAATTTAGCCCCGCTAACACCAACTAATACAATACTGCAACCTTTCTCACGTTATATGTCCTCTAATCACTAGGCTGTGGCATATAACTATGCTTGCATAATTGAACAACTTTTTGCTATTATCTAACAGTACCATCTCTAGGCACAAAAATACTAACCTCCATACATAATGGGACATATTCTTTGTGCGCCTTTAGAATAAGAGCCTTGTTACTTGTTTCAAGGCAGAATGTCAACCAGTTTAAAGTTAAAGAACGCACAAGCGGTACTTTATTTTTCACTGCCGTCTTTACATCTGCAAAGGAGAGCAAAGTTGATTGAAAAACAGATGAAAATTAGACACGTTTAAGCAAATCGGTCGCCAAACGTCTAAATAACGATGAAAGTATCTGAAAATAAGATAATCATAAGCAAATCAATAGAGCTTCATAAAGTAATCCAAGATAAAAATGACCCTTGCCTTCTATAATGTCAACAAGGCTCAAACACCCAGCTTTGTACATTGCTTGTAACGTTTGTGTAAGTGCCTCTGCGACCGTTGGCTTTTTCTCTTTCAATTTTTCCTGTTTAAGAACAAAAAGCCACCAAGTTTTAGATCAAATGTTGGACTAAAACCCAGTCAGGTTCCTAAGCCCATTATTATTATCTGACAAAGGAATATTTATACTCCAAAGACTGAATCAATCTTCCTGTGATAATAATTTTGGATACACGATTCTACAACACTCACAAGTAAAACAGGTAGCATGAACCGTGAACTAGCGGAGAAATGTGTTCTTAATCCACGTGCAAGATTTCCAATGGCCTGAATAGCTTCCACTGCAACGGCTAAGTTCACATCGGTGATAAGCTGCGATTGGAGTCAATTACAAATACTATCAAATCGCATGTATAAACAGGTAAGCAGTTATAAATCTCGAAATACAGCGGCATCTACATACTAAAACTGTGATCAGCAAACATTTTGCAAATTTGAAGGTTTAAATAAAACGCATGAACTTCAAACTACAGAGTAATCAATAAGCAGATATGTTTGCAAAATGCATCACCACCAATCAGACAATAGTGCAAGGGAGCTAAAATATACAAAGTATTATAATATAAAAATAACAAAAAATGGCGCCTAAAGTTCTTGTGGAAAGCTAACTACCTTCTTTAAGGTCCGACAAATTTCTGAAAAATCACCAGGAGCTATCTTTTTCGTCGAAGCAAGCTTTGTTAGCTCTGCAACAGCCTCCTTGCGTTCTAACCACTTTGTAGCTTTCTAAAAGAGAGGAAAACTTAGTAAATGGGCAGTAAGTAGTGCTCATAGAAATGAAGCATAAAATATGACAATATAGCATTAAGAATCCACAAACTCACCACTCCCTCCCAGAACCCAGACTTTTCCAAAGGAGTCAAAATATCCACAGGATCCATAAGATCATACTCATCTATTTCCTGAGGCGCTGATAGTAATGGGTCGATAAACAAGAATTAACGTAAGCAGCTTTCTCAAAATTACTTAATGAAAAAACAATTCATTGAAGTACAAGCTACTTACCATCAGCAACAGGTTCTTCAGTGGGTCCATTACCCACCACATCAGAACTAGCTTCTGCCTCTGGCTCTTTGTCTTGCTCAGATCTTAAAATCCAAATACATAATTATTTTAATTGCAGCTTTTCAAAGATCATGCTAGTAGTTTTTTGAACTTACAAAATTCAAGAGGCGAACAAAGTGATCATGAATCGATTAAGACTCCTCATGTATAAAAATTTAATTATCCAGAAACTTTACAAAGCAAATTGAAAACATTCACAAATCATAAGCTGCAAAAAGATAAAACTGGATCTAGTATGTGGTAGTTAAGACAATGGATAAAATAACAATTTCTGTAGTATGTGGTAGTTACCTTATCTTTCGAGAAGGCTTAGCACCCCCTGAGACATTGGCAAGCTCAGCCTCCAGCTCTTTTTTCTTACATAATAACAATAAAATCGAATATTAGCGCTACAGCACAAGAGAACAAAGGAAGATTTTACAAAGATTTTAGTTTACAAATATTTTTTGCATAACTCTAAGAAGGCAATCTCAAGAAAAAATTTCAATCATGAACAGATTTTCAGCCAAGGGTGTTGTTCTGATTTGTAAACTATCTTCTATATGTTATGACTAGAAACTCATATTTCAATGTCCAACTCCACAAACAAAAGCAATTTTAATCCCGTTCATATCATTTTGGCGAAATGGCTAGCTGCAAACATACAGATCATCATAAATCTTACCATTGTATCCCTCATTTTCTCAAACAAAATAGATTTTACAGGGTCTTTTCCAATCCAACGGCATAGCTCAATAGTCACCCCTTTGGCAGATGCACGGACATTCTGATCTTGATGATCGAAAAGTTCAGGAAGCATCTTTAAAATCCTTTTGGGTGGAATACTCTTCGATCCAAACTCACTAAGAAAAAATAACTAGTGTGTTATTTCAGATCAAAGATATAAAGAACCAGTGCAGAAAACTAACTAGGACTTCAAAACAGACCTGAGAGCTAGAAACATAACGTCTACTGCAGGTACCACAGCCTTTGCAACTTTATTCTTTATAGCTTTCTCCAATGTATCCTACAATCATGCCAAATATGTTAACTTGTATACGGACGATGTTCTCCTGATACGACACAACTCCCAGAAAATATCTTCTTGACATTTGCAAAAATCAAAATGAACGACTGAAACAATGCATAATAAGTGGAGTTTTCGTCTTAACCGGGATCTAATACTCGGCCCGTAAATTTAAAACTGCTGAACGATATATTATTTAGAACAGAACACTTTAGTAGGCATCATCAAAACAACAGTGAAGAAGGTATCCAGATCCATTCTTCCTACAGAAAAAGCTACGATTATGGGAGAAATGACCCTAAACAGATCGAAACACTGTAACAGAAACTCAAAACTGGAAAGGCTACTGGAACAGACCACAAAAGATTCCGTTTCTTGACCTTAAATACAGAAAGCTGAAGACAATATGTCAGCCATAATTTTTGAAAATGCTCCTTTCTTATTCCGTCACACTACTGGACACCTAGCACAACACAGAACTTTGGCAACAGAGCCACATGCCATATTATACATCACTCCGTACATGGTTGCATTCTAGGTCATAAAGCACTTTCATTCCTATGTCAGCTCACCTTTCTAGTTTTCCATACACCAGCATCATCAATCTATAGCAGGCAATGCTGTGACTAGATGGTGAACCCCTATGTAACTAGATAGACATTTCAAACTTGCAAGAACGTAGACTGAGTGGCATACCAGAAACACGTCAACAGCTTCTAATTCCACCCAAAGCAAGAAAGCGTCCTGCGCCTTCTGTACAGTCTTGGGCCGACCCGTGAGACATTTAGCCGCAATGGCATCACAAACTTCCTTTGCGTACCTTCAAAACCAGAAACAAGCTAAATATCTACATGCAAATAACCACACCACATACTCTGCCCCTTTTCTACAGCATTAAACAAAATAAACAGAAAGCATACCTCCCCGCGTCTGCGTCGGCTGCCTTCAAAAACGCAATTAATGCATCGAGCGCCTTCTCTTGCACCGGCGCATTAGAATCCGCCACCGTCTTTCTAAACAAATGACCTACAAAAGCAACAACAAATCAGAAATCGAACTCTAGAGAGGTCACATTCTCAGATCCGCGGCGAGATAGACCGCCACCGTCAGATCTGAGCCTCCAAAATCAAAAGCCCTAACAAACAGAAACTCACCGAAATCGCGGAGGCGAGGGTCCTTAGGATCGGTGATTGAATCACAGACGGAAGCTAGGTCGACGTTGGCCTCATTCCTAACTTTCCAGTTCTTGTGCGCGAGGCGATCCTCCCATGGAAGCTTCTTCGCCTCTTTCAATATCTTCTCTTCCTCCGCCATTTTTTTTTCACAAATCAATCAATCAATCTCGGCCGATCTTATCGATCTATGATACCAGGCTTCTTCGTATCGTCTCCCTCAGATTTTTCTCTCTCTATTTTCAATTTTTTTTTTGTTTCTCGTCTAGTTAGTGCCGTCAAGAGAGAGAGAGAGAGATTGAGAGAGAGAGATTGAGAGAGAGAGAGGAATTTTGGTTTCTACGTTTAAATCGGTGGTGTCATTTTTTCTTAAAACATTTCACGCGAGCTGATATTGGAAATGAAACCACGCGCCATTATTTTAAATCTTCTTAACGAATGCTTTCTTTCCACGTGGAAATATGGGCGTTTTAAACTATTTTAGGCAACCAAAACAAAGTTGTCCTATTTTTGCCGCACTAATTTAAAATTTTATATTTGTTACAATAATACACTAACTTATTTTGTTTTTAGCCATAAACAGTGATACATACACTAGCTAGATCAGAAAATCCATTTGTACATATAAGTTGAAGAGGGTCTATTGGTTTATAATCTTGATTAACTTATAATCTAATATGTCTAATGGCTCATTGACTAAAGAGGGTTTATTGCTTTACATATTTTAGAATTTTCAATATGATTATTTGTCAACAGATCATTGATTATTAAATTGTACTAAATAACGTGTTATTATTGACTCAATAATTTATATGTACTAGTAATTATAATAAATGTTGAAAAGTACTTATTAAGAACTTATTAGATTTGTATTTCAAATTCAAAATACAAAGATTCAAAATTTGAGTTACATGTCAATTTAGGAGAAAACTGCTTGGATTACTCTCGGTTGCTAGTTGCTCCCGGAACATTTTTCGAATGGGTTTCTCAGGCCCATATCAATACTTCACGGACCTAACAAGCTCTAGCCCAGTCTCGCATAAAGATTATCCAAAACGACGTAGTATGATCCCTTATACACAGTCGTACGGACTGCGAAATCAATATGGACGGTTGACCTGGACTTAATAGATTTGACCTGCATTTTTTGATAAGCTAAGGAAAAAAAAACTTGCTTTATTTAGTTTTAAGTGTTGCTTTACAGCTCAAGTACGCCTTCTTCTTCCTCTGTCACATTCCTTCTCCATCGTCCTCCTCGCGGATCCATTTTGAGGTTCGTGTATTTTCCATCTCCTTCTCATTTTCATTCCTTCGGGCTTCTTTGGTTCTGATTTATCAACGAATCGTTTTTTCGATTTCGTTTTTAAGATTATTTGTACGGCGGCTTGACTCTTCAGTTCTTCTTGTGTTGTGACTGCATTGATGTCTCGTGATTTCACAGTTAAGATTTTTAGCTGCTCGAGGTCCTCGTTGGTTTACTGGAAGGGAATTTCAATTTCGATATTGGATTTTGGAATTTGGGGGATGGATTTGATCCGACCTCACTGTTCTGGCTGCTGTAAATGTAGATGAGATTCATGCAAAAGTTGTGTGCATCAATGTTGTGGAAAGCTTGATATGTAGTTGAGGATTTAGTAGTACGAGATTGAATCCTGGTTCCGTTACTTCTGGGATCGAGTTTATTCAGAGAACAGTAGTGTATTTTCACATCTTTAGATTTTTAGAGTTGGTGGGTGATTTGGAATGGAGTAAACACTTGGTAGATGGTTGTGTTCATGTCAATAGAAGATTCTGGAATCCGGAAGCTTATGTAGTTCAGTGTAGTTTTGGTATCTCGATTGAGTTTCACTAAGCTGTTTTTTGTTAAACAATCTAATGGTAGAAATTTCTTTTTCTTCACGAGTCTCTCTTTTTGTTTCTTGAAGAATAGACAGGGCATCACCGAGCAGCAGCTTCTGAGTTTAGGCTACGAGGGAAAGATTTTGGAGGCTGTTCTTTCAGATGATTGGCAGTAACTATACTACGCTTGAGCGGTGCCAGGATGGGCATCTGTCTGATGAAGCGCTGCTGCTCAAGGCTTCTTTTGATCTCATTGCTTTGTGCACTAACGAATCAAGATGAAGCGATTAGTCCAGATGGTATTGCCATATTTGTGTTTGAATATTTGTGAACTGTATCCAGTCCGCGTTGGATTTTACATCCTTTTTGTTCATTTCGTTCTCTAGGTGAGGCGCTGCTGAGCTTTAGAAGTGTAGTTTCTAGTTCTGATGGTATCGTTGGTCACTGGAGACCAGAGGATCCTGATCCGTGTAACTGGAAGGGGGTGACCTGTGATGCGATATCAAAAAGAGTTATAGCTTTGTAAGCTTGAAAAATTGTTTGGTTTCAGATCCTTTTTTCTTCAGTATGCATCTTTTGTTGGTTTCTAAAGTTTCTTGTGCGCAGGAGTCTTACTCATCACAAATTAATTGGACCTTTACCTCCTGAGCTTGGAAAGCTGGATCAACTGAGGCTTTTGTATGTACTAACCTTGTTTAAATTTCATTGCTTATTAGAGTATCCTCTCCTGGATAACGTTTTTTCCTTGGTATCACAGAATGCTTCACAACAATAATTTATATGGCTCGATGCCTACATCATTGGGAAATTGCACAGCATTGGAGGAAATGTAAGTGCTTTCCTGAAATAAACATGTTTGCGTTTTCCTACATTTTTCTTGTGAGCGATGATAAACCAATGGGTTTTGTCAGTTAAAGTTTTGCTGGCTTACAAGAACCTGTCTGAAAATTTTTCTTGCAGATACTTGCAGAACAATTTCTTCACTGGCCTAATCCCAAGTGAAATGGGAAACCTGTCAAGGCTTAAAAATCTGTACGCAGTCTTTCTCCTTGGTCTTCTATATAAATTTGTTTTGTTGACCTCTGCTGGATCTGCTATTTGTTATTCCATTAACTACTTTAACAATGTAGTATCTTCTGTAATCATATACTGAACCACAAGAGGTTCTTCTCACCTTAACATAATATTTTTGGAAGTACTTATTCCTTTAGTTGTGGCAAACCTCAGAAAGTACAGGGAATTTAACAGCATCATGGTACTTTTTTAGTGGTTGAAAATCTTGTAGTAACATAATTAATACCCGAAATACCTATTGTGAACTTTGTGATGAATGGAAAACTCTCGAACATGATGATGAGTGTTGTGAATTTATGCTAGGGCTTTACTCGGATCAGATGGACATATTATTTGAATTCTTCTGAATCAATAAACTAACTTTTTCTCTTTTCTGAAGGGACATCTCTAACAACGATCTCACCGGAGCTATCCCTGTTTCACTTGGGCAGTTAGAAAAGCTTACTAATTTGTGAGTGACTACTCTCTAACTTGTGTATCTACTTTTGCAGCCCTCTGTGTATTTTTCGAGTGTCATTGTTGCTAACTAGTTGATTCTTCTTTTGAAGCAATGTCTCAAACAATTTTCTGGTGGGGAAAATACCTTCCTATGGCTTACTCGCCCAATTTTCGAAGGACTCGTAAGTATACTTCATTTTTACGTCTTTCTCCACCAGAGTTTGGTGCTAAATATAGAGAAATCTCTATACTGTTGATCTGGCAAAACAGTTATATTTTCTTGACTCTATGCACCAAAGCATCATGTTGCTAGCTTTGTACTAGTGCGTAGCTGAAAACAACGGAGGAGCGTTGAACTGAATGAATTACTCTTTGCAGCTTCATCGGAAATTTAAAATTGTGTGGAAAACAAATTGATGTGGTGTGCAAAGATGAAAACTCTTCTACTGGTTCTACAGGAGGTAAATCAGCTGTGTTTTAATCAATTTGCTGGTCATGGTATATGGATTAAGCTTAGGTTTTTACTAATCTGTAAAATTCGTTGTGACATGAGTTTGCTTCTTTTTTTTGTCTCCCATACATAGGCCAAGGAGGTAAGACTGGTAAGCTACTTATAAGTGCATCTGCTACTGTGGGTGGGCTGCTCCTAGTGGCGCTCATGTGTTTCTGGGGATGCTTTCTCTATAAAAAGCTTGGTAGAGTTGAGAATACAAGCCTTGCTATAGAGGTCGGTGGAGGTGAGCCATGCCGACTCATTTTGTGGATATCATCTGTCAGAAAACTTGGAATTCAGTTTAAAGTATATCACGCTCAAAACTTGACACCATGCGAGCCCATTTTTTTATCCAGGTGCGTCTATCGTGATGTTCCATGGAGATCTGCCCTATGCTTCCAAAGACATTGTCAAGAAACTGGAAGCTCTTAACGAAGAGCATATAATAGGCTGTGGAGGTTTTGGAACAGTTTACAAGCTGGACATGGAAGATGGCAATGTCTTTGCGCTGAAAAGAATTGTAAAGTTAAATGGAGGGTTCGATAGATTTTTTGAAAGGGAGCTTGAGATTCTGGGAAGCGTCAAACATCGTTACCTCGTGAATCTACGTGGATACTGCAACTCACCCACATCGAAGCTTCTGCTGTATGATTACCTTTCTGGTGGTAGCCTTGACCAAGCTCTTCATGGTAAATCTTCAACTCCTTCTTTAAAGGCTTCCCAAACCAAGAAGTATGATTTCTGTTGAGTGAAAATCTTGGAATGTGCAGAGAGAGGCGAGCAACTGGATTGGGATTCACGAGTAAATATCATAATAGGAGCAGCCAAAGGGTTAGCATACTTGCATCATGATTGTTCTCCTAGGATTATCCACCGTGATATAAAGTCGAGCAACATTTTACTCGACTGTAATCTGGAGGCTCGAGTATCAGATTTTGGGCTTGCCAAGCTGTTAGAAGACGAAGAATCTCATATCACAACCGTTGTTGCAGGCACATTCGGTTACTTGGCTCCAGGTACTCGTTTGGACTAGTAATAATAATAATATGCTTCGTAGCCTTTTAATTGTTACTCTCTGTCATGTGGCCTAATCTGTGAAATCATGATTAGAGTATATGCAAAGCGGTAGAGCGACTGAGAAAACGGATGTTTACAGTTTCGGGGTTTTGATTCTTGAAGTCTTGAGTGGTAAACTTCCCACGGATACTTCCTACATCGAGAAAGGCTATAACGTTGTTGGCTGGGTAAGGATAGTCAGGTCCAGCTTTGCTTACTAAATAATATTTCTGACCACTAAAAGTTGTAATTTGTTATTTTCATAAATCTTGCAGCTAAACTTTTTAATCAGCGAGAACCGTCCACGAGAGATTGTTGATAGAAGCTGTGAAGGAGTAGAGACAGAGAGTCTTGACGGTCTTATATCTATAGCAACAAAGTGTGTGTCTTCAAGTCCAGACGAGCGGCCCACCATGCATAGAGTAGTCCAGTTACTTGAGTCCCAAGTAATGTCTCCTTGCCCTAGCGACTTCTACGATTCCAGCTCCGATTGATAGCATTCATCTTCGGTCCCTCTTCTTATAATTTCTGGTTTTTTGGGATTGGTTAAAAACACTTTCATTTTATCTGAATATGAAATTATAATGTATATAACCATTTGTAGAAACACTTTAATTTTTGTTAGAATCTGAATAAATTTTTGTTTTTTTTTTCCTATATTTTCTCCCATGTTTGTACTTTGGAGCTAGTTTCAGTCACAAACCATGAAAGAGAAACTGTAGAGAGTGGTGTCACATTTATTTAAACTTTGATTATGATTTTATATCTCCATAAAATATTATGCTCACAGCCGTTTACATTCACAAATCAGCAGAGCAATCCATACGTTGAAACGAAACCCTTCTCGCCTCCAAGTCATACCCAACGAGAAAATCCATCTGAGCAAAGTTCCCATAAATAGCAACCTCAGTGGTAGGAATCATACTCAAGCAAACCATGTCTTCACTCACTTTCACAAACGCATTCAACGCACTAAGCCTCACGTCAGCGCCGCTAAAATGCACCGTTATCTCCGGCAAACCGATCTCCGCACTCCCCGACTTGAAACAATGCGACAAAAGCCCCTGCGGATCACTCACACGCTTCGCTCCAGTCACGGACTCCTCCACCGCCGCGCCAAACCTGTCGTAGAAACCAGACTCGAGCAGCGTCAGTGTAGTTCCTGAGTCGATGATGATGTTTCCCTTCGTCGCCGCCGAGGATGCTCCGTCGTCGTTAGGGTAATAGGTCGTGCCCGTGTACGGAATCTTGGTGTTGCCGACGGAGATAGCTTCCAGCGTCAAGTAGTAGTAAGTCTGAGGCTCTTTATCTACCAACAGAGTCGATATCACGCTGCTTGCACCGGAAGGAATCGAGCTGGTTCCTAGGTTTATGACGCTTGTGCCGTTCATGGTAGATGACTTGTGTGACAAGCAATAAGAGAATTTATTAGAAATCGACGAACCGAGCTGAGATATCAGAGATAACTGACCACCACCGAGACCTATGATCCCTGAACCAGTCTCGTCGAAGTTACCACCATTGTTGTAGCCGCAACCGAACACAGTTCCGGGGAAAGAAACAGGGGAGCCTGAAGCAGAACCGATGGAGATCGTCTCCGTAGCAACGTCACCTCTCGTGAATGATCGGTCTCCGTAAGAGTAACGGTACTTACAAACTTCTTTAGCTTCGTCGCATCCACGTTCGTTGGTAGACAGAGCGTTGCAGTTACGTGAGTTACAAGTCTCGCTCTTGTAAGTAGAGGATTTTTTGCTGTCGAAGATTGGACCGTTCTCTTTGTAACATTGTTGACACGGCTTGCACTGGACCCAAGTTAGGTCGCTTCCTGTGTCGGCTATCGCGAGGACGTTCACTGGTGGAGTACCGATGGTGATACTCATGAAGAACTCGCCACCTGCTCCGATTAAACCGGACTGGAGATCGGTTTGGGGTTGGTGGTTGAAGCGGCGAGAACGAGAGATGGAGCGGAGGAAAGCTGCGTTGAGGCGGTCGGTGAGGGTGGTTTGTGGGTTGTAGAGAGGGGATTGAGGAGAGTCACGGTGGATCAGCTCGAGGGTGAAGTGTTTTGGGTTAGTGGATGAAGAGAGAGTCATCGAGAAGAAGAAGAGAGTGACAAGGAGAATAGTGTTTGCCATTTTGATATTCAGAAAGTTTGTGATGGAAAAGAGTGTAGGTGGAGAAGAGTATTTATACACAAAGAAATTGAGAAAACGAAGAGATTGAAACGGTAAGGAGTTATAGCCTACGTGAGCATGAAGTGAACGTCTGAAAGGCAACTTGATTAGCTTTTAATTTTTTCATTAAGGTTGATAATTAACGTGAGATTAGTGGGGATGTGAAGGAATTAGTATCATTGATTTATGAAAACATATCTTAAAAGACCTGGAGATTTAGATATTTTATCATCTTTGAGCATGTATATGAGGTTGACGATATATTTTCCCCATATAGATTAGTTTAATTTTGCATGAAGTTTAGAGTCTAAATATTCATCAAATAACAGTCAATATATATATATATATATCTCCACAAAAATATTTTAATTTAATAATGTTTCATTTACCAACAAAAGATCCGTGCATTACACTAATATATTTCAATTTTATATGTTTCCATTTACCAACTGCTGACCATTTTATGAATGGTAGGAACAATTGGAAAAAACAATCCAAAGAAATTATATGGAGAAGAAAAATGAAGGAGTAATTTTTCTTTATCCAGTTTGATATGAAATATATAAGATAGATGGAAAATAATTAATCAACTAAACAATTGCTAACTTTAACAAAAAAAAAAACTAAACAATCGGATCCTAAACCAAGTTTTGAAATTTTATAGTTTTCATTTTGTGAAGAAATAGAACAAAGTCTAAACTTCATTTAGAACTGATGATATATAATAATGATCAAATATAATATTATGACCACACTATAGCACAAGATATGATAATTTGGTGTTGTAACTTGTAAACATGTTTACAAAGACTCTCCTTGATATACTAGTAGTGTATAATCTCGTTATATAGTCATGATTCATGAAGATAAAATTACACTGTCAATAATATTGTCTGCTTTATACATGATTTGAAAATGGTGTCATGTTAATTCTTAATACATGTACATAATCAAAAAGGAACCCCTCTGAATAAAGGAGAAGCCTCAGACTGTGGAGCACTCTTATATCAAAGAGAAACTACTGCCTTAAGAATCTGTGCTCAGTCCTTGTACCATCATCAGCTTTATTGATATCGTGAATGAGGGAATGCCGTAAGCGAGAGGAGACCAGGAGCCTCTCTGGAGTTCTGAATAGGTCATTAGAGCCAGAGAAGCAGCTTGGTCTTGCAAGTGAACTAGGGTTACTCAGAGCATCTTCTTGCAAGATTTCTCGAATCCTGGAGAGAATGCGAAACGCTAAATTCGCAAGTATACGTGAATATGCCTCAAGAATTGCATGGCCAATATCCTGAAAGCAGAGTGAAAAAAAAGCCTCAAGAACTGAACCAAGTGTTGCAAGTATGAGGCAATTGATATGAAGTTATAGTAACACATCCAGTTATAATAATCTACTCACCTTGGCATACTGAATCTTTGTGGCATCAAGAAATGATTGAGGGAGATTAGAGTATTTGGATTTAATCTGACCATTAAGCCTCTCTGCCCTGTTTATGAGTGACTCAATGCGACTAGTTTCAGACAATGAATCTCTAACTAATGACCACTTACTACTGCTTGTTTGTTCTGTAATCCTCTCTTTCCATGCATAAATAGCTGATTCTAACCTATTTAGTGTCTCTAGAGCTGCATGTTCGGTCCTAAGCCTAAGAGACAAAAAGATTTCATCTACCGAGGTAGACTCTGAAGCCAACATCCTGAACAGTTCATCCCCAAGGCTTGTCTTTCCAGACTGTAAAAAAGACAATGGAAAACAACAAACATATTACATCTTTACATAACAACTTACATAAAAACACCAAGCTTTTTTTTTTACCTTAGGTAACGCATCCTTGATAATGGTAGGTACTGGTATTTCAATAAGCACTTCTTCGTTTATTGACTTTGCAGCTTTAAAGATTTGATAAACAAGATTGCCTTTCTCAAGCAAGTTCTTTCTTACTAAGCTAGAGAGCCCTGGTTTGGGAACTTTAGGCGATGGAAGCCACCATCTTCTACTCTCTCTTGAAATCTTGTTCTTTCCTTCAGCTCTACGACCTACTTCTGAGTACCAAAACTCTGTGTTCACCATAGAGTCCAGTGTCTCCTGTGGTTGCATCAAGTTAGGAGAAAGAACAAAAGAAGTTGAACTTCTGATAAAAGAGAAGGAGTTACCATACTATTAGCATTGAGTCTAGTTTCCTGAGAGCAGGGAGATTCATGTGAATGTCTGCACGGGGTTTAGGAGTCATGATCTGACCAAACAGGAAATCCAGTTCAGGTTCTTTGATTGGAGTGCATATGTTTTTTTAAAACAAGTTAGCTATGTACCTCAAGTGATGTTCCGTTTTCGCCATCTAGCTTAGATGGGACTAGCTCAATCATGTGATTACATGGAGAGAGTAACCAATCCATTTCTCTTCTCCACCTCTGCTTATTGTCTTCAGACAAAGGTTCCAACTTCCATAGCTCACCGAATACTGAGGCTGCAAATCCAATAGTTAACAAACAAGTAATGATACCATACATAGCATTCATTTTTGAAAAAAAATTTAAAACATACTGGCAAGATGAGTTATTGAGTTTGATAAAGCCAAAGCGGTTTGCACACCCTTGCATCCTCCAGTGACATCTTCACCCAGTAATAGCTTCGAAAACTTCTCCTTCATAGCTTCCACGTCAGAAGAGCAGCGTGTATAACCATGTCTCTCCTCCTTAGAGTAGAAATGTTTAGGACTTCTCTCATAGTCCCACTCATTAGAAATGTGTTTACCATTCTTCTTAGGTAACCATTTTGAAGAAAATGACTCAGATGTATCTTTGCTTGATGAGCAGCTTGAAAATGCATCATCATCCAATGAATCAGTCAAGCACTCGTCTTCTCTGCTTCTTCCACTTTTTTCTTGTAGAGATTGATTGTTGTTGATGCAAGTTTCTAAGCCATCATATGACATCATTCCTGAAAATATTGAGATCTACAAAGTTTAGCATAAGCTCTATGCTCTTTCAAATACTGAAACATAAATATAGTTAATGATCAGGACTCAAACTCACACCTATGTTGAGCCCCCTAAGCTATAATTTGCAGATATAAAACAAATGTCAGAAAAAGTATACAAGCTTCTTCTGGTATATTGCATCTTAAAAGCCATATTAATTTTATAAAAATATCAGAAAGTGGACCACAATAGAAAAAAATATATATCATTAAGGAATAATGTTATCACCAAAGAGGAGGACCACGAAGACACTGCACGTCACACAATCCTCTTCTTGTCTCTTTTACCAAGTGAGGATGAAAGAAAAAGACTTAACAATTAGATTTGTATATATGCAGATTAAGGTCGCTACCATAGAAGGAAAATAACAATGACAGAAACCAACAAAAGTCGCTGTGTTCCTCGAATCTGTAACTTTCCCATAAATTAAGCAAAAAAAAAAGGCTAAAATGTCACGAAAGGATATATATTAAAAATGAGATAGCCACTCCATGTGCTGGCGCTTTGAATTGGACCCACCATGAAGTCTGATCAAGTGCTACTATATAGCATTTTCTCAAACCTTCACGACACTGTGACATATTGTTTATTGATCAAGTACCAACAATCTGTTTTAGGAATATATTTTTTACTCACAGACCAAAGTCAAAACTGAATCAGTGGACCATTGGCTTACTGGTCATACAACATGGGTGGCTAGCCCTCTACAAAATTTCAAAACTGGTCAATCAGTGATTCAGTGGACCTTCGGCTTACTGATCTTAGACCATGGGTGTCTAGCACCTTTACAAATCTATGGCTGTTAGATTCTCAATATTGCCATGATTGTTAAAATGGGCTTTCGTGACTGACTATCATTTATAGAAATACCCATCATAATTGGCCGATCTCTCTCTCTCTGAGTTTTTCGGATCACTTTCTTTCCTTCTATTGAGACAAAATACTTTTATTCACACAACTACTTTTCAATCTTGTGACAGCCTATTTGTTAAAATTATTGTAGGGATGTTAATTATCCCCGCGTTTTTAAAACGCAAATATTTTTTAACAAATCTAATGTTTGATACATATGATAATATCATATAATTTTATTGCTATATATTTATATTAAATATAAAAATTATATATAAGATACTATTTAATTTTATTTTCCAACCCGTAATACAAAATCTCCTATTGAATTGTTAATAAATCTATGTATTCTATTTCAAATAAAAATATGATAGACTTTTATTATAAAATCTATTTAATGTCAATTTATTGATTTAACATCTAATTTATTTGTCTATAATTTATATGATTTTTTATAATGATTATTTTCATATATATGTAAAAAATTATAATTTGTTAATTTAATTTAATTCATATTAAATGAAAATAGTTTTGGTATTTAAACCTGCAAAAAGTTTAAATTTTAAATTATTTAAGCATTTTACCAATTTTTAATTTATTAAATAATTTGTTTTTGATTAATAAGAAAGTTACTAAAATGACACTTAATATTTTAATTATTTGGACATAAATTTAATTATTATATTGTTTGAAAATATGATTAAGTAGTATAATGCTATTTTACATAATTACTCTAAAATAAATTTTTGTGTTTTATCAATTACATAAATACACATGAAAAAACGTTAGGTCTAAAACAATGTTTTTGGGTTGAATAAAATAGATGTACTGATTTGAACTCCATTTCACAAACTATTATTTTAAGATATTTAATTTCGTTCGAGAACTTTTTAGCCACAAATGTTATTTTAACTACTGAACTCTTCGTCCGGCTCTAGAATTGTTTAGTGAGTATATTTCTACAAAGATCCAAACCAACATGATGGGTAAAACCATCTCTTACTTGAACCCTTAACACTAGGTAAATCAGTCACGCTATTTGATTCAAGGACCACTAGCGTATGAATGGCCAATAATCTCAAGGTAAAAATGCTGATTTAAGCATTCAATATCGGGGCGTTTTCAGAAAATATATTCTTCTCTTTTTTAACTTGTTTTCAGAAAATATCACATTGATGTTCTAAATATACCATGTCTTCTTTTTATTTACAAGAGAATTTATCTAATGAACGGACCAACGGTACCTGATTTCCTTAAACATAAAGAATATGATCCCACACAATTTCTTTTATAGAAATATGTGACTGTGAGAGTACCCCAGCTTTCGAGAAAAAGGGAACGAATATAAATTTTGTTATCCTCATTTAATTTCCATATACTGTCAAATACAGTTATGGTTTGATTACAAAACTCAAAACGAAAAATAATAATTACTGTCTGAGTTTGCAAGATTCGGAGTACAGAAAGGCCGGCTCAACTATATTATAGATCCAGGGGCAAATTTTAAATTATGCCCTCTAACACTTCATAACATTTTTTGAAGAAAATTATGTCCTCTAAACCCATAAAACATGCAATTTATAAAATAATTACTACAATCAAAATATAAAACAGTAATGTTTACAACTAACAAATATAAATAAAATAAATTTCTTACAAATTCTGTTTTATAAATGTAAACAGAAAATTTAAATGTAAGTTCATAAATTTAATTTTATTTTTGGAAACAACTTCTTTTTTTTTATCAAAGAAAAAAAAGAAACAACCACTTTAGGAAACAAAAAAAAGATAACTAGAAAACAAATTTATAAACAATGAACATAAAAATAGTATACACGTTGGGTAATTTTTAGAATTTGGCTTCTAACCAAATTTTAAACTTTCTACGATTAAAATGGGCCTTATTTTATTTAATTTTTTTCATTAATTAACTATAAGTAATATTCCAAATTCAAATATAAATAAAAAATTGTAAAAATGCCTAACATTGAAAAAAAAATTGGACCCCTTTTTCATTGGACCCTGCGGCTGTGCACCTATTGCCCCTCCCACTTAGCCGGCACTGAGTACAGAAATTAAAGTAGACTTTTAGTGAAACATACGTGAAATCGAATATATGATCGATATGTAGCTAGTTAAAAAAAAGTATTGCGACTTAACTTTTATGCGAGGGTTCCTTTGAATAGACCATTTGAGGTATAGGGTTTCCTTAACCGAAAAAGAATTAATCTTAGTGATGGTGACTGCTAAGTGCTAATAATTCTTTTTCTATTCTGACTGGCTGGAATTCAAAGTTCGCATGATGTTTTTTATTTAATATATGCTGATATATAATCAATCCACTTTTAATTTATTTGTTTTCGCCTTTTTCTTTTCATACTACAAAAGCTAACCATTTTCAAATCTCGAAGTGAAGTATAGCCTATGTAGAACTCTATGCATCTTTGATTAAAAAAACCAGTGATTCTCGGAAAATTACCTTTTCGAATATTTGCGGTGAAAATGATATATTAATAACATGGACTTAATCCGATGTTGTATACAACATTTAGATAAATAAGTTTCTACGCCGAATTATTACATGTTTATTGTTTACAAAAAAAAAAATTATTACATGTTTATTTGTTTTGGCAATGTTGTGAAAAGGAATAGGAGTGGACTTTCACACATTATCAAAAAAAAACATGTCCAAAGAATTCGGAGCAGTCACTATCATTGATGTTTGTAACACTTAAAGACTACAAACATGCATGTAAAAAAAGTATTTCATTTCTGAAATCTTAAAAATTCATGTATGATGAAAACTGTGAATCTGGATTGTTATACTACATGCCATAATTTGCTACTTCTACAATTATGAAAATATGCTGATTTTTTTTTTCAATATACAATACTTGTTAACCAAAAAAGCATGCAAAAGTTGAATAATACCTAATTTTTATGAAATTTTAAAAACTCTATTATCCATGCTACACGTTTAGATCTCCCAAATGTGATTTTAAATATCGAATACAAGAACAAATAGCTTCAATATTATTTTAAAGGTTTTTAGTGGTTTAAATTCTCAATTATTTTTAGATCGGATAGAAAACTTCCAACTAAAATTTTATGTTTTTAAACCCTCAAAGGTTAGATAAGTAAAAAACTGTGTTGTTTCTAATCCTAATTTTTTTTTCTCTTGTTCATTTACTTAACATTTCAAAATTCACCTTTTTTACACAAGTTGATCTAGCATGTGTCCACCTCCTATAGAAACAACATAATTTTTGAAAAGGAAGAAAAACCCTATTTTTTATTTTGGGGATGAATCGTGATTGTCCCTACCTATTGATAAAGGTGGTTTTAAGCGTCTCTTGTCTGACTAAATGAAACGCCGTGTTTCAATTTAATAGTCCCCGTTCAGGAAAAAAAACTTTGTTTACGGAGGGTTAAAAAAATTTTAGTTAGAGGTTTTCTATCTCATGAAAAATAGTTGAGAGTTTAAATCATTAAAATATCCATTGATTGTAAACATTTTGTGTCATTTATGTGATTATATGAAACGCCGCGTGTCAATTTAACGGATCTCCATTAAAAAGACGATTTTGTTAACGGGGTTAACAGCATTAACGGTTTGATAGTTGAGGGGCTAAAAAACTAAAATTTTAGTTGAGAGTTTCATCCAATCTAAAAATAGTTGGGGGTTTAAATCATCAAAACCCTATTTTAACAAGTAATAATTGTGTTTAAGTTTAATTTTCTGTTTGTTTCTTTTTCTTATAAGTGCACTGTACATTACAATGAAATACCCAAAAAGTTTCAACATGAACGCCTTTTATCAAAAAAAAAATTGTGTTTAAGCTTGTAAATTATATTTAAATTCATAAAATATAGCAAATAGTAAAAATATATAGAGAGAACGTAGAATTCTTTTGGTCAAAAACCGTAGAATTCTGTAGCAAAATGCTTTAATCAGACTAAGTTGAACGGCGAAATAAATAATTAAATTGATTGGATAGTTTTTTGGTCTATGATATTTAGTAGTATAGGGTTGTCTTATCAAAGAACGATGCCTGCGTTTCTTTTATGAATGGCTTAGAAAAGATGCGATCAAGGAGCATAGAACTTTCCATTTTTGGAAAATATTCGACGGCGAGCACTCTTTCTCTTTTATATTTCCAGCCAAAAGTAAAGCGTGCAAAGTATAATACGCTGGACAATTAATGTTCCATGTATTAATACAGATTATCAGTTTAACTCAATACAATTATACGTACGGCTTAAGAAAATGTTTATTAATGCAAAACTAGTTGATTTTCCCGTGATCATGCACGGATATAAATATTTATAAAGTAAATATATTATAATAATTTATTTATTTATTTTTAATTTTAAATTGATTTATGATTTGTATACACTATTATATTAATAATATTATATTACTTTAATTAGACATATAATTTTATATATGTTATATTTAGTCAATTTTGTTGTTTTATAGTCGATTTAGTTATCATTTAGGTATACTGGATTGTATCTATTTTTATGAATTCAACTATGATATTTTTGTTTTAAATATATTAAAATTATGATTAATTTTTTATTTATTTACGTTAGTTGTTGTCTTAGATATGCACATATATTTGACGAAGATTAGGTATAACTTAAGATATATTGTGCTTAGACTGAAATAAAAAATAAACTAAAGTGTCTGATTCCAAAGTTCATAAATTAATATAACGATAATATTCTACAGTCTCATGCATCTATATAAATTTTACAAAAGAACTAAATTGTAACAGTTGGTTAATATTTTATTTTCATTTGTTAATATGTTTTGAGTTATCCTATAATTTAAATTTATAAAATAAAATTATCATTATAAAATTATATATTCTTATTGTAGTTAAATCTATGTTTTGGATTAGTCCAGTCACTCATGTTGTGAGTATATTGAGTTACATATATTTTTTTCAAATTCAAATTGAAGAATAATTACTTTTTATTATTATTAAGTAAAACCAAATTAACTTTATTTATTTTTTAAATGGTGCATGTATTTTTCACAATACTTATCAAATTATATGTTTTAAAAAAAAAACATTTTATAAAAACATATTAAAAAATAAAGTGATGATCAATGGGAAGTTACATACATAAGTAACTAATACATTTTTTGGAAACTCATGAACACATATCAATATTTACAAAAATTAAAATATTTTATAAATTCTAAATAATTTAATGTCTTAGGTTTATTAAATGATAAACTCAAATTTATTTTAAATAATCTTAAAAATGAGAATTCATATTTGCTTTGGTATTTTGATTATGGTTATATTAAGTTTCACAGAAATAAAAACATAAAATTTAAAAGCAAATTTAATATAAAGAAAACAAATAATTTTAATAATGATAAAATATAATATATCTACCTCATTAAAGTATATAGTGTTATTTATTTTAAAATATTTTGTAATTATTTGATCAAAAGATATTTGTTGTTAATTTTTTTCTCTAATATCTCTTAAAATAAGCAGTTTAAACAAATTGTGAACTTGTAAATTTAGAATATTCATATTTTGTGAATTTTCCTTTTTAATGAATAATATTATATATACATATATTGTTAATATTTTTGTTTATATTTTTGTTAACTTTATAAATGTTTCCTTTTTATTATATATGTTATTTGAAATTTTTTAAAAAGGAGACTAAATAAAAAAAATTCAATAATAGTATTTAAATGTAATATTTTTAATTCATTAAGGGTATCAATGTAAACAACCATCGTGAGATTTAACGTGAGTGCGACACATAGGAAACTAACTTCTCAAATAATATTATAGAGATAACATAAAATTAAATAACTTTTTTTTTGAGAAATTAAGGGCCTTTAAAATTAAATAAAAGTAAATACAAACATCTCACGTAGATCATTCGAATATGGATTTTGATGTTTTCCACCATTCCGTGGTTAGAATGCTTAAAACTCTTTTTATCTAGGCGCATACTCAACCTCCAAAATTAGTTAGATGTTTTACTATAACTTGGACTTGGAAAAAACATAGAAATGACAAAAATAAAATAAATTTGGAGACCCTATATGTGTCTATGTAGACAGTAATGATAAAGGCAGGTCTTTAGTGCATTATACACCTCTTGCGCACTTTCAAAAGAGGCCCTTAAGAATACACTCTTACTTTAAGAACTAGCTATATATACAAGTGTCCATGCATGTTCTAACAATAATCTTGAGCGGCGAGTCATACGGTTTTGTGGTGTCCTCTACACTTCGGCGATTCTTCTTAAATTTCATACTTCTGATCTCTTATTTTCGTGAGAAGCAAGCGAACCACTTAAGCATACGCTTTAAATTAAAGGTTCAAACTTTTAAGATCTTATAACCAAAATCCAAAGTTCTCAGTGATGGTGAATCGTGGTTGTTCAACAACGGTTTTGTCTTTGTCTGGTTTTCTTATAATACTTCTGGTGATACAACTACACTTTGAGACTACAACGGGAGCTCGACATGCGCCGGTTGTTTCCTGGTCACCACCTCAGCCGCCTAAAGATGATTTTGTGTGGTATCACAAGATCAACCGCTTCAAGAACATCGAACAAGATGCGTTCAGACCAACTCACCAAGGCCCAAGTCAAGGTATCGGACACAAGAGTCCTCCTGGAGCTTCTTAATACCCATTTGTTTTGGAGATATTTACCTCTTTGTCGCTTAGAGTTCGCGTCTGTTTTTGATATTTTGTGTGCCGTTATCAGTTTGCCATGTCAGGACCGGCACTGGCCGTTATTACGATGGGTTTAAAGAAAAGAAGAAGAAATGCTTTTCAGATTTTTTTTTTTCAAAGGGATACTTCGTCCTTTACGAAAGGCTATGAAGACATCTCTTGAGCTGCTTATAGTATCTTTTTGAGTGTTTTTCGTTCTACGTTGAGACTTGAGATGTCCATTATTTTTAGTCGATATGTAGTTATTCTCTCGGTTTAAAATAAAGTTAATAAACTGATTGCATTAATATGTTTAGCCACCAAACAGTTAAATGTTTGTTTTAACTCTATTATAGAAATTTTGATTTTATAGCTACAAAAAAATTTATAATGTGAAAATTAGGAATAGTTTTGCATCATAGGGATGATTGGTTCTAGCTATAGATGCTTCAGACAATTAAAATTTACTCTAAATTATATATGTTAACCAATTAAAATACTTTTTCTTAAAAAATCTATAGTCAAAAAACTTATAGAAAATAAAGAAAAATAACCGTAGAAAGCTTTATTTCGAAAATAAAAAAATAGTGTTTTAGAAGACTACATCAAAAATTTTAAAACAAATAAATATACGAATTAAATTCTACGGCCAAAAATATAAAGTTACACATTACTCCAATCATCCCATATACAAAGTGCCTTCGCTTCCACAAAGCTCATGAAGCACAAGCCCCAGGAAACAAATTATTTACAATTATTACGGCCACTTTTTGAAAAAAAACCCAGTAATTCTAGTTGAATGATTAGAAACCTTTATTTTGACCTCTTATTTTGAGTTTAAGTCTTGTATATATAACATTGTGATTTGTTTATTTTAATTTGGTTAGAAATATCAGTGCAAAATTTGTATTTTAAAATGTATTTTCCTTTTTGTTTTGGTCCTGATTTGTTCTTTCTTTTGTTTTCTTTTTCTTTTGTTACTTACAGTTATCAAATAATAATAGTTAAACTAACTAAATTTTTATTTTTAATTGTTGGGAAAGAAACTAAATATTATTTATTAACTGACAGTCTAATACTCATCTTGTTTTTTACAATGACTAAACAGATATATTGGTTTGTATTTTTAAATTTATTTAATATATTTTGTATAAATATATTTTTACGACAGGACGTAGTCACATAGGCAACTACTTATATAAATGCTTTAGGCCACTAAATTTACCGGGACGGCACTGCATATGCAGTTGTAGTAAAATAAGGGTTTTCTAAAGCTGATAATTATCACACATCTTTGTGATATTCGTTTTGTCCCATGTTATTGATGTTACGTTAAAATATGGTTTTCGCAAGAGAAATCCATCCGATTGTCTTAAGATTGTTAACAAGAAAATTGCATATAACAATTCCGTTTTGAGTAAAAAACATTCTCATGTATTAGATAAATTTTGAACTAATCATAGTTTTATCATCATATACAGTACTAGTTAGCTTCTCTATTTGAATTTAGTAAAACTTATTAGTTTTGTTCGATCGAATTTTAGGTTAACAAAGGTTATCTTTGAAAAAGTTATAAGCAGAACATGTTTTATTAGAAAAGGAAATATTCTCGACAAAATTGAGCTGTATCTTTACATGTAGCACTGGTGTAGATGTCTGGTAGTGACTCGTATAACATGAATATCATGGTTTTTTTACCAAAAAAATAAATAAATATCATGGTTATACAGCAAGCATATAAAAATATAAAATGATACATAAATGCGAGTGTACCATCAATACTAAAACGAACACTAGTACGTAGTTGGATTAATAAATATACATACATGAATCATGTAACATGATAGACGGCATATTCACATTTTCAAAAAAGAAGTATCCTGCCAGATACATATCATTTACAGTAAAACGTACAAAAACTAAGAATGATATTTCAATTCATCTTGCTGTTTTATTTTTATAGCTAGAATATATAAACTTTATATGTTTTAATAGTAACTTTTTTGTTCAGCTTTTTACTGTTCTACTTTTAGTTTATTTAATTTACAAGTTTGTGGTTTCGGTGATCATATTTTATAATTGAGTTATAATGCGATTCAGTTATTTTGTTCCTTACTGTTTAGAATGCCAACTTGTTAGTATACCATTTGGTACTTCTTCAATACAATGAACTGGTAATATAAACTAGGGTTGTAAAAGAAGATATTTTAGTTTAACTATCGTGGATCGAAGTGGACGTAGGACATAACGCTTTTTCTTTAAAGTTGGATATGGCAAAAGGTTAGTAATGATATGATACATAAATGGAACTTCTACTAGGTTATTAACAAGTTGGTGCAACTATGTAATAGTTTAATCTCTAACCAAAAAATGTAATAGTTTAATTAACAGTAAAACGTTTTTGTTAATATAATATTTCAATATGAATATCAAATATTATAATATTCTGCAAAAATTTGGTTTCAATGTTCTAGTTGTTCACATAGAATATAAAATATTGTGTACACAGTAAAAAGAATATTTTGAAGATTTTTGTTTTATTTTAGGCGCTTTTTATTATAAAAGCTTTTTTATAGTGCTAAAAATTCAGTAAACCTTGAAGCTAACAATCATTTTAACTAAAAATATGAATATTGATCAAAATTTTATGTTTATTTAAAACTAAATGAATATCAACCATTCATTCGAAGTTTATGTAAATATTTAATTTTTATTTGTTCACTTCATCTCATTATATTGAATACGTAAATGTTACACTGATATAACCAACAGCAGTAAGAGAGAATCGTTAACGGCAAACCCTGTGTTTGGCACAAACCTTGAGTGACCAGTAAAGTTAAAACTTCTAAATCTACCATGAGATAAGAGCACTTCCAATGGTGAATATCTAATTTATGGTATCTTAAAAAGTAAAATAGTAATAAATTAATGTCACTTGATTAATAACTAAAAGTTTAAATCATAAAATTAACTAATTATGAAATGCCACATATCGAAAGAGTATGCTAATTTTTTTGTTGAGGTTCTTAAACATAACTTTTTATTGTTAAATTTCCTTATGTTTTAATTGTTTTATTTCTTTTAATATTTAGATATCATGGTAGAACCTAACAATGGGGTTGCCCTAAGAAACTTAATCATCTAGAATGGTATACAAGAGAAATCGAACAAAATTGGAGAGCTTTTTTTTGTTTATAAACCTTTCAACCTTATTTTTTTTGTATGAAATTCCTATTCTGTTTATATTATTGTCGTATTTGAAAGTGATAAATAAAATTTGTTATTTTGGTTGTGTATTTTTGCAACGAATAGAGAATAAAGTTGTTGCATTCATTAGTCAAAAATCTTAAGAAGATGGATACATAATTCATGTAGCTAATGAAATCCATGTTCTATTTTGTCATTTGTTTATAGAAATATGATTCTTATGTGATGAACATCCTTTTGTGAATAAAGTAGACATGAATAAATTGTAACATCCTTATACGAATTGATTTAGTTACTTATGTCATGAAAACATATTTATATTTTAGTCACATATCTAGAAAGTTTTCTAGAGTTAATTATGTTTGAGTATAAGTATTGGAAATATAGTTGATCTATCGCAAAATAATTCATAATATCGTGTAAATGATACCAAAATACCAGAAAATGTCATATGATGATTGTAAAATCAATAAACAAGCATTTGAAACTTCCAAAAATTAAACAAACCAACTATCCCACGGAAGAGAGCCTACAAACCGAATGTACAAGTCTGGAAAGCCCATTAACGGGAGAGTTACAAAAATGTTGTCAATTTTTCTGATTTTTTTGTTCAACTGCATAATGGACATGAATCTATTTATCATAGTGCCCATTGAAACTTAATGATTAGTGTCGGTCTGAATATGATAATATGAATAAGATTACCTACTTTGATGGCTCTATCAATCCTATATCCAGATGCACAAGATGAATTAGAAATAATAAAAAAAAATGTATTTTTTATGTGAATGTTTTTGTGTAATTAAACCAAACTATAAAATCATGCAGGTTTTGTTGATTTTAGGTGGATATCAGCCAGACTAATCCTATTGACATGCACTATTCTAATAATGAATGTTAAGAACAGATCTCTGAAGAATCATATTGCGATCGTCCTTAAAAAGTTCAACTGCGAACTTCAGGATAGAGAGAATCACAGATATAGGAAAACTATAAACATGATTAGATACTGTTGGAATTATAACCTAATTTAACGCCAATGGGCCGTAAGTCAAGTACGGTAGATGCTAGCCCATCAACTCTGAAGCCTGATTGCTCGCTTCTTCTATGGATGATTTTTTCTTCTTGGCAAATGGAGGATTTTTATTTGCTGTATTCCTAATTATTGTTTTAGATTTCACTGAATGATTTTTCTCAATTATCTCTTCCTGAAACCATAAGAAGATATCACAAACTCGCGTAATATCCTAAATTTTTAACTTCTAAGATTGCAAAAAGAAAAATTTATATCCTAATATGAAACTCGGATTCCGTTCTACTATTTGGTGTATGAATCATGAACTATGTTTTAAAATGATGTATTTGATTAAGAAGTATAGAAAAAAATCATAAAATATTTATTAGCTCTATTTTTTCTAATTATCCATTTATACACATGTCCACTATGTTGCATTACTTGTGGGGACTTCAATGTTCAATGATCAAGTTTTTTTTTTTTTGTCATCTGGTAGATTAAGATTAGATCAAACAGCAAATTACACAAAGACTGTAGTGATAATACCTATCCTTCCTGAGCCAAGAGCCAGCGAGGTAACCTGTACCACCCGGAGCCAGAAGTTGGACAAACACAAAAGCCTAAAGCTAATAAAGACAATGAAAAAAGGATGTCGAGAGGCAGAACAGGAAAACAGAACTTCAGGAGAGGAGTGCTCAACCTTGCACTCAAAGACGAGTTTACCTAACGAGAACTCATCCACAATTAACACGTGGAGAAGAGCAACGAGATAGACTGGAATAGTTTTCAACAGTAATAAACAAACAATATTAATAGTTTTCAACAGTAATACTATTTGATGATGAGCGAAGCTGGAGAAGAGAAAACGCCCAAAAACAAAGTTGACCAGACTATACCACCACCTAACGATTCAAATCGAATCGAAGAAGAAAGAAAGAAGAAAACAAAACACGAACAAACATTCTGTAATAATGGAGAATTGAGGAAAGAAAGACGATTGAAAATTTTTCGAGGAAAATGGTGGAAGGTTGGCGAAACGGGTTCCGCGAGGCCACGAATTCGAAGCCTCTGTTCGTGACGATCTACGCGACGGTGATCATCGGCGTCCTCGTCTCTTCCTTCTATGTCTTCTCCGCCATTTACTCTCCCACCAATGCCTCCACCTCCTGGCTCTCTTCTCCTCCTCTCTCCAGTAACCACCCCTCTTCCTCTCTCTATTATGCATTTACTACTCTTGTGGCAAAATGATTCGAAATCGTGAAGAAAGCTGAAAACTTTTTGTTATGGGTTTGATTGTTAGGTTGATTTCGTTAGCTAATTGATGTCTACGTGAGATTTATGGAGGTTAGGTTCTCTAATTTATGGATTCTTCTGATTGTGATTCGAGCTCACCGTTGACTTTTAATCTCAGTGTTCGTTTGCTACAAGTTTTGACTTTTGATCACTTTAGTTGATTCTAATAGTAGCTTTTGTATCCGATCACTAATGTACTTGGATCTACATTTACTAGCACGCTAAAGTTTTTGTCTTTTTATAGAAAAAAAAGTCTAGTTTTTTTGCCATTTGAATGTTCATGGTATCATGCTAGATATCTCACTAAGCTGCAGCAAAAAGATTAAATTTTTCTTATTTTTGGTTCATTATGTACAATGTATTGATGAGTTTTATTTGTAGCTGCTGGCCGAATCCACCAGCTTCCGCAAGAAAATGCGACGTTTCAGACACCAGTTGGACCACCACCACCACAACGGGAACTGCCACCGCCACCTCCGGAGGAAGATCAAGGCAATTCCTTGGGGAAAATCTGGGTTTCTCCTCCTCGAGACAAGAAGATGCCACCGCTCGAAACCTTTAAGCTGACGAAAGAGTTGTTTGGGGAAAGAGTGAAGGACAATGTCATAATAGTCACCTTTGGGAACTATGCTTTTATGGATTTCATCTTGACTTGGGTTAAACACTTGACTGATTTAGATATCTCCAATCTTCTTGTTGGTGAGTTTTTTTTTTTTCATTTACTAATATCTGTCTCATTGGCCATTTTCACTCTCTTTTCTGTAAGTTAGTAACTTTATGTTATGTGGGGATTATTTATAGGTGCCATGGATACAAAGTTACTAGAGGCTTTGTACTGGAAAGGCGTTCCGGTGTTTGACATGGGAAGCCATATGAGCACAGTGGATGTTGGGTGGGGCTCCCCTACGTTTCACAAAATGGGAAGAGAGAAAGTTATTCTCATAGACTCTGTCTTGCCCTTTGGTTACGAGCTTCTAATGTGTGACACTGACATGGTGTGGCTCAAGGTACTAATTCAAGACACAATTAATACTTCCTTGATAGACTCTCTTCTGATAATTATTTATGTGACAGAACCCTCTCCCTTATTTGGCTCGGTACCCGGAAGCTGATGTTTTGACATCAAGCGACCAAGTTGTGCCTACAGTCATAGATGACAGTTTGGACATATGGCAACAAGGTGAGATCTTAGGTAGAGATTTGCATTGCTTTCTAATCTTCTCACACGGCTACTACTAACTGTTCATTCTTCTTGGACTTTGAAAGTTGGTGCTGCCTACAACATAGGAATTTTCCATTGGCGGCCAACGGAATCTGCCAAAAAGTTGGCAAAAGAATGGAAAGAAATGCTTTTAGCAGATGATAAGGTTTGGGATCAAAATGGTTTCAATGAGATTGTTCGGAAACAGCTTGGTCCATCTGTGGATGGTGATAGTGGACTTTTCTATGCTTACGATGGGAATCTCAAGGTTGGGATTTTGCCGGCTAGCATATTTTGCAGTGGTCACACTTACTTTGTTCAGGTAACCTTTCTCTACACGCAAGTTCCTGTTCTGGTAGGTGTTTTTATCTTCTTCTTTTGTGGACACTTTAATAGTTACTTCTCGTTTCTATTGTATAGGCTATGTATCAACAGCTCAGGCTAGAGCCATATGCGTTGCATACAACATTCCAGTATGCAGGTACTGAAGGAAAACGTCACAGGCTTCGAGAGGGGATGGTTTTCTTTGACCAACCAGAATATTACGATGCACCAGGTAAAATGTCTTGCAAACATTCTTGAACATTTGTTGATTGGGAAAGCTAAAACCAATGTTGTAAACTCCAACTCAACGCAGGAGGTTTTATTTCGTTCAAACCATCTATTCCAAAGAGCTTGTTACTAGACGGGAAGCATACCATTGAATCACACTTTACCCTCGTCAACCACCAAGTACGCATCTACTAAACTAACATCGTCCTAAGAGCTATATGTTAACTTGATCACTCTCTAATTATACATCTACCTTTGGTCCGCTTTGGCAGATGAAACAGATCAGATCAGCTCTAGCCATTGCGTCTCTACTAAACCGTACACTGGTGAGTCTAGTCAACAGCTTAATGCATATATACTGGTGATATTGATTGGTTCTTATGTATATCTGTTTGGTCTCTCTACAATGTTTTCAGGTGATGCCACCAATATGGTGTAGGTTAGACAGGCTTTGGTTCGGACATCCCGGTACTCTTGTTGGATCTATGACTCGGCAACCTTTCATCTGCCCTCTTGATCATGTCTTTGAGGTAAAGCATGTCAATACACCTTCTGGTTCTTTCTATGAAACTGCCTCGTAACACTCTGAAGGATTTCGATTACAGGTCAATATCATGCTAAAGGAGCTACCGGAAGATGAGTTTGGCCCTGGGATTGGTATCAGAGAATACTCTTTCTTAGATAACCCATCATTGCCAAAACAAGTAATACAAGCCTTCCTAGATATGGTTTGTTTTACTAATCAATCATTTCATAAGTGACATTGTTGTTACAGGTTAAAGAGTCATGGCTTGATGTTCAGCTTTGTCAAGAAGGCAAAGAAGGATGCGAGGCATCGAATATCACAAGCCCCTCTGGGTTTCTTAAGTTCCCAAAACGGAGCAACGAAGATACGGTAACGGAGATTTCTTTAGCTGTCTATTGCTTTGGTTGGCTATAGCCTCATTGCTTTGTGTTTGTGGTCACACTCAGTTCAAGGCGATTTTCTCTTCCTTCAACGATGTCAAAGTGATCAAGTTCTCTTCAGTTGAAGATGCTTTCACTGGATTCTCAGACAAGGCAAGTAGATATTTTGAACCGTGAAATATTCGGACATGTTGAGAGAATATGTAGAGAATCTCATCTGACTTAATCTTTGGTTTGTGTGCAGGGGAGAGAAGAGAGATTCAGAAGGCGGGTAAAGAGATATGTGGGGATATGGTGTTGCGAGGAGAACAAGACCCCGGGACATATCTATTACGATATGTACTGGGACGAGAAACCTGGTTGGAAACCGGTTCCTCCACAGACACCGGAAGAAGATCATCCTCCTGTCTGATACTGTGACCACTCGCAAGAGATGACTCCAAAGAAGCAGTAGAATCTATACACGGTTTCTTGGGTTACAAGGCGACTTAAGAAGAGCTTTTATTTATTTTTACGGCGTTTTTACTACTGTAAAACTGTTACTATCTTCTGGTTCTCTTAGTCAATGTATAATCCATGTTTTAACAATAGGCTTGAACACAAAGAAAATTGTTTTTTTTCCACGTATAATTTCTCTCTATTTTATTCTAACAACTGTCTCGTTCTTCTCCTTCTCCTTCTCCTCTAGTGTTCTCATCTTGTAATAAATTGCTTGCAACACTCTGTGAACAGAATTTTTATAAAGAATTTAACATCCAGACCCAAAAATTTTTTTTACCAAGTTTTATTTGCTTATTTTTAATCATCGAAATGTTAGTCAATTCTAGTTATCTATTTGGTTTGAGTTCTAAGTTTGAGTTTGTTGAATGGTAGTTATTAGGGATATTATATCACACATCGGGAATTCTAAGGGACTTTGAGTAATATATAAAGAGTTAGTGCCAATCCACTAATCACCAATTGGTTTTAAGTTGGAAGCCCATAATAAACCCGAATCTAACATGGTATCAGAGCAAAGATCCTAAAATATCCTAAGCCCCTAATTAATATTAACCCTTCCCGACCGGGTATAAAGGTCGTAGTTAATTGACTCGCTCGACCGAGTATAACTGTCTTAAAGTTCCGAGATTTCTGGCCGATAAGAGCCATCATCTCGAGGAGGGGTATTAGGGATATATATCCCACATCGGGAATTCTAAAAAATATTAACTAATATATAAAGGGTTAGGGTTAATCCACTAATTGCCAATTGGTTTTAAGTTGGAAGCCCAAGAAACTTAACATGGTATCAGAGCCCAGATCCTAAATACCCTAAACCCCTAATTAATATGACCCTTCCGACCGGGTTTATAGGTCGTGCTTAACCCTACCCGAGCGGGTTTAAAGGTCGTAATTAACTCGCTCGACCGAGTATAACTGTCCTAAAGTTCCGAGATTGTTGGCCGATAAGAGCCATCATCTCGAGGAGGGGTATTAGGGATATTATATCACACATCGGGAATTCTAAGGGACTTTGAGTAATATATAAAGAGTTAGGGTCAATCCACTAATCACCAATTGATTTTAAGTTGGAAGCTCATAATAAACCCGAATCTAACAGTAGTTTCACTGAAGCGAACTCAAAATAAAATGGACAACGTTAGTCAAAAATAATTGGTTATTTTATACTTGAAATAAAACTTATTATATTTGTAATGTCTCACTAAAGATGTTTGTTTTATCAAAGTTTTTGATACAGAAAAAAAGAGTTACTTTAAATTTCATTTATTAATAAACTTTTTAATGATACAATCGGTTTAAAATTAGCTTTAATAAAATAAAGTAAAAATACAAGAGAAAAAAATTGAATGAAGAGATGACCAAAAAAAAAAACTATGTGATGCGACCGTTCCCTGGGCCTGTCAAACTCATTGTGATTCGTGTGAACCGTAACCCGACCCGTTTGAACCCATATCAGCCAATTAGAGAAAGCCACGTAACCTACTTCCTGGTCACGTAAGAGATCCTCTCTCTCTCTCTCTTTTCTCCGTCACCGGCAAAACACCATGGGCCCTCGCTGCCTTCTCTTCTCGAGACCAAATTTCATCGTTACTACTCAAAAGGTATCTCCGTCAACTCACGGCGAAAGCACATAAACGCCGTCAAGTTCCACTTATATAAATTCCCCACGGTCCGTCTTCTCTCTGTCTCTCCGTCCTCCTTCTTTAAAACAAAACCCGGAGCTCCGTACCAGTTACCGGGTAACCCGATTACCCGGATTCTTGCCCCGGATGTTTTGAATATTTTTTTTTTGGTTTATTCTAATATTTAAAGGTCGTCTCCAAGAAGAGGACATTGCTGCTCTCTTTCTCCATCTTGATATTTTTTTTTATCCAAGAGAGTGACAAATATTTTCAGATTTTTAACTGATTTTGCTCCAAGAAGAAGGAGTGATCCGGTGAAATAGTGAAGTTCCGTCTGTGATTTTTTCTCCCGTTCTTGCTCATCGCTAAACCGGGCTAAGGTATGTGTTCGGTTTACTCGTTTTACCATATAAAACTTGCATTCTCCTTTCTTGTTATATCTTAATTCACTGATTTTGAGTCTTGGTTTTCTTTTACATTCCATTGTTTTGTTGCCTGTCCTGCATTAATGGCGGATCAATTAACTTAAACTTAGTCCACTTTTCCTCCATTGCAATCGAAGAACGAGAGTTTCCTTGAAAGATACCATACCACTTAAGTTAAAATTCGTCATTCAAAAGTTTCGTTGGTATTAACTAACTGTTCATACTTTACTTTTGCTTTTTTTTTACCTCGACAGAAATAAAGGAAAACTTGTCGATTTTTTTTTTTTTTAAATCTGGAATAAAAAAAAAATAAAAGACATTCATCAATCATCATCATCAATTACGTCGTCCTTTTGCTCCCGCATTTACTACTCTCTGCCTGTAACGCTGCTAAAAATCTCTGTTGCCTTTGATGGGCTATTTATAGGAACAGAGCTCAATAGCATCACTATAAAAGCAAATCCTCAAGTCTTCAGATAAACACGCCTAACCTGCAGACATCGATACAAAAGGTAACCTTTCTTCGTAATTCGTGACACACTCCTTTCTCTAAATCTATTGATCATATTCATTTTTTTTTTCTTGACATGCATTAGATTGGTCCTATCATCATCTTATTGGTTTTAGCTTCTTTCGTTTTCTTCAAACATGTGACTGTTAAAGATTCCATTTTGTTGCAGTCACGTAAATAAATTCGTGTGTATGTCTCTTTCATTTATTGGATGATGGACACGAGGGGATCAGAAGATATTAACTTTGTTTTTTTTTTTCTTACTACTTATAGAATTATATTTCTATAAACATATTTATTTAAATTTCCATACCAAAAAATATTTATTTAAATGTCAGAAACTTCGGCTCGCATCTCGCATGATAAATAAAAAGAGTAAACATTCTTCTTTGAAACTTTTGATTTGTGTGTGACGAGGGAATGGGTCTTTCCTTGGTATTGCTGCACAACAAAGCATTTACACACTCAGTTTAGCCTCTCTATTTAGACCACTTTCTAAAGAAAATATAAAAACTAATCTCATTTATAATTTTCTTTTTATTTTTTGATACCATTGCTTGTCTCTATCATGTTCACATTTCAAAAAAAAATATATTTTTTAATTAATCTAAAAGACTATCGTTTGGATCTACCAGGTGCTTTGGACACTCCTTTGAAAATACTTTAATTTTTTCTCTGGGGTCCTCTCCTCTCTGATCCCTAAGTTAATCTTTGAACACTTTTGTCTTTATCAAGATTATTGCCCTTAATTATGAACCTTCACTGCTTGTTTTCTTAATTAATATAACTTCTATCCCTCTCAACTTTATCTGAGTTCCTTGATTTCTTGAAATATTTTCAAGAATATGATTTCTTAATCTTTGTGGGTATGAAAAAATAAAATTTTCTCAACTCATTGTGTCGAGTATAAATCTTTAAACAATATATTCTCTTCTATGTGTTCATGTAACATATGTTTTCACCAACTTTTTTGTTTATTTGATGAATTAATTTAACAAGCACTACTCTTATTGATGTCGGATTGTAGGTTACTACTTTCTAGCATTACTTAACATTCATTTCTTTCTTTGTTTATGTTTTTATATGTGTCCTTGTTATGAGCAGTGGTTTTAGTTGTGATGTTTTGTAACACTCTTGTTTACATGGTTTTATAGGGCTTAAAAGGCAGAGCGCATAAAGAAGAGTGCAAAGATGTTTACTTGCATAAACTGTACAAAAACATCAGACAGAGACGATGAAGACGAAGATGGAGCGCGTGGTAGCACCACTCCCAACACTAAAGAAGCCGTTAAAAGCCTAACTACACAGGTCTTTCTCTCTTTATCTTTCTCAAGATCTATTCTTATGCCCTCTTTTATCACTTTATCTTTGCTGCTTTTTTTATCTAATTGATTTGGTCCTTAAAACTGTTTGCAGTGAAAAAATAAAGTGTTTGAAAATCCTTTTTCTTTTAAAATGTTAAACAGTTCAAATTAGGCTACTATCAAGTACAAAAGTATAGAGTTTTCAGTTCACAAGATAGTTAGAGGTGTTACTGTTGTTAAGGCTGCAGGTTACAGACAAAATAGAGGATCTTTAGACAAGATCTTATGCTGATGCTACATCACTTCCCCCTCCCCCTGGAATCTCTTACACAACTCTCTTTAATAGGTTGTGTCAGTGTTTTTTCTCATCTATATGTGACTTGACATAAAAGGAAGCAACAATTAGTACAATAATTAAAATAAATCTAGTAAAATCTCAGAACTATGCATTCAAGGATTACGGCTGACGATTTGTGTGGATGATGTTTTTATCAAAATTGATTTGAAAAAGGTTAATGAAGTCACGCCTAGTTGTAACATGATTTTTGCTTGTTATTGAAGATTGATCTGTATACTTTCCTATAACAAACAATCTCTAGTGGATTCTTATCTAGACATGAGAAAAAAGAAAGAATTTTGTGGTGGGGCAACTATATAGTATAAATCAAAAGAACACAAAGAAAAGAAAAGAAACAGAGAGTGTTATGATTATGTTTCTATTCATGGAGAAGACAAGATGAACTATATTATATGTTTCAAATTATTATCAGATCTCCTAGCTTTATTGATGCTCTTTTTATGAATGATTATAGTAGACTCCTTTTCTCCTTAGTTGGCATAAATTAAATAAAATAAATCTTCTTGACGCATTTTTTTCATGGCAGAAGACTTTGCTTTAACTGTTTGTTACATGTTCTGTCCAAAAAAATATTCAATGTGGTGGTCCTGGTACTATGTTATGTGTTTAGATTTTTACTTTAGCTAACTTCTTGTGTATGAATGCTATGTAGATCAAAGACATGGCGTCAAAATTTTCTGGTACTTCTAAACAATCCAAGCCACCCTCTGGCTCCTCAAGCAGCAACTTGAGGAGAGAGATTAGAAAGTATCCGGATTTCGACGCTGCATCAGATAGTGTTCCATACCCTTATATGGGTGGTGGAAGCACGAGTTCCACTCCTGCTTGGGACTTCACAAGCTCCTCCCATCATCAAGGAGGACGGGCAGACTCAAGATTCACATCAATGTATGGCGGTGAACGTGAATCCATCTCTGCTCAGTCTTGTGATGTGGTGCTAGAAGATGATGAGCCAAAGGAGTGGATGGCTCAAGTGGAGCCTGGTGTTCACATTACATTCGTCTCACTTCCTAGTGGAGGAAATGATCTTAAACGGATACGTTTCAGGTATTTATTTGAAAGCCATTCTCTTCACTCAAAAAGTCTATTGTGTATTCTTGTAAGCGGTTAGCTAGGCTCTTTGTTTAACTGCTGAGATGGACAGTTCCAAGCCGGTCTAGTTAGTTTTGTGTGTCACTAATGGTTTAAATATTTCACTTCATGACATGAGAATGAAGCTAAGACATTACTTGTGTCTTTTGTTGAAGCCGGGAGGTATTTGACAAGTGGCAGGCTCAGAGGTGGTGGGGTGAGAACTACGACAGAATAGTTGAGCTTTACAATGTTCAGAGATTTAATCGGCAAGCTCTTCAAACACCTGGTAGATCTGATGATCAGGTGAAAGCATCGCTCTCTAGATCACATGCCTTGTTCTCTTGAGCTAAACTAGAGAGAAGGGTTTGAGTTATCTCAACATTGACTTGTGTTTGTTTCTCCTTTCAGTCGCAGAGAGATTCAACTTACACAAGAATAGAATCAGCAAGAGAAAGCAGAGACTGGACTCCAAGACACAACTACAGACCTCCAGGAGGAAGCAGCAGCATCCCACATCACTTTTATGGACCACCAATGGACGCAGCAAGAATCACCACATCATCTAGGGACGACCCGCCTTCTGTCAGTAACGCTAGTGAAATGCAAGCAGAGTGGGTCGAGGAAGACGAGCCTGGGGTTCACATTACCATCAGACAGTTACCTGACGGAACCAGAGAGTTACGCCGTGTCAGATTCAGGTAAACTAATCTCTACTTAGCTAGTAACTTTATCACCAAGTAACCGTTGTCTTTATATTTGTAGTCGGGAACGGTTTGGGGAAGTGCATGCCAAGACATGGTGGGAGCAGAACAGAGACAGGATACAAACACAATACCTCTAAGGGGGGAAAGAGAGAGAGACCAATGTTTAATCTTCTTTAACAAAACATCGGTATACACAAAATCAGAATGTGATATGAACACAAAATGAGAAGAAATTTTGGTTATTAGAGGCTTGTAGTTTAGTTTAGTTCTCGGCGTTTTGACAGATATGTAATTTTTCAGACAGATGAGATGAGGTTTTTTATTTTATTGATTCATTAAAAATGATAGATTGTTTTCAATTCTTTTTTTTTGGTACTAGGGTTTTCAGCAGATAGCTTTGAATCTGTAATGGCTTTGTTGTAGTCACCTCCTGTGCTTCAAGTATTTGACTAAGGCTGTGATCTTAGTCTTGCTAATAGACAAAATGGGAGATCAAAATGTAATCTAGGCTGTTAAGGTAGCTTGGAACGGAAGGACACTTGTGTTGTTTGTGATGCAAGGTATTAAGCGAAGTAACAAGATCAGTATTTGGAGGCAATGCTGCCTCTCATCCTGATCATAAGACAAAGTTCATGTCAACTGTTATTTGAAAGAAGCAAACACTTAAGGATAAAATAAAGAAACTTAGATTCAAGAATAGCTTAAAATCTAGTAAAGAGAATTATAATAGAGAAAAAAAGATTATGAACAGAGAGAAGCTGAGAAGGTTTTGGCTTAACCTAATCATGTGGAGTTCAGAAGATTCAACTTGAAATATAGAAAACATGCAAGTCTAACCATTGATTTGGAGCCTAACTCGTTAGCCTCTCAAGAAGAAAGCAGCATATTAAGATTTGAAAGATTGTGGTAACATCGTGATGATTGAGACGTAAAAGCAAAAGTGGGCCAAACTATGATATGATAACTGGAACTCCCACATTGGTAAATATCAAAAATGTGATTTAATATATAAAGGTGTAAATCCATCTATCTGATTGTCAATTGATGGTAGTAGTTCTCTCGGCTAACCCCCGAGGGTTATTCTACTCTTATCAATTGACTTTTTGAAATAATTAAAAGTTTTATGAAAATATTTTTTTCATATTTTAGTATGAATATTATTAAAACAATTTTTTAAAATTTACTCTTAACTTTTTAAACAATATTAAAATGTAGTTGATGGAGTTAAGGAAGCTTGGAACTGGAGGAAACTTGTGATGCAAGGTACTGTGTGAACTGCAACATCAGCTTATAGATGAAACGAAATAGTATATTTTATGATTCAAAAAGCATGGAGTTTATAACATACAACATGATTTGGTTTTGACCAGCATTGGCGGTTCTTAGATAGTACCGGATGTTTGCAGTCATGTAGTAGATTAAGCATGTGGTGTTCAGGCGCACTGAGGGAAGGCGAGAACCGACGGTTGGGATTGCATTGGCTACTCGGCGATGGTTTGGTCACAGAGCCATCAGATTCTACATCTATACCCTCCTGAGAAATGGCCAACTCGCCTCGTCTCCTCATCGAAGTCGACACTCTCTCTTTCCAGATTCTCCCATCCTGTGCTTAAGAAAAACAGAGAACCATTTCTTTTCTTTTCTTGCAAGTTAAGAGAATAGATGAAGTAAAGATCACACATTGAGAATGGATGGCTCAGGGAGTGGACACTGGATCGGTTGATCATTGTCTAAGGGCTCAATTGGGTGTTCCAGCGGTTTGAACTCTGTTGATACTTCGATCCCATGAGCTGAACCGGCTAGGTTGTTAAGTGAAGCAACGAGATCAGTATTCCTCTCATCCTGATCATTAGACAAGGTTCATGTCAACTGTTATTTGAAAGAAGTAAACACTTTAAGGAGAAACAAAGAATAATCTCAGATTAAAGAATAGCTTAAAATCTATTAAATAGAATTATAATAGAGAAAAAGATTATGAACAGATAGAATGTTTTGGCTTAAACTAATGATGAGGAGTTCAGAAGTTATTTACGTAACTAATAAAAAAAAGGTATAATATCATTAGTCATATAAACATACAGAAACTTTTGAGATCAGAACTCTTTGTTTTAGTTAGGTCGTTCAGACACAAACTTTTAGTTAATTAACCGCAAGAAATGGTTTCAACAACATATATAACTGATTGTACATTAGATAGATTGACTGCAATGGTAACATGTAACAAGTAAGATCAGAACAGTTCCTAACATCAGAATTGGTTTGACATCAACACAAATGCAGATAACATCAAGACAATTAAGAACTTCAAAATTATAACAAAGAGACCGAACTTAAGAAACAAATGAAACAGAACAAACCCTCAGGTTCCATATAACTTCACCTTCAAGAATAAACTATGAAAGACAATAAGACTGAACCAAAAAAAAGCTTTAAATTTTCTTTGGAGCAAAGAGCCAAATGGAAGCTCTATTGGAATAAGACAAGCAAATAGGGAGAGAGCTTACGGTGTCACTCTGTGTTCTTCTATGGCCGCTTCTACTAACAGGAAGCCTGGAGAAAATACCAACCATGGTGCTGAATTCCTTCTTTTTTTTTTTGGTTCCTAGAACTCTGGTTATTCAGTTTTGTGGAAAAGCATAGATTCTTAAGTCTTTGAAATTGGTTTTCTTGTCTGAAGCGTATATATTCTCCAAAGCACCAAAGCAGAATAACAAAAGCAGCCACAAAGATGGCTTCTTAAGAATATTGCAGTGGACTGATGATTATAACTGCTTTAGCTCTTTAAACTTTACTTGACTTCAACAGATTCTTGGTTATGAATTCTTTCTGTCTCCTCTAGTTTTCCTTAAAATTTTGGCTTTGAAAATCCATATTTATTGATGATTCATAGGCGTTATGAAAATGAAATATTGTTAAAATAATTAGATGTTTTCTGGTTCAGCTATATTACTTTGCAGAATAAAGTATTTATTCAATTCACCACGAGAAAGCTACAAATCAAAGTAGTGGCAGGGTTATTTAAATCATAATTTTGAAAATTTGTAGTTTTTCTTTTTCTTGATAACACTACTCTCGAACTTAATTTTTTTAAAAGGGTTTTAGAATTCAGTTTTTTTTGAAGATAAGGTTTAGGATTTCAATTTCAAGTCTACAATATATCCTTTAGTATACGTTTAACTAGATAATGACCCGTACATTGTGCGGAATAATATATATCCAACTAATTCAAATTTAATTTTTTAAAATTTTAATCTAAATTATTTAATTAGTTTCAAATATTAAATTAATTATAAGATATAATTTACCTTTTAGTACAACACAATACATATAAGTTTGGTACTTGATATTTTTTATTCTAGCCGTTATTGCATCTTAATGCATTTTAATTAAAATTTTACATTGTAAGTGCTCTATATTTTAAAATTATAATGTTTTGAATTTTTAAAATAAAATTTTCTGCAAAATTATATGTGCATTAAATTTCAAAAGTTAATATATTTTGACAAAATATGTATCAAAGAATATATTACTTTTAAAAGATTCATTACCATATTTTTATAAAAATAAAATATTCTAGTTAAAAATTATTAAATGATATTAACATTATAGTAACATTGATAATTCATTTTAAATATTTTGACAAGTTTTAAAATATTGTAATAATCTAAAATCATTATATTAAAAATAAAAATTGTAAAAATTTATATTTATTTTAATTAAACTTTAAAACAAAAAACAAAGATGATAGTAATAACAATATTTTGTATATATTTAAAATTATAGTTAAATATATTACTCAATTTAAAGATAAGGTTTATTAAGGTTTATCTTCTAAATTATTAAATCTATGAAAACTTTTAAAGTTAGTTCCAAAATTTAATTTGAATTTAAAATTTTATTTTGTGGACAGATGCAGTAAAACAACTAGTAGAATAATTATTCGAGAAAAGTATCTATCGAAAATTGACTACTTTTGAATTCTGTAAGGGTTTATTATTCAATATTCTGAAGAAAAGATTTAGGATTTCATTTGCAAGTCTACAATATATCATTTAGTATATGTTCAACTGTAAGATCTAGGATTTAAAATTTGGATTATATTGTTAATGTAAAATAATCTATATTAGTTTTCACTTTAGTATAAAATATTGTTAACAAGTATTTAAAATATTTTTCTTCATTCTGGTGTAAATAGTTAGATTTACCTGATTTAATGCCTTAAAAGTGAATTATATTTCAGATTCATTTCCTTTTTAACATGATTTACCTATCTAATTTTAAGTGTATCTATTTTGAATTTGGAAAATTTATTTATTTCAGTCTCTATATAACAAGATTGTAGGACGTAACCTTTGGCCTACACCTTTACATCCTAATCTCATAGCTTGGCTTTCGTATTCACCTTATCACCCACCGTAAAATATGGACCTGCGAGAATCACTAGAGAAGCAAAACGAGATCGTTCTGAGTTTGTTTAAGCACGTGATCGCCACCACCGCCGCCGGAAAACCCTCGAACCTGCTCTTTTCCCCGGCGTTACTGAATGTCATCCTCAGCTTCATCGCCGCCAAGTCTCCCGGAGACATCGAAAAAAAGATTCTCTCATTACTACAGGCTTCTTCGACAGACGAGCTTAACACCGTCTCCTCCAAGATCGTAACCACCGTTCTGGCCGACAACACATCAAGTGGCGGTCCAACGATCGCGGCAGCGAACGGAGTCTGGGCCGAAAAGTCTGAACCTGTCGAGACTTCTTTGAAGGATATCATAGAGAACTCGTATAAGGCTACTTTTAACCTAGTTGACTTTCGCAACAAGGTAAAGACTTCCACAAGGCTTTTGTCTGAATCCAAATCACATATGTTTTTTTTTCGAATTAACTTAAAAAAAAAGGACTAAAAAAATATCCAAATATCTGTTTGGAGTTGTACATTGATTATGTTAATGAATTAATTTACAATCTTTTTGTTTGTTGTTTTGTTTTGATAGGCTGATGAAGTGGTAGAAGAAGTGAACTCATGGGTTGAGAAGGAGACAAAAGGACTCATCAAAAATCTCATCCCGAAAAACTCTGTTTCTCCTGCGACTGATATAATATTTGCTAATGCATTGTTCTTCAACGGAAGATGGGATCAAGAATTCAATCCATCTCTTACAAAAGACTCTGACTTTCACCGTCTTGATGGAACTACAGTACGTGTTCCCTTCATGTCCGGCTACTCTATGAGATACGATCTCGTAGCTTACCAAGGTTTCAAAGTCCTTAACCTACCTTACAGGGGAGGTCGTGGTGACTACGGTCGTCGTTTTTTCTCGATGCAAATCTATCTGCCTGATGAAAAAGACGGGTTGCCTGCAATGGTGGAGAGACTAGCTTCTTGTCATGGATTCTTGAGTGGACACGGAGACATTCCTGGTAACTCTGCAAGTATTGGAGAACTCAAGGTTCCGAGGTTTAAATTCGAGTTTGGTTTTACAGCCTCGGATGCTCTGGAGGGTTTGGGTTTGGAGCTGCCTGGTGATACGATCATCCACAAGTCTTGCATTGAGGTAGATGAAGTGGGATCGAAAGCTGCGGCTGCTGCTGCTGTGATCAGTATTGGAGGTTGTTTTAGGCCTCCGAAAGAGAAGTATGACTTCGTGGCTGATCACCCGTTTCTCTTCCTAGTCAAAGAACACATGAGCGGACTGGTTCTGTTCCTTGGTCAAGTTACTGATCCTTCTATGCATTAATGTATGTTCAAAGCATTCGCATGCTGTCTTTGAAACTAATTAATGACTTTTACTTAGTCCTCTGGCTTTTTTATCTTTTTAAGATTTGTCTTTTTTTTGAAAAAATATTAAACTAATACAAATGAAAACCTTTTTTTTACAATAATGCTTGTTTGCTATCTCGAATTTATGAATTATCAAAGCATTAAAATTGAAAAAAAAAAAAGAACGTAAGTGACTTTTGTTGGATTCATCTATATGCGAACTAAACTTGCAAAAGCAACTTCATACACTCTTCCTCCTGTTACGCACTTGCTTGTCAATGTTGTTAATTAGCCGAGTTGGGTTCTGTGGTTGTTCACCATGTTTTATCATGTTCCTTACGTACCAAAGTGAGAATAATGTAGTTTGGAAGACACAACGAATCAGAAACCGTGACATCTTGTCTCGCGTATGATCCATCAAAATTTTTAGTATTTGATTCGATAGAGTTGTATATTCTGTACACAGAAAGCTTTTGCGTCAAACCCTTCCATACTTCTTCCAAGTAATTTGCATTGGAAGACGAGATGGTTTCTATTCTAAACCTTTTTTAAGACTTATTGATACTTTATAGTATCATCACATGGTGGTCTGTACTCTGTGGTCAGACCAAATGTTACGATTCATTATGTTTTACAGTTTTAGCATAAGTTTAAAATATTTACGAACCTAAATACAAAATGCAGTTCTGAAACAAGTGTCACCTTGCACGTGGCGTATAATAGTAAAGTTGGGCCTTTTCTTTTGGGTAGTTGGGCTACGAAAACACATCCGAAAAGTTTGTGGTAGGTGGCAATATCGTAAATACAGGTGGGTTTGAAACCGCTGGCGTCGCGAAGAAGAGAGTGAAAGGAAAGAGAGTACAAAAGAAGAGTCGTCGGTCGGTGGATTCAGTTTGTTTGCTTCATTTACAACTTTCTCTGCGGATCTCAACTGAACAATGAATCGCCACCACGATCCCAATCCCTTCGACGAAGAAGAAGACGAAATCGTCAATCCCTTCTCGGTAACTTCACTCAATCTTCTCCTCTCTATTTCTGAATGATCTTACCTTCAGATTCATGATCCCACGCTCTGGTTTTGAGTTTTCATCTGTTCGATCGCGAGAGTCTTAAAAAAGGATCTTAGATCTCGGAAACGAAATTTTAGTAGTTAGTATCGATTACTCTGTTGAGAAGTTTCTCGGAGGCTCTGAGTAGTATGTGTTTCGTACTTTTTTACAGAAAGGAGGTGGCGGCGCTGGAAGGCCTGTGGCATCTAGGCCATTTAACGTTGATGCTACGGTCGACGTTCCATTGGATTCGGTGAATGTAAGTATTCTAACGCTCGCGCACATTCTCACTTTCATTTCTATCACTTCTGATGTGTGAATCGGTGCAGGACTCTTCAAAGAAACAGAGAGAGCTTTCTGATTGGGAATCAGAGCTCAAGAAGAGAGAAATGGTTAGTATCAATCGGTTAACATTAATTTGACTAAACCTAGTAGTTTATCGGCTTTTTAATACGTTTTTTTTTCCATGTAATTCTGTGTCTTATTATCTCACCCAGGATATTAAACGAAGAGAAGATGCTGTTGCTAAATGTAAGTCAACATGAGTTGACTTCACGATGACCCACTCTATTTGTTTTTAATATTGTGATAGATTCGTTGCTAATGACAACACATCAAAATTGTGTCCACAGCTGGTGTGAAGACGAGCGATAAAAACTGGCCACCGTTTTTCCCTATCATACACCACGACATTGCTAACGAGATACCAGTTCATGCACAGAAACTGCAGTACCTGGCATTTGCTAGTTGGTTGGGTAGGTTTCGTTAGTTGCAACTATATCAGTGAACTTTATAAAGTCTGCAGCAGTGAACTGATGGGTTTTTTTCCTGTTCGAGTTTTCAGGTATAGTTTTGTGTCTCGTATTCAATGTCATTGCAGTGATAGTCTGCTGGATTAAAGGCGGAGGTGAGCTCTTTTACTTTCACCGTACGAAGGGAACTATAGTTTAGATGCTGATTTTTTAAATCCTAATGGCAGGTGTCAAAATCTTTTTTCTTGCCACGATCTATGCGTTGCTTGGATGTCCTATTTCATATCTGTTATGGTACAGGCCTCTCTACCGAGCTATGAGGTGATATCCCCTGCCTATCCGGCAATTCCCTAGACTGGATCGTATTGGCACTGTGCCTATAACTGAATTATTTTCTGATCATCTTGCAGGACTGACAGTGCTCTGAAGTTCGGTTGGTTTTTCTTCTTCTACCTGGTGAGTTTATTGAAAAGAACTCTCATCTTTAGATTCACCATATTCACTCTATGCAGGTGTGCTTTCAATTTTCTGTATAATTGAATCTTGCTCTTAACAGATTCACATTGGGTTCTGCATATTTGCTGCCATTGCTCCTCCGATCTTTTTCCGTGGGCAATCATTAACGTAAGTCTCAATCCTTGCTCCTCTAACTCTTCTCGTTCTCAAGATTTGCAGTGCTTCATGTATAGTTAGTTTGACAAGGGTTGTAAGTAGCTTTGATAGATTAGAAATACCGAGTTATAATAACAAGGATGAGAACTAGAAAAGCTAAGAACCGTAGGTAGCTCGTGTATCGACTAAGCAGTCATTTGGAAACATAATTTCATTAAATTCAACTAACCATTGAACTAAACCCTTAGGCTCATGAAGCCTCGTCCAAGAGTATGTGTCTCTGTATGCATCTACTTATTGCCTGTGTTGCGACAAGTGATCTTCATTGTCTTCCAATCTGCAGGGGTGTGCTGGCAGCAGTTGATGTAATCAGAGGCAGTTTACTAGCCGGGGTATTAACCATGGCATTCTATATTCACCACTGTCAATTTTTTGTCGCCAACTATTAACCATGAAATCTTGCTGCTACCTAGCTTAACTTTGATTCTTATTGCAGATCTTCTACTTTGTCGGCTTCGGTCTTTTCTGCTTGGAGGCGCTTCTCAGTCTCTGGGTTCTCCAGGTAAAGTGATACCCGTGTTCTTCTATATATTATCAGCTAATGGATACGAAACCAACATATAAGCCAAGTTCCTGCCTTAATGTATTTCCACAATTGCTGGGATTTCTGCAGAAAATATACATCTACTTCAGGGGAAACAAGTAAACAATGCATATACTAGAGCAAAATACCATACCTCTCCAGCGATACCGCTCTCTTATAAGGTCTGAGTATAGTACTATACTATCTTTCTACCAATGTAATTACTATTTGTGCACTTGTCTGTGATAATAGTATGTTGTGTGTTTGTTGTACTGTGTGGTGCTGTGTTCTTGGGTTAGAAGTGGCAGTGACGAAAGAAATACTCTCTGTTCTGTTATTACGTTGAGGATTGACATTTTTTGGGGTTGCAAAAGAGTATATACTATTGTGATTCACAAACGTGTTGTAGCCACTGGATGAACATACGCAAATCTGTAGCCGTTGATATGTGAAGATGTTGTTGTAAAACTTGAACTGTATTTTTCTAAAAATAAAACGCTCTAAGGGCGAAAGTCAGAGTCCGCCGTCGTTAGCCCTAACTTAGATCCCAAGTTATCAATTTTCTAGCTGTTCAACATTTCTCTTTCTCCTTGTCCTTTTGTGATAATACCCAAATCGATTCAAAGCCCTAGAAAATTTTCTCCGACCAGATGGATTCACGAGGTTCTTCAGATCAAGACGATGAACATATCGTCCAAGTCAGACAAGCTCTGATGTGTCCCGACGGCGGAAGATTCGAAGGTCTTCGAACGGCACATTTCTTGAATTACACCACAACCTCCATAGACGACGACGTTTTCGAGCTTCCCCTTGACGCCTTCGTGACGTCACATCATCCAGAGAAACTCTCCTTCTCCGGATGGGGCTCTCCCTCGGTGAACTGGATCGAGTGGGTGAACACAATGGCGGAGTCCAACGCCGTGGTGTGGCGTAAATCCGGAGTCTACGACGCGATCATGGCGTCAAGGTACCAGATAGCGAAGCAAGACGATCTGATGACGGCGTTGGTGGAGAAATGGTGCATCGAGACTAACACATTCGTGTTCCCTTGGGGTGAAGCGACGGTGACGCTGGAAGATATGATCGTCCTCGGTGGGTTCTCTGCTATAGGGAACAACGTTTTGGCTTCGGTGAAACGAGACTCGATGAAGTCGGTTGAGGAGAAGCTGAAACGAGCGAAACGTGAGATCGAGGCGAGTTCTACGAAGAGATGTTGCGTTGGTCTGTGGATGAAGGAGATGATGAACTCGGGGAATGAGATTGAGCATGAGGCGTTCATGGTTACGTGGCTGTCACGTTTCGTGTTCCCTAACTCTGGTGATTTCGTGAGGGAGAAGTTATTTGCTGCTGCGGTTCAGCTCGCTAGAGGTGTCAGGCTTGCGTTGGCTCCTGCGGTTCTTGCTGGGATTTATAGTAGTCTTGGGGTTTTGAAGAAGCAGCTTGTTGGTGGTTCCGGAGAGGAAGAGACGGTGGTTAGTGCAGGAGCAGTCCTTAGCATAGGCAAGTTGAAACATTGGTTTATAATTCTAAAATTTTTAAATACTAAATTGTCTATAACACTAAAATCTCAGAGCCGGTGGTTACTGCTACGTCGCCGTTTCAGTTTGTGCAAGTGTGGGCTTGGGAGAGGATAATGGACGTGCGGCCACCTGGCCAGCCTAGCCAGTTAAAGCCTCACGAGCCAAGAATGGCGTTATGGCACCAGCACGGTGGTGTTCAAGAGACGAACCAGAGTCTCGAGAGTATCAGAACGGTTCTTGATTCGGCTAAGGAGAGTTTTCATCACCGTCCTTACACAAAACCTTTGAAGAACTTTAAGTTCCCTAAGTTCTACCTAGAAGATGACTGTTGGGTGTCTTTGGAGGATGAAGACATTGTAGCGTTTGGTCGGTGTTTGAGATGCTCTAAGCTGGTGGGTTTGAACTGCATTGAGCCTTATTATCCTCACCGTGTGGCGTTGCAGTTTGGTTATGATCAGGATGTTCCTGGTGTAGTCCCGGTGGTGCTAACTGAGTCGCCCGAGTTGGCTTGGAAGGATTATATCAGACCGATTACAGATGAAATGATGTATATTCCTTGTAGGCTCCGGCAAGCTGATGTTACGGTTAAGTATATTCGATGGTGGAAACAGTCTGTTACTACTCTACAGGCCATGGCTAAGAGAAGTACCCATAGGATTCTGAAAGAGAAACCCACAGAGAGAACGGCAACAACAACAACAGTGGTCAAATCTTCTCCTCCAAGAACCTCTAAAACAGTAGGATCAAAAGCAGAGTTGAAAGGAGGGACTTTAAAGACAGTGAATGATAAAGGCAATGGAAGCAGCTCTGCGAGGAGTTTAACAGGTTCAGATAAAGATAAGCAATCAAAGCCTTTAAAGAAGACTGAACTGGTCAAGAAACCATTGCCTAAGTTGACAAAGAGTCCAGGAAGATCATTGGATGGAGTCAAAGAAAGTAAAGGAGGACCAAGGAGCTCGCAGGAGACAAAGAGTCATGGCCATGTAACCGGTTTGCCTGGTAGCTCACCTAAGACTCAACAGTCACTCCCTCAAAAGCAAAACTCTAAAAGTAATCAGCTCTATATCATTGACTCATTATGACGGTTTTGTTGGTTTCTAACTTCTTGCTAGCTTGTGCAGGTTCTCCTGTAATAAGACCAAAAGCATTACCTGTTAAGTCACCAAGACCACAAGCTTCAAAAGGACTAAAAGATTCATCTTCTTCTTCTGGTTCTCCTTTAACAAGCAAAAAGTCACCAAAAAGAACCCCAAAAGCTACTACCTCGCATCAGAGTTCACCATCTAAAGCCACTCCTGCTCTTAAGAAGAGCAATGTGATCAAAGCTCCTACCAAACAAGACTCTACAACAGAAACTCGACTCAGCAGCAAAGGAGGAGACAAAGCGATGATGAATACATTGAAGGCTATGAGCGATATAATGAAATTGGAGGAACACGTAGGCGAAGGAGGTGAAGTGATATATCAAATACCAAAACAACAATTCGAAGTTTTGAGCCAAGGAGTGCAAGATGTTCTACACGAGTTGCAGTCTATTAAATCTGCACTGAACATAGAAAAATCATCATCACTCTAATAAGAGTTTTTATCCAACAACATGATTGATGATTCATGTGATTTACATCTGAACCCCTTATTACCTGATTTATCAGAATCTTCACATCTTTTAAGAGAAACCAAAATTGTCTAAACACCATCCTCTTCTAACTTCTTTAACACAACATCAAACTTACTATTGAGAAGTAGTGCAGTGTTCTGAGGAGCATGGCACTGCGTGCTTCTGCTTTCGGCTTTAAATGGAATTCTGACTTTGTCTGTTCTTGTAGCCTGTTATGTTCTGTAATAAAACTAGGTTTTGGCACATTAAAATCAACTTTTGATTGAATATGCAACTAATGAATCTTGGTTATTAAAAATGACATGTCATGATAAGGAGAAACAAAAGAAAAGAAGAAGCAGCTATGTTTACTAATTGGTAGCAACCAAATCAGGAGGAACTGAGGCAAGATCAAGAACCCAAGACTCTCTCAGACCAGCTCCAGGTTGATCTTCCGGAAGCTTCTTGGCCGGAATCTGATGAGAGAGCAAGGCTGCAACATCATCTTTCTCAACCCACCTGACCGCATTATACCCATAATCCCGTCTCTTGAACAAGTTGCTACACTCCTCGCTAACCTTCTCCAAATACGCTACACTCAAGCCATACGCATCGCTATACGTAGTCAAACACACAACAATCTCATAGCGTCTAGTCTTTCTTCTCTGAAGACCTGGATTTGTCTCTGAGTAAACAGCCCAGACCGAGCCTTTCCTAGGATATATCTGGTATACTTCTCGTGCAACCCTCTCGCAGTTGACAACATGAGAGAACAGTTTCACTTGTTCGACCAGAGCTTTCTCTGAAAGCCTGAATCTCCCACAAAGAATATGAGAAGAACTGGTCTTCACCCAAGATATCAGTTTCTCGCTATCAAAATCCAACCAGCTGATCCATACCTTAAAAGGATTCAAAGAGACGACTTCACTTACCAAACAGTAACTCCGAGGCATTTTGTCATCATCACCACCATCGTACACCGCCCAAACCTGCCCTTTCTTGAAGCTCCTGGGCATCCTGTCTTTATCAAAATCATGCAATTCAAGATCCTCCTCGTCCATGTAGATTTCTTGGTTCATCTTACCACGATCCCTCTTCCTATCAGCCAGTGGCACGTATTCTAAATCCACTACCTCACTTAACTCCTTGTGGTTCCTCTTCTTCTTCTTCTTTAAAGCTTCTCGTTTACCTCTCTCCTTGTTAACACTCATCTCCATCAAAGTTTCATCACCAGAAGATATCTCTTGCGTTTCTTCTCTAGTGCTACTTTTCTCAGTGATCTTCTTCACCTTCGGTTTCTTTCTCTTCAAAACTGATTGCATTTCAGCTAAAGTCATCTTCCCTTCACCTTCTTCATCCAACCTCTCACGTGCATTTGAAGCTTCTGCTTCCTCCTCTCTCATCTCACTCCCTCTTCTCACACTTTCACCCTGCTCCCCAACACGCTTCTTCCTCCTAGTATAAGTTATAATCTTGGAAGAACAAGCTCCATCTTCTTCCTTCGCCTCAAAACTCTTCTTGCAGCTACTACACATCAAACTCTGCCCCAAATACTTCCTACCAAACTTATCAACCAACCCACAACCAGAGCAAACCATCGAAAACGTCGACGTTTCATCACCACAAGCACCACCAATCTCGCCCTGAATCCTAATCCTCAGCTTCATATCATACTCATCCCTCCTAACCTCATCAGACAACACCTCAAACGCCTCGTTCACAAGCTTAAACCCTTCCTCGCAACCCGCATAAGGATTCTCATCAGGATCCAGCACCGAAGCTAGCTTCCTATACTGTTGCTCTACGGTATCGATGTGAGAGAAAGGCTCTACCTTTAGAATCTTGTACCACTCGGGAGCATCTCCCTCTGCTGCGGCGGCGGAGGTGGTGATGATTTCGAAGGCGGTGACCATGGAGGATACGCCTTCCGTGTTCGGAGACAAGGTGAGAGCTTTACGCGCGTGGTTCAGAGCTGAGATCAAGTCGCCGCTGTTGAATTTCGATTCCGATAGGGTCTTGTGGTGTATTGCCTCGTTGTTACCAGTGTCTCGGTGGTCTGGTCCTGAAGCTGCCATTGCTGTGTGTAATAAACCGAGACACAACACAACCTTCAAAACTCTCGACTTTGAAAGAGAGCTGCGCTTCCTCTTTTATTATTTTTTATATTTCTTACCCCCCAACTTTTATGTAGATTTCACTTAGCTCATCTGTATTCAATTTAGAAACTAAGTGATTTGATTTTTAACAAAGTTTAAGATGAATTGGAGAATTGATATGGTTTTCTAAGCATAAAGGTATTGTTAATGTGTATACCTTAGTTTGAAAATTTTTGTTTAAAATATGTAGATTTATGAGAAAAATCTACAAAAAAATTAACTTATTTCTTCTAAACGAGTCAATGTCTATCATTCAGTTAATGTATTTTGTAAGCATAAAAGTATTTGTTAATAAAAATTTAAGGTAGCATATGTATTTATATATACAAGTTAGAAATTTCGAAAAAAATAAAAATCTTTTTCAACAAGGTATAAAACAAAAGGATTTGGTTTTGAATTTGACCTATAAACTACATGGGTAAAAATCATAAATAAGTTATAAGGAAGGGGGTTTAATATAAATACTTAATATAGGGAAAAGAAGCAACTTGTATTCCTCGTGAGTTCCACGCCCCCCCTTTCTTCTCTTCTTCTCCGTTGGAAACTCACCAATAATCAACCAATTTGTCTTTGGTCAAAGACATTGATTCCCCTCAATCTCTGCAAATTTCAAAGCTCATAGATTTACACCGCATCCCCAGTTTCGTGCTAAGAGTTTTCAAACATTCACCGGGTCGTTAGGTATCTCTGTCGCATCTCAAAGTTTGTATCTTTGGGGTTAGATTCTGCGTTTTTGGTCTGAATTCGACTTGTTTTTTTTTTCTAGGCCATTCTTCGAGGGTTTCTGTTTTTACTTGTGGATTTTGCGTTATCGTGTTTATGAGCTCTGACATTGTTACCATTGATTGAGAAAGAGACGACCTTTTTTTTTAGTCTGTGTGTGCTGCTTAGGAACTCAAATGAATCAGTAGTGTAGATATATTTGGAATGAAAATTGGCAACATCTAATTAGCTGGAATGTTGAATTGATATTAAGTAGAGATCTCATCGTGAATTAGCTGAGTTTTTTGCAGTGTGGAGTGTGATTAATGGCTAGCAATGAGATGGAGAAATCGAGTAAAGAGAAGGAACCTACAACGCCGCCTTCTTCTTCCTCTGCTCCTCCCTCTTCACAGGTTTGTTTCTACTTCCAGTTTTTTTTTTTTATTAAGAAGGGAAACAAGTCCCTTGATTTTCAGCTAATTTTGATTCTCTATCCTTATTAGTGATGTGCACAATGTTCTGTGTTTGCAGGAGCCTTCGTCTGCTGTGAGTGCTGGCATGGCTACTCCAGATTGGTCTGGTTTTCAGGTATAAGACAGATTCGTCCGTCTGTTTTCTTGTTTAGTTTTGAGTGTTTATGAGTTTCTTGTTTTTTTTTTCTGGCTCCTTTGACAGGCATATTCTCCTCTGCCGCCTCATGGTTTTGTGGCTTCAAGTCCACAACCTCACCCTTATATGTGGGGGGTTCAGGTTAACTAACTGTCTCATTCAAGTCTTTCGAGTCAAGATTAACTGCTACTATTAGTAGCTTTGATTGATTGCTGAATGTGAACTTTTTTTGCAGCATATGATGCCTCCTTATGGAACTCCACCTCATCCGTACGTTACAATGTATCCCCCAGGTGGCATGTACGGCCATCCTTCAATGCCTCCGGTACAATGTTTTGATTGCTATGGGCTATGTATTGAAATGGTGTGGTTCTTGATCATTTCATTAACCTATGTCGTTCTGTATATCAGGGTTCTTATCCATATAGCCCCTATGCCATGCCTTCTCCCAATGGAATGACCGAAGCTTCTGTGAGTTTGCGTCTCAAATGGTATCTGCTACCATTTTTATTACAGGATCATAACTGAGAGATGCTTTTATGCAGGGGAATACTACAGGCGGCACTGAGGGTGATACTGTTAAACAATCTGAAGTGAAGGAAAAGTTGCCTATCAAAAGATCGAGAGGAAGCTTGGGAAGTTTGAACATGATTACAGGAAAGAACAATGAGCCTGGAAAGAACTCAGGAGCATCAGCTAATGGAGGTTACTCTAAAAGGCATGTAACTTGCTTTGACTTTATCCAATTTTAGGGATGTGGTAGTGTCTGTATGTGCGGCTATACTCGTAGGATGTAGACTTTCTCTGGACTTATTCATGCTTCATTAGATAATAACACCATTATTTCACTGCTGTGTGATTACAGTGGAGAGAGTGCTTCTGATGGTTCAAGTGAAGGAAGTGATGCAAACTCTCAAAATGTAAGTTTTGAAAAGCTTAGAACTAGCATGAATCTTAACGTAGGCTCTTTATCCAACCACTAGATTGACCTTCTCATATCTGTCAATCTCGTATATTTTCTCATGTAATTTTGCACATTGAACACACACAAAAAAAAAAAAACAATTTAGTTGTATAACTTTGCATCTAAGTTTTTTGTACCGGATCATTCCGGTTGAATAGTCTTTAAGATAATTGCTCTGTCTATGATAATTATGATTGTGATTCTGATTTGCTTTGCTGTCCTGGTAGGGCTCGGGATCTGGACAAGACGGGAAGGATGGTTGGTTTATGATCCTTTCTTTTCTTTTTTCCTTTCATTTCATTCATGTGACTTAACACTGTGAAAAGCTGCTTACCAGAGAGAGTGATTTATTGTTTTGCATTATTTCACATGAAGCAGCATCAGAGAATGGTGGTTCTTCTGCTAATGGCCCCCGAAATGGAACACCGGTGAGCCAGACCGTGCCAATCATGCCAATGCCAGCTGCAGGCCCACCAACAAATTTAAACATTGGGATGGATTACTGGGGTGCTCCTACTTCAGCCGCTATCCCTGGAATGCATGTGAAAGCACCTACACCAGTTCCTCCAGCCTCTCGAGATGGTGGCCACTCACAACCCTGGTTACAGGTGTGTGCGTCTGCTCTTTTCTGCCCTTTTCATTCTCATAAATACTCAAATTTAAAGCTTTTGATCCCCAAAACTCAACAATGCTTGTCTTGCAATCAGGACGATAGAGAAATTAAGCGACAGAAGCGGAAGCAGTCCAATAGGGAGTCTGCTCGAAGATCCAGATTGCGTAAACAGGTAACTAAACATAACTTTAAATCACGCCCATGTGAGAAAATTGTGGACATGGAAGAAGTTTTTGTGTGTGTGTTTCAGGCAGAATGTGATGAACTGGCACAACGAGCTGAGTTATTGAATGAAGAAAACGCAAGTCTCAGAGCAGAAATCAACAGGCTCAAAAGCCAGTGCGAAGAGCTCACCTCTGAGAATACCTCTCTCAAGGTAGAAAAAGAAAAACATCGAAATATATAGTTTTGAGAGCCAACCAAACAAACAGTAACTACTAAGTAAGTTTGTATATTTGTTTTGGTTCTTGCAGGACCAGCTTTTATCCTTCCCTTCACTTGAAGGCATTAACATGGAGAAAGACGACCAAGAACCAGAGACCTGTCAAACAGTAGTCGCAGAGACAAAAGGTTGATTCCTAGTGAAAGGAAAACATACAGAGGAACCAATTCCTAACAGAGTGTTAAAAAGTGGCAGCAGCAGCAACAACAACAACAACACTCAGGTGGTTCTTTGCTAACAGATGGTTTGTAAGATTTTTAGGTATTAGAGATCAAATTGGCTCGGAATAGTTTCTTTAGCCCTTGTTGAGGATGCTCTGGGTCCTGTCTGTGTACTACATAAGCTACCAAAATAGCTATTAGGATGTTGAGAAATTATCTTCTTTTTATTGTTTTGAATTCTAGTTGCAGAAGTGAATTTGAGGAGGGGCCATTAAGGCAATGTACCTTTCTGTATCAAATGTACCATTAGCTTTTTTTTTTTGGAATTTCACATGATGAATGTGTTATTGCTGTTTTTGATATTTCGTCTCATTACCACAAGAAAAGCAAACATGTATACTGATAAAATATAAAAAAAATAAATGAAAATTACAGGTTTGATATTTGTATGAAAGAACATTCTAGTAATGTTTGTCTAACATGTCATGAGATTGAAGTGAAGAGAAGAGGATGTAGTGAGAGGACTTATCCGAGGAAGTAAATGATCAGTTGATCACCAGGTGCAGGACCAAGTCGCAGAAGAGGAAGAAAACAGTGAAAGCTAGCTAGTGAAGTTTTTTTATTTTTGGTGAAGCTAATTTCAGACTATATAATGAGCATAAAAAAGTTTAGTATCCAAACAATTCCCAAAGCTACAGGTGGTGGTGTGTGGTTAGATAGAAACTTGTATGTAATAAGTGTAAACACTCAAAACTCACCAGCAAGAACTGCTGTTATACATGCTGATTAAACATATGATTGCTTGGGGGCAGAAGCCCATCACAAGTCAAATCGTTTTTTAATTGTCATCTTTTGTCCAATGCAAATATTACAAGGCACCGCCGACTTAGAGGATTAAAAGCCTTTTGGGCCAAAATATGATATGATAACTGAAACACTACCACATCGGTAAATATTAGTAACGCGACTGAATATATAAAGGTGTAAATCCATCCATATATTTGTCCATTGGTGGGTAGTAGTTCAGATGGTGAGCACCTTCAATGTGTTGCTCTTTGCCGTCTGTTATCCTACACTCATCAATTGACTTTTTATTTCTTAAATATATAAATAATAAAAAAAATTTCTTTATTTTATAATTTGAATATTATGTGAACTGGTGTTCCCGTTAGATATTTTTAAAAAGATTGCTTTTTGAGTGGCTTCGGGAAAGAATGGTATTGTGTTAGTTTGTGTAGTCTTGTGCAATGATTCTTCTTTTTGATTTTAAGTTATTATTGGCCAACACCAACAGAAACAAACAAACTGCATAATTATGTCTTTTATGTTATGATTGATTGGATTGATTCCCCTAAACACAAGAGAGCTTTAATTTTGACAGCTTTTGAATTAAATTAAATAACTTTCTTTGACTTACAAGCCTGTTATTTGGGTTGTGTGTTTCTGCCATTGAAGTTGACAATTTTGCTGTTTGGCTTGTCGTGCTGCAGGGACACGTACGTACTGGAGAAAGACAGAAACATTTTATGAAAGCACCAAAGATCATGAAGACAAGTCAGCCTGGTTAGTTAAACCGATCTGTATACTCTGCGATTAGCTATTGTATTTGCTACTTTGCACGTCTTTGTTGATTTCTTAATTTGTATCTTGGAAGCTAGGTATGTTTTGTTCTTCAGTGTGTGTTTAAAGATCTTCTTGTCTGTTGAGTCACTGTCCAACTTCCCTCATGTCATGTACTTACCTTTGTATCGATAGTGGTGTATCTACTAAGCTTGATGTTTTGGCATGATATAGATGCTGTCAAAGAGAAGTTTGTTTGTGGTATGGCTACTCTAGGACATGTTGAGTTGCCTGATGCGTGTCGTTTCTCAGGTGACATCACTCAGGAGATGCAAACGTCGTTAGATATGCATGGGTGCCATGTTAAGAAGAAACTGTTATATTCAGTCATGAAGCATGGACTTGGTGTGGGTGGAGAGTTCATCAAGAAGTCTGTGTATGGTGTTGGGGTTCACTTAACCGCTGCAAACTGCCCTTTCCTCAGGTTTAGCCTTCCTCCATGGTTTAGTTTTTATATGTTTCTCTTTGATCAGCTACATGTGGAAGATAATGTTTTACAGTGCTACACATTATGATATTGATGAAAACGGTGTACGTCACATGGTTTTGTGCCGTGTGATAATGGGGAATATGGAGCCTCTTGGTGGTGATAGACGGCAGTTCTTTACTGGTGGAGAAGAGTATGATAATGGAGTTGGTAATGTGTCGAAACCGCGAAGCATTATCTTGTCTGGAACATGAATATGAACACTCACGTTTATCCAGAATTTGTAGTTAGCTTCAAGCTGTCTATCCCCAATGCTGAAGGTGATTTCTCCTTCGCATTAGAAAAAAATTAAAATCATTTCCATCAAAAAATTTACTGATGAGGCATTGAATGGGATAACAGCATATAGATCTTGCGGAAGATCAACTATTGTCCCAGGGGTTCAGTGAGATGTTCATGGCTAATGCATAATAATGTTTTCGACCATCACATGATTTGTTACATATACCAGTTTTTTCAGGGAATTTGGTTTCTGAGAGTTCAGGGCTCACCTTGGAAGCAGCCAAAGGTTCTCTCTCGAATGTGAGTTTTTTTTAATTGTAGCTGAGGAACATTCTTGTTATCAAGTCGTTCAATGTGTCTCTTTGATTGGGAATTTGAAAACAGTGATGCGACTTGTTTTGCTTAAAGCAGGGGACAGGAAGAAGGGACTTGATCACTGCTGCTAATTACCAACAGCTTAGGGTATAGAGACATAGTAAAACTATTTTTGAGTCCTTGCCCATTTGTTGTTACCTATATGCCAAGATGTCATTGTCGGAATCTGCGTGTGTGATGCTGCAGGAGAAGAAGATTTCGAGAGAGGAGTTCTCGAGGAATTAAACTGAGGGTGATTGTTGGAGATGATGACCTGCTGAGAACCACCATAACAGCTCTTCAAACGCTTGCCACCCTCTGCCATGAAAATGAAACTGGTCACAGGTGGCTATTGAAGATGATGATGACATTTTGTTATGGGGAGGGAATGGAAAACGTGTCGACTTCTTTGTTCGGTGGTGAAACTTTATGATTAGAGATTAGGACAAATTAACGACAGTGTTAAGAACGTACTAATATTGCTTTATGTTAAATTTACTCTTAGTGAAACTAATCTTCAGTGTGCCTGATGTCTTCTCTGCACTATTTTTTCTCATAAATACTCAAATTTAAAGCTTCAAAACTCAAAAGATACGCTTGTCTTGCAATCATCAGGACGATAGAGAAATTAAGCGACAAAAGCGGAAGCAGTCCAATAGGGAGTCTGCACGAAGATCTAGATTGCGTAAACAGGTAACTAAACATAACTTTAAATCACGTCCATGTGAGAAAAGTATGGACATGGGCGGAGTTTTGTATGTGTAAATTTCAGGCCGAATGTGATGAACTGGCACAACGAGCTGAGTTGTTCAATGAAGAAAACGCAAGTCTCAGAGCAGAAATCAACAGGCTCAAAAGCCCGTGCGAAGAGCTAACTTCTGAGAATACTTCTCTCAAGGTAGAAAAATAAAGACTAGCAAATTGAGTTTTGAGAGCCAACCAAACAAACTGTAACTACTAACTAAGTTTGTATATTTGTTTCGGTTCTTGCAGGATCAACTTTTATCATTCCCTTCACTTGAAGGCATTAACATGGAGAAAGACGACCAAGAACCAGAGACCTGTCAAACACTAGGCACCATTAAGGCAATGTATCATTAGCTTTTTTTTCGGAATTTCACATGATGACTGTGTTATTGCTGATTTTGATATTTCGTCTCCTTACCAAAAGAAAAGCAAACATGTATTACACTAGGATTAAGTTGCTGTTTCTGATAAAATAAAATAAAATATCTGAAAATTACAGGTTTGATATTGTATGGAAGAACACTCTAGTAATGTTTGTCTTTTGAGATAATACTTTAATCGAAACTCATCAGCAAACACTCGAAACTCATCAGTTTAAACATATCAGCAAGAACTGCTGTTCTGATACATGCTGATTAAACATATGATTGCTTGGGCCAAAAGCCCATCACAAGTCAAACGATGTCGTTTGATTATCATCTTTTGTTCAATGCAAATATTACAAGGCACCCGCCGGACTTGCCCGACTTCTAGGATTAAAGCCTTTTGGGCCAAAATATGATATGATAATTGAAACAATCCCCCCACATCGGTAAATATTAAAATGGGACTGAATATATAAAGGTGTAAATCCATTGATGTGATTGTCAATTGGTGGGTAGTAGTTCATACGCTGAGCAAATTAATTGTAGCGTATGTTATCCTACACTCATCAATTGACCTTTCTGTTTCGTAAATTTGCTTGAAAACGTTTTGGAAGTTAGGTTTGTTCAGTCTTGTGCAATTATTCTTTTTTTTTTTTGTGCACAATCTTGTGCAATTATTCTTCTTTTTTGATTTTAAGTTGTTACTGGCCAACACCATACAGGAACAAACAAAAACACGACTAAGCTGCATAATCATTGATTGGATTGATTCCCTATAAACACAAGAAAGCTTTATCTCTGACAGCTTTAGAATTAAATTAAATAACTTTCTTTGACTTACAAGCCTGTTATTTGGTTGTCTGTTTCGCCCATTGAAGATTGACACAAACGAGACCAAAAATAAATAAAAAAAGAAATTAGCCGTGAGGGGTCAAGCCCATAAGGAAGGCGGGTAACTTATCTCGAGAGGCCGAGGACAAGTAAGTTGTTTTTGTTTTTCTGTTTTTTTTTTTTTTTTAAATTGAACGTTGACCTAACTTTTCCGACAAGAAGGAAGATAGTGACAAGTTTGGGCGATGAAGAAGATGTCCGATCTTCCAAGGGATATCCAGGAGGATGTGCTCTGTCGAATTCTGATGACATCTCTGAGACCTGTCCGATCTACTTGCAAAAGGTGTCCAGATGTGACTTATTTGCAAACAAGCACCTTGCTCATCAAGTAAAAATAGCAGAATAAGTAGCTAAGGAGAACCCTCTTATGGTCATGAAGATGGATTATAGGGTTCATTTGGTGAGATTGAATCTTTCCAACACCAATAATGACGACGAATACGTAGTTAAGCTTGAAGCTGAACTTATTGGCCTAGATCAAATCGATGTGTGTGAAATCTTTCATTCCAACGGTTTATTGTTATTCATTCCCGAAGACCATTTGAGGCTCTTTGCTTGGAACCCGTATTGGGGGCAGCCCAGGTGGGTCGAGCACACACATGATTACCACAAAATGGTATGGTCTTATAGACAATTATACGTATGGTCTCGGATACGATAGTAGCACAGCTAGACTAGTTCCCACAAAATCCTGAGATTTATTGATTATCCCCCTAATTTTCTTGAGTTCAAAATCTACGATTTCAACTCTGATTCATGGAGGATTCTTGATCTCCTTCCTCGAGACTGGAATATAAAAATTGGTGAACGTGGCCTGTCTTTCAAAGGAAACACCTACTGGTTTGCATCATCAGAAACTAACAGTAGTTTCTTAGTCTGTTTTGATTTCACAAGAGAGACATTCTGGTCCCCTTTGCCTCTGCCGTTTGAGGCTTTTCCTGGTCAAGATACTTTGAGTCTATCTAGCGTTGGAGAAGATCAGCTTGTGGTTTTAGTCCAGGCCTGGGATTCATTGATCATGGAGATCTGGATTTCCAATACGATCGAGCAGTCCAACGCCGTGTCCTAGAACACCAAGGTTTTCTTATCGCGAGTATCGAACAACTCATTCACCCTCAGTGGCAGTTTCTGAGATCTGCGTGTTTCTTCATTGACGTGGAGAAGAAAGTCGCTGTGGTTTTTGATAAAGACAAACATATGGGAGCTGGCCCGACTCGCGACGTAGCTTACATCTTTGGAGTGGATGGATCCTTGAAGCATGCAGTTGTCAAAGAATCTTCAAACAAATTTTGCAAATCAGGTCTTTGCTATTATGCTCCAAGCTTAGTGCAACTCAACTAGTCCATCTGTGTTTTTTTCTTTTTGCTTATTGTTTGTCTCCTCATCTTCCGAATGACTTGCTCATTTTCATTTATTTAGTTTGTTTTCTGTTTGCCTGATTTGACTTCGTTTCACAGCATCTTGCTTTAATCCAAAATGTGCGAGGTTTGTGTGAGTGCCTCTCTTTGTGATGTCGACTTCTTTGTGCTGACTTGTTTGTGATGTCGTGAAACTTTTACAAGTTAAATTTACTCTTTGTGAAACTAATCTTCATTGTGCCTCTGATGTTTTCCTCAACTTGAATCAAAAAGTTTAACAGTTTTAGCTTTTGTGAAATTAATCTTCATTGTGAATGGGGTTATATGTGAGAGCATTGTTTAACATTTATTATGTGATATGTGGATGAGCTCCAGTGTCAGACGACGGATCCCATTCCGGCAGCTTTATGTTGGGCCAGTGGCCACAGCAACCCAACCCTATGTATAGATAGGCCTTGTACCTACAAAAGCTAAACCTCAGCCATTTAACAGTTTGTTTATCAGTCACCAAACTTTACAATTGGATATTTCTTGTTTAGTACGTGCATGGAAGTCCCTTGTCTGAGATGATCAGTTGCTTGAGTGCACTTAGTGTCACCTGAGCTAAGCTTCACAACCACGACTGCGTTTGGATACCCGATCTCCCTCTCTTGCTTGTTTCGCCTCAGCTTCTTCTTTAGCTGATTCTTCATCTACATTCAGAAGCAATCTTCAATTCACATGAAAACAACGAACGAATACTTTGATATATATGCTACAGAATAAAATTATGCAACATGCACATGCTGACATGCAACCTCCTAATCATTGACAAAGAAAATGCAAATTCATATTTATTGTGGAAAGCTGCTTTTTATATATTAAAAATAAAACGTTTTACATGTAAGACTAATAATTTAAAAAGACATCAACTAAATTGAAATATATTAAAAACTAAACTATAGAGCTAAAACTGAAATATCTCGATAATCTTATAGACAACTTCTGATTTTTGGATGATGATTGTCGAGATATTTCGGATGAGGCGAATGTTTCATCCGGCTTGGCTCAGGGCCGGCCCTGGTTCTGGTTGCTAGTTGATTAACATGCTCGATTAGTGATAGCAAAGAATAAAACAAGAAGAATAATTTCATGGAGGACGAAAAACCATATGCAAAGAAACCATTCACAAAATTGATTATTTTCTATTCGTGAGTAAAAAGAATAATATCACAACAACAACAAAGAAAAGAATAACTTCTTTGTCATCTCAAGTTAAGGATCCAAAAATCAGAAGTTGAAAGAGATTTTATTCAAAACTTATATATTGTAGAGAAATGTGCAGAGTTTTAGTTTTATATACCGAATAAATTAAAAAGGTCAACCTTTTTTCTCAACAAAAGAAAAAAAAAAAGAAAAAACAAACAAACGATATTATTGAAAGAGACACTGAGAGTATTTATGGATGTTGCTGGTGAATTTCATCGAATAGAAAAAGATGGTAAACTATATTTTGAATATCACCATTCAAAATATCATCCTATACCCCAAATTCAAAGCTCATCCTCCTCCAAAACAATCATCAACAGCCATGCATTTCAATCTCTTTTCGTATGTCCAGCTGCACGATGCCGTGTTGCACTTAGAGACTCATCTGATCGTTCCACATTTTCTCCTATCTTTTCTTCCCCGGAGTATCTCTTCTCTACAAGAGATCATGATCTTTACCATTCAGTACTCCCTTTATTTTGGTGCAACAATAAAGACTTTGCAATAGATGGCGGGTGTGACGTATGCAATGGTTCAAAATCTGGCACTGATTATTATCTTTGTGACTACTGTAATGGAAAGTATCACAAAGAATGTGTTCTGTCTCCACTTCAAATAAAATCTCCTTATCACCTTCAGCATTCTCTCCAACTTTGCTTTTATTGTCCAAGTGCTCCCATCATCGAATGTTTAGTCTGTGGAAGAACAATAAGCCGTTTACTATATTATTGTGGCATTTGTCGAGTTTTCATGCATTCAATATGTGCTATGAAACCACTACCATTTGTTATAGACCAACCAAAAAGGCATGACCATCCCCTCACCTTTTTTCCCAGACAAACTTCTCTAACTTGCAACGTTTGTGGCTTGTTGAGAAAACTTTATCCCACCTACATATGTGTCACATGCAACTTTGTAGCTCATAAAGATTGTATGTATTTTCCTCGCATCATCAAAATATCACGTCACCCCCATCGTATCTCTTACAAATCTTCACTCGGGTCCGGAGAATGGTTATGTGGAGTTTGTCGCCAAAATATTGAGATCGACTATGGTGCTTATAGTTGTGACAAGTGTTGTGATTATGCTGTTCACCCAATATGTGCTACAGGGAAGAATGTGTGGGATGGAGAAGATCTCGAAGGTGTACCAGAAGAAGATGATATAACATTAGGTGTTGAATCATTTGAAGTGATATCTGAAGGAGTGATACTTCATTTTCTTCACAACCATCATCTCTACCTCCAGGTCAGTACACTTTATGATGAGAATAAGTTTTGTCAAGCTTGTGTTCTACCTATCTTTGAAGGTAATATTTATTCCTGTATCGAGTGTGGCTTCATCCTCCATGAAACATGCGCACAATCTCGCCGCAAATTACAGCATGCGTTACATCCTCATCCACTTACACTGAGGCATGTGAACCCATATGAATATGTTGGTTTCACGTGCGATGCTTGTGATCATTATTGTGGTGGGTTTATTTATGGGTGTCATTTAAAGGACGAATGTGACTTCGATCTGGATATACGATGTGCTTCAATATCTGAACCGGTTGATTACCAAGGTCATGAACATCCCTTGTACTTAGCCTTAAACCCAGAAGAAAAGCCCATATGTCATGTATGCAAAACAAAATGTGAGAAGCAATTAAATTGCATCATCTGCAATTTTATTATATGCGTTAAATGCACTACCTTACCATATAAAGTAAGGTATAAGCATGATAAACATTTTCTCAGAGTTCTGTGGGGGGAAGAAATATGTGACAAAAGTTGGTGCGAGGTGTGTGAAAATGATATGAAACATACAAACAAAAATGTGATCTATTGGTGCGATGAATGTTGCATCACCGTTCATGTTGAATGTTTATTTGGTGATCACCCATATCTGAAGCATGGTCAATTTTGTAAAGAAAATGGGATCAAGCTCCAAATTATTTGGAAGAGCAACACTTCTCGACCATCGTGCAACTACTGCAAAAACCGTTGTCAACACAAAATGTTTATGAGAGACGATATCTTAGCATGTTCTATGCGTTGTGCTCTTAACAATAGTTAACTATAAATTAAAAGATATACAAAAATCCAAGGAGATGTATTTTATATTTGTTATCTATTTCTTTTATCTTGTAATTAATATATGACTACTTTGTTCGTTAAGTTTCGAATATAAACTTACGGACTTTGTTGGTTTTTTGTTAGGGAATATCACCATTATCACTAGAAATCGTTATTTCAGCTGAAAAGGATTCTTACCATTGCGTGAGAGGTCTATGATTCAAATAATTGTTGTGATGAAACTAATATATGTTGTGGTCTAACTTGACTATGTGATTAGGAGTTTTGGTCCCAAACCTTTTGATATTTATTTAAAAAAAAAAATCACTATTAGACTATCAAGTTAATTAGTTGAACTATTAGCTCTAGGCAAACATTATATTTTTTAAAGTGTAAGGTTATGCAGTCATCATCATTTGAGGTCCATCAAGTGTTTGGCGGAAAAGATATTTTCTGCTTCCTTCGTCTACCTGAACGAACCACATCATGAGATCTCCAACACTAATCGACAAACTAGAAAACACCCTAATTCAGTTAACTAAATCTGAGTCGGCACAATGACAGACTCCATCTTTAGATTAACAACTGTTCGTCTCATAATCATATCGTGACGTGGGATGTTTCAATCGGGTTATCCATACACCAAACCGAGCACATGACTTACAACAAATATGACATGTGCTGGTAAATTTTTTGAAATTTATAGTTTTTGGTAAATTTTTTGAATATGGAAATATTAATTCATATATCATCGTTAATGTTAACTTTCTATATAAATATTTATTTTTGACCAAATTATAAAAATATATTAATAATTCATATATTTCTTTTTAATAATAAAAAATTATAAATATATTTGTTTTTGATATCAAAAATTTTAGAAATATTATTTATTTTATGTTTTGAAAATTATATATCTAACAAAATTTTCTCTTAATTTTATAGAATTTGATTTAATATACTTTTACCAAAATAAAAATATTTCCAATATTATAATTTTAAATATATACACCACTATTATTAAATGTAAATTTAATAAAAATTTATTTATTTTCTTAATTTTTACATATCATTAAAATTTAAAAATTTATTTTAAATATGATTTAAATTTTAAAATTTTACTTCCGCACAATGTGCAGGAAAACATCTAGTACATCTAGTAGCGGATCCACTTGCATGAGAGAGATGTCAACTGACACACGTTAAAAATTATATATGTGATTTTTTCAGCTAGTACAAGTGAATTTCGTTAGCTCTGTTAGTGATTTTCTTGTAGATGACACCCCTAAACCTGGATTTAAATTAACCCGACATCTTTTTTTATTTTTTTTAATTTGGATTTAGAAGCCTATTAAACTTTTGACTCCCCAAAATATAGATCCTAGATCAGGCCACTGAGTACATAGAAAAATACCAAGAAAAAAAAAAGTAAAATGTGTAGATTTTGACCCGACTTGAAGTGGGTTTCTTGGGTTGATTCGGGTCGAATTTTTGGATACGAAACAATACTAAACCCAATAAGCTTTTGAGAAGCCGTATATTTAAAATGGGGTCCGTATTTGTCAGTCAGTGGGGTCATCTAAATATCGTGTGATTACTGAGACTTGCGCAATCTTCTTCGCAAAGCAGAGAACACAGAGATCATCGTCAACATCCATGGCTACGACGGTCTTCACCACCACCACCTCTCGTCCTTTCTCCCTAAATCCTACCAAGACCTTCTCTCCCTCTATCTCCCTAAAACCCAATGCTCTCTCCTTCTCATTAACCCACCACCGTCCCAAACCTCTCCGGTTTTCCAAAATCCGATCTTCTCTCCCCTCTGAACCAGTCTCCGAACCGGAAGGTGGATATTCGGTCACAGAGGAATGGGGAGAGACCCCGGTCGAACCGTTATCTCAGCCGGATAACGCCGCCGCGTCTGTGATTTCGGACGAATGGGGCGAGAAATCCGAACCCGTACCCGAGGAGCCCGTGACCCGGTTCGCGGAATCGGATCCTCCGACGAACGAGGACGAGTGGGAGGAAAGAGAAGGTGATGATGATGATGGAGGAGGAGTCGACAAGACTCGGGAGCTGAAGAGGTGTTTGGCGGATACGGTGTACGGAACCGAATTAGGGTTCCGAGCTGGGTCTGAGGTTCGTGCGGAGGTTCTGGAGATCGTGAATCAGTTGGAAGCTCTCAATCCTACTCAGGCTCCGGTTGAGAATCCGGAGCTCCTCGATGGCAATTGGGTTTTGCTGTAAGTTAACCGAATCTTGATCTTGTTTTGATGTTAAAATACGTTTACGAATGAGATTGAGGCATTGTTGAATCTCTTTGAGTGAAAGCTAAGTGATCATTTACTGTTGGTTTGTATATCTTTGTGGGGTTATGAAACAGGTACACTGCGTTCTCTGAGTTACTTCCTCTTCTAGCTGCGGGTTCGACACCTTTGCTGAAAGTTAAGAGTATAAGCCAGTCTATAGACACAAAGAGTCTCTCTATAGACAACTCCACCACTCTCTCCAGCCCTTTTGCTGACTTCTCGTTCAGTGCTACTGCTTCTTTTGAAGTTCGAAGCCCTTCAAGAATTGAGGTAACTTTCCAATCAAAAAGGGTTTCTTTGTTGTCATATTCATCAGTTCTGTTTCTCGTAATGTTAGGTTTCTTTCAAAGAAGGTACACTAAAGCCTCCAGAGATCAAGTCAAGCGTGGATCTCCCAGAGAGTGTGGGTGTCTTTGGTCAGGAGGTTAACCTTTCGTTCCTGAAGCAATCTTTGAACCCTTTACAAGACGTGGCAGCAAACATTTCGCGGGCGATCTCTGGTCAGCCACCTCTCAAGCTTCCGTTTCCGGGAAACCGTGGCAGTTCTTGGCTCTTGACCACTTATCTCGACAAGGATCTCAGGATTTCGAGAGGAGACGGTGGGCTTTTCGTGCTTGCTAGAGAAGGAAGCTCTCTGCTTGAGTTCTGAAATATTTGAGGAGGTATATTATAGCAAAGCAGGCTTTCTTGTAAAAACAGTACTCACTAGAGACATCATCATAATAATAATAATGCTGAATGCAAATTATTGGACCATTATTGTTTCCCTTAAAATTGTAATCTTGTACTCATTTGCTTGTCACAAGATTAGTAAAGAGGAAGCTCTAGCAAAGTTGAAGGAATGATATGAAACAACGAACATAATCGAGAACCCCTAGAAACTAAACTTGTATTTGTTTTCTTGATCAATTGCCCCTAGAATCTTTAACATGACATCTCTGGTTGTGTGGTCAAGTAAAACTAGTCACAAGTTATGTATTCTCCAAGAGATTAGACCACTTATTAAAAGACTCTAGAAAGAACAGTTCTCTTTTATTGCCCTTAGTATTCGTCAGCTACGTGTAACATGAGAACCAGCTCGAACGTTCTGAAAGGCTTTGGGTGATTTGTGGCGACTTCATCTCCGCCCCATCCATTGCAAAATGTCCTTCCTGATCAAACCATCAAACCCGCCTCTAGCATAGATGGGTTTGACAGGACTGGAATCACTGAAAGGCCTGTACTGAGTGCTACTTCCAACGGGTCTTGGCGGCTTGATCTTCATCATCATCGAGATAGTCGGTGAAAACTTGGGCCTGAGGTTCCTCAGGGACAAGAACAAGTGCCTACCGACTTCATTACTCTGTGAAGGAGTCTTCGTGTTGGCATGCGGTTTGAGACGTGTTGAATCTAATAGCCTCTTCGCAGCCTTGCCTGTGCTTGTTGGCTCTATTTGTTTAGGCCGTAGAACCTGCGCTGATGGCTTCATACGGTCCAGACCGCGAAGAATCCAGTTTCCAAGGTTCCGACCAATCTCCATGTCTCTCTGTTGTATATTCTTGTGGACCCTAAGTGCCATATCAAATACTTGATGCGTCCTCCTGCATAAAAAAAAGGAGTAGGCAGGAGAGAAGCAAGTTAAAACACAAGTCCTATTAATCAACAACGAATATATCGTATACATATCTCAGGACCGGTTCTGAACACTAGAATCAAACCAACTAGCAAACAAACTCCTAACCAACTCGTAAACCGGGAAACCGTGAAATCCTGAGGAAAGAAAAACAACAACAACAACAAGGACGAATCTGTTGGCAAGAAACATTACCTATGGAGAAATTGTCGGACCCTTGGATGATTAGGGCTAACAATCCGACGCTGGATCTTCAATGCGAGCCGGTAAGTTCGCTTGAGTCCCAAGAAGTAGGCTGTTCCCAGAGTTAACTCCCATAACACCATTGTTTCCTAAAAGATTTTCTTCTCCTTCCTCTTCTTCCTCTACGTATTCGAATATACCTTTATAACATTCCTCCGAGAGCCGCCATAAACTTCAGTCTCTTCCCCGTCGCAATCACAGATCGCCCTTTCTGGTTTATAGTGCCGGGTTGTTTGATCTATCGTCTATGATGAAATCCTCACCGTCCGTTTTTCTTGTTTGACAAGATATAAGTTTTGATGGGCTTGTCTAAGATGAGCTTCTGTAACCTTGTAAAATGACTTGTTTCTTACCTTTTTGGGCCGGATCATAAAAAACAATTTGGATAAGGATAATTAAGATTATCTGTTTGATCTGTATGGGGCGATAAATTAAAATTATTGATTGGGTTATTTAAATTTTGAGATTTTCTTAAAACTGTAATATTTGTTCCAGTAGCAGATACGATAACTCCGCGTTAATTAGAATTAGAAAGAAACAATATTTTCCCATCATTTTGATTATTCCCTAATTAATTCGATAATCATATGCATTTTTTATTTATTTGGTTAGTTACTCTCTCACTCACCCAAGATAACCTTCACAAGATTTTCTCTCTCTACCTCCCTTTCTCTCTCTCTCTCTCGGCGATGCAGAGGCTTTCGATAGACTCATCAGTTTCGAAGCTTCACAGCTACGGAGGACGGAAGGACGACACCTATGATCTCGATGAATTAAAGCGGAAGGAGTCACTCTCCTCTCCTCCTTCTTCGTCGTCATCGTCCGCAGCAGATTACGACGATCACGAGCTCAAGGACTTTAAACCTCGACGGTTATCGCTTCAATCGTCGACGCATCAGAACGGAGAGAAGCTCGTCCACTTCATCCCCGTCCTCACTCTTATCTGTTTCATCATCCTCTACCTCTCTTCTCACGTTCCGTCGCAATCAGGTTCGCTCTCTAATCGTAATCCGACGATCTTCAACGTGTTTATTGTTATCTGATCTGGTTTTCAAATGATCTCAGATTTGGCTCAGTTTAACGGATTCATGCGTCATTCAAAGCATCTAGGTACATTGCAGATTCGATTCAATCTCTTATATATGAAATGTATCCCACTGATTGTTGTTTCCTCCGTTAGAATCCGACGAAGACGGCGAAATCTCTGGGTTGATGATCAGTGCCGACGCTCTGGCTATTCGCAGTAGCATAAGGAACTTAAAAGAGACGGAAAGCTCCTCGTCGGAATTACTTCCCCGTCGTCGAACTTCTCACCGGAAAATAGCCGACTTCTAGTTTTTTTTTCTTCGTCGTCTTCCTTTAGAATTATTTTCGTCACTTGCATGTTGATTTGTTCGTTCAAACTCAAATCGCGTTTTTCTGTGAAACTAAATTCGAAATTAGCATCGCCGGTTTACAATAAAACCGGCCGGCGATGGAATAACGGTCATGCTAACGTGTGCTGGGTATGGGAGGCGTAGGTTAGAGTACGCCTAGGAGGAGTAGTTGTGCTATCCAGCTGGAGTTTTGGATCGTTACAGAGCCTCGTGCTTCGGTTTAAGATTCCAGCTGGAGTGATTGAGGCGTCGTTCCGCTGGTCCTCGCTCGGTACGCAACACAGTTTATAAATTTATTACTCGGCGTTAGAGCAACCAGTCTCATCTGCACAACAATAATGTTTAGTTAATTATTTTCTCACATTATACTCCTAGCAAATGTGTTGTTTACAAACAGATAACAGTTATATCATGCTTAGGATTCAAAAATCTTTTGAACAAAATAATACTTTAAAAAAAACTGAAGTCGAGAATCATTAAAAGATTATGAATCTAAAATATGAAACTTCCAAGATTAACTAAAAAATCTGTTAAAATTCATATATAATGTATGATCCCCTAAAATCATAACAAAACCGAAATAAATTAATGATGTTGAATTCAAATCTTAGATTTTTAGGATATGCAATCGCCATTGTCTGTTCAAGATGCATCCAAACCGAATCAAATTATTGCTGAACTAAAATCCAAATCAAGTGTAGTAGTCGAACATAAAACCTAATGCCAAGTATAAAAACTTTGTCTACGGTTTCGACATATCAACGTTATCATAAGGGTCCACTTGATGAATATTTTGATTAACTGATCAGAAAAAGAGGCATTTGGTGGAAAAAGTGATGCCACGCGGTCTGTCATTATGACGACTGTCACTTTAAGCCCACCACCATCATCACCGTGGTCCGTGACGCTCTTCCTGCTTACGTGGCAGTTTACTATTGGCTCATTTGGTTAATTACCTTTAACCTTTTCATTTATCTTGGTGATGCAGATTCCTCTCGTTATTTGCTCTTTAACCTTAAGTTTGTCATTGGATTCGCTTGGTTAGAGATACTAGCATAATCTGCTATTAATTTATTTAGGATATCGCATCAATCTGATACAAATAAATAACATTGATGTTTATTTTGACTAACTTCTAGAAAGATTCCTTAAGCAGTTAGTTTGTGTGAGGCTATTACCAATGGCCTAGTAGTTCACATGATGATAACGTATTCAACTTATGGATGGGAAGTCTGAGATAATTTTCTAATACAATATGTCTGATTTGCTGACAACGTTTATACTTTCTACTGAATATAACATGTACAACTCACAAACTAGGATTGAAAAAAAAAAACAATGGAATCAAGGAAGTACTAAGTATTGCTTGAGAGATATACCACTAAGTTATTAAAACAAGATCGTTTGAAACATCCTTGCCACATCTTAAGTAAGCAAATAACTAACGATATAAAGCAAGTAGAAAATGTAACAGGAAAGAAGGTGGAACTGGTTTTATATACTATATAGAGTCTAGTAAAGAAACACAATTAAACCAAGGTTCTTCTTTTTTCTCATATCAAAAGAGATCTATGAAAACTGAAACTAAGGTAAAAAAAAACAATTGAAGAAAAGAAAAAAGGGAAAAACAAGTAGAAACAAAATCTGATATTGGTCAGAGGTCAACGTGGCACTTGGTAGGATGAAACTGAAACCCTCCGGTAGTACCAGAGGAACTCAGCGGAACCTTGAGATGACACTTAATCTTGGGCTTAAAAGCCCACGAGTTCAAAAACCCAAACTTAAACCTGATCCTAAACCTCAGCTTCACGTCGATCCTGTAAACCCCAGACTTCCGATCCTCCCTGAGATCCTTCCGGCCACCGGAGCCTAGCAAAACCAAACTCTCCCCCTCCAACTCCGTCCCAGTCTCCTTCGTCTTCTCACGTCCCTGGTAAAACGACTTCATATCCACAGCAGCGAAACGCTGGTCGCCGTAATAGCCCCTCGCCTCTAACCGATCGTAGTGTATCCCGAGACGCTGGTTAGGGTTACGAACCGAGAAACTCAACGAGAGGTTGTAACGGAGGTTATTGCTCTGTGGATCGAGATTGAATCTCGTTAAGTTGGCTTCCGTGACTTGGAACTTCACGACGTTAGGTCGGAGTATGAACCAGAGGATCAAAGCGACGATTCCGAGGCAAACGGCTATACCGATGAGGATGTTGCAGAGGATGCTTAGGATGCAACCGCCGCAGCAACCGAGGCAGTTTAGGAAGCAGCGACAGATGCCGCAACCTACGTCGGCGCCGCGTCGGGCTTGACTGTGGTAGGTTTGCGATGGAGGATAGATCGGAGGTCCGTATCCGCCCGCCATTGTTCGATAGAGTGCTTCAGAGGGAATCTAAAAGAGAAGAACGTGAGATAGATTGTTTTTGATGAGTCTTCTTGATGATCAAGGCAACGAATTAATATATATACAAAATAAATTTTCCTAATTCCATATAAATTCGGATTAATCCTTGATTCATTGTTAGTATAGGAATCTAAACTGGTGGAAGACTCGTATAGATGGCAATCAAGGACCTGGACCGCGGGCATGGCCCGTAAAGGCTTACTGCGGGGCGGGATTGGGCCTCCATTTGATAAGCCCGCAAAATTGCGGGCCTCGCGGGACGGGCTCAAAGCGGGACGGGTTCAAAGCGGGATGGGCTCAAAGCGGGACGGGCCGAAAGCGGGATGGGTTAAACCGCGGGATTTTGAAGACCCGCAATCCTAAGTCTCCATTTCTGCTTTCACCTGAGAGAGAGAGAGAGAGAGAGAGAGAGAGAGAGAGAGAGAGAGAGAGAGAGAGAGAGAGAGAGAAGGGGATTAGACATTATGGAGTTTCGTTGATGGTAGTTTCAGAGTCGATGATGTTTCCGGTCTCCCAAGCGCCTCTGATCTGCACCGGTGGAGCTTCTTCATGCCATCATAAATGATAATAAAAACATTTGTTTTGTATAAGCTTAATGTATTGATCTTGTAAGAGTATGTTCGATCATGTGCAAGCTGGAACTCAATTTTTGTCTATGTTTGTTTGTGCATGTAGAAACAAGTAATGTAATATTCGATGTCCCGCGGGACGGCCCGTGAAGGCCTGCATATTTCGCGGTACGGGATCGGGCAGCTAGTTTGAGGACCGCATCCCGCGCGGGACAGGCCCGCCGTGTACCGCCAGAAGCCGAACCCGCAGAGCCCAATTGCCTTCCAGGAAGAGGCGGTTGATATGTAGTCTTCATGTTATCACGTAATTATAAAAAGTAATAATGTTAAGCCTAAATATTAGAAAATGCAAACTGAAAAAAGCAAGCTGAAACATCTTAAGCACTTCTCATTGAAAGTTTGTAAATCAGTTTTAGAATATTTGTAAATCACCGTACAATTCAATTTGTTTATATAATAAGAATTGAGCTAAAATTCATTTATATATTTATCCAAGGGCAATTCTCCATAATAGCCCATTTTTTAGTTTTTGTCTCAAAAATAACATTAGAAGGGAAAAGTCACAAAAATAACATCCATTAACTGTTCAAAAGACTATAATACCCTCACTTTATAACAAATAAAACAACTGAAAAAAATCAGAATCATCTACCTTTCATCTTCAATCGAGCTCTCTCTTCAATCTCTCTCCGGCGACTCCACAACCACTCCTATTTCTGATTTCTTTCCATCATCTCCGGCGAAATTGTCATCATCTCCGACGAAGAGCATTGATTCTCCAACGACAGCATTTCGGTATGACTTCGAAGTCTAGGGTTTTGAGATTCAAAAAATGTGGCTTCTATCTTCAATGTTTTAGTTCTCTTGTTCGATTTGTTGGGGTTTCAATTTTTGGGTAGATGCATTATTAGATCAAGACATTTCCAGTTTGTATATGTTTTCTATCCTTGTGATTTTTGAAACTCAAAAAAATATGTAAAAGGCGTTGAGGGAAAAGAAAAGAAGAAAAGTTTTATATAACAGAAGCAAGTTTCAGCCTGTTCGTTATGGCTCACGATTCCAGGATAGCTTGCGTCGCTCTCACTTAAGATGGGAGCTTGTTCGCCACGGCCAGCTCCAAGGGTACTCTTGTTCGGATCTTTAATACTGTTGATGGCACCTTGCGCCAAGAGGTACTACACTCTTTAAACTGTGAATTATAGCTCACTTTCATTGCATTGCATTCACTCTTAGTATTTGTCTGATCATCTGTGTTAGGATGTTGGAAATCTCAATTGTAGTTTTGATCTTTTTAATAATAGTACCTTATGAGTTTTGGATGGCTCTGTAACGCCAACATGATGATGTGGTCTGTACAGGTTAGGAGGGGTGCAGATTAGCAGAGATATTAGTCTGGCTTTCTCTTCAGATGCTGAGTGGTTGGCTGTCTCTAGTGATAAAGGAACTGTCCATGTCTTTGGTCTCAACCGTAATGAGTTGCTATGGATTAGTACCAGACACAGAGATAGTGAGGAAAAGGATGGAGAGTATTGCAGTAGCACATGGTCTTGAAGGAGTTTCGATGGAGTGTGCTAATACGTTGAATACCATGTTGGATGTTTATCTCAAGAAGCTGATCAGATCTTGCACTCATTTGGTCGGAGCTTCTGACGGAACACATGATCATCATCATCACTCTGTGTCTCTGCTTGATTTTAGAACCGCCATGGAGTTAAATCCAGTACAGCTTGGCGAAAGCTGGCAAACTCTCAGAGAAAGAATTTCAGTGAGGTCTTTCGAGGAACAAGACTTGGCGGTGTGAAAGAAAAAAGGTGAGTTTATATGAGAACTTGAGCTCTTATTATGATTTGGTCATGTGTGTATTGCATATCTGGTTTTGACTCCAGACTCTGGATAATTTTCTTTGTTGTTTGTTTTGAACAGCTTCTACAGATGCCAGTATGATCCGGTGAATGGTGGAGAAATGTCTCAGCTTGAGTATCACAACTGACTAAAACAGCCTTCTGTTTTCTAGTTGCATATATGTATAATATATATTCTGTTTAGTTCCCTTCCTATCTCTATCTCTGCTACTTGAGTGGTGAGATTTGGTGCAACCATATGGTCTGTGTTAATGTATAGTTTGTGTAAATAACAATAACGAAGGGTTTGTATAATTTGTAAAACCTTTAGATCCCTAACCAAAACTTAAGTGGTGAAATTTGATCGCTAGACTTTGTGTTGTGGTTGATGTTATCTTCTAGAATATATGCGACCTTTGCAAGGCATATTTTATTAAATCATAAGCCAAATCACTGAGTTTCTGTCACTGAAAAGACTGAACTCAGAGCAAATGAGGACCTTAGTTATATATGTAACTACATCACAAAGACTGACGAACCAGAGAAGTGGTGGCTCTGCAGCTGAGTAGTATCTTGAGGAGCAACATCAATAGTACCATTGAGAAAACCAGAGTACCAAGAGTCAGACAGTTTTGGTGACCTATTGAGACTAGGATCACTGAAATTCACACAGGTAAACATTCTAATATTAAAATGTATATATTAACAAAACTTGCATATATATCATATTAGGATACCAAGTAATATATTCAGGAAAGACTAGGATCACTGAAATTCACACAAGTAAACATTCTAATATTAAAATGTATATATTAACAAAACTTGCATATATATCATATTAGGATACCAAGTAATATATTCAGGAAGGACTTCCTGAATATTTAATATTTAATTAAAAATGTTAAAAAGATAAAATGTTAGAATAACAAGTTAAAATGTATATATTAACAAAATTTAAATATATATCATATTAGGATATCAAGTAATATATTCAGGAATGACTTCCTGAAAATTTAATATTTAATTTTAAAAAAATGTTAGGATAGTAAGTCACATATTTAGGAAGACTTTCCTGAATATTTAATATTTAATTAAAAAAGAAAAATGTTAGGATAACAAGTTGAAAGATTTAACAATGGCTTTTTGAAAATTTAATATTTAATTAAAAAGGTAAAAATGTTAGAATAGCAAGTTAAAATGTATATATTAACAAAATTTGCATATATATCATATTAGGATATCAAGTAATATATTCATGAATGACTTCCTGAAAATTTAATATTTAATTAAAAAATGCTAAAAAGGTAAAATGTTAGAATAGCAAGTTAAAATGTATATATTAACAAAACTTGCATATATATCATATTAGAATATCAAGTAATATATTCAGGAAAGGATTCCTGGAAATTTAATATTTAATTAAAAAAAGAAAATGTTAGGATAGTAAATAACATATTTAGAAAGACTTTTCTGAATATTTAATATTTAATTAAAAAGAAAAATGTTAGGATAGTAAATCACATATTTAGGAAGACCTTCCTGAATATTTAATATTTAATTAAAAAAGAAAAATGTTAGGATAACAAGTTGAAAGATTTAAGAATGGCTTTTTAAAAATTTAATATTTAATTAAAAAGTAAAATGTTAGAATAGCAAGTTAAAATGTATATATTAACAAAACTTGCATATATATCATATTAGGATATCAAGTAATATATTCAGGAATGACTTCCTGAAAATTTAATATTTAATTAAAAAAATCTAAAGGACATGTTTGTGTAAGATTTAATGAAAATGTAGACATGTTTGTAGTACTGAAGTAAGTATATTTTGGTTTATTAATGTAAGTATAAATTGAATACTATTTATGTAAATCTAATTTGCAACAAAATATGTTTCTATGACCATGTTCTAATAGCACATAATCTACAATAGATATAGCATTATACATTATTATGATCGAACATACAATAACTTTTAAAACAAAAGATATCATAAGGTTTGACTAATCATAGCAAGTTCAAAACAACACTATCATATGTCTTTGATATGATAGCATTTATAAAATTGCTATCATATATGGGAGACCTATTATAGCTGGGACAAATATAGCGCATATATGGGAGACCTATTATAGCTGGGACAAATATAGCGCTTTCAATAATGCTAACAATAACATATAATAGTTGTTTCCTAATGTTGAGAACGGACATTTTAATATATTAATTAAAAATAAAAAAATGTTAGGTTATCAAGTAAAATGTTTAGGAAGGGCTTCCTGAAAATTTAATATTTGACTAAAAAGATAAAAGTTAGGATAGCAAGTAAAATATGAAGGAAATATTTCCTGAAAATTTAATAATTAACTAAAAAATATTAGGATGAAAAACCAGCAATTAAACACATCTTATCTTAGGTTAAGACAACAGTTAACTCACTTGCCTTGTCTAAAGGCAGAGAAGTAATAGGCATCCGGAGAACCTGTACATACAATGAAAAACCAGATAAGTAAAGCAACACAGTATATAGATGCCAATTGTTCAAAACATACATAGATGCATCCTTTGACGGCGGCTCTATGCCAAAATGCTTGTGGAAGTTCTCTTTGTCCATATATTGGGTATATCAACGCCCCAAGTGCGTTTGAAAATCTAAAGTAAAAGCATTTAAAAGCTTAAAGACAGGAGAAACAAAACGAGTAAAGGAGCCAAGAAAGACAGGACTATGAATGACCTGCCAATAGATGTAATGTACAAAGCCAATCGAGCTATGCCCTCTTTGGTCTTGAGTAAACCTCCACAAGTTTCCACATTGTCTTGATCATAATCTAACATCGCAATATCATACAAGATGATCCTACACAGCAAGAAGAAAAAACAAAAGCCTTATCATCTCAAACCACAAGTTCTTGCGAAACAAAAGCTCTGAAGGAGTGAGGCTATACAATTTGATCTTGGGAGGCAAACGCATCTTCGCCAAGAACTCTACGAATGGACTCTCCATATCTTCCTCCGTAATCTTAACCATAACCTCATCGGAGGAAGCAGCAGCCAAGTGAGCCTGAACAAGCTTGAAGAACTTCATCAGCTGATTCTTCTCCAGCAGATTCAAGCTCTTATCCTTAAATATTGTGCCTCTCGAATCCGGGACGTTCCTCAGCTCTCCGCTGGAATCGCCGACGAAGCTCGCGTCGACGCTCTTGAACTCGACGTAGTTATTGGACTAAGAGGAATGTTAAAGGCGGATGCAGCAACTTGAGCGACCTTTTGCAATCCCTGACCCATCTCCACACCTCCATGTGTCACTAAAACAGTTCCATCGGTGCAAACATGAACAAGAGCACCAGCCTGTAAAATAAATGGATGGTATCTAAAAATCTTATCTTTTACAGTTAGATTAAGTTCCGAAAAGAATTCCTTTTTACCTGATTCATGAACTTTGAAGTGAATGATATGCCAAATTTTGTGGGAACTATCGCTACACCACGCTTTTCCACCGGTTTTGGCTATTAAACTCATCGGCTTCGCTACAAGCCGTTAAGAAGTTTCACACTAAAGATCTGAACATTTCAAAATCGAGATTTGACTTACAGGACAGAGGACGGCGATATTGTCGGAGACGACGGCACAACTTCGATTAACTACCAAGACGATTCACGCCGGAGATGATGATATCGGCGGGGATGAGAGACGATGTCAAGAGTAGGTTACTCACGGCGTAGAGAGTCGGAAGACAATGTCCAGATTGAAATTTTCTATTTTTTTTATTTAATTAATTAGAGAAGGAAAGAGGGTATAAAGTAAATGATCATATTAAATGAAACCTATTAGTGTGGTGCTATTTTGAGCTTTATCTCTTTATCCAATCTTACACTATATAAAAGTTGCAGATAGAATAAATACTAATTACTAATTGCTAAAAGTACCACTGTACAAAAGTTAATCTATTTAAATCCCCATATTATAGCTATTTACTTAATTGACCCTATTTTAAAAATACGTGTGAATCACATGAATTGATATCCTCGAGTCGAGGATATGGCAGCAGCTGCGACTCTGAGATTAACGATTCCTTTAGCATTCTCCTTCTCCAGTCACCCTCTAACCTCTTCTCACTTACGGTTCCCAGCAAGCAAATCAATCGGCAGCGAGGCAGCATCCTTAAGAACGGTGAAAATGGCAGCTACTGTTGGGTCTGAACCCGAAACGACGTCGTCTTCTTCCAGAATCATCGATTCCCATCTCCACATTTGGGCGTCTCCACAAGAGGTCGTGCTCTCACACTTTGTTAACTCGAATCAACTATAACTAAGACCGACTTTACTAAACTTCTAATCTGCTGACTAAGTGATCTGACGGATCATCCAATATGTATGTTTCAGGCCGCCACTTACCCTTATTTCCCAGGCCAAGAACCTACATTGACTGGTGATGTCGAGTTCTTGCTCAAGGTTATAAGCTGAGATGAACTCATACTTTATTTTAAGAAATTCTGGAAAAGATGTCTTCTTTGATGCTTTTTTTTTTTTGCGTAGTTCCTCTGTTTACTTGTTGATTGTTTTTATCGACTTTAGAACATGGAAGATGCAAGAGTAGATGGAGCTCTCATTGTGCAACCCATCAATCACAAGTTTGATCACTCTTTAGTTACAAGGTCTCATCCCTTTTTCTTTTATTCCTGGATCTTCATGTTCCTGAAGTGACATGATATAAGTATATGCTTCTCTCTCAAAACAAAAACAAAAAAAATTGCTTCCCTCATTTCGTTTTACTTAATGGTGAATCTGTCTCGCTGCGTTTTCATTGTCTGTAAATGACCATAGGATGCATAATGTAGTACTGGGACGTAGTGAACAATCAAAGCTTATTAGTGATTCTCCAATCACAGTAGACCTTAGATTGTTTGCGATGTCAGCTTCTTTCTTTAAGATGATTTTTATTGACAGTGTTCTAAAGAGATACCCATCGAAGTTTGTTGGCTGTTGCCTTGCAAATCCTGCAGAAGATGGCAGTGGAATTAAGGAGCTTGAGAGTCTTGTTCTAGAGGTCTTTCCTTTAGCTCTTTCTCAAAGTACTAAAAAGTATCAGATATGCATTACATTTCTCTGAGTTTTTAGTCTATTGTTGTAGAGTAATTACCGTGCTGTTCGGTTCAATCCCTATTTGTGGCCGTCGGGTCAGAAGGTACCAATTCTCTAATGCTTCCAGTGACCTTGGATCAAGTTTCTCTTTTACTCTTTTTTTGTTAATTATCAATGATTTTTTTTCACGACACAGATGACAAATACTGTTGGAAAAGCTATGTTCTCAAAGGCAGGGGAGCTTGGTGTGCCTGTTGGCTTCATGTGCATGAAGGTCTGCTAGTAACTTTGAACTTTGTGGTGCTCCAAAGTTGTGTGGTATACGTGAAGGTCTTTCTTTTATAGTTTTTGTTTTACTCTATTCAGGGTCTGCATCTGCACATTGCAGAGATTGAGGAACTGTGCACGGAGTTTCCAAAGACAACTGTTTTACTAGACCACGCTGGATTTTGCAAAGTACCAGAGTGAGCTGTTCACTGGCTATTCTGATAAATAAATCCAGACCCCTGGATTTCATGAAGAACATATTACTAATACATTCTATGGTTTCCTCAACCTGCAGAAATGGTGAAGCTAAGGATACTTATACTCAACTCATGGAGCTCTCTAGATTCCCACAGGTGAAAGAAATTGTAAAACCTTACTTTTTGGATTTCGAATCATACGAGTCTGAGGGAAGAGTTTTGGTACAAGCAGGTATATGTGAAATTCAGTGCTCTATTCAGGATATCAAGAACGGGTTTCCCTTATCAGGACCTGACGCCTCTCCTATCTGAAGTTGTATCCAATTTTGGGGCAAATCGTGTCATGTGGGGCAGGTAAACTTTTTTTGTTACACCAAAAGAGAACTTTTATATGAACGAGAAAAAATATATGATCGGAATATGGACTGGCTGCTTCTCCGTCTGTTGATGCAGTGACTTCCCATTTGTGGTTCTTGAATGTGGATACAAAGAAGCCAAAGAAGCTGTGACCATTATTGCAAAACAAGCATCCTTGTCAAGTTCTGACATGGACTGGATCCTGGGAAAGACTGTGATGCAGCTATTCCCTGGACAATGGGTTCTTCCTTAAGAGGTTGCATGAGTACTAGCTAATCAAGCAAACAATGGAGGTTATATCATCGAAGACACATAACTCTAGGCTTTTTTTTATTACCAGACTACGCCACAATTTTTCTGTATTGAAAGCCTGGACATGCTGGTTAATATCATGCTGGTTAATATCATAATACTATACTATATAGATGACCTGGATGCCGACGTCTATCTTATTAGTGCTTTGTTCGACCGTGTATTCTACAATGGATGAGACGTAAGAGGGTGATATATATGAATTTGATCACTGGTGGAGTTGCTGGGACATTCCTGGATGTTTAGAAAAGACTGCTGATCAAGCCTGTGATGTTTACTAAGAATCTGAGAGTGTGGGAAGATCTCAGGTTCACTAATCTTCCCTCCAGCATCATTCGCAGCGTTTTCTAACAGTCATCCCCACCATGGATTTGAATAATCTTTGGCTGTATACAACTGATTCCCTGAAAGATTGTCTTCATCAGATGCTTCTTTAAAATAAAAGAAGAGAAGAGGAATACATGTGGACAAGGAATGTCAGCCAGCTTTGAGGAAAACCATGTTGACAGAAACATAACTCGACCTTCATGCTTCAAACCAGCTTTGAGCAGATAAAACTGAGAAGCTCTGAATGTCATCTTACTCTCAATGCTAATGAGCTTGCGAACGAATGGCTTGTAGGTACTGCATCCCAACACTCCTTTTAATGAACTAAAGTACCTGACCAAGGCCAGTTTTTAAACCATTTAATGAACTTAAAAGAATTTTAGCTTTTAAAACATACTTTGGTTTAGATAGTCACTGTCTGATGCTTATATAAATGCTACTAAGATTTTGATTGGCTCTTATTTGTCTACTACTTCCCTCTTCATTTACTCTATCTCTCTGTTTCTTCCTTTGTTTTTCTAGTTAAAGTTCGATACTTTGAGCTCCTCTGTTACTAGTTTAGGGTTTCTTGGTCGACGTGATGAGTCATCGCCGGGACTCCAGCACCGACGCAGTCTACGTGATACCCACCAACGACCCTCCGCCGGAGAAACTGTTTCCCGATCCCGTATGGGCCACTGACGATGATTCTAGCCGTGTCTCTGCTCTGAAAACCGACGAAACAGAGTCTCCCTGCAAGAAAACTCGCGGGTCTCCCTCTTCCTCTTCCTCCGAGATCGGGAAAGCCTTCTTCAAAACGAAGCTCTGCTGCAACTTCCGCGCAGGAAACTGTCCGTACGCCGCGAACACTTGCCATTTCGCTCACAGCGTGGAGGACCTCCGTCGTCCGCCGTCCACTCAGCAGGAGACCCGCGGGGAGTTTAAGGTTCCGGCGGAGAGTGGAAGACCGTACAAGGGAAGGCATTGCAGGAAGTTTTACAGCGGAGAAGGGTGTCCTTACGGAGAGAGCTGTACGTTTCTACACGACGAGGGTTCGAGAAACAGAGAGAGCTTTGCGATAAGTTTAGGCCCTCCTCGTGGTGGTGGTGGCAATGTTGTTGTTGTTGCTCCGAATTGGAAGACAAGGATTTGCAACAAGTGGGAGATGAGTGGGTCTTGTCCTTTCGGTACTAACTGCCGTTTTGCTCATGGAGCTTCAGGTAAAGTCTCCGCCTTTACTGTCTCTCTACTAGTATCTGCAATGTGATCATTAAAAATGTGTGTGTTTTTATTCAGTGTTGCTTGATGAATTTTTGATTCTTGAGATGAGATTGTCACTAGAGAGATGCCGTTTGAACAAGAGCTTGAAAATGTTGCAATGTTAAGAGTATGAGGTCTATCTGTTTCTAGATGTGATTGTTATCCATGGAAATGCAGAAAGTTTCAACAGTGGGTGGTTAAAAGTTTTGTGTCTTTTTATCATGTTGTTTCTTGCAGAGTTGCATAGATTTGGTGGGGGACTTGTGGGAGGAGAAGAAGGTAAGATCGGAACATCTTCTAATCCGGACACAAAGAAGACAGGACAAGCTGACACTGTGGCTAGCCTTGTTTCTCCTGGAGTCCCGTCCCAACGGGCATCTAATGCCGTTGCTCAGAAACCCAACGGGGTCAGAATGCTACGGAAATGGAAAGGACCGGATAAAATCAGCCGGGTGTATGGTGATTGGATCGACGACATTGAATAAATTCATTGCCTTTTATTAACAGACTGATGACAAAGATCCTTTTAGAGTTCTAACTATGTGATGTATTTATTACCTTGTTGTAGATTGTGACTCAACAAAGACTAAGAGCTCATCTTTTTTTTTGTTGTTGTATCATCTGATTCTCTTATGCCAATCCTAATTCAGACCAAACCGAAGTAACCCATCGTACCTGCAGACCGGGGCCATCATTGTTTGTTACCTGTTATTTGTCACAAAAGACTCGCTCAAATTGCTAAGCAAAACCACTGATGTGTCTTTAGCATAGCCACTTCCTTCTCCTCACTTCTCTCTACTAACTTAGACCAATACTTTCTTTTCTCGCAAGCAATTCTCATAGAAACAAAACTCTTTCTTCCTTTCCAAGCAACTGGTGAAAGCCGGGCCGTATCAAATCTTGAAATGGCGTCAACAACAATACCAGCTACTGAAGTTTTCCCTAGCGTTACCATGCCCATCACCGTAGTCTTAACATGCGTTCTTCTCTTGGTCATCGTCGCCGGATTCATCTCTCTCTTATTCTGGAAAATTTTTCTTCACCGGTTGTTCTCACCTTGGACCCGTCAGAGAACACCCTACGGTGACCTGATCCATGTCACCACTCCACCTGAAAACACCGGCCTCGACCCATTTATCATCAAGTCTTTTCCTGTCTTCCTCTATTCATCAGCAACGATGAAAAACCAAGGTGCGGAGTGTGCTATCTGCTTGTCAGAGTTCTCAGAGGAAGACACCGTTAGGCTCATAACGGTTTGTCATCATGGGTTTCATTCGAGTTGCGTTGATCTTTGGTTTGAGTTGCACAAGACTTGTCCTGTTTGCCGGTGTGAGTTAGACCCAGGTCTGGTCGGATCTGGAAGCCATGAGTCTTTGCATAACACAGTCACGATTACTATTCAGGACCTGAACCATGACCAAGAAACTCCTCCTAGCGCTAGCTCAAGCAAAAGGCTTACGAGGTTCTCGAGGTCACATTCTACAGGGCATTTCATGGTTAAGACGACGGATTTTTATATGAAGATCAAAAGAAAACATTACAGAACAGGGAACAGTGTCATGTTCGAGGAAAACGATCATACCACTAGTCCAAGCAAAAGACTCAGGGAAGCATCGGCTTGGAGATTCTCGAGGTCACATTCTACAGGACATTTCATGGGTAAGGCAACGTATGTCAATGAACTTACTCGGTATGAAGCTGCAGATAAGTACGGGATGGCTTGGTGATTTACTGATTTATTATACCTTCGCAAATAAATTTTATATTATTTTGTGTCTTCTCTATAGCAGTAGACATTGAAAACTGTGATAAAAATCTGTAGTCAGATCTTCCTACGTATAAACTGAGAAAGAATAAAGAGTCATTCCATGTGTGTTTCTTGACAAGTATTGTTGTCCTCTATTGTGTCACCATCTTGAGAAGTATTGTTGTCTTCCGTTGTGTTACCATCTTCAGTTTCACCGGCACTTCTCAAGCTAATTAACTTTAAACTGATGAGTTTGCCCATTAGCTCCTATAGGAGAAAGAAGTTGAAATGAAGAAAACTTTTCTTTTAACATCCTCCCTGAGACTTACTGAAAACAAAAGAACATAGAAGGTTGTTTCATATAACGAGGATAGAGAATCATAGCTATAACAGTTCAACACAACGGTACTTAAAATGGTTTGAAAGTAACCTATCCACTCTTCATCAGAGAAGAATCTAAAGGACTTTGGATCAAGAACACAGTTAAGCTAAGAGACAAAAGGATAGTTTTTTTCTTCATGGACCGGTTTGGTTTTTCTGCGGAAACCAATTGTGAACCGGGATCTACCAACTTCGGTTCGGAAGGTTAATTGATGGCACGAGGAATTATATAGTTTATGGTAGTTGTACCAATATAATTCCACATTCTTCATAGGACCCTTCCACATATTGTAGTCATAAAAATAAAAGTCAAATAAAAAAAAATATTAAAAGCTTCCCATCAAATATCCCAAAACATTCTATTTAAAGAAAAGTTTGGTCAATACAAAATCTGGTAATTCCAATTAACAACAGTATGATTTTCGGATTGATTTACTCAGAGAAGTTCAGCCAGAAGTCTTCAATCCATTTGCATGTGCGATGCATGTAGTAAACGAAGTCGTTTTATAACAACTTATACTCACCAACCAAAACCAAACCATTTCCTATTTATTCTTTTAAATAAATAATAAAATCCAAAGATTCTCACACAAAAACTCTCGGAAGAGAAGAAGAAGAAGAAGAAGGTCAATCAAAAGCTTTTGTTCTTTTTCATTCTTCACTGGGGAGTTTAATACTCTGCCTGAGCCAGAGGCTGGTTGTTTAAAGTGTGACATATGGCGTCGCTGACTCTATCGTCTCCCTCCGCCGCCAATACGCCGTCGTATTTGTCCTCGTCGTCATCGAACTTCTTCTCGTCGTCGTCCTCTTCTCTCTCGTTCACTACCTCTCAGTCTCACTCCCGAAACTCTGTCTTCTCTTGTATTGTAAGTGGCTGTCCATTTTTTTTTCCTTCTCCTTAGAGTTGGAGTGTTGTTGATTCTTCTTCTTCTTCTTTATTGAGATATATTGATTGAGTGGAGCCTTTATTACCCATCTTTTCTAGTTTGAAATTCTGATATTTTGATGCAAAGTTCGTCTCTTTCGTAAGATTCTGTTTGTTGAGTGTCAATAGAGCCTATTACCTATCTTGTCCACTTCGAGTTTCTGATAATTTTGACACAAAAGGTTGTCTCTTTCTTCAGATTCTGTTTTGTTGGTGTCCTTGCCTTTGCTAATGGAGTCTATCTTTTAATTTCTGATATTTTGATACAGATGTTATCTCTTTGGTCAGATTCTGCTTGTTAAGGTCATTGCCTTTGCCAATGGACCCATCTTGTCTAGTTTTAGTATCTGAGATTTTTTATACAAAGGTTGTCTCTTTTGTCAGGTTCTGATTGTTGAGGTCGTTACTTGTGTCTAGTCGATGGATTCGTTTGATATAGCTTAGTTTACTATCTTGGAACAGAAACTGAGAAGAACTATATGATAGTCTCTGGCTAATGTGTTCTTGTTGGAGACAAAAGACTTTTTGTATGTGTTTGGTTTTTAGATTTGTGAGAATTTGTTTCTTTGCTGCTAGAAATGCAATCTGGGGAATGGGAATCCAAGTATCCCAATCATCAACGAGAGGACACTTCCAAAGTTCTTGGAATCCGCCCGGATGGAGAAATCAGTCAACAGAACCAACACCAACACCAGGCTCAAGCTCTTCTCCGGCACCGCAAATCCAGCACTCTCTCAGGAGATTGCTTGGTACATGGGCTTGGATCTCGGCAAAATCAAGATCAAGAGATTTGCTGATGGAGAGATCTACGTTCAGCTGGAAGAGAGCGTCAGGGGATGCGACGTCTACTTGGTGCAGCCTACTTGCACTCCCACTAATGAGAATCTCATGGAGCTTTTGATCATGGTAGATGCTTGTCGAAGAGCATCTGCTAAGAAAGTCACAGCCGTGATTCCTTATTTTGGATATGCAAGAGCTGACAGGAAGGTGAGTTAGTGTTACCTGGATGGTTCTTGACAGTTATCTTTGCTTGATTGTCTTTTGTTTTGTTTGCTGCTTTGCAGACACAAGGGCGTGAATCAATTGCTGCCAAATTGGTAGCTAACCTTATTACAGAAGCTGGTGCAGATAGAGTGCTTGCATGTGATCTTCATTCAGGACAGTCAATGGGTTACTTTGACATTCCAGTTGATCATGTGTACTGTCAGGTTACACCTCTAAAAGCCACGCTCTTGATTAGCTAACGGCCTCTCCTCTCCTTTTGAACTCATTATGCTTTTAATTTTTTTTACAGCCGGTGATACTTGATTATCTTGCTAGCAAGTCAATTGCCGCAGAGGATTTGGTTGTAGTTTCTCCTGATGTTGGTGGAGTAGCCAGAGCACGCGCTTTTGCTAAGAAGTTATCAGATGCGCCACTTGCCATTGTTGATAAAAGGCGTTCTGGACACAATGTTGCTGAGGTAATTATAATACCCCTTCTCTTTTAAACTCGGTGGACACAATGTTTACTTCCCCTCTCAAGTTCACATGCGTTATAACCTTTCACATGCGTTATAACCTTTCAGGTTATGAACCTAATCGGTGATGTAAGAGGGAAGGTGGCTGTAATGGTTGATGATATGATTGATACCGCTGGTTAGTATAAACAACAGCATGGAGTCTGGCTTAATCATATTATTCTCAAGAAACATGCTAAACACACGTTCTCTCTCTTTTTCAGGAACCATTGTGAAAGGAGCAGCTTTGCTACACCAGGAGGGTGCTCGTGAGGTGTATGCGTGCTGCACTCACGCTGTTTTCAGGTAAACCTGTTAAAGCGATGTTTGTTTCTTCTTGAACAGTCACAAAATCAATAGTTTTCTGAAGCATGTCTACTGTTTTTTAATGAATCAATTGGAATTAGCCCGCCTGCGATAGAGAGATTATCAGGAGGTTTGCTTCAAGAAGTGATAGTGACAAACACATTACCAGTAGCTGAGAAAAATTACTTCCCGCAGTTGACAATTTTATCGGTGGCTAATCTTCTTGGCGAGACGATTTGGCGTGTCCATGATGATAGCTCTGTCAGTAGCATTTTTCTTTGACGACCTCATCTCTGTCTCATTTGCATCCTTTGAATGTTTTTCTTGCTTTGTTAGTCGGTTTAGAATCCGGTTTACCAAGTTCTCTTGCTTTGTTAGTCCGTTTAGAATCCGGTTTACCAAGTTCTCTTGCTTTGTCTCTTTATAGTTTAGACTTTTACTTGTTTGGTAAACATCTCATTATGGATTATAGCTATTGATCTTGAGCCGGTTTTGATTTATGGTATACACAAGATTCTAAGTTGATTCATCGTTTCATAAGTCATAACCTTTTATCTACGTGGCGCAATTTGACTCATGAGCTCGTTAACAGTTTGAAAATATTCAAGGACCTGGTGGAAACAGACTTTCCCATAGAGGGAGTCAATCACCCGCAAAGATCATTGTACTTTTGTCTCCTTGGCGAGGCAACTAACACGAACATTATAACAATGTGTGATAAGAAAGAGATATCAAAAGACATTCCTTAGAAGTGAGAATAAGTGATATCTCCTCCAACTTCGTAAATAAGACTGGCCAGTTCGGTTCATGGACGGATGGACCGTGAACCATGGTGATGTTTGTCCTCGGTCTTCAAGGTGAAATAAGAGCTGAGATATTTGTCCAAAAAAAAGAACTGAGATAATAATGAATTGTATATAAGCATAAGCACATTGATCATTTCTCTGTTTACGTCTTGGTGAAAGGTAACTATTAAATTTTCTTTTACATTCCCAAACTATTCTTATTTGTCTGCTCGGATATCTATATTGATGATGGCTATGAATCAGTTTTGTCATATTCTGGAGGTCTGTACTATTATAGGTATTAGGTACATAAAATGTGAAAGATTTTTCTACGAACTCTTGAAGTTAAAACTGAGATGGAGATATGCATTGAATAGATGGACCCAACGGCTCACATGGTTACCAAGATTTATAGCGTGACATATGCGACTTCTCTTCTTATTTTCTTAGGGCCGGCTTAAGAAATTCTATGAGACATAGCTATCAATAATAATATAGATTATTAGTTTTATCATCGGTTTCTTTTGATAGATTATTCTGATTAATTTTTGTGCAAACAAGATATCAGTTGAAAATTGAGTGTAGAAAGAACAAGAAAACAAAACATAGTTATATTTGTTTATCGACTGGGGGCTATTTGCTCCATTAGTTTATACATACGTATGATGCAAGTATCAAGTACTAAACCTTTGGTGCGTTCCGTCATCTGGGATAACAAAATAAGATATTACATTTGGCTAATCAGTAAACAATGAAGTGAGATCTTACGCAAATGTCTTAGACCAAGTCCACATTGTTTATTGGCAAGAACAAGACTAAAAGTCAGCAAACACCTAAATACATCCTGAAAAGCCAATGACCAAACTGCCCATCATCTATCCCTATATATATATATATACACCTCACAACCTCTTCCTTATCACTCACAAGTCACAAACAATAACCAAAACATGGCTCTCACTAAAATCTCCTTAGTCCTTCTTCTCTGCCTTATATGTTTATATTCTGAAACCGTCAAGTCTCAGAACTGCGGTTGTGCGTCGGGCGTATGCTGTAGTCAGTACGGTTATTGCGGTAATGGACCAGAGTACTGTGGCTCGGGTTGCCGATCAGGTCCTTGCACAGGCACCCAAGGCGATAGCCTTGGTTCCATTGTGTCGCAAGCTTTCTTTAACAATATTATCAACCGAGCTGATAATGGCTGCGCCGGAAAAAGATTCTACACACGTGATTCTTTCATTAGTGCCGCTAATACGTTCCCCAACTTTGCTAACTCCGTTACTAGGCGTGAAATTGCGACTATGTTTGCTCATTTCACCCAGGAGGTCGGATGTAAGACTTTTGTTTATTTACTTTTTTCTCTTTATATAAAACATTTAGATATAATACACATAAAACTGACATAACAAATGTAGTTCCCTTGACAAAAAAACAAAACAAATGTAGTTCTAAAAAGCCTTATAAGGCATAAACTTGCTTTTATAATCTCTATTATTGGAATTTATCTTTGGCAAAAATATAACAAAAATGGAATTTACAAGTTAATGATATATGACTACAATAATATATACGTCTAGTTTTTTAAAAAGCTATCATGTAATAAAATATAATACGACTAAACCTTTCGATAAAATTATATAAAATAAAAATTGAACATCTGATTTGATCTCAATTAATCGTGAGCTGTTTCTATAACATTTTGTTTCATGTGTCCATCTCCATATCGTATAGATTTCTGCTACATTGAAGAGATAAACGGAGCGTCACAAAACTATTGCGATGACAGGAATTTTCCACAATATCCATGTGCACCAGGCAAATTGTACTATGGTCGTGGTCCAATTCAGCTATCATGGAACTACAACTACGCACAGTGTGGACAGAGTCTCAGTGTCGATCTTCTACGTCAGCCAGAGCTAGTAAGCAGCAATCCAACTCTAGCTTTCAGGACAGCTTTGTGGTTTTGGGTGAATAACGTAAGGCCGGTACTAAACCAAGGATTTGGAGCCACCATTAGGGCCATAAATGGAAATCTAGAGTGTAATGGTAGGAGTCCGGATAAGGTTAATGCAAGGATTAGCTACTACAGAGACTACTGTGGACAGCTTGGTGTGGACCCTGGTCCTAACCTTAGCTGCTAAAAAGCTTTTTCATGACTATTGTTGGACGTTAGTATTTATGTTGAAATTAAAAAAAAAATGAGATGATAAAATTAAATCTCATGCATGTACTTTGTTGGGTTTCATCAAGCAAAAAAATTGTTGTAATAATCTTATGAAAGTGAAGTTTACGTTAATAAATGTCTTGAGCTGCAAAAATAAAATAAAAATCTAATGGAATACTATATAGTTTAGTTATTAAAATGTATTCAATACAGATGGAAGTTTAAAGATTATCCTGGTTTATGTTCTAGCCATGCGCACGCTATCAAGTTTTCTAACCATGACTCAAATCTCGTTAAACACAGTTTGAACTTTGAAGATGGGTTGTCTTTGCTGTTAATAGAACGCCTTTGAGGTTCATTAGAGATTTATTCGAATTTTTATTTTAATCAAAACTGCATATATATATATTAAGGACTTGGGGAGAATAGTCAATCTCATCCATTGAGCTGCTCACGAAGAAAACGAAGACATCGTACTTGCGCCTTGTCGGCGAGGTAACGAGGACGAACGTTCTTTAGAAGTCAATACTAATTTTCAAAGAAAAACATGTTGGCCCGCGACGAATGAAGTCTGATTCTTTCTTCTCTCTAAAGATAACAAAACGAATATGGTTTATTTTACAAGTATAGGAATGCCTTATCCTTTTGGTTTGGCCCTCGTTAATTTCTGTTGGTTTTGTAGTGATTTTATATTGTAGGAAAACTCATAAAACTCAGCTGCACTAGATGTGACAATGGTTTTGTTGGTGAATATAATTTAACATTCATTCAAAAAAAAAAGATTATGTATATTTTTTACAGTAAGATATAACCTCAGCTTTAATTTATATCTATAATAATAAGAGATGTTTTTTTCATGTCAACAACATGTAATATGATGAGAACAACAATCAAAAGGGAAAACAATTAGATGATTCTCTTAAAATTTTGCTCTCAGATAAGAAGATAATCAGAATTTCTCATAAAATTATATTCGCTCGGGTTAAGAAGAAACTGACAACAAACAAAGCCCAGACTTAAGAGGGTCGGTGGGAATTTATAAATAAGCCCATAAAAGGCCCATTAGGTGCATTAGGGTTTCCCTGATCCGTCTCAACCACCAATGTATATATACGCTAACATAACTTCACAAACATGTTGTGTTCCGTCTCATTGTCTTTTGGTTTCTTAATTGGCTTTATCAACTTATTCGATTCTGGTTTTATTTCGGCTTTTGATATCTGCCTTCCAAGTTTTAAAAGATCAGCTGTGATGAAAAAAACCGTGTGCCAGAGATGAAGGCTTTGTTCTTTATCGCTGACGGCTAAACACAACCCTCTAAGAAGTTCTGAGCTTTTCTTTAGATCTTTTTATTATTTTATATAAATTGCTTTTGAGATTTTTTCTGAGTCGAGGTGACGATAGAAAATTCACAGGTCTGTCAATCCCCTGAAACATACTTGTGATGTTATTGTGATATCTCGACAGGTTCTGATCGACTCATGAAAAAACAATTTTTTTTTATACTCGTGTTAAAGATTGTGTTTTAATTGAATCTGGGAGTATGATGAATCTCATTTAACAAATGGGTAATTTGCGACTGATTTTAAATTTGATGTTTTATTCACCTTGGAGAACTGATTCCCAGATTCAACGTTTTCAACTTTATATTTTTTATTGGGTATATGATGAAATTATATTTCATGGGTAATTTGCGTCTGAATCTTCTTGATGTTATCTTTATGATTCTCTGATGCCCATATTTAAACTATTTTCTGCAAGTCCTTCAAATACATTTCAATTTATCTGTATGAAAAGAGAGAGCGATGATAATGATGATTATGACAACATAGAACAATCCAACTCTGACATCTTATGACGAATTTTACATCATGCACTACCATCTGAATCTCAGCTCTCCCTTTATTCGTTTTTTGTTGTTTTGGTTAAAAGCTTATGTTCGGACAGTATGGCACACTTAAGTTTTGTGTTTAAATTTTATGTTTTGAAATTGATGATAGTTGAAATCTCGGACTAACTTAATAAATATTTTTAACATAGTAATCAGAATTATAAGCAAACTCAAATAATGATTAGCTGGAATGGAAGTTGGCAGAGGTTTATTAACTTCCGAGACCCTTATATTTGCATCGACGGTCTTACCTTTTCCTGTCCGAACTGATCTCCCGCGTACTGATCAACGCTCAATACGCGGGAGATGAGTGTATAGCGCCTAGCCGTATAGGCGGACGTCTAAACGGGGTATATACGGATATATGATTTTATAAAAAATATAAATATAAAATTAATATACATACATTAGTTTTAAAAAAATGAACATAAATATGTTTAAAATACATTTTTTGTATAAGTATATAGTTTAACATATATAAATAGTCTTAAATTATAAAAATTAAAATCATTTTAAATATATAAATATGACAAATTTAAAATGATTTTTCAATAATTAAACTAATATCTACAATCATATAAACACATAAAATAAATAAATTTAATATAAATAATAACATTAATGTAATATAATAATAATATTAATAAAAAAAAAATTAGTATTATTGTTCAAAATCCACCTAGACGTCCGCGTAGACCGCATAATATCCGTCTAAACGCTATTATACGCACGAATTATATAAATCCGCATAAAACACTGTATACCGTGAAAACGGTACGGTCGGCTACCGTATAGCGTCTAGACGCTGCCTAGGCGGGCGCCTAGACCGTATTTTAGAACACTGCTTTATTCTGTATCCATGGTTGATATCATTGACGAGAACTTTCATAAATGTAACAAATTATTTTAGCGCAAAATAAAAAATATATTTAACTTGTTCTTAACTTGTGTTAATTGGAGATAGTTGTGGACATATTTTAGAATTAGAGTTAATATTGTAAATGAAAAGCGAGAAATTAAAAACCAGATAAGAGTACCTGAGCCAAAAAAAAAATCTCTGAACTTATTAACTCTTGGCGATTTGGAAAATGTGTAAGGCCACATGAGCTCCAATATTAATTTAAGTGTTCAATCTTTTTATTCATATGTTAACAAACCTACAGTTCTCCCTAATCTCACCTTCAATACCAGTAAGAACATTAATATTCCCCATTTTCAACATAGATTCCACAAAATCCACAAAGAAGAGATCTTGGTCCACTGCATATTCCCAAACCTTCTTGAAAATCTCTCCTCCATGATCTTCACTGACCAATACGTTATCCGAAATCAACAGCCCTCTCCCCTTCAAAAGATTGATGTAATAATGGTTATCAAAGTAAGCCGGAGTCTGTAAATCCAACGGAGACAGTTCGTTGTCCCGGCTAGAGTCTCTGCACTGTGACCGTAGTACTCTCCGGAATGTGCTGTGTCTCCTGAACTCATCGACGTAGTATGTTTGCAACATGTTTGGTTGAACAATACGTTGCTTGAAGCTCACGCATCTCGCTTTACCTATTGTATGAGCGCCTGAAAGAGCGATGAGGTCTTGAATGTCAAGGCCTTGTTGCTTGAAGTTTATGATGAGGCCTTCGAGGGAAGTGTTTGGTGCCGGAATGTATTGGTTTGCTCCGGCAAAGCTGGCCTTGAGTGAGTCTCTTCTCCCTAAGTAAACTTCCCACCATGGTCCACCTCTCTGAAAATAGAACAATTAATAAGTTCACACCATTTTTTTTAATCTAATCAGAAGCACTCATGTGGAAGAGTAACGGGGGAGATTACCAGGAAGACGGAGTCACGAGCTGCCATGGTGATGATGTCTGAACAAGAGACGGTTAGAGGACAAGCTTCTTCAAGGAGGTACTTTATGTAATCAATAACTTCAAACCCACGCAAAGAGTTCACGTTTGGGGTTGCTTGTTTCTCACTCAATATATCTCCATGTGTATCCAAGAGCACAGACGCATCACAACCCTATAAAATCAATCAATCATAGGACATAATAAACCAATCTTAGCACCTCTTATACACAACTTAGAATACCATTCAAAGTAGGCTAAAATCGGGGAGCGATGTCTAACCAAGACAAAGCAGTCGTGGAACTGAAGACGGAGAAGAGAAGCAGCCATACGAGGATCTTTGAGAACAGCAACCTCAACGGTATGCTTAATGATTTCTTCAGCTAATGGGCAACTCTCTTTGTAGAAACCCTTCACTAATGGTCCTCCAAATTCCCCCAAAGCTGAGGTCGTAATGGCAGAAACCACGATTAAACAGAGCCATAGCTTCATTAGCTTGATCTCCATTGGAAAGTTATGTTCTGTTTATGTGCAACTCAGTATGTGTGTGTATATATGTGTGCTTCCTGATTCAATTTTTCCTTTGTATGTTACCATGTGTCTCTATGTGTTTTTTCATGCCCAACTTTTATCAATTTGGATGTTACAGTTTTGTCAAAGGTAGATACAACCAATAGAGACCTAACTTGCCTGGTGGGATACTCAAAAATAATATAAGATGTTGGTCAAAAAGAGTACGTGAAACAAATCACCTCTGTAAGAATAAAATGACGTTAGGAAAGTAATAAGTTGGTGTGACAATGTTTGTTATTTGAAGCTTTCAAAGTCTTTTTCTATATGCTAACAAGGAAGAATCATAGACTTATCTGGTGTATAAACAAATGTTTGTGATAGAAAAAAGCCAACGAACCATACATTCATCGGTGTGTTGGTTATGAAAATATGCATGAGAACTGATATAAAAAAATTCTTTTTTTGAAGGATATTTGGAACATAGAAGTAGAGAAAAACTCTCCTAGTGAGCAGCGTCTTCCTCCTCACAGAACTTGATGTATTCCTTTGAACCCATTAAAGATTCCAACTCTGATGGGTTGCTTGGCTTCACTTTGATCATCCATCCATCTTCGTAGGGGCTTGAGTTAATCTACACAACACACAAATGATAATCAGTTTGCTTTACATGTTGTCAAATGAGAGGTAACTTACTACTTTATTTCTTTTTAAACCGTACCAAGCCTGGTGCTTCTGTGAGCTTTTTGTTAACCTCAATGACTTCACCTGAGATCGGTGATAAGATTTCACTTGTCGCCTTCACACTCTCCACTGCTCCAAAGCTTTTCTCTTTGCTCACCGAACCATTTTCCTCTGGCAGTTCCACAAACACCACTTCACCTAAATGGTCCTGAAACATTTAATGTTATTTCTCCACTTTTTCAGTCGATCATCTTTACGTCTTCTCTAAAGAGCTAAACACCTAAAGTTTACTTGGAACCAGAACTATCACAAGAAAAAAAAGCCGAAAGGTGTAGCCTATGTTACCTGAGCATGGTCAGTAATGCCAATGGTGGCAACAGAGCCTTCATGTTTAACCCACTCGTGTGAATTTGCATACTTCAATCCATCCAATACTAAAAGAATAGAGAAACCTATCAACAACTTCTGACAGAAACTATGTAACACACAACTACATAAACAATCACAATCACCTGAAGAGAAGCATCTAGAGATGGAGAAAGAAGGAGAGAGCTGAGACTTGGAGACAGAAGAAGAAAGCTTGAGAGCATTTGCTGTAGAAGAGGCCCACATTCTCAATGCCATTTTCGTCACACTTCTTTCTTAGCTCTGTGTTTTGTCTTCTCCAAACAAATAGGAGATTTAAAGATATTCTTTCTCTTTTTTTGTTGTGTTCTATCCAATGACATGTAAGGCAGAAATTGAAGGCCTCATCCTATGCTTATTGTGTGAATGAAAAAGTGTGACCCAAACCTTCTCTTCTACTTAGAAGCTCTTGCAACAACTTTTTTTAAATTCCTTTTCTGTGTTTGAGACTCTTACAAAACTATGGCTTCTTTTTATTAGTGGCTAATTCCTACATACTAGGTATCGTCTAGATTTTAATGAAGTAAATGTGGTGTTCCTAACTCCAAAAGTAGTTTTTCTTATGCACATCCATCATCAGAAATTTTTACACTGCTTTCGGTTCAGTATTCCCGGTTATCTCAATCAAACCGGTTCGAGATTTGGCGCTAAAGTCTGTTGAGTATTGATCCGCCATGACTCCCAACAATGTTTGAGTAAGTATCTTTAAAGTTTAGTCATCATTGTCAACAGATCTTTAAAGCCAAAACAGTTGTATCGTTTTAAGACCTTAGGTTAGGTGATGGTCATTGTCCCATAACGCTAGTAAAAACCGCGTTCTATTTAAAGGTCTATCTATCTCTCGTTCTTTCTATCATTGTCTGAAAAAATCCATGAGTAGACAAAAAAAAGCGACTAGAATCTTGAGTCTTCTTATCCGCAATCTCTTTCCATCTACCTTCGTTCTAATGGTTCCACTCCCAAATAGTTGTAATGCCCTGATGGAATGGAGTCAAAGGAAAATGGGAAAGATTGTCGATTTACCGTCTCGGCAATGTGCTGAGTTGTATCGATGTTTTGGTCTTTTTGTGTGTTGGAACAAAATACAAAAGGACAGACCAAATAAGTGCGTGTGTCTGTGGTGGCAGCGATGCTCCAAGACCAAACCATCAAATGAAACACTACGGGGTTAAAAATAAAATTAATTAAAAATATCAGGCAGATATGCAATATTAAAAAAAAAAACTAAAATCGGATTCTCCGTCATCGGAGAAGTAGCTCAGTGAGAAACACACAAACTCTGTTTTTTTTTTCTTCTAATCAAATCCCCAATTCGAAACCCTAACCATCAATTTCTCGTCGATTCAATCGAAGAAATGAGCAACGACGATGGCACCGTGGAGATCACCCACAAAACCATCGGCCCATCTCGTCCGTCTCGAATTCGAGTGGCGTCTCGTATCAAAGTAGGGAACTTTCTCTTCTTCCTCATTGTGTGTAACGAAGGGGATTGATTGATTGATTGATCCTTGGGCTGATTCTTAGGTTCGTGATTTAAGGAACGCGATTGCGGAAAAGGGTCGGTTTCCCGTGGCGAATTTGAGGATGATTCTCCGTGGGAAGGCATTGCAAGACGAGGAAGATGGAGAGGATGTATACGTCACGCTCAAGGACGAAGGTACATAAAGTTTAAGACTTTTGTGTGTCTCTCTTGAATGGGTCTTTGATTATGCATTTGGGTTTTATTGTGTAGATTCCTTGACTGTTGCTGTTATACCAAAGCGACCAGTTGGAGTTGAGACATACGATGATGATGATGATGACGAGGAATTGGTCTGATGTTTAACTCTTGAAAGAATGTTTTTTTTTTTTTAAGTTTCTGTTCCTTGTTTAATCTCTTTTAGTTGTTTTTGGCTTTGTAGAAGTTTCAGCTCCCAGCATCAGCAAGCAGGTGGAAGAGGAAGCTCTACTACTTTCTCCGTAACAAGTTGAAGCTTCCTGGTGAGTTCTTTAACCTCTCACACGCATCATCTGCAGTTTCCAAGAATGTTTGAAACATTGATTCTGATTTTGTGTGATGATTTTAGATATCATCCTTATGGGAGTTTTCTCTTTAAGTCTAAAGATGTGGGCTATTATCACCTTGTGGTTTATCTTGGCGCCTATTGCCCATAGCTGGGACCTCGGCCCTATATTTGTAAGTCCTCTTCATCTTCAATGCCATTGGATATGCATTTTGTGTACAGAGATATTATATACGTTGATCACTTTGCTCAGATGTTCTGTTTCCTTTGCGTGGTTTCTTCTTCGTTATCATGGGTTTCAGTTACTAGGGACTGGCTTTTCAATCATCTTGCTCAACCTTGGTAAACGACAACCTGGTGATGTCAGGTATATACACTTCTTATAAAACTATAGCCTCCGTTGATTCTCTTGAGATGACAACTCAGTTGTATAAGGACTAATATGACTCTGGTTGGTGTTTGCTACAATCCATATACCATTTTTTCTTTTGAAAAACGCAAACTCTTGGTTAAAGGATATATACACTCTTTGACTTCGTAAATATCTTTCGAAACTTATTAGACATAGAGAATAACAAAAGCTTAGGATTCTGGAAGCATATGATACTTCCAAGTAGTCTTATTGGCTGGAAAGTGAAACCCTCGTATATTGACTTTCAAGCTGTGAATATATCTTATCTTTCGATACAAGGAACTGAATAAGTTCGGTGTCTTTCTTTGGCAGTGCATATTCAATATTCAACGAGGACTTTAGAGAGCTTCCAGGTACATATAATGCAGAGCGTATAGACCGGGACATACGAGCAGGCCATATATAATAATGATGCAAAATTTGCATCAAAGACTTCTTTAAGATCAACATCAGCGTTCGAACAGAACTTATACCCAAATATGCAACCAAAAGAAAAGATCAGATGTTTTATGTCCCATCAGATGGAGACAACACAAAGCATGACAGTACTTGTACATGAGAGATCTAATTTTGATATTGCAACATTATATATCTTTGAAAAAAATGTATGATATCACTCTTTTGTCATATTAGAAATATTATGTGTGTGAAAATAAGCTCTAGGTTAACTTAGGTCCCATCAAACTTGATGATTCTTAGGTGAATAAATCCAGTAACCAAATCTGTTTATCTAGCGGTTCAGTTGGCTTTGACGCTTTTCACATCTGCCAATTTATACCGTGCAAATTGAAGAAAAAACAAATTAAATCAAAAGTCTACTTGTCAACTGTGAGTGGTAGTTGGAGTGACTTTGCCAATCCTGGACGGCACGTAACGTTTTCTTTTTGTTTATGTAGGAATGTTTTTTGTATTAATATTGGTAAAGAATGGTTGGTATCACTCTTCAGAATGAAAAGTATTTTTAATGGAATCAATGGGAGTTATAATGTTTTGTGCAAGTAGATACCTGTTTTTTTTTAACAAGTGTAAGTAGACACCTGTATAAGAAAATTAAGACAAAAAAACACAACATAAAAATTTTAAATATTTTTTAAAAAAGAAAGTAATGAATTAATAATCCATTTTGCAAGAAATGTTTTGAAAAAATAGTGGATGGTTCACTTGTATTTTTGGCTGTCTTCTTCAGAATATAACACAGTTATATACTAACTTCTGAATGATTTTATTTCAAAGATTGGGAAGAAAACATTTAGTATAACAAATCGTACTATTGTACAAAAGAACTTTTTCATTATTGGAAGTTCCATCAACGGGCCCAAATATATTGAGTGGGCCTTCTAGAGATCCAAATCGGTTGATTAGAGGGTGGTAAATGACAACAGAATATCAAAAACTTAATCGTTCTCAATGCCATCACAAATCAATAATGTGGAGTTCTAAATCTGAGATTCCTCAGATTCGACTTCTAAAGAGAATCTAATTGAAACCTCCCTCCTCTCTTCTGGTGTTTACATATGCCTCTAAAGCCATCACTCATGACTCACCTAAAAAGTCATAGCTATCACCATCATCCTCTGCTTCACCATCAAAACTCCTCTCTTCTTCATCCGACGAGAGCGGAATCAGCCAGCAAGTACCGTGCAAGTGTCCGTTAACACATACGCAGATCTCCAGCCCACCGTCTCTCGACCCCAACCTCCTCGCCGCACTCTTAGGCACAAGACGCGCCGCCTTCATACTCCACACGCGCCCTCCGCAATACGGACACCTAACCTTCTCCTCCAGCTCCGCCTGTCTCCTCACCAGACACTGCCTCGTCTTCGACCTCATGAACTCCCGAAACACCCCTCTGAAAACCCCCAAATGCTCGTCCCCTCCTCCACCACCCACCGCGCGATGCTCGCACGGATCGCTCACGTACAAGAGATCTCCCCTGCAATTCTTCGGCAGGAAGAACCTCCCGGAGGTCTTGGAGAATCTCGACTCGGACGCGAAGTGACCCGGCGACCGAGTCGACGACTCGCCGCCGCCGCCGCAGAAGAACATGAGTTTCGCCAGCGCCTGCCATCCCCCGTCGATTCTCCCTCCGGGATCGGCGCCGGACAATGCCGCCGCCATTCCCGGAGCGCGGTGGACGCAGAGGAGACGCCACAGGACGCGTCTCGCGATCGCGCAGAACCTGCGGCTCACGGAGGCGATCGCGCATATGGTGCGGATGTCCCAGCTGATGGACTCGAAGACGAGAGTCAGCACCTGCTCGTTCTCTATCCCCGAGTCGCCGAAACTCGGTAGGCGACTCGGTTGTTTGAATCGGAGCGAGTTCATTGGGACTGACGGAGTATCTATCCTTCTAGAAAAAATCATTCAGCTTTTTTACACGCTGCGTCGCGATCTTACAAATTTATATGCGTTTGGTACGGTGCTCAAGGATGATACACGTGGCTTCTTGTCTGAACAGCGGATTCTGTGATGCTCTCGCTGTTAAACGTGTCGAGATTAGATTGGTTAGCGAGACGCGTGTCGTCTAGCGATTGCGTGCACGGTGCGACAACAGAGAACCAGGGTATATGGTAGTACAAAAGAGGAAGAGAACAAAGGGGTGGGAGTGCCACGTGTTGAGACGCAAACGCGGATTCGATAACGTTATTTTCTAGAAGCGGAAAATATCTAAGGTGACACATGTCTCGAGAAGAAGACTTTGTTTGATACGCGGAAACGTGGCAGCTCCAAACTTAGATACGACGAAGTAGAGTTCATAATTGAGAGACACAACACAGTCAAAGTCAAATCATATCCAGTCTAGTTTTTTTTACGGAGTAATATTCTCTTCTTTTTTTCCACTGACAAATCTTTCAAATGTAAGAATCTTATACAGAGAACATATTCCTCCTCGAACCCATGTTATATTTGTCTTTCAAGCAAAATCACCGTATACCAACACGTAATGTGTCAATATACGGTTCAAAATCTCATTAGATTCCCAAATAAAATAACTATGGAGCTTTTTTTTTTAACTAATAAGTTTTTAGAATGAAAGGGATTATTTGTTAAATAAAAGGCTTTAATTCGTTGCACAAAAAAGGCTTTAAATCATTCTATGAAAAAAAAATGAGACACTTCTCTATGATTTTCAGCTAAAAGGGAATGTCTTCCAGGGTTTAATTTTATTTGCTTACATTGTGAATCCTGAAAAGATCTTAAACCAGGTAACATCTTCTAAAGACTTATTTATGTAAAGAGCAAATGCTTAATATTCAAAACCCCTCGAACCCAAGCCACAGTTAAAACTTAAAAGAGACGACGACATGAAGCAGAGAGCTCCATAAGTTTTCAAACTAAAACAGAAAAGAAAAGTATTTACTCCTGAATACAAGAAGTATTTTTGACTACGAAGTTGCTCCAAAGACACGAATTCTCTGCTGAATTGGAACTCTGCAACAGGGACAGGTCGCTTCGCCACCTCCCATGAAGCTATCGCTGCAGCTCGCACAGACAACTTGGTGAGCACAAGGGAGAAACACAACCGAGACCTCATCTTTCATACAGATCAAACACTCCCTGTCATAGTTCGCTTCTTTCTCATAGAACCCATCAAGCCTAGCCAGCTCTTCAAGCAGTTTAGACACCACTACTTCTCCCTTCGGATTGTCTGATTTCCCCTTTGTGTGGGAGGTGTTATTGAATTGGAGGCTTGAGTCAGTCGAAGAGGCCTTGTTGAGCCGAGACAGCTCTTGTTCCAGTCTCTGGAGATCGTCTTTGCGTCTCTGAAAGTCTATTTCGATCTTCAAACGAACGCTTTCCACATTTCTCTTGTTTCTAGCCTCGGTTGCTTCCTTGGACCGCTGCTCTTCTTCCACTTGAGCCAACGCCTGCTCCTTTGCTTTCTGCTCCTCCCTCCATTTCTCCTGCAAGATAGTAATAATGAGACAAAGAGACATTCTCTACAGGTTGTTGGCTCACGATAATAATAATGAGACAAAAACAGGGAAGCTTCAGGTGTGTAAAAGAAGATAAATACATTTCTTGGTACCTCGTATTCTTTTTCCTCTTGTGTGATCTGTGCTAAAGCTCTATCGAGTGCCTTAATCTTTTCTTTCTCAGCAGCAATCTCGTCTTGCAGCTTCAGTTTCTGCTTCTCCCACGCTACAAGTCTCTTCAAGCGTTTCTTCTCCTTCTTCGACGCCTCAATGCAAGCCGTGAGCGACTCTGATTCACTTAACTTGCAAGCTTCCATCTCAGCCCGGATCACTGCGTTCTCGTTCTCAAGTCTCCTTGCTATCATATTAGCCTTGTCGACATGACCGCTCACTTTTCTCAGATCGTTCTCCATCTCTGATATTCTTTTCATGGTTGACTCCTCCCCAGTTTGTTTCCCTTTCTTCAACCGTAAGGTCTCTTCTCTCTCGCTCCTCAGCGAATTCAGCTCCGCCAGTTCATCACTCACCTTCTGTGCAGCCTGCATCGCCTTCTTCTGCGCCCATTCTTTCCTCTCCTTTAGTTGCCTTTTGAGATCCTGAACCTGACGAAATAGTCCTATCAAAGCAACATCCTTTCCCTCCTCAGGCGCTGAATCAGCACCATCATCAAGGTTCAGATCCTGGAACTTCCCCATAACCGAACCTACACTCTCCTCGCTTGTATCAGCGCAAGACAAGCTAATATCACTAGCCTCAGACTGCATTTTCTTCTGCTTCATACTAGCATGATAACCAGCAGCAAACGCAGCAACATTCTCTCTCAACAGAGACTTCATAGCCGGAGAGAGATTAAACCTCCTCGGACAATCAATCTCTCTCTCCAATGTCTTCAACTCTTCTCCAGAACCCGCCGGGGCCGTAGAATCAACACCTTTCACAATACTACTACCACCATCAACCTTTCCAGAACTCGGTATATCAATCGTACTCGCCTTCCCAACATGAAGCTCACTCACAAGCAAACACCACAACGCATCACCTTTACTCAAACAAGGCTTCACCTGTTTCAACAAATATACCATACCCGCAAGCGAGTACTCCACCAGCTGTCTCAAATCAGCGAACACAGCCCCTGATCCATCCTCATCCTTATCCTCCCCATTACCACCTTTCAGACAAGCCAACGCGTTATGCACAATGTTGGTCGAAACATCCATCCCACCGTAACAATACCCGTTACTCAGAACAGCTCTCAACGCCACGTCCTCACCGTGACCCAAAGACACGAGCTTTGAAACCGCTTCGTTGTATAAACACTCCAAATGTTTCAGGAGGAGATCCTCGAGCTGCTCCTCCGTGCAGTAACCCAAAGCATCATTGTCCTCGAAGTTTCCACCAGGGCTCGAATCGAGAGGTCCCTGGTGGTTGTGGTTGACGAGATGTCTGAGACTCGATTCGACGATTGATCTCGGTAGAGATGTTCTGTCGAGGAGACGAGAGGACGGATCGAATTCGGGTTTGGTGGATCGGGTCTTCCGGTTCGGTCTGACGTGCTTCGTTCTCACGGTACACCCCATCAGATGATATCTTTATCTGCGAGAATCAGATGGAAAAGAGTGATGATCACTAATCGCTAAATGAATGAGAAACCAAACCAGGAACAGGAGAATCTGATGAATTAAAATGACAAAAAAAAAGTATAGAAGAACTAACTGATCGGTGATGCTGTGTTGTGTTTCTCAACTGAGAAAGAAGAACAAACTTCGGGGATAGAGACAAGAAGACACAGAGGAGGAGAATGTGACATGTAAGAAAACAAAAGATTTACTTCTGTTTCTGGTGGTGGTGGTGGTGGTGTGAAAGGTGAACAGTTTGGGCTCATATTTTACTTATATGGGCCTTTAATTGGGCCAGACGCTAAATGATATCCAAAACGAACTCGTTTCGTTCGCAGTTTACCCTTCACATGCTCTTCTTATCTTATCGACAGGTCTGTAATATTCGTCGCGGTTCTTTAGAATTTTTGAACTTCATGTTATCTGTCACCGATCTTGGCAGCTCTGATCCTTTTTTTTTTTAATTTCGTCGCATCTCACTGAATATTTATAGAGAAATTACTTAAAATGACTAATGATTCTACTAATTACTAGAATAACTCATATAAGTTTTTAATTACTAGAATAAAAATAGAAACAAGCAAAATTACTAAAAACTCCATGGTCTTGAATTAACCACAAATTTGTCATTATAATTTATTAATAAAAGATTTTAATATAAAGAGAAAAGAAAAAAAAAAAAAAAGAATTTGTAGGGTTTTTCTTCTCGCCACAAACCCAAACCTCCGACATCTCCATCTCTTTCGTTGAACTCAACCTCCATCACCTCTATCTCCGACAACCACTCCACCGATCGTCGTCGTCTCTGTTGTCCTCCATCCTAAATCGAGCTCGTCTCTGTCATCGTCGAGGAAGAAGAACTCGATTTCACCTAAATCGAGTTATATTCCTCATGCTAATTAAAGATGGTGACAAGGTAAGTCATATAAAATTTAACTGGATCGATGATATCAAGAAACATTAATGTTGTTGTGACTAGTCATAGCTTTCTCTCTGGTTCCTTGATCGATGCAGCATGTAAGGCTTGCAGCGGTGTCAGCTCTGAGTACCTTTGCTCACTATAAATCAAATTTCATTAAAGGACTCCTCTCTGAATTGTTATGATCAAACCATTATCAAGGTAACTTCTATTAAAAGGTTCTTAGTCATACAATAAGTCCTATCATAATATTTTCGGAATCGTTTAACTGAGACATCTTTGTTATGCCGAAAGAATTAATAAGAACGGTTGATCTAGGGCCGTTCAAGCACGTTGTTGATGACGGGCTTGAATTGAGGAAAGCAGCTTTCAAGTGTGTATTCACTCTGCTCTATAGCTGTCTTGATCAACTGAATCCGTCTTCTTTCATTATTCCTTTCCTCAAATCCGGACTAGAAGGTGAGTGTTCTAATCTCTCTCTTATATGTTAAACTGGTCACGCTTTATCTTTATAACATAAAACTCTGTTTATGCAGATTAGGATCATTATGATCTGAAGATGATTTGTCATCTTATACTCTCACTACTAGCGGATAAATGCCCTTCTGCCGTGCTAACTGGTGTGTTAAAACAGCTTTCAAGTAAAAAGAGATGAAGAGGTCTGAACCATTGTGGGGGAAGTATCAGACAATCCGCAACGAGTAAAAAGAGTTTTATGTATGTTGTGTTATTACATGCGGAGCCATAAAAGCTATCGACGATGCTTTCTGTCTTTTGTATTTTTGCTGTTTAATTTCTTTCTTAGTGACGATGCTAGGGATTTTATAGCCTTGTTTTATTTGGCTTTTTAGTGGTTGCTAGTAGTATTGTACTTTCATACTTTTGATTGAAATTTAAAAATGAGTAGAAACGTTAACGTGGTGGCCTCTCAAAGATTAAAAGACTGAGAAGCTTGGACAGTGAAATTATTGGAAACGACACAGGTTACATCACAAATAGGATGTTACTTATGGGTAGAAAACTCATATGGTACCTAACCTTACTTAATTTTTAAACACAAAACCTGTAATTTTAGGTTTCAAAATTTGTGGATTTAATTCAGGTGGATCCTAATTTTTAAATTACTCTATTAAGTTAATACTATGCTAATTAAAAAAAGTTACCAAAAATTTACCTAATTCTGATATTATTTAACCTAAGAATATACCAGATTCGAAATTAATGTAAACCGAATCGAAATTGAACATTAAATTAAGTTTGGTTTACAAAAAATCAGGTTTCTGTCAATAAATCTGCCATAACATAAATTAAAAAGTCTGCCACCACATACACAAAAAATCTACCAACAATTTTAAGTCGGGTATATAAATCTGCCGTAAAAATTATGTCGAACATAAGAAAATAAGTTTACCACAAAAATCTACCATTTATAACAAATCTACTATCACATACGACAGATATATTTTAAAAATATGTTCTCTATTCAAATCGGACAATTAACTCTGCCGTGGAAACAAATCTGACATTTCTAAAAAAGTCTGACATTACGTTAATGGTAGATTTTTTTTTTCTACACAGATTTTCTAAATAAATTTATTACTCGACAGATTTACTTTTTTGAAAATAAATATGCCGTCGATCAATTATTAAGGATACTTTGGTAATATTTTTTTTTGTTATAACTATGAACAAGGGCAATTTCGACCAGAAAAACTTTCTAATAATTTTTAAAAAATATGAGTCATTTTAGTAATAACACTATTAATTAGTGTCATCTTAGTAAACTTCCCATATTTATATTATATGAGGTTTTTAACTTCTTATAATAGTCAGGGAAGAGGGCATATTAATGATTTAACACATCACAAAAGGCTCGTAACTTTGGTTTCTGATGGTGGACCAGTGATTGTATACATAATGGGACATGGACAAGACTCTTATCATCATGGGACGTAACGCTGAGTCTTTTCATTGGCTCTAAAATGTTAAAATATAGGTGTGAAGTGGAGATTGGGGAGAAACAATCTTTGACCATTCTTTCTTCTACGAGCAAGTTAGTTAACGTCTTAACGCGGACTATGAGATGCACTTCTTGTAAAATCTGTAAACATTAGTCTTTGTGTTTTTATTTTGTCAGATTGAGGATTGCAGTGAGCCCTTTAATAATACATTTTCGCATCTTATGCTACTTCTTGCTGATGTTATATGACTCAAGTAAGTACATATACTAGTGACTTCCGGAGCACTCTCAGGCTAGATACATTCATAAGACATGAAAATGGTAACCTCGGAGACACATCTCCTTCTTCAATGTGATAGCTCTGCTTAGATTCAGTTTCTCACAGTTGTCCCAACTCTAGAAACTCCATCCATGGTTTTGCATCTCTATGTAGAAACGTACTGCATCATAAACTCTGTTTGTCTTTTCCCACTTTATAGTTCAATAGATGTGGGGACGCTCCAATGTTTCAAATGGATCAAGGAGCGTTACAACCATCCAAATTTCAGATTCTGTTTTATTGGAGATGGATGGGAAGAGAGTGCATGCAATGCAATGCAATGGCCATTTCTTAAAGATTGATTTGCAACACGATAGCTCCCCACAGATTTCCTGGTGTAACGCCTAAGACTGTGAGCTACTACTTTGTAAGATATGCAAGTAGACCCACCATTGTTTATACATAATTAAGTTGCGATTAGTCAGCATTTGGAATTTATAAATCATGAACTTTTCCTGTAGTTTTTGTTTTATAGTTATCTTAAAGCTTGTCTTTGCAATAATTGATTGCTAGTTACTGCTTGCTGAGCCATCATAAGTAATTGGGATTTGGGAGATTTGCTTGTACTCGCCTTAACCTAATCATCATACTACCGTAGATATATATATGCTTCGTATATGATCAGGTGGTGCAAGCTGGAGAGGGCCTGTAAGTGCTTGGCCCATGAAGCTCTATTGTCGCTGGCCCATCAAGCTCTCTGGCGAAACCTAAACTTCACAAATGCGATTTATCACAAATTATCTTGATTAGTGGAAAAGCTTACATGCGATTTCCATCATTATGCAAACAGAACCGCGTAGTTCTTTATAAAACGACTCGATTTGGTGCAAGTATGACTCAAATAAATTCGCTAAATGTAAATCTTCATAAGACATGTAGATGTATCGATTGTAAAGTCATTTTATACTATCTTTCGTATTGTTTGATCAATTTATTTTAGGCTAAATGGGAAACATAATTGGTTAAATAACTATCCAGTTTACTTCCTGATAAGATTTATGGAAGAAAAAAACAAGAGTACACTAGGAGTAGGAGGCCACTACTTGAAGTCCAAGCTAAGCGATCGATCCAAACCTCTGCTCTCTTTCTTCTCGTCTCTCTTCTTATCTCGTTTCTCTCCTATTCTATTTCTTCTTCTTCTTCTTCTTCTTCTTCTTCTTCTTCTTCTTCTTCTTCTTCTTCGTCTTCTCTATATGCCCCTCCACCTCCAGATATTGCGTCTATATCGGTGATAACTTGATCTCTTGGTCATCTAAACGCCAAGACACAGTCTCACACTCCAGCGCAGAAGCTGAATATCGTGGAGTCGCCAATGCAGTTGCAGAAACAACTTTGTTAAGTAATCTCTTATTTGAAATGAAGATCAGCGTCACTCGTGCCACGGTTGTTTACTGCGACAATGTCAGCGCCATCTACCTCTCCTCTAACCCGGTCAAACACCAAAGAACCAAGCATGTTGAGATTGACATTCATTTCGTCAAGGAAAAGGTTGCTATTGGTCATGTTCGGGTCCTACACGTACCATCATCACAACAGTATGCTGACATTTTTACAAAAGGCCTCCACTCTCCTCTGTTTATCGAGTTCAGAACCAGTCTCACCGTCACTCCAACAGACGCTTCGACAGCGAGAGAGTGTTAGAGTATATACGATTAGATATGATTAGATATGTAAATATCTTTGTGATACACTTAGATACTCTCTAGAACCCTCTATTGTATCCTATATATTCTCCTTTTACTAATGAATATACCCACGGAGTTTACCAACTTACAAATAGTATATAGGTGAAAGTCATCAACAGTACGAAAAACCCAACATGTTTCAAATAAAAATGACCCAAATTATTATCCAATGAGAATTCTTCAGGTGGATGTATAGGTTGGTTTACCTAGTGACCAAGAACTGACGACTGAGGAAGGTATTTTCATAATGTAGAATTGTAAATTTTAGACCGAAGATTTGGGATTCATTAGAGAAGATAAATACGTTGCTTTTTTTTATTTATTTACTTTGAGATATGTGTGTTAAAAAAATATGTAAAATGGTCTTGTTAATTGTGGAAGTTTACTATTGTGACTTTTCGGCCTTCACTTTACGTGGAAGAAGTATTGTTTACTTAGATTAGTTTACTACAAGCCAATCTCGTCTAATTAAACTAAGCTGTCAACTAGGTACGGGTCCACCAAGATAAGTTAATTATATAACATGTTGGACCACAGTAAATGACACTTCCTAAAAATTTCCAAATCGAGTGAGTATTTTATCAAGACCACGACAATCCTAGTCTCCGCCTTCAATTTACGTGGAAGAAGTATTGTTTACTTGGATTAGTTTACTACAAGCCAATCTTCGTCTAATTAAACTAAGCTGTTAACTAGGTACGGATCCACCAAGATAAGTTAATTATTTAACATGTTGGACCACAGTAAATGACATTTCCTAGAAATTTCCAAATTGAGTGCGTATTTTATCAAGACCACGACAATCCTAGTCTCCTAAACTTTTCCATCTGAAAGCAAATACTTTTTCTTTTCTTGTATAGTTGCAAACATAAAAAGAACCAAATGCGTGTATCATAATTCTAAAAACAGTTTTACAAAACTGAACAAAACTAAGATTGTATTATAACCAATTGGATCCAGTTTATTCAAATATATTCATTGAACTGGGTCTGTTAAATTTGTTTTGGTTAATTGATGAAAAGGAAAATAAACTGAAAACAAATACAAATACTATCTCTAATATATTTTGTTGCTAGAAAACCTCACTCAAAAGTCAAGAACAGAACCTAAAGCATGAAATTTAATTATAATTTGGTTTGTGAACTTTCGAATGTTTACTAATCATACCGTTCTGCACTATACCGCGGTTAATAGTAACAAAAATATTTATATATATATTTATGTTTTTGTTATTATTAGAACCTCAGTGCAATTATTTCATGTATTTTTATTTAGACCTTAAAAGTCAATTGGAACACCTCAAGAAAACAGTACGTAGCAGAGCAATAGAAGTCTGCTTGCTTCAGTTTATTTTTTGGTCAGTTCAAATAAAATTGAATGGGTTTAATATGTAGAAAATTATCTGTTTATTTCCTTATAAGACTTTTTTTCAAAACAAGGAGTACCGGAGCTTATTATCTCAAAAATACCTTGGATACTCTGGTATCTATGGAAAGCCAGTAATGAAAAGATTTTTAATGGTAAAGAAATCTCCCCTCAAGACACTCTCCAGATTGCCTCAAGCGAGGCTGAAGTCTGGAAGCAAGCGCAAACATCACCAGTGCAGCACGCAGACCCCGATATCCGGTTACCACCTATCGCCGTTGAGCGCACAATGCCTCACTGCAAGATCGATGTCTCATGGCACAAAAACGCCCTGTTCTTTGGAGGAAGTTTTTCACTCAAAGACAGAGACGGAAGAGAATCGTATGGTTCATTCGCTAGTAACCAAACGACCTCTCCCATTCAAGCAGAATTTCGTACCCTCCTGTGGACTATGAATTCTGCTCTTTTCCTTGGTCACCGTACAGTAACCTTTGAGTCTGATTGCCTTCAGCTCGTAAATCTCCTCAACAACGAAGAAAAGGAAGAATGGTCAGCTTTGATGGCCAAATCTGAAGAATTTCTACAGATTAGTTCTAAATTCATGTTTTGCTCCATTATTTTTTTTCTCTCGTACTTTAAACACTAGAGCGGACTCTCTTGCGAAAGAAGCCCGAGCTCGAAATACTATCTTTTTCTATGTTCAGGTTCTAAATGGGTTGATTAGTACCAATCCTTTAGAACCAAGATAATAAAAATATAGAGCTTTCGATCGTAAAAAAAAAAAAGACTTTTTGCAACGTTCCTCATAACATTTTAATAAAAAGTCAAAGATAAACAGATAACAGAGTAAAATTTACGAAAGTTGACGAAAACTTTTAATTTTTAAAAAATGTTTTCAGCCGAATGAATTTTGTGATCGCTAATTTTTTTTTTTTTTAACTTGGGCTTCAGATTTAGCGAGTTTACAAAGGCTTGTATTTTAACTCTGAAACCGAAAAGTCAAGGTACATAAATTACATTCAGTAAGCTGATACAAACTCTGCTCAACCAAAAAGAGACAGAGAAATTTCCGACAAAAAAAATAATTAATCTATGAGTTATAACTACAAAACACAAGTCGATCACACAGAGTTATTGCAACGAATGACATCTGAAAGCAAAAAAGGATCTATATTGGAGACGAAGACTTCAAAAGTCAAGCTCACATGTTTTCTAAAGCAAGATTCATACTATATGATTACTAATACATTGGAAAAACTTCCCGACCAGAGCAAAATGAGACTTGCTTGGAAATTATTACCACTTATGTCGGATGTACAAAATTATCACCCAATGAAAACTGCATGGCTAAGGTTCGTTTACCTAGCGACCAATAGCTAAAGCAGAGTCAACTATAAAAACAAATCATAAAGTAAAGACAACACTTTTTTAAAATACCCCACAAAGAACTCCAAGTTGCAGTGAACTCTCTCCTCACGTTTGCGATGGGTATTTTTGGTAATTATTTCCGTACATCTCTGCCTTAATATCTATAAACTTAATCCAAAGAGAAGAAGAAAGACCATAAGCAAGAAGACTCAGAACGAAGAGAGAGAGAGAGAGAGAAGGTCCAGAAGAGAGGGAGAGAGATAAGATCAATGGCGTTAGAAGCTCTGTCCAAAATCGATGATGCTCTAATCGCTACATCATGGAGGGCATCGACCACAGCTTACAGCACCAACCACTTCCACACGCAAGAAGAAAGGGGTATTGTCTTTTTCGCTTTCAAACCATCTTTCTTGGATAAAGATCTGTTTGCTCCGGGGAACAAGTCTCCCTTTGGAGAAACTGAGATGAAGAGTGATCAGTTCCCATTCCCTTGTATGAGAAGCTTCAGCAACGACGTTGACGCTACCGCTAACGAAGCTTTCGTCAAGAATCTTCATATCCTCATTTCTCCAAGTACCTCATTTCTTGCTGATGTAAGTAACTATTGACTTTTCTCTTTGACTTGGGTCCAAAACATCTGACTAGTTTATGTCCGAAACTTGCTCTTTATCAGGTTGCCGACAGCCGCCAAAACTGTCGAAGGATAGTGTTCACAGGACATTCTTCAGGAGGCGCAACTGCAATCTTGGCAACGGTTTGGTACTTGGAGACATACTTCACAAATCAGAGTGGTGGTTCCCCTTTCCCGGAGCCTATTTGTGTGACCTTTGGAGCTCCTTTGGTCGGTGACAATGTCTTCAAGCACGCGCTTGGGAGAGAGAACTGGAGCCGGTTCTTCGTGAACTTCGTCACAAGATTCGATATCGTCCCTCGGATAATGCTTGCTCCAAAGGCATCAACAAAGCAAGCTCTGCCTGATGCTCTTTACCAACTGGGTCGTAGAGATCCGATCCAAGAAAACGACCAGAACATCGCAGGTTTCTACGCAACGGTGATGAAACAAGTAGAAACTGCTGCTCGCCAAGCCGGTTGTGAACTGATTGGAGATGGAGGAAATGCGTTTTTGGAAACTTTTTCAAGTTTCCTTGAGCTGAGTCCTTACAGACCCGCAGGGACATTTGTCTTCTCTACGGGGACGAGATTGGTCGAAATGAACAACTCAGACGCCATTCTTCAGATCCTGTTTTACGCTTCTCAGTCAAGCAACGAGCAAGAACTGTCTCTAAGACCAAATCAAAGCATAAGAGATCACCATATCAATAGCTATGAGGAAATGGTACGTTCCATGGGAATGAAAGATGTTAATTATCTTGACAAGGACCACTTGCCTTTGGATGAATTTTCGTTCAGTGACCTTGGATTGGTAAACTCTTTCTCTCTTTGCTCCGTGGCTTGATTGATCCTTGTATGTTTTTTTGCTGAATAAGAAAAAAAAAAAAGAATTGTACCATTGATGTTTCTTCTTTTGCAGAGCACAAGCGCGGCAAGAGAATGCGTCCATGCTGCACTTGGGGCAGAGAATAAACGAGTCGATAATCAGGAAAAGATATATAAGAAGTTCTTTGAACCAAGAGACACCAACACCAAACAGCCTGAAATAGAAAAGCTGAAATGGATAGAGAACGAATATTGTCTAGCTCCTGCGAAAGGGTACTATGATTCCTTCAAGGAATCTAATGAAGAGAACGACTTCAAAGCAAACGTCACTAGAGCTGAGTTAGCTGGTTCATTTGACGACGTGCTCGGTTTACTGAAAAAAGGTCAACTTCCAGATGGATTCGAGGGCAGCAGTGAGTGGATCGATCTAGCAACTCGCTACCGCAGATTAATGGAACCACTTGATATTGCAAACTACCACAGGCATTTGAAGAACGAAGACACGGGGCCTTACATGGGAAAAGGAAGAAGACCAAGCCGCTACAAACACGCTCAGAGATTGTACGCGCATAAACTACTCAAAGAAGGACGAGCTGCTGAAGAGATAGATGCATCCAGCTTAGGATCCTGCTTTTGGGCAGAGGTCGAAGAAATCAGGGGGAAAGAATATGATGAGGCAGAGGTTAAGAAACTAGAAAGGTCGCTTGAAGGATGGATCAGAGACAAGGAAGTAGATGATGATCATATATTTCTGGAGGGCTCAACATTCAGAAAGTGGTGGCAGTCACTTCCTGCGCATCACAAAACCTCTTCTCTCCTCCTAAACCGTATAAACAAGAGGCACCTGAACCAGGAAAGCTGGATTGTTTAAGCTTTTGGAACTTCCTTTGTTGCAATAAAGAGATGTTATAGCTCTCTATTCTCCTGTTTTTTTTTTTTCAATTTGATTTCTACTTCAGGATGATCATAAATAAGAAACATGCTCTAAAGATCATGAAGATATGTAATTGTTCTCTATTTTAATGTCAAATTTGGTTTCCCACTTTACAGTTATCTTGTAGTAAGGAAACTTGCTCCGGTCCAGTCAATTCAATGATGTATATACCATATATGAACGGAGAAAGAATATCAATAGCAACAAAACCAGAGCATATCAATCGCAGTATACTATTCATGGTCCATTCTAAGATATTAAATGATATCTACACATAAGCAAGGTTCTAGGAGGCAATGAAAAAATAGACTTACTGCAACTTTATGTATTTGAAATTCGTGTAACACTTTATGCACTCACACACATCACTCTACATGAGCGCAACATGTTTCATAAGAAGAAGTGTTATTATTGACATAGAAGAACATATAGATCATAGCTCTTACGTGCCAAAAGACACATCCTATACATGTGAAAAAGGTATAATATAGAAGGAAACAAACAGACACAGTCCGCTAAAAGCAACATCCTCTCTCTTCATGACCTGCAAAACATGCTGGAAGAACGAGCGAGCCGAATAATCAGACCACCACTTCGAACAACCTTGATTGTGGTCTCCTCGTATGGCTTTCTGCAACCTGGACAACGCATCGCAAATCGTCTTGTGGCAGAAAAGACAGAGCCGGAATCCACAAGGGCATGGTAAGACTTCACAGTACAGAATCAGATGGAGAATATATTGAGAGAGTGAAGATCACTAATCGCTAAATGAATGAGAAACCAAACCAGGAACAGGAGAATATGATGAATTAAAATGACAAAAAAAAAAGTATAGAAGAACTTACTGATCGGTGATGCTGTGTTTGTGTTTCTCAACTGAGAAAGAAGAACAAACTTCGGGGATAGAGACAAGAAGACACAGAGGAGGAGAATATGACATGTAAGAAAACAAAAGATTTTATTCTGTTTCTGGTAGTGGTGTGTGTGAAAGGTGAACAGTTTAGGCTCATATTTTACTTATATGGGCCTTTAATTGGGCCAGACGCTAAATGATATTCAAAACGAACTCGTTTCGTTCGCAGTATACCTACCCTTCACATGCTCTTCTCATCTTATCGACAGAGTGAAGAATTATCGAATCGTTAAATGAATGATGAACCAAACCAGGATCAGGAGAAAATGGTGATGACAATGGAGAAAACGAAGAATTAAAATGAAGGAACAAGGGTAGATTAAAACTTACTGATCGGCGATGGCTGTATTTCTCAACCGAGACGACAGAACTTCGAATACAGACAAGAAGACAGAAGAGTTCAGTTTCGGGTGGTATTGTGTTGTGTGATATCCCGATGACGTTTAAATGGGCCATTAATTGGGCTAATATTATGTTTAAATGGGCCTTTAATTGGGCCAGGCGCTAAATGATATACCGGTGGCGTTTAATTCGCCGTGAGAGAAGATATTGTAGTGTGTAAAAACGCAAAATGAATAAACTAGCTTTTGCATGTGCTTACTTACGCACGTAATCCACGTACATAGGCGCAAACTAGTGACACGTATATGCGTAATGGACGTGGCGATACCAACGTAATCGACTAATCGTACGCCGCTAGTCGTTAAATTTAAATCGCGAGTGAGGAGGTCGTAAGGCAAAAGCAAAGCAAAGGGAAAAAAAGTTCAGATCAAGAAGTAAGAAGAAGATGCATTCAGCGAAGGAAAAGATCAGCGACATGGCCAGCACGGCCAAGGAGAAGCTCAACATCGGTGGCGCAAAGGCACAAGGTCATGCGGAGAAGACTATGGCTAGGACTTCAGAAGAGAAGAAGATGGCTCACGAGCGAGAGAAGTCTAAGGAGGCGCAGGCCAAGGCCGAGCTCCACCAGTCCAAGGCTGAGCATGCGGCGGATGCTCAGGTTCACGGCCACCATCTTCCTGGACACACCGCTTACCCTAGCCGAACCACCGGCGCTGCTCATTACCCACCGGGACAGTTATAAAACTCTATACTAAGATTACGTACGGTTTAGTTTGCCTATGTAATATGCATGCTTTGGTGTCTCTTTCTAATAAAATGAACTTAAATTTTCTTGGTTCATTCCGCTACTGTATTTTCTCTGAAATAAACTTACTTTAAATAATCTTTAATGTATAAGCAAATGCAACATACATACTAGATATTTATGTTATTTAGTAGATGTAAAACCGATTTTGAATTATGAAAATCGATATTCACAATTAAACAATTTTGGAGAGGTAAAAGAATCCACGATGTATAATCCTTTTCGTTAATTAAAACATTACTGCTTTTTGGTTCCGATGAATGCAAAGTTTTGTGTAAATGTAGAAAGCGACAGAATTCAGAAAAATTGAAAATTGAAAATTATATTAATGTAACAATACTATAACGATATTATGTCATTTTCGCTCATAGTGAATAGTTTTAGTTAGGTTATCAATGCGAAGTTTGCGTAGACGTGAAGAATTGGTTAGGAAAAAAAAATCTTGTTATTGGGACGTAGCTACAAGATTATCATATATACGAGTTTAAAAAATCGTTTTCTTCCTATAAACATGTGGATGGAGGAAGAAAGCTTAGCCTGTGGGTGGGCCGTCTAACTCTTGACATATAACATCGCAGCAACACTAACCAACCATAGTACGTCACGTACCAATGCTAACCGTCTTTGTTATAAATGAAACCGTGTTTGATCTAAAACCATTAATCTGTGTTCATATTGTTTTTTATATATATACGCTCTTTTCTGTTCTTGAAAGATTTTATCTCTTGTTAACTCTGATTCTTTTCTCAAATGGGCTGCTTGATTTCTCCTGTAATGAAACTCCGTCGTCTATCCTCGGCTGATTCGCGGCGGTTTGCATATCGGAATCTGACTGACGAGGATATGGAGGACTCGGTCATAAGGGTGGTGGTAGGGAAGGAGAAGAAGGAGTTCATGGTCGAACCGTACGTACTCCAAGAGACGCCGTTTCGAATCTTGCTTGGTTTGGCTAAGGCTCGCACTAAAAGCCGGTTTAACCAGACTGGTAGAGTTGTGTGGCTTGATCATGTCGACTCGATTTTGTTTGAGCATTTGCTGTGGCTTCTTCATAACGATTCCTCTACATTTTCGGATATGGATGTTGTCGAGATCGTTGATTTCTATGCTCAAGATTGCTAGAGAAATAAATTGTGATGTTATAAACAATTTACACGTACATTGTTGATGCTATACTCGGTCTACGAATTATAGTTTAGAGTTGTGAGTGCTTCAGCCTACAGACGTTGGGCTTAAAGCTGGCCCATCATTAGTTTTGAGATCAGATAACAATGAACCAACAAAACAATCTAATGTAGCTTAATAAGATAAGACATTGGATTATTTAAGCGACCAAAGAAATCTAATCTAGCGGTCAAACATTCGGATGTGATGTTTTGATCAATGGTTCACTAATAATTGTCATGCACATGAAACTATAATTAACAAGTAATCTTTTGCAACTTTATGGACTTTATATAAAGAAAGATTGGTTAGCTTGTTTTAGAATGCTTCTGTTCTTAATAATATCAATATTTTGTAAAAGTTTGCTGGATACAAAATCCAATGAAAAAAGAGCAAGGATCTGTAGTACTTTGGTAAAAATAACGGTCGTCCCTTGTTGTTCAAAAAAAAAAAAAAACGGTTGTCCCTTCTTCATCAACATTTTGTAACCAATATAAAGATTGTATATTATGCTACTGAGTCTTTGATATTAATCTAACCAAATAATACTGAAGGTATGATTTTCTTATGGTGATTTTGAATCTCTTCTTCTTCATCATCTTGGATGGATGTTTTGTGTTTTTCAACTTTTTTCTTTTTAAACGCAGTTCTATTTGAAGATTCACTTATTTCCACAGTTTTCTTCTTCATTTTGGCACATTTATTAACCTAATAATATTTAAATCAAATTAATTTAAATGAGTATGGATTCTAAATGAAATGGATTTTAAACGGGGTAAATTTAAATGGAGTGCATATCGTATTAACATCCCTAATTTAACATCTCTAATCATTCCCCATGAAAACCAAAAAATGTATATATGTCAAACATTGTATATGCGTGGTGGTTAGTGATCAATACAATTCTATATTACTTCACGATAGACAATATATTATCTGGACAAGATACTTTCATTGTGAAGCTCTTACATTTATACTCTTTGTAATACAGAGAAAGAACAACAAATTTTTTTCCAAATTATTAGTTCAACCAATTATAAAATAGTGTTTACTTTTATTAGTGGAACCACTAATAATATTATAAGAAGTTTTCTTCGGATTTGTAGATATCACAAGCTGGTCTTATAACTTTTTGGATACAGAAGCACCAAAGTAAATAAAAATAAACCATTCTTTTGTTTCAAAATAATATATATTTTAAAAAGTTTCACACATTAATAAAATAATATTGATCTAATAATAACTTTGTGATTATTTAATTTTATAATTCTAAACCAATAAAATATATAAATTCAATTTATTTTTAGAATTTATGATTAATAATTATTAGTTTATATAAATATATTAAAATGTATTTTAATTTTTATAAATATATATAAGCATATTTTATTGTTTTAGATCACGATCACATCAAATGGGCACTATATTACATAATCCATAATCAAGTTGATTTTTGGTTGATGAAATTTAACTCATGCGCCAACATGAATATTTATAAGAAACTAAAATATGAAAATTTGAGTGATATTTTATGAGTTTTAGTGTAATTATAGTGTATTTTATATTATCTTGTTTAATTTTTTATTTATTTATAAGTTGTTTAGTTGTGATGTTATAAATTTTTGCGCAATATATTCAACTTGGTCATGCTATTTATTTCGAAAATTGCAAAATCACCAGTGTAAAAAATTGATCTTATATGTGTTAATTATTTTTAATTCACCTTTTACTATATTTTTCTCGAACTTCTTAAACAAATCATTGCTTTTAATTGTTGCATAAATACAAATTTTCAATTGTGATTTTTTTATAATTAGAATTAGCAGAAATAAGAAAAATATGAATTTTTAAAATTATATCACCATCAATGAAAACCATCTCAACAGGAACAACCTCTTTAATATATTTTTTTTCCAAAATCTCATGATGTTTATTTTGATTTTTCATACATCTAAATAAAAACAAATTTTCCGATATAAGTTATGTGAATTGTTTTCTTTCAATAGAAAGATTTAATTTTTATGAATGAAGAGGATTTTCTGTGAACGATGAATGATTGACTGATACTTATATTTATGTCGATTGTTTAAAGTTTAGACTTATGAGAATCAGTTTTTTATTTATATAAATTTTGGAGGCATTTAAATAATATTAGAGTTAAAAATATACAATGTAAAAAGAGACAATTGCATAAAATTGTGCATATATTCTTTTGTAGAAATAAAAAATTGTATAACTATCAAAAGGTATAATCATATAGTTTCCTTTTTATTAAGAAAGAAGATATTTGAATTTTAATATCCTAAAAATTTTTTAAAAATATAAAAATTTATAAAATTGGAATTTATATAAAATGAAAATTCCTTTTTATTAAATCACATGTGTCAAATATATTAAAATATTATACTTTAATAATTAAAATATTTCCTTTGTACAAATACATTTTTCTAATTTTATTAATAAAAACGAAAAAATATTTATAGATATTGACTTTTATATAATTTCCTGTTTGATAACAATTTAGTTATAGCAATAAAAGAAAATAAAAAAATATTAATATTGGTAACGATAATAATAAACTCAATTCATTATCAATGTAATAAACCATTGTGAAAGTTAATGTGAGCGCGACACGTAAGAAATTGAATTCTCAAATAATATTTTTGAGATTTCTTTACTCCAAACTGAGAGAAATATTGTAATTTGAGATAATTAGTGAATTGTAGTGATTGTTACAAAAAAAAATTTTAACACTGGATAATTATGCTATTACAAACTATGAGAAGATTACAGACAATTTTGCGGCCGACAATTCTACCTGTCCTATGAGGATTCACGCCTGACTGCATCATCTGAGCCATCCTATCGGATCCACTCTTGACGGTACTCCTTGCGCCATGCTGCAGAATCTCTTGTAAGCCTTTTCTCCACTAATTCGCATAATTTCGTCTTCACTGGGAATTGAAAGCCAGACCTCATGGTGTAGAAACATTAATGAATTCTTTAGTCAAACCACTGGACCAAGGGGCTTCCACAATTGTTAATTAATACTTTCTCTTATTTATTTTAAGTAGTGTTTAAACATTTTTCTTTTATGGCAAAATAAGTGATGTTTTTGTTATTTTAGATAAAAATTAATGATTTTTTATATATATGATCAATTATATAATACTTTATTTTTTAATAATTGAATTCATTTTAATTAATAATAGTTTATGTAATTAAGGTAAATTGTCTGGAATTTTGTACTTTTTAATTTGTGTGTATTTACCTTAAACACCATTTAAATGAAAGAGAATGAGTATTAAATGTGTTGTGATGAACATTTTCGGCTCCTTTGCTTTAGATAGTTGCGTGTGTACCAGCTTGGCATCAAATGGGTCGAGCACTTCAGGGCATGATTGGAATTGAAATGGTCAGATTAGTAATTTAATTTCTTAATTAGCACTCCACTTGCGGTTTCCTTTGTAGTATTTTACTAGCATTACTTTAATTCTTTGTCGTTTACTATTTCCCGTCTCTTGTTTACTTTTTGATGGCCTCAAAACTTTGAAAAGGCAGACAATCTATTCAGTCATGTGTTTGGAAAAACCCTAGCGAGCTAAATGATTGTTATCTTTTTCCTTTTAGTTTTGCAATATATAAATACCATTGCCCAAGACAACAGCTTGGGTTCGAGGTTATGGTAAAATGTTTTAGATCAATATTTTATGTTTTATTGATTTTTCTTTTGTTATTTATATTTTATTGATTATTCATAAGTTCATGATTTTGGTTATAATATTTAACTAACAAACATTAGATAATTATAATCAAAGAGAAAACAGTGTGTGTACTTGTCAACATAGTTAAAATGTGGGTTAGAATATGTAGTTATTGGGTATGTTAGTATTATATAAAAGTTGTAGCCGTTAATCATGTTGAGTGTTAGTGTTAGGCTGTTAGCTTGCTACAAAAAACTATCGAAGCACTATTGCTGGGATAAAAACAATGCCGAAATTTAAAGAACCACATAAAACGACTCATTAAGTCAAATATAATTGATGACAAAAAAGAAGTCGAATATAATTTAAATAATTTAAAAGATTAACCTAAGTAAAAACTAAAACCAGGGACTGAACAATTGTTTAAAAAAAAAAATCACAACTCCATAAGTTTTGTGACAAAGAAGAGAGAAAAACAAATATAAAGTTTTTTTTCGAAACAGTAGCTAAAACGGAGCCCTACCGGCGCCGGCGGGATTCCCCGGCCAGTTTGCAACTCCCATATGAGGCAAACTCATTGGCAAATTGAAGAAGCCTCCGCCTCCTCCGGTGGCTTCCGAGTACATATTTCCTCCGCCGCTTTGGACCTGCAACTGCTCCTCATGCTCGTCCAAAGGCAACCTCTCGTAAGCCACGTTCGTAAAAGACGCCGCCATGACCATCACCGGCCCCGCCGCCATCAATTCTCCAATGACGTTTCCTCCGACGACCTGCCCCTGAGCTCCGGCGAGGAATATCGTCAGGTTCGTGGCTCCTGGAGGAGCAGGCGGCGGAAGAAAGGATCCAGAGAGGGAAAGTATCTCAAAAGTGCCTCGCAAAGTCACAACAGCTCCGGCCGCCGTCGGCTGACGGATGCTGACGTTAGCGACGGTCCCGGTTCCGGAGAGAACGCAGATCCCTCGCTGCCTCCGCCTCGCGTAAGTGGAGATACACTCGAAAACGTCGCAGCCACTTCCGACTTCGAGGATGTGAGCCCTAAGAGTGTTTGCGCTCTCGCGCGTGACGATCATTGGAGGTTTCGGTTTGTTCTTGGATCCAGCTGGACGGCCACGTGGCCGTCTCATAACGAGCTCACCGCTTCCTCCTCCTCCTCCTCGGTCACCGCCTACTCCAGAGTTTTCATTAGAAGCTATCAAATCCAAGCCATGATGATGGTTATGGTTATGGTTATGATTGTGATGGTGGTGGTTTCCTCCAGCTCCACCTTCATCTTCGTGGTGGTTGTCGGTGGAGAACTGGCCAACACTGCCGCCTTCGACGTTGTGAACGTAGCGAGAGGTTGTGCCTAGATCGAGACCAGCCATGCCGATATCAAACTGAGAAAAAAAAACAAAGAAAATATATTTAAAAAGGGAGTTGGGATTTTTTAAACGTAATTAGGGATTCTAATGATTTTAAGGTTTTTAGATTTAATGTAAGAGATAGCAGACAAGCAGAAAATTTATAAAAAGGTAGAGAAGAAACTATATAGAAAATTAGAAACCTGAGAAATGAAATATTTATGAAAGGGGGAGAAAGGTGAAGAAGAAGTAGAAGACCAAGTCTTGTCTGTAGACCCAGTTGGCCCCAATAGACAATTATTATAAGGTTTTATTCTATGTGTATGTAGGTCTGGAATTATTATCCGAGATCCGGATCCGATCCGGATCCGCTCTGAAAATAGAATATTCGGGGTGCCCGGATCCGGATCTGAATAGTAAAATTAGTCTTATAATATTACATTTTAATTTTAATAATATTATATGCATAAATATATTTATAAATTTTGTAAAATATTTAATTTATGTAATATTTATAGTTTTTTGTATTTTAAAAAATATTTTTATTATTTTTTAATTATTTTGACGGATCCGGATCCTGATACTCGCGGATATCATGATACCTAGACGGGTATCCGGAACCCGGATATCCAGAAGGCACGGATCCGGTTCCGGATATTAAAATCATAGATCCGACGGATCTGGATCTGGATACTCCGAATATCCCGGATATCCGGATCCGTCCCAGCTCTATGTGTATGTAGTGCAGTAGTATTATATGTATAAGAGATCAATCAAATTCGAGTCCAAGTTACTCATAATTAAGTCTTACTTATTATATTGTCGATATGTATAAAGACATTGCGGTTCTAGCTAGATTTTGTTATATGTATATGTTATTGAAGAATCTGACATTGTACTAGAATGCTAGTATAGGCTTTCTGGCTTTATAAAGCATTAATTGGACATTTGGAGACAACATCGAGATCCCAAAAATGTGAAATTTTATAATTTTTTTGATATTTTCACATTAGTATTATAAATCGATTAACAATTCATCTCTCTCATTAATTAGATTTTTTGTTTTATTTTTGCTAATAGATTTAGACGTGAAAACCAGTACTTCCTATCGGTGAACTAATACATAGAGTCAGAGATAAACTAATGAAAACATATACAAATGAGTAACTAAGATTTAGACAAAGAAAGCATTGCGTTTCCATGAAGTATTAAATTTTCCATAAGTCCCATTAGTTTTGATTTTCTTTGTATAACTGATTAATAATGATTCGGACATACTCTTCTGGCAAACAAATATTTAAGGGAAATTTACTACAATACACACGAATTCAAATAAACTAATACGCTTAAATGTTAATGTTTTCTAGGCTTCTGGCTGTGTTTACTATTAAAATCTTATGGCCTTATGCATCTTGTAGGAAAAATAAGTATTTTGTGTTGTAATATAATTATTAGGACCATCAGATAGATGACGATTTGAGCTCAATCGTATGTCGTGGCATCCTTCTTGGCTTAGTGAATTGGTCAAATAGATGACGATTGGAGCTCAATCGTATGTCGTAAGCAGCCTTCTCTGCTGTTTGGAGTTTTTTTTGGGTGGGTTTATTTGTTTTTGAACAAGGGTTTAGCTTTCTAGCTCCTTTTGAAACTTGGTTTCGAGAAGGTTTCTTGTATCTATGACCCTTGCATTTTTTTTAATGAATTTCATTAAAAAGGAGCTCAATCTAATTTAAACTATAGTTAGTTAACCAAGTTGACCAATTAACTATGGTTTTTTATTTTCTTTGTCAACGATTAACCATGGTTAACAACTTAAAATTCTTTATTATTTTGATTTTAGTTTAAAAATAAGTTAAGAGGAGAATCATTAAACAAAAGGGAAGCAGCGCGGAGAATCATGCGGTCAAGTGACGGGTGTGCAGCGACGCGTGGTTCCACGCCTTTACTCTCTTGGCTAAAACAATCTTCAATTCTTAAGAATACTCAACTGTTGTATTACAATAAAACATGAATTCTAGCTAGCGATATAACCAGCTGACAAAATTTCTGATATTTTTCTAAATAACAATTAAACCGTGTAGAAAGATAAACTTCGTCATCTGATAAACCAGGGGACGCCAAGATTTCTTAGCAAAAAAAAAAAAAAGGACGCCAAGACCACATAGCAGTCAGATTTGGTACCATCTTTTTTTTTCTTGTGCTACTACTTGGTACCCTCTAATTGCGCTCCATTCTCAGCAGATTTGTTTACCTATTACAAATGGATATCTAAGATTTAGGACTTAGGGTTGCAACCATCATTAGATAACAAAAAGCTGGTGTGCATACAAAAGGAGATAACAATTAAAAAACATTTATTTAAAATTTAAACTATATCACTCCCTAAATAATAGGAGAGTTTAATCATTAATAATAAATTATGAAAGGCACAAAGCAATTGTTTATCCGAAGAAACAATTTTTTAAAAAAACGGATTTGATGTAAAGGGATAGACTTTGCAACGGCGTACAACGTGTGACGGCTTCTGGTGCTGTTGTTGCGATGGAGCCATGTTAATAACAAATCAAGAAGCTGACCATTAATTATTAATTAGCATTATCAATTATCAATTCTACTCTACCTAGATTATTAAAATGATCAAGATTCCATTAATCACTAATCGAATACAAGAGTTGATTAATTGCATTGGACTTCAGATAATTTTTTTTATTTTTTACATCAAACGGTTATTCTATTACTCAGACTAGAGATGACCTGAGTAACCAGATCGGAATAGAACAACCAATGAAATAAAACTCTCTATAAAAGACCTCGCAGTCCTAGCTAAAGAGTCTGAAATCCGATTATATGTGTTGCCGTCTATATTGTATATAATCTGTGTGTTGCCGTTGCGTTGTCTGTGAGTGCTTTTATGGTCTTTGCGACAGAATATAATATACGTGTTATTAATCATATACAGTAGCAATATATAATTGCTAAAATAGGTACCAAATATTTGTTAGTCTTTTGGATAGAAAACAATTCGAAATTTCAGATATGCCCACAATTTTACGTATTGACTCATGTCATATAAAAACTTATCAACAACCACAATCAACAAAGACTGAAATAATTTAGTTAAAGTGACCAGATATTCTGTAAAATAACATCACCGTCAAACTCGAATATGATAAGGCTGAAATAATTTAGTTAATCAGTTTAACTAGTCACATTTAAACTAGTTTGCGCACGACCGGAAGTATTTAAAGTAATGTCCACCCAACATGATGTTTCCGTTAGATATTCGTGTATATATTTGCACAGCAAATATGAGACCATTCCATAGTTTTTCATACCAGAATATGCATCAATTTCTGTATAGATATATTGATTTGATTTGATCTGATCTGATCTGATGATATGAGAAATTTAGAATAAGACCGTTAATGTGAACATATTAATTAGTTTAATAAATTATATATACGAACGCAAGCATCTTATTATAGTGACATTTTTGGAATCTTCTCCGCATATTATGTATAACAAAACTGAAGACATTGTGAATATAAAAATGGTAAGATTTGTTAAGAGTTCGAACATACACTATACGTTTATAACCAGATATTCTCCTTATCGATCGGTCCATGATGTAAACAATGTTAGTAGATATATAGAGATAATTTATACTCAGAGTCGCTTGTTTGCTTTAATTACTTCAAACAATTTTGGTAGTATTTATGTTTGTATTAATATGGTATATACTTTTTTAAAGATAAGGCTACTGTGTTTTCTTCTGTTGCCTAACGATCTAGCCACGCGACCGTGTGGGTAACTTTTTATTTTATAAATAAAAAAATTTTATATTATATTTTGCATATAATCATTTTAGATAATATATTGCTTTCGTTTTAAGTAAATAGATAATATATAGTTTTAAATATAAAAATTTAACTTATGTTAACAATTTATTTTTTGTAAAAATTATTACAGAATTTACGAATTTTAATCCTTTTAAAATTTGAATGAAGTCTTCTCAAATTTTATTCCTGGTTTTGGTCAGACCTTTAGAAATCTTCTCAAGAAAAGTCAAATACATTTAATTGCAAAAGTATCCCAAATAGACTTCGGGAAGACCTTTGGTGATGATTGATTCGACTGTGGCTGTACAAATTTAGCTGTAAAAGTTTAGCTGTAGAGAAGTTGGTTGTAGCTGTAAAGTTGTTATTGTAGATTTTATTGCAGAGACTTTTGTTGTAGCTAAATTTGTTGTAATTGTAAGCTAGCCTATATATGTTGTAGATATTTTAAAATAATATATGTGATGTATATATAAAATAATTATTTTTATCAACTAAAATAATTTATATTAATGTTTTTTTTATAAATTATCAAAGTTTATTGTATTTAAAGTGTGATATGTAAATAATATTTTATGTTATTTAAAATATTTGAATAATTTTGAAAACACACAGAACTAAATTAAAATATTTATAGATATTTTAATTACGATTATCTAATTAATTTGATATTATAGATAGTTTTATTTTATTTTACAGTTCCTACAACCTATAAAACAAAGATGTAAGTGTTTTGCCTAAAATACATAAGAATAAATCTTGCTTTAATTTTTTTGCTGTAGCTTTAAAAATAAAGCTAAAGCATGATTGGTACAAGTTAATAAAAATCCGTTGTAGGCTTTGACTAACAAAAATAAAGCTACAACATGATTGGTAAATTTAATGCTTTAAAAATAAATAAAGCTAAAGTTTTTCAGAAAATCTTATGATAGTCTTCCAAGAGTCTCCTAAGAAGTATTCTAAAGTTTTAGTCAGATCTAAAAAATCTGCATATTCAAAAGTATTCAAATGACTTCAAAATAGAGAAAATTTCAAAATAAATTTTTAGACTTAAATAATAAACAAAACAGTCACATTATGTTTAATATATAACTTTTTAGAATCTAATATATAAACACACAAAAATACATATCCAAAATTTACACCACTTCTAACATAAAATGTATTAGAGTGAGAAGTCTTCTGAGAATCTTCCGAGAGAGGTTTTTGAGTCTGTCTCATATATGAAAAAACCTGCAAAATCAAAAACATTCAAAACAGAGAAAAAGTTCAAAAATAAATTTTTTATGCTTAATTAATAAAAAAACAGTCACATTAGGTTGAATCTATATGTTTTTAGAATCTAACATATAAACACACACAAAAAACATATCCAAAATTTATAGATCTACCTTTGAATGAGTGAAAGATGAGAACCATGTAATAGAAAATCTGCAAAAAGAAGATAAATTAGTGAGAAGACATAAGAAAAAAATGAGAAATGGATATAAAGTTTGGTGTTTTGATGTTCAAAGAGATTAAAGAGAGGTTGGAGAGTTTTAGAGTAAGAAACGTTACATTTTTGTAGCAGCCATTTGAGAGGAATAAAGAGAATGTATAAATTTTCTTTATATATGGAGATAAAAATTCCAATTAGGTAAATATTTTCGATACAATCAAATAACTAATTAAATAGCAAAAAAAAAATTCATTAAATATAAAATCAACTTTTAAAGTGTCTAATATACACAAACTAAACACATATATGTCAAATTTAAGTGTTTTTTTGTTAAAGTTAAGATTTCAAAATCTAACCCTAAAAATACCAACAATACTATAACATATTACCAAACCCTAAACCAATGACTATCATGACTCAAATTTATATTCACTTATCTACATTGAAAATCATTCAGTTTTAATAAAATTAAATTTACATCATTTATAAATGTTTATATTTATATGATTTAGATTTTTTTCTTATCAAAATTTTATAAATTACTTTTAAGATAAAATACATGAGAAGAATTTCGCTGGAAGACTTCTGGAAGACTTCCCCTGAAAGACTCCTGGAAGAATCTATTTAGGCGGGAAAACCTAAATTTTTCTAAAATTTAGGCGTCTATTCTAAATTATACTAAAATTTAGGCAGGAAATATCAGAAAACTTTCTAAGAAGTCTTTTGTGAGTCTTCTAGACACTTAGAAAGTGTTTAAATCAAGTTATTAGATAGTCACTAAACACATATATGTCAAATTTTTTATAAAGTTAAAATACAAGATCTTAGAATTTAACCCTACAAAAATACCAACAATACTACAACATATGTTATCATACCCTAAACCAAAAACTATCATGACTTAATCTACATTCAATAATTTATGTTGAAAATAATTCAATTTTATTAAACTAAATTTCCATCATTTAGAAATATTTATGAACACATAATTTCGATTTTTACCTTACAAAATACTTTTTTAATAAAAGTTATTAATTTATTTTAAGATCTACTTCATGAGAAAAATTCCTCTAGAAGACTTCTGGAAGATTTTGATTTAGGCGGAAAACCTAAATTCTTCTAAAATTTAGGCGGAAACCCTAAATTCTACTAAAATTTAGGTGGGATATGTCAGAAGACTTCTTGTGAGTCTTCCAGATCCTACAATCAAATAACTAAGCAAAAAAACACATCCCTAAACTTAAAAGATACTTAAAAGTATTTATATTAAGTTATTAGATAGTCACTAAACATATATATGTCAAATTAAAAAAGATAAAATTTCAAAATCCAACCCTAAAAATACCAACAATATTATAAGATATGTTACCAAACCCTAAATCAAAGACTATCATGACTCAGTCTACATTCACTCATCTATGTTGAAAATAATTCAATTCTAGTAAAATTAAATTTACATCAGTTAGAAATGTTTATAATTACATGATTTGGATTTTTTCCCTTTCAAAATATTTTTTTAGAAATTTTATAAATTAATTTTAAGATCTACTGAATGAGAAGACTTCTTCTTAGGCGAAGGATTATAATAGTAAAAGTCAATACAAATTTTTTGTTTGGTCATAAGGGGATTGTTGTAATTACACTAGTCTTTTGGGTTACTTTTGTATTTGATTAAATTTGAGATACACTATTGTATTTAAAATCAAGTTTTAAGTCATATTTGGAAAACTTTCCATAACATAAAAACAAGATATCCATTATTTAGTAATTTAACATAAAAATGCATAACATAACTAAAAGCAAACTTAAATACTATAAAAAAGACCACATAAAAAAGTGATTTAATAATTAAGGTTTCTTTTCATTTTTGAATTTTCACCTCACTTGGATGTTAAGGGGAAGATCCACTGATAATCTCGTTGTCATCGTCAAAGTTTAGAGAAAATAAAGATGTTCATTTTTCATTATCAAATGCATTAGATGATTTCTGTATTTTTTAATAATAAATATTTAATTCAAATAAATTATATTTTAAAGAAATTTTGTAAACATAAAATAGTTGGAGTTAATTGATAATTTTTTATAAGTGTAAGATATTATTAAAAATTATTAATAAAATAAAAATAAAGTAGTTTTAAAATATTATTTTGGAGTATGAAATGAAATAATACATTGGAGCAAAATCCTACTTTATTTTGGTGTTACACCATTTTAGAGTAAAATATGACATTTTAGAGTAAAATATGAATTAATACTTGGAGATGTTCTTAGACTCTCAAATAGAATTTCTAAATTATTTTATATTAATATTTTACTATTGTGACTAAACTTTAGTGTTAGAAAAACAGCTAAACCATTAAAATAGGGACACATGAAAAATAAGTTCCTAATAAAGAACTGTTTTTACCTACTATTTTTTATTATTTTAATTAAGAAATTCTTGCTAAAAACTCCTGTTAAGAATGCTCACAGAATGTATTAAAAAAATTCAAAATACATTTTGAAGGGATGGAGTAACAACTAATTGTTGCATTTATTTTATGGAGCAATAATTTATGAGCATTATAAAACTTATGGTCAACCGTAATTCGCGATATAGTTTAAGACCACATTTAAAGAAATCATAAAATAGACCAAACTACATAATGTCTGATCATTTCAGTTTATCACATCATCGAATAAGCTAGTCAACAACCGGATAAGAAGCATACTGAGCCAGACCACACATGCCTTCAGGCCACTCCACATCTCTACGGAGTCTAATGTAACCATTCTCTCCCCAACTCGCACCCCAAGAGTTCTTAGCCAGCCAATACTTGATCCCTTCAGGGCTCGTCCCGTACCCAACAAGAGTCACCCCATGCGTTATAGTGGTACCACAGTCAGGCCCATCGTACACTCCACCTGAGTAACGGACGATACTGTCCACCTTCGCAGCAATTCCAACAGAGACGGGCTGTCTCGATACTGCCTCTAGCAAAGCACGCTCGTTGTTGGGTGGAACGTATTCGAAACCTTTGATCTGCATGGCGGGGTCATAATGGAACTGGCAAAACCCATCTCTCTCTTCGTAAGGGTATGCCTCTTCTGAAGAAATTCCTCCGTATTCTACTATGTAAGTGAAAGCTTTTTCCATTCTTCCTCCCCTGCAACCATTGTTAGTTCCGTCACAATTTATAAGTTGCTGTTCGGACAGTGATATGAGGTTTCCTCGGGTAATCTTTCCCAGACCTTCCACTGCTGCAATCGCCGAGAACGCCCAACAACTAGCTGCATGTGCATATATTGATTACTTCATTGTTAGAAACCTAGAATGATCACCCTGACTTGGGTATTAAGCTTTTATGTGGAGTTTAGTTATTGTATTGTTTTTCTAATCTGTAGAGACTGTTTATATTATATATATTTCCAGCGAACTTACAACAGTCTCCTTGTTGTTTGACAGGTGTTACAGCTCCTTCCATTCTCCAGTCTTTGCTCTCGGCGATGTTCTTACTGGCGTTCCATTTCCAAGATGACATTGTTTCATGAACCACTTCGGATGGTGAAATTACATTAATTCCACTGAGACCAGTGTGGGTGGCTAGGAACTCCTCGTTAGTCATATCCGTGAACGCGTCGACACCAAGTTTGTAGCTTTGATTTGCCTTAGTGTTGAAGTCCTCAATGTATTCCAAGTTTTTCTTGAACACTTCCAGCCTCATCTGTTTCTCGAGTTCATTCATATAAACTCGAGAGAACTGGATCCTCCATTGTTCGAAGTAATCAGCAATGGATAGATCCTGAAAGTCAACACGGGATGTGGCTTGACAGATCCTATGATCCATGGAAACAATGGTTAGAACCACCAAAACATATGACACTCGCAAGACCATTTTGGTTATTATGGATCCGATAAAATAAGAAATCCAAGTTTACACAAAAACGTATGAATGTGTTTTCCTTGTCTTGAATTATGTATATGTAAGTATATGGCTTGTTCTGCTGTGGTAAGAAAGTGATAACAGGAAGAAAGGGTATTTATAGAGGGATGGATAAGTGTTGTTATATGGGAAACAATGCAAGTTGACTCTATGGTGGTGATGGTAGTTTGCATTGCTTGCTTCGAGATCTTTGGAGAATCAACTTTCCTTAATTTGATTTTTAGCAAGTCTACTTTCTTTATATTGCTATTAGCCTACTAATATTGTATGTACTCATTATGTTTCATAAAAAATGTCATTCTATGATTATTATTTTTAATGTTTTTTTTTAAAATGTCATTTAACATTTCAAATATGAATTTACATATTTTGTCCTTTTAAATAACCAAAAAATTTCAACTTTACATCATTTTTATTTTATTAATTATACATTTAAAATGTAGATTAGTATTTTTGCAGTTTTTTTAATGTGTGAAATGTGATAAAATAACACTCTTTGTAAAAGAGAGGAACTGTATATCATCATGATTTCATTTCTTAATATAAGTAGATAAAAAATAACAATATATAGAAGGATTTTTTTGATACCATATATTGAAGGATAAGAAATAATAAAATATAGAAGGATAAAAATAACAATAAATAGAAGGATATGTAGCAATAAATCCTTAATATATTAGTACCGCAAAATCGAGTTTATAATAATATATTAGTATACAGTAGAACCTCTATAAATTAATATTCGATAAATTAATACACTAAAAATCTCTATAAATTAATATAATTTTATAATCCTAAATTGAATTTTTGGTTCGGTTAGTATCTAGATAAATTAATATCTCTATAAATTAATAAAAAAATATAATATTGGTGTAGTCCCAACATTATCAATTTATAGAGGTTTCACTATATTAGTTAATGGATCAATCCAAACCATGAATCTTAATGTATAGAGAAATTAGATACATAATGGATAAAATAGGTTAATGGACTTAATGGATTGAGTTAAAATGGTCTGGATTGTAGTAGGTAATGAGTTACCCATAACCAAACCATTAAGAATTTTAACAAACATAAACTTAAATCAAATTTATAAACAAAAAATAACCAAAACCAATTTCTAATCCGATTTTACTACACCAAATTTTATAATTTATTTTCACATGTGTAAAATTAAATTTTAATAAACTAAATCTAACCCAAACAAAAAATCTATAACCAAACCAATAAAAAATTGTAACCAACATAAACTCAAATTAAATATTAAAACCTCCAAAATTTTAATAGATATTACTAAACCATGTTTTTCTTTATTTTATCATATATCAAAATCGATTTAAATAAACTAAATGTAACCCATTTTTCATACATTTTTGTCAATACACAATTTCTCAACTATATACATATTATATATTATTTTCTTATTAAACTTTAACCTTTTTCAGAAAATAAAAAATATAAAATCAATTTTTCCCATCAACACCGTAAAACCAAGATTTTTCGCCAAAATCGTAAAATCGAGTTTTCCCGCCAAAACGTAAAATCGAGTTTTCCAGCTAAAACGAGTTTTCCCGCCAAAACCACAAAATCAAGTTTTCCCGGTAAAACCGCAAAATCAAGTTTTCCCGCAAAAACAACAAAATCGAGTTTTCCCGCCAAAATCGCAAAATCGTGTTTTCTCGCCAAAAACTGCAAAATCGAGTTTTCTCGCTAAAACCGCAAATCGAGTTTCCCGCCAAAATCGAAAAATCGAGCTTCCCGCCAAAATCGCAAAATCAAGTTTTTCCGCCAAAACCAAAAATTTGAGTTTTCCCGCCAAAACTGCAAAATTGAGTTTTTCCCTCCAAAAGTTTTCCCGCCAAAACGGTAAGATCAAGTTTTTCCGCCAAAACTGTATAATCGAGTTTCTTGCCAAATTTGCAAAATCAAGTTTTCCGGCCAAAACCGTAAAATCAAGTTTTTCCGCTTAAACCGTTAATCAAGATTTCCCGCCAAAATTTTAAAATTTTGTTTTTCTACCAAAGTTGTATTTTTCTGTCTAAACAGTAAAATATAGTTTTTCCGTCAAAAACTATAAAATTGTTTTTTCCGTCAAATAGAAAATTTGTATTTTTCATTAAGACCGTAAATCCATGTTTTTCTAATGTCTAAACAATATTTTATTTCAACCAAAAAATAATATCTTTTTAATTGATAACCATTCAAACTATAATATTACTTTTAATGGTTAATGGGTAAACCATTAAAACTATTAACTCATTAACTTAATTGAGTCATGGATTTACCCAATCCATTTGTCAAATGGATTGGGTTAAATAATGACCTATGAAAGCTCAAAACCATTTGGATATGGTTTGGTTTGAGTTGGTTTATCCATTTTGACACCCCCTCTATATATCCTACAAGATGTCATTCATATGTGAAGTTTTATAAATTTTATTAATTTGATTGATTGTTGATATTTTAATTTAAATATATAAAAAATTAAATTATCTTAATTTAAATCATAAAAACTTAAAATATAACTATAAAAATGGTACTTCTCTTTTAATAAAATGATATTTTATTTATTTATTTAAATAAAAAGATCTTTCAAAACATATTAGTTTACCAACTAATCCTAGAACAATCTAATATTTATTCCCTAGTAAAAAGTAAATCATAATTGTAGATAACTTGATCGAATTTAAATATATAAACAATTAAATTATCTTAATTTAAATCATAAAAACTTAAAATATAACTATAAAAATGGTACTTCTCTTTTAATAAAATGATATTTTATTTATTTATTTAAATAAAAAGATCTTTCAAAATATATTAGTTTACCAATTTAATATAATTTAATATGTAATTATTTATTACTTCTATTTAAATATAATGTAGACTATACTTATAAAAAAAATTAAAATTATCATAGAATTTTATTATATATTTTTATAATAAAATTTTAATTAAAATTAATTTATAAAAGTATTATACTACTAATTACAAAATTAATAAATGCATTCATTAAAAAATATTTCTTAAAAATAGAAGATTTTGTTAGATTTTTTCTCAACAAATTTTGTTATTACTAAAACTATAATTTAAACTTATGGTTAAAATAGATTTGTTATTGATATACTTATAATTATTTGAAAATGTTATACATTAAATAAATTAATGTAAATAATCAAAAATGTAACTGAATATATGGACCTAGTATTACTATTTTATAGTAGATAAAAGTAGTACTTCTCTTTTAATAGAGAATACTAGATTTTGACCCGACCTTTAAAGAGCGGGAATATTTTTTGTTCTAATTTTTTTAAGAAATTTAATTTTTATATTTTTGTTTTTAAATTATATTATGTTTAATATTAATTTAATTTAATATAATTTTGGTAATTATATTAAATATGTAAAGTTCCATAACTATACACTTATGCCATATGCATTTCAATAATTATTTTTAAATTTTATTTCAAAATTTTGCAAAATAGTAAATTTTATTAGTAGTTATCTAACATAATTAATCAAGAATATTTATACAAAAAAAAAATCGACTTGGAGTCGATCTAAAAATCAAAGTCTCATACTCTTTTAAACTTGGTCTATATACTCAGATGGTTCTTATAGTGTTATATCCGAATACCAATATCAAACCTAACCCACACCAAAAACCGAATAATTTTTTTGAAAAATGTTTGGAAAAAATAATTTTTAATATTTTATTTTATATATATATATGGTCTTCACTAACTTTAATTTAAATAACATTTAATAAATATTTTTAATTAGTCAAAAATATTAGTACCCAGAAAACCCGAGTTGGAATCGACATGAAAATCAAAGTGTCATATTCGATTAGACATGGTTTATATACTCGAACGATTCTTAAATTTATTATATTCAAAGATCAATATTAAATCCAATTCGCATCGAAGATCGAACAATTAAATATGTGAAAAATGTTAATATGTTTAAAGAAATAATTTTTTAATATATTCTATTAAATATATGTATACATGTAAATGGGTTGATATGGTATTCACTAAATTTAAGTAAAATAACATATAATAATTATTTTTTAATCGAATAACCTATTTAAAACCTGTTAAACTAAATGTGTTTATATGAATATTTATTTCTATTAAAATCCACTTAACCCACATTACCAAAAACACAATGGTGAACATGATAATGGACACGTTTAATATATGGTTGAAGGCAAGAGCACGGATGATTAAAATTCATGTGGGAAGTTTACAAAAGGAAAAAATGTTTCAATGATAATAACAAACGGTTACTAAAAGGGAGTTGGGATTATACTTGTGGTGTAAAATTTGATTAAATAAAATATTTAGATGTATTTAGAAAAAAGGGATCCCGATTATTATGCAGTTGAAGTGGTGATTACATCCACAATATATAATTTGATGAGAGGATTCATACTAAAATAGAAATAGATTTTAGCATCAACTATTCGTATATGGTTATTATAATTTAGTGATTTAAGTTTGAAATAAATATAATCGTTTACTATTTATTTAGTTTACTTTTATTGTTCACATATTATAATTTTTCGTTTTTTGTGTTACTTTTAAATTTATCATTATTCATATTAAACATTTAAATATTAATTAATTTTAATTTTGTTACAAAATTTTATTATATATAATAATAGTTTTTATTATTAGATTTTTTGACCCATATTTTAAAGCACGGGATTGATTTGTATACAGAAACTTATTTACAGAAAATTAGAATCTTATACATATGTATTTTTTTTTATAAAAACATTTGTTTGCAAACTATATATAATTAAATTAAAATTCACATGAATATAATTTTATGAATAACTATCTAATATATAATACATTTATATAACCCGACTCATATCAATTTCATTATATTTTAGAACTCTAAATTATAGTACAAATTTGATTTTAGATTTTGTATTGGTTTAAATTAATTTATTTTTATATTTTTAAGAATTATTATATAAATTAAATATTTTTATCCAACACGTCTAGTACTTGATAATATATTAAATTATTTTTAATATTTTAATTTATATATATATACATATATTAAAATAAATAGAATAGTTTTTCTATTTATTTAGTTTACTTTTTTGTTCACATATTATATTTTTTCGATTTTTGAGTTATTTTAATTTTTAAATTTAATTGTACTGTTCATATTAAATATCTAAATATTTATTATGTTTAATTATGTTATAAATGTTTATTATATATTTTAATAATATTTTTTTATTATAAGATTTTGACCCGTACTTTAAATTACATGATTAATTTGTATTCAAAACCCTATTTACTGAAAATTAGAAATCATATACATATGTATTTTGTTTTAAAACATTTGTTTTCAGATATTTATAATTAAATTAAAATTTACATGAATACAATTTTATGAAAAAGATATTTTATATATATAACACGTCTCATATATATTTTACATATATTATAAAACTTTAAATTATAGTAGAAATTTAATTTTTATTAATGTATTGGTAAAAAAATAATACTATTATTATATTTTCAGAATTATTATATAAATTAAATATTGTTATTCAACCCATCTCATACTTAAATATTTGTTTTAATAATTGAAGTATGTTGTAAAATTCATGAATATATTTTATTCTGTTATTTCATAATTTATAAAATAGTTAATAAATGGATTAAGTTACTTTATATTTATTAACTGGTGTAGTATTTAATTATGAATATAAAGTATGTATATATATGAATATTATAAAAAAGTTATTTCTTATTATATGAACTAAAAATGAATAATATTTGTTTTTTCATTATAGTTATTATTAATTATGACTTATTATATAAAAGTAAATATTAAAAAGAAATGTATATTTACATTTTAAATAAAATGTATTAAAATATATTATCAAAATGTAATCTTAGAAAAAGTTACTCAATAATATCTTTTTAGATATCTTTTTTGAAATATTAAAATAGTTCTTTAGATATCAATACTATTAAAAGGGAAAGAGTCCTAAAAAATCTAACTATGAAAGGTTGTTTGGATCCTTTCATTTAATTAATATTATTGATGGTTTGCCTTATATTTCATCTACCAATGTTACCATAAATTTCCCTAACAATTATTTAGTGTAACAATACTTTATCTTAATCAATCAAATTATCTACTCTTATTTATAAGGAACATTACGATAATTATGTTAATTGCTGTTATCAATTGATTTTAAAAAACACTACAACCAAACAATATTTAATCTAATATCAAGTGGCAGCTCACTAAACTTATCGAATTTTTATTATAAGATATGTATTTATAATATTACATTATTACTTAGATTTGCATAAATAAGTAGTATAATGAATCACATAATATATTATATGTTTCAACACATAATTATATATACTTTTTACTACAAGAAAATCAGAAGAAAACTAAAAAATATTCGAAAATCCAAAAAAATACCGATACAAGAAACATTTCCGAAAACTAAAACAAATACCCAAAAAATTCAAATATATAAAATGGTCTTAAACTTTATCTAAAATTTGACTTGAGAAACGAAAAAAATACATAAAATTGTATCCGAATATCCAAAAAAATTAAAATCTTTTGAGATATTACCTGAAACCCGAAGCTATAACCAAAAATCCAAACCTAAAAATAAAAAATTATTTGTGATATCAAAATATATTCAAAATATCCAAATATACTTAATATACACAAAATATTTTGGGTACTTTATACATCCAATCGGCCTCGGATAGGACATGAATCGATAGAGACTTGCGGGTCCAAAAAATACCCAATAGGTACTTTGCCATGGACCCTGACCAAATCTGAACCTGTATTTCTGGGTCAGTTTCGATCTAAGTTTTCGGATTTGAATTAAATTTCTATGCCTAAAAAAAGAATTACATAAGTGTGTACATGCAGAATATCAAATAAACTAATTTATAAATTATAATGTGCAACAATCAAAAAAATATTATGCTAATTTAAAATACTCCCTCTGTTTCTAATTAATCCAAGTTTTAGAAAAAAAAATTGTTTCAAAAAGATGTATTTTTTACTTTTTCAATGCAATTTTTAATAGATAATAATATTAAATTGTTGATTTCAAGAAAACTAATGGTATTTACTAAATTTTGATTGGTTAAAAATTATGGGAAAATATTAATTACAAAAAACTATACATTTAATACTTTGATTTAATGTGTTTTATTAATAAGTGTGCAAACCTAAAACATGGATTAATTTGAAACAGAGGGAATAACAAATAAGTTAGTTGTATGAGAAATAATAGAAATAAATAAATGTAATGGTCCAACCTAGATTATTTGCAAGTAAATAAAAATTGTTTCTGTTTTAATAGTATTGATGATATTTCTTACCAATAAAATCTAAAAGGATAATCATTTTCTGTTTCAATAGAAAACACCAAAAAAAAGTTCTAACGTGCGAAGTTGGTGTTTAGAATGATTTAATTAATCTGGAATATTTCTTACGAATATAATAACGTTTGATCCTCCACATGATTCTGCCGGCTACTGGCGTTAATTTGTGGTTTTCTGACATTGTGAAAGTATTGAGAACTAACTAAAAAAAGAAGATTTTGCCAAAAAACTAAGAAGAAGACAGCCCAGTTGACAAAAAAAAATGACGATGATTAAGATCTTGAAGTCATTGTTTAATTTATAATCATTTTCAACGTTTGTCTGTTACTCTAAATAATCCGTGACTAAAGGCATATTCTAACACTCTAAAAAAGTGACAAAAGGGGGGGGGGGGTTCATGTTTTCGTCTCAGTAGAGGCCCAAATTCGAAGCCCAGCTCGAGAATAAGAGAAGCACAAGGGCGTCACATGGCATTTCAGAACTCTCAGATTTTCATGACAAAAGAAGAAACCGAACTGTGACACTAGCTTGAAGGGATCTCGGATAGGTGACTGAACTGTGAATGTGTTGTGTTCTTTAGTTTCGCTCATGATTTCTTGATTTGTCCATTCAAACAGATATGAGTCAAAGTGAGTTTAAAGAGAGACTCAAGCTTTATTGTTATTTAACCTCACAAATAGGAACAAATACAAGTTTATGTTATGTATATATATATGCAGCTGTTCTAAATTTTATGGAGATCTAATTTATCTAATTACTATACGACCCCATACCCAAAAAGAATACACACAAATCCACCCCCTCCCCCCCCCCCCCCCCCCCCCCACCAGTTACAATCTATAGATGATTTTAAAACTGTTCATTCATCAGCGGTCTCTGATCTAAGCCGTTCGATCCTCTGACGTAACCTTCTACGGTGATCATGTATTTTCCAAAGGCCATGCCCTAAGATTACCGTCGAGTATATACCATGCGTCATCATCGGTGCTAAAATGTTATCCGTCTGAAAATGTAAATAAAAAAAAAAAAGAGAGAACATTATCAACCGGAACCAGAAAAATAATTGCACGCTAAACCGAACCGGATACAGAACCTGAACCCATTCAATACCGAGGTAGAGAGCTAAGAGTCCTTCCAGGAGGGGAGAGTAAATCTTCTTCATCTGTCTCTTCTCGTACCATGCTGTACACAACAATCATAGCGTTAGTTTGTGTGTACTAACTAAACCGGTTTACATTTTCTTGTTCTCCAAGTTATCCCCCTTTCCAATCTTATCTTGAAACAATATGATCATAAGAAGGTAGAAGATAAGGAGAAGGAGCTAGTACCAGACAAAAGCTTCTTGAAATCATCGCGGCGTGACCTTAAAACCGGAGCAACAATGTATGTCGGGTCTGAAAATGAAAAAGAGAACTGAGTCAGGACAGAACCAACCAAGCAACTATATAGAAAAACTAAGAGATCAAATACTAACTAAACCTTTTGGAGAAGCAGCAAGAAAGTAGAGGGAGCCTGTGAGAGTGGCGGTGATCACAGCTGCAAATGCTTGAGCAAATGGAACAAATGGAGGCAAGACTCCGGTCTAGAGGTACACAACAACGACAACAATATATGAAATCCATGAAGAATTGTATATACGAGAGAAGAAAACTACGTGTGAAGGATAGATTTTAATATTACCAAAGATGCCATGCCTCTAGAGTCTGTCATCAATTGTGTTCCTTTCAAGAATATATCAGACAGAGCCCCCTGTGAGAATCATAGATTTTTTAATCAGGCAACAGTTCAGTCAAAAAGTGGATTATACTTGGCTAAAGTTTTAATGAAACCAGACCTGTACAGCAACACGGTAAAAGAGCTCTTCTCCTATCGAACTGGCCGCCACAATGAGTATAAACTGGAGAACATACGAACATAATGAAAACTCAAAGACTCAAAAATATATGAAAACTTAGAAAACAAAAAAGCTCACCTGCCATGGGGACATTCCGAAGAAAAAGCTTCTTAGTTCCTCATCTTCCACGTCTCTGATGGCTCGAGCATGCGGTGATAGTTTCACAACTTCATCCTTTAATCAGAAATAAATATATGTTACAAAAACAAATCCAAACAATATTAGAAGAATCAAAGTGGTACACTAATAATGCATACATCGAGAATGAAGAGAAGAGCCATGATAGGTGGTGTGGCATAGCCAAGTCCGGCGAGAAGAGCATCAAGAGAAGGATCAAATCCACCAGATGAGTCAATCCCAGTCACTGAACATATCAATCTTCCTGCTACAGCCATTGCTCCATATATTCCTTATTAAACAAAAATAAAACACAAACATTCAAAAATCGTGAACCAAACAAAAAAGTTGCTAAATGATCATTTGTAAAAAGCACTCACCGATTCCGTAAGTAAGTCTAACGACGGCGCCGATTTTGTCCCAGACCGGGAAATCAACGGTGGTGGAGTTAGCAAAGCCACGATCAAGTGTAGTAACCTCCATGACAGGACCGGCAAATCCTCCTCCTCCGCTGCTGTCTGTCTTCTCCATCCCTTCACTGCTTCTTCCAGCGGAAGCTTTAACGCTTCGGGCATTTTCGCCACCGCTGAATCTCATTCTCAAGCACCTTCTTCTCTCCAGGAATCCATTAATACTAGTTGAGGAGGAAGAAGAAGAGCATACGCCTGTCCGGGAAAACGAGGCTGAGTTGGTGTAAGAGAGTAATGGAAGCTCCATCGTGGCGATATTCCGAAACTAATAACCTCAGTTGTGATCTCCGGCCGGTGATATATCTCCGTTGTTCGTCTTCTTCATTTGCCTTTCTTCACTTCTTCTTTTGTGCTTGTGCTTATTTGTGTTCTTCTCTTCGAATTTTATACGAGATCTAAAAGCTGGAGAGATAAGGTCTGTTCTTGTCCGTCGGATTTTTATCGTGTGGCTAGGAAGATATATAATGTAGATGAAGCATATCTCCACATCCAACCAGTATCTGACACGTGGAGATAGCATTGGGCGGTATCAGAATCTTTTCCCAACGGAGGTAGCTGCCCTGTCATAGTTATTTATTTATTTTAATCTGTTGTGTTCACCTATCCATGTTCGACACGTGGAATAAGGACATTTCCATGCAGATTCTGCAAAGCAGAGTTTTGCACAACGCGACAGACAGATCCTAACTATGAGTGTATCCACACACATACATGGCCCCTTTAGTTGGGTGCTTCAACTCAAGTCTGACATACGCTAATGGATTGTGAAAAGAAGCCCAAGTCAACCGCCTTACCCCTCTCTCTCTATCACTAGAGGGACCTTCACACCTTGTATCTGATCTCTCATCTCTATGTTGTAGAGAGATGTGAATGAGTGAGTTGTATTGACATGAGAATGGAGTACAATATATATACAACTGAGAGAAGATCACGTAGGATCTCTAGAGCTTATCTACAAAGTATATGCTGTAACTATATGATAGATACTCCTATATACAAGGAACTATAACAGCTTTGTACTTATCTCCTATACGCCCCCGCAAGATGAGCGACCGGTAGAGAGCCCAATCTTGGAACCTAATTGTTGTAGACGCAAGCGTGGTAACGGTTTTGTAAGAGCATCAGCCAGCTGATCATTAGTAGAGACATGAGCAACCCGAAGAAACTTGGACTGGACCATTTGACGAACAAAATGATAGTCAAGCGCTACATGCTTCATTCTAGAGTGAAAAACAGGGTTCGCCGCAAGATAAGTTGCACCTACATTGTCACAAAAGATAACAGGTTGCGACGCAGAAGAGAGGCCTAGCTCAGACATGAGATAAGACACCCAGCGCACTTCAGCTGCAGTGTCAGCAACCGACCTGTACTCGGCTTCAGTGGAGGAGCGAGCAACAGTTTTCTGTTTCTTGGATGACCAGACCACTGGATGGGAACCAAGATAAACAATGTACGCTCCGGTTGACGTGTAGTCATCGCGATTTCCGGACCAGTCTGAGTCAGAATAAGCATGGAGGTTTGGAGTGTTGTTGCTTCGAAGGAAAATACCTTGATCACGAGTGCCAGAGAGATAACGAAGAACACGTTTAGCTGCTTGCCAGTGTTCATCCGTAGGGCGATGCATAAATTGCGACAACTTGTTGACAGCAAAGGCCACATCCGGTCTGGTAAAATGGAGATATTGTAAGCTTCCAACAAGAGTGCGGTACTCACGACCATCATCAAGAGGAGTTCCAGAGGTGAGTTGTAAGTGACTATTAGAAGCCATTGGAGTGGACACTGGGTTAGCATCAAGCAACTTCGTACGAGCCAACAAATCAGTAATGTACTTCTGTTGAGTGAGAAGAAGACCTTCACTGGTGCGATGAGCTTCAATCCCCAGAAAGTAGTTGAGAGCTCCTAAATCCTTGAGAAAGAAACGAGCACCTAGACGTTCGATGAATTTCTCGACAGCAGTAGAGTTATTGCCTGTGATGACAATGTCATCGACATAAACCAGAACATAAAGTGTGATTTCTGGTCTTATGAGGATGAACAGAGAAGCATCAGAGAGTGAGTTGGTGAAGCCAGAACTAAGAAGAAAGGACCGAAGCTCCTGGTACCAGGCCCGTGGCGCCTGTTTGAGGCCATACAGAGCTTTGCGGAGTTTGCAGACGTGCGTCGGTTTTGCAGAGTCAACGAAACCAGTTGGCTGGGCAATATAGACATCCTCCTCAAGCTTTCCTTGAAGAAAGGCGTTATTGATATCCAATTGACGAAGAACCCAGTTATGAGCAACTGCATGTCCGAGAACGAGACGGACCGTACCTGCTTTTATTACAGGACTGAAGGTTTCCTCATAGTCAAGACCTGGGCGCTGATGACAACCCTTTGCAACAAAGCGAGATTTGTACTGCTTGGTGCCATTCGGAAGTCTCTTGATTCGATGCACCCATCTAGTACCAACCAGTTTCTGAGACGGATCTGGCGGAACCAAATCCCATGTTCGATGCTTGATCTGAGCATCATATTCAGAGCCCATTGAACGACGCCATTTTTCATCTTTAAGAGCTTGAGCAGTTGAAGTCGGTTCTGTTTCGAGGTCAGTACCTGCGAGCATAGCAAACTTGGGATTAGGCCTGCTGATTTGATTTTTCGACCTTGTCATCATGGGATGCTGGTTTGGTGGCACAACAGGAGGCAGCACAGGAGCAGGACTTGTGATCGCAGTAACAGGCTCGGAAGGTGGAGTTGCAGAGGTCTCTGACGTTGGTACTGAAGCATCAGAGGTGTGCTGTTGCGCTTGTGAAGGACCCGAGCCTGGGGGCGATTGTACTGCTGACGACGGTGAGCTTGAGTGGCCAGAGAGAGGAAGTAACGGTGGAAACCAGAGAGTAGAAGTAGATGAAGGAGGAGAAAGTGACGAAGAAGAGGAAAGCTTTTTGTAGGGAAACTCTGTTTCATGAAACTGAACATGACGAGAAATAAAAATTTTGGTGGAGGAAGGATCGAGACAGAGATAGGCACTCTGAGTTTGTGAGTAGCCTAAGAAGATACATGGAGTGGAACGAGGTTCAAGTTTGTGGTTTGTGTAGGGTCGGAGCCATGGATAACAGCCTTGTACTTATCTCCTATATATGTTTGATCGGGATTTTGGCTATCTGGCTCCGGCTTAACTTTTTGGTGTACAAGTTATCTGTTTTACATGGATAATATAAATAACTAGTCTCAAATCCCATAATCTAACGATACTGATATTAACAGAGAGATGGTTCCATTAATCAAAAGATATAAACATTGTACGTTTCACTTTCACACATGAAATACACGAAAAATCAAAGATGGTTTGGTCCATTGTGTAACACAACAGAGTTTAAAGGCAACATTTTTAGCAACTAACATGGCTAGTCTTCAAGGCCTGGTCACTCTGCTCTTGTTCTTCCATTGTATCACAAAGACTTGAACCTTTAGTCTCAGGTAGAAGCAAAGCAAAAAACCCTAGACCCGACACAACAAACCCAAAAACCGCAAAAGAGATGGACGGAACATTTCTCCCAACCGAAGCAATGATCGGACAACAAGCTCCTCCAAGTACAAGCGCTTGTCTAAGCATCGTTGTCGCGAAGTTCCTCACGCACGTTGGAAACATCTCGATCATATAAACCGCCATCAAGTTAAACCCGATCCTAGCGCAGAAGAAAGAACAAAGCTCAAGGACAAAAGCAATGTTCGTTCGACCGAAAAGTGTCAGGACGAAACAGAACAATGCTAATGCTCCTCCGACCAAGCAGTTGAAGAGCACAGAGCTTCTTCTGTTAAACTTCTCTAGCAAGATTGGTGCGATAACAAAGGTTGGTAACTCCACCATCGCGGTAAGGGTTTCGCTTAGATAGATGTTTACTTTTATGTCTCTAACCGCTAATGGAACTCTGTAATACATCATTCCTAACCCGAACATGATGATCATAACAGCTATGATTCTTCGAAAAGCCCATCTTCTTATGAATAAGTCCATGATTGAGCTGCTTGGAGATTGTTCTAGGGTTTCTTTCGAAGGTAACCTAGAAGATACTGTCTCCAAGTAACCTCTCTTTCCAGGTGATAATCTTTTGAGCACTTCGATAGCTTCCTCGTTGTTTCCTTGCACGTGAAGCCAACGTGGAGACTCCAAGGCGAAGAAGTAGATGAAAACACTGTTGATGGCTGCTGGAACTGATGTGCAGAGATAGATAACTCTCCAAGAAGCGTGTCTAACAAGGAAGGAGATTCCGGACAGAGACATGAACCCTAACACAAACAGAGTAAATGGTATCATAGTAGCTCGCGGTCTGCATTTGGTGGAAACTCGCTCACCTATGAGATTAAACGCATACGTCCCGGTCTGTGAACGCGCGACACCGATGGCGAGCTTTAAGAAAGCGTAGCTCCATATGCTGGTGGAGAAGAAAATCGAGATTCCAGTGAGTGACATTGCGAGGGTTGTGAAGAAAAGTAGTTGCTTCCTCCCCAAGAAACCGTCTGGAATCATAGCCATGAAAACCCCTCCAACGATCGAACCAATGTAGAAAGCAGACGTTGGGAGACCTCTGAGGAAGGAGCTCGAGCACTCGAGATCGAACTCTGAAATGACGGATTTACCCTTGTAATCCCAATCCCAAGCTGACCGAGGAAGCCTACAGACGTCGGTGCTTGCCGGAGTGCAAACCGTGTGGTCAACACAGTGCCATGTGGGGTATGCGTCTGTGAACACGGTGATGAATACCTGCTGTGCGTCGAAGGTTGATGCGAGCCCGACAAGAATCACCTGTAGAAACTGTGACAAGCCGAAACCAGTCAAGCTTTGTTCGAAAATCTTGTCGAAATTCAAAGGCTGAGAAGTGTCCTCTTCTTCGTTTTCTTCAAGATGGGTCAATAATGGTGCTGATGAATCCGCCATCGCCTGACTTTTTCTCTGTGAGGTGACACAATCAACTTCAAATTAAATAATACTAGATTCTAACCCGCGTTAAAATACGGAACTAATTTCTTATAAAATAGTGTGAGAAGTGTTTTTCCAAATTTATTAAACTTGATTTCAATCTAGAATGTGTGGTTTGTAGTTCAGATACTTATTTGTTTTGCTAGTAAATCATATTTGTTTCTTATATAAATATTGGGATGAGTTTGTTCTATTAAATCTATCTCAAAAACATAATTTAAACATTTCATTCTCGAAATATTGAAAAATTTGAAAGGGTATCTAACTTTATTAGCTACCAATAAATTGGTTTGTTAGGATTTCTATGTGATTAGTTTTATTTTTATAAGTCATTAATATGGAAAAAAAATCACACAGTATAAATATTGACCATATTTTGTGGCTTTTATAACTTTTAGTAACAATATATGGATTATATGTTAGGTTAGAAATAAAATGTGAGGGTAATATATTAATTAAATACATGACAGACTATAATATTATTCAGTACAATATAGAAAATTCATAATTAGCCCATTTGGTTTAACTGCTCTAATTATTTGACAATTTATCTGTACCAAAAAATGGACAATGGCTTAGTTAAACCAATTCATTGTAGCATCGGTTATTATCATCACAAACATTAAAATATTGATAAATTTCCAAATTAGTCTCACGTATCAGTAGTATTATACTATAAACTATTTTTTTTTTGAAAACTATAAAAGAGTTTTTTTATGATTATATTGTGTTCACAATGAAAGGTTAGATGATGCGTTAATAGAAAATGTAAAGATATGTAACACGGGATGAAATGATTTCATATATATTGCATTGTATTGTGTATGTCAGATATATAGATATGTTGTATGTCGAAATTGAATGTCATTAGGTAAACTTTGGTTATGTTTAGTGATTTCCGAAATAGTTGGTAAGTAAGTTGTAGTGATGTAACAGAATTTTCAGAGTTATATATATCCAATATATTATTAATAAAAAATGAATAGGTCCAAAATTTAAATCACAATTTTGATCATAAAATAAGACTCTAAATAAATAGATTGGATTTTTTTTAGTGCAGTAAGTAGTTTCAAAATAAGAAAATCTACAAGTCTAAATATATTTCTTTCAAATTAAACTAAATTTCTAATTATCTAAAATATTTAACACAAACATATGTAACTTTTAATTATATTAGCATAAAAATTGTCTTAAACTACACTAACTTTTATGTAAACAACGATCGTAACATTTGACCTATCATTTTAAAATCCACTATACAAATATCACAAATTATATAGTGCGATTTCCATATAATCTAATGATACAAATTATATAGTGAAAAATTCTAAACCGACGTAAGTTATTATAGGTTTTTTTGATTGGAGGAAAAGCTAGTTTGAAGGACACGTTATTGGAAGCTCGTTTACAATTTTGAGAACGTACATTAATTGTGACCATATATTTGTATTCATATATTTATATAGTAATCTATAAGATAAGAAAGCCGGTATGTATTGTATCTAATCTATAATAATTTAAAACCGGTCCAGTGTCAATTAATTTGACAATCATAACGTTGGTTTTGGTTATATTACCAGAAAGCGGTATGATTTAAATATTATATCGGTTAATGCATTACTAAGTATCGTATAACTAATGTCACACGTATCTTTCTAGCAAGGGTTCGAAAATTAAATACAACTTTCAGCAGTAGATTTCTAATAGGACTCTATTTTAATAGAGTAGATGGCTATGTGGCGGCTCAACTTGTACCCACCCCTGGCGAATTATATAATAAAAATTTGCGCACATTTTTAAAAAAAATGATAAGGCCCATTAAAAAGGCGGTTTTTTCTATCCATCCCGAGAAAGCTCCAGGACCGGATGGGATGACAGCACTTTTTTATCAGAAATATTGGAACACCATTGGCAACCAGGTGATCGAGATGGTTCAAGTTTTTTTTAATTCTGGTTCTTTCGATCCACAATTAAATGAGACAAATATTTGTCTAATCCCAAAATCTGAGCGGCCAAGAGATATGACTAATTTCAGGCCTATCAGTCTCTGTAATGTGTGCTACAAAATAATATCTAAAGTTTTATGCCAGAGACTTAGACATTATTTGCCAAAGATTATTTCGGAAACTCAATCTGCCTTTGTGGCAGGACGCGCTATCGCAGATAATATTATTCTAGCACAGGAAGCCTTCCATGCTCTAAGAACCAACAATAAATGTAAGAATGAATTCATGGCAATCAAAACAGATATGAGCAAAGCCTACGATAGAGTGGAATGGGATTTCCTAAAAGCTATGATGAGGAAAATGGGTTTCGATGAAAAATGGATCCAATGGATAATGAGATGTGTACGATCAGTATCCTATAGTGTACTTATTAATGGAAATCCTACTGGCCATATAACTCCATCCAGAGGGCTACGTCAGGGTGATCCACTATCTCCATATCTATTTATTCTCTGCACAGAAGTTCTTATAGCGAACATAAGAATGGCAGAAAGTTCAGGACAAATTACTGGTCTCAAAGTGGCCCAAGCAAGTCCTCCGATATCTCATCTTCTATTTGCTGATGATACTCTTTTCTTCTGCAAAGCAGTTCCAGAGCAATGCAGTAGCTTACTCAACGTGCTCGACTCATATGGGAATGCCTCGGGACAAAGAATTAATTTCGATAAATCAGCTGTCACTTTCGGAAAAAAGTGCCTACAGAGGATATGGAGAATTTAAAGAACATATTAGGTATCACTACTGAAGGCGGTAATGGCAAATACCTAGGCATACCAGAGAAAATTCAGGGCTCCAAAATTCAGGCTTTTGCTTATGTCCAAGACAACCTCCACCAGAAGGTCAATGGCTGGACTGCAAAATTTCTCTCTAAAGCCGGTAAAGAAGTTATGATCAAATCTGTAGCAGCAGCCATTCCGACATTCCCAATGTCGTGTTATCTTTTCCCCAAAGGACTGTGTAAAAAAATATCTAGTGCAATATCAAATTTTTGGTGGAGCTCTGGCTCTAATTCAAAAGGTATGCATTGGATAGCATGGGAAAAAATATGTCTCCCTAAGGAAGAAGGAGGAATTGGATTCCGATCGCTCGAAGAATTTAATCTAGCCTTATTGGCTAAACAACTTTGGAGATTGGAACAAAATCCAAATTCCTTACTTACGAGAGTTCTTAAAGGAAGGTACTTCAGGAATTCACACCCTTTCAAAGCTCCAAAAGCTTCGAGACCATCCTATAGCTGGAGAAGTATTATGGCCGCAAAGGAACTTGTTAATCAAGGCCTTAGACATACAATTGGTACAGGGGAACATACACTTGTATGGGAAGATCCGTGGTTACCGGATGAGACCGCCAGGCCTCCTACGATATCCCACAATTCCGACCCAACACTTAGAGTGTCTGACCTAATCGACCCTGTGAAAAAGGAATGGGACATCACTAAACTAAGGAACCTGATACACCCTATCGATATTCCATTGATACATAGCTTACACCTCAGCAGAAATCCCAGGCCAGATGGATATTGCTGGAACCTATCTATATCTGGAAAATATTCGGTCAAGTCAGGCTATAAGCTTGCAAGATCAAAATCAGATAGTGAGACTGATCTTCGGAACCAGTTGCCTTCTCTCAACCCACTGAAGGAAAAATTTTGGAAAATCAAAACCGGAAAAAAATTTAGCCATTTTCTATGGCAAGTTTTATCGGAGGCCGTAGCAGTGAACGAAAGACTCTTTAAGAGACATATCGGAAACGATCCCAGCTGTCTAAGATGTGGTCATGCGGAGGAAACAATTAATCATATGATTTTTACATGCCCTCCAGCTGTACAATGCTGGGCTCTCTCGACGATTCCATCGGCTCCGGGAGTTTTTCCTTCAGAAAATCTCTACACCAATATAAACTATCTTCTTTCAAAGGTAAATATTGGCGGAACTTTGGAGGAGCTTACCAGAGTCTTTCCTTGGCTCATCTGGTATATATGGAAAGCACGAAATGAAAAACTCTTTAATGGACGCGATTTCTCACCAGTGGATACAACAGATCTGGCGTTACGTGAATGTAATGCTTGGTTCCTTGCCAATGAGGAGAGAGATTCAGGTGAAGATACCATAGAGCCGGTACCAAGGAACCCTCCTGATCTACCTACATTCATATGTCGCGTGGATGGATCATGGAAAAATGATGGAACTACAAGTGGAGTAGGTTGGATTTTACAGCTTCAAGATGGATCAATAGACCTACTTGGTCTCTAAGGTTGCCACAAGCAAATTTCACCTCTTCATACTGAATTTAGAAGTCTAGTTTGGGCCTTAAAATGCTTGTCTCGCTATCAGCGATTCTGCGATTATTTTGTTACCTATTCCCAAGAGTTGGTCAAAATGATCTCGGCACCTGAAAATTGGCCAGCCTTTGCAGCTGAACTCAGCGAATTTAAAGTGCTATGGACGTCCTATCAGGATGGCAAAGTAGTTTATCAACCCAGATCCAGTAATGCTCAAGCGGACTTCCTTGCAAGACACGCTCGAACAAGGAATTGTGTCTTCTCTTATGTTAACACGTCGGTGCCACACTGGATAGATACCAACAACTCGTCCTTCGCGGATTCGTACTAAGATTTTCTTTGTACTCTTATTGTGATAAAAAAAAATGATAAGGCCCATTAACAAACTCGAAGCCCAGTTAGTTCTCTCTATCCTCTTCCTTCTTTTATCAGTCGATCAGAAAATTGCTCTCCTTAAACCCTAGTCTCGTCCATCGCGTCGTCACCAGTATCATCAAATGGCGAAAACCCTATCCCGCTCCGCCGCGTCACGCGTCGCCACTCGTCTCTTTTCCACTTCAAGATCCGTCGCTCCTTCTCACTCCACCCTCATTTCCCGTCGATCATCACCGACTCTGTTCCATGCCCTCGGATTCATCCCCGATTCGACCCGCCTGACGACGATCCGGACCCGGATGGATAGGTCAGGTGGATCGTACTCGCCTCTCAATTCCGGATCCAGTTTCAGCGACCGAGCGCCTACGGAGATGGCGCCGCTGTTCCCTGGGTGCGACTACGAGCATTGGCTCATCGTCATGGACAAGCCCGGCGGAGAAAACGCGAGTAGACAGCAGATGATCGATTGTTATGTTCAGACTCTTGCCAAAATTGTCGGAAGGTAAAAGCTTTTTTTTTCTTTTTCTTTTCTTCCCCATTTGCAACAGACCAAACAGTTGTCGTGTTCTGTAGTTAGAATTTACTCTCTCTCCGTTGTTTTGTTTATTAGTGAGGAAGAAGCTAAGAGGAAGATCTACAATGTTTCGTGCGAGAGGTATTTTGGGTTTGGCTGTGAGATTGATGAGGAGACATCAAACAAACTCGAAGGTAATCATCTCGGTCTCTTTTCGAACACACAAGCTGGTTATAGTATGTGGTAATGGATGTGTCTTGGGTTCTTGTGAGTGTTCAGGGATTCCTGGTGTTCTCTTCGTGCTTCCGGACTCGTATGTTGATCCAGAGTACAAAGATTACGGAGGTAAAATTCATCAACATTCTTCTGTCATTTGATCATTTCTTTGATGTCATGTGTTACTAAGTAAACCCATCAAGATTTGTCTAGTTCATTGAGTTGATCACATAGAGAAAGCTTGTTTCTGAAGCAAAACATTGTAGTTAAGTATGAAAGATTTAAACTGGGTCTTGTTTATTATTAGCTGATCAAGTCTTTGGTATGTTTTTTGTTTGCATTCATAGCCGAGTTGTTTGTGAATGGAGAGGTAGTCCCGCGTCCACCAGAGAGACAGAGGAGGATGGTGGAGTTAACGACTCATAGAAGCTCAGATAGACCCAAGTACAATGACAAGACCAGAAATGTCCGACGAAGAGAGAATATGCGTTAAGACTCTACTCTGTGCTAAACAAACATTTCTTTCCCTTTGAACTATGATCGTATTTTGCTTTTTTATCTTATGTTATTTGCTTCACTATGTCTGAATAATGTAAATGGTGTTATAGATAATGCTGCTAGTTCTTTTGTCTCGCTTGAAGCTTTATTGCCAGCAGATACTTAATTGAGTTTAGCTTAACTGTTTGCTTCCTCATATACTAGAATGTCTTAGTAATATAAAGTGGAGATGTAAAATGTTTATATCCCAATAATTCTTTTTTATCAATTTTAACAAAACTCCATTTGTTACTGGTTACTTTATCTTTACTAGATGATGTATAGTTAAAAAAATAAAGAGATACTTGCTTTAAGAACAGCCAAAGATCATATAAATTGACAGAGGTTTGTTTAAAGCATGTGTACAAATTACGCAAAAGAGAGCAGATTCTGTGACAAACAAAAACAAAAGTAAAAATCATATTCATTCCATGATTCACAGTTAAAGTTTTACCTATAAGAACCCAAAAACAGAGTAAAAGAATGTCTAAAGCATCTTGTTGCGTTTTACACATCTATGCTGCTGCGTCTAGTATACTGTAGGCTCTGAAGATTTAACTTTCTTTCATAGTACAGACTACCCTATGGAGACTTGAAAGAATGAACATGATGAGATTTACGGATAGACAGCACCTAGTAATTACCCCATCTTGGACTTGGGGCTGGGAAGAACCCTGGGGATAACGGGAACATGAGCCCTGGAGATGGAGGTGGCTGAGGAGGACCTGGACCTACGCCTGCACCGGGTCCGTGATTTCCTGACTGAGCTAGTTGTGAAAACGAGAAGTTTGGCGTAAGTGGTTGAGGATACTGAACTCCTGGCGACAGCAATGGGTAGGGTGATCTAGGAGAGAACATGTTCGGGTATCCAGTAGGAGATGGTGGAGCAAACTGGGGTGTAGGTGAGTTCAGTGGTCCGAAACCGCTATACCGAGGAGAAGGAAAACCACCATACATCTGATTAAACCTCGGAGAGGGCAGAGTGGGCGTGACAGGTACAGGACCATTGAACTGAGGCTGAGAGGGAAGATTACGAGGCACTGGGCTTGGAACTAATCCAGGTGGTGGTAGTGGGCCCTGCATATTCATATGAGGTTGCGATCCAGGCATCATATGTGGTTGTGCCTGTGGCTGAGTCTGAGCCTGAGCTGCCATATAAGGCTGAGGTTGAGACTGAGGTTGAGCTGCCATATAAGGCTGTGGCTGAGCTGGCATATATGGGCGATGTTCTTGAGTCGGCATATATGGTCGATGTTCTTGAGCCGGCGGCATATATGGGCGATGTTCTTGAGCCGCCGGCATATATGGGCGATGTTCATGACCTGGCTGCATTTGGTTACCACTAGGACCTGCATCTCCAAGTGAACTCTGAAGGTAACGCATATACCCTGAGATGGGTGACTCAGCTGTATTAGACCAAAACTGGTCCCCTTGACCCATCATCGGTTGTTGTTGTTGTTGTTGTTGTGTGCCTTGTGGCAAATGCTGTTGTGGAGGAGGCGGCCTAACGAAGCCACCGTGAGGATGATGTTGTATAGGAGGAGCCATGGTAGGGAGAGGAACCGCAGGCTGGTTGATCTGCGTCAAGGGTGGTGGTCTAATCCTCTGCAACCGCGTACTCTGAGGCTTTGGTGAGCTGTTCTGAGGAGGAGGGCGAGGAAGACTCTCACGCGATGGAGAGCCAGTCAGCTGCTGAACAATACTTCTGAAGTCGTTCTTGCTAATGTTATAAACCTGAGGCTGCCCTTGAGGCCTCGCAGCAGCGGCTGCATTAGCATTAGCATTGGCAGCGAAGTTGGGCTGATGCAGAGGACTCTTTCTGATATTCCTCCCAATCTTGTTCACACCCAAATGATCATTCTGTCGAGGCCTATCCATCTCCACTACTTAAAACCCCAATACTTTGCTATCAAACAAAACCTCACACTACCAACCCAGAAGCCAATACCCAAATATAACGGAAGAATTATCCTTTAAACAAGCTAAAGTCCGAATCTTTGGCAACTGAAGTCTCTGTCTAAAGCTAATGAGCCCAGAATCAAATCAGAATTCAGCAGGAAGTGTATATCTAGATCCTCAGCTCTTGAGCTACTTTACCCTCTCCTAAATCAAAAAGCCCACGATTCTAACAATATCGATCAAACACTCCGAGAATTACAACTCTCTGTAAATCCCACCACACGGTCCGAAGAAATGAAGTGATAAACAGTAAGATGAAGATATAAAGTTGAGGTCTTTCACCTGAGAATTGGGATCCGATGAAACCCAAAAGAGCCCAGAGCTTGATTTCAATCAGATCTTTCAATTTCTCACCTGAGCTGAGAGCTGAGAAAGAAGGAGAATTCAAATGAACCCTAAATTAAATCTGTCAACGAAGAAGAAGAAGAAATGAGATGACCCAATCGTCTCGAGCGTTTCTTTTTATTTAATATAAAATGTTGTAAAAAAAAATATCTTGTTTTTGACAGACTGGAGTGACGTATCCAGATCGTCAGACTCGTTTCCTGCTAACATTTCCCCAAGTGTTTATTTGTTAATAAAGGAATGAGTTGATGAAAAATGGATGGATTGGTATATAATAGGAAAGGAAAAGTTGTTACATATCCAAAGTAGCATGCATATATATCATCTTCCAGTTGCTCAAAAAGAAAACATTTTCCTAATTTGTGAAAGATATTAACAGTTAGTATTTATTTTTCTAAATCAAGAAAGAAAAAAATTGGAAACCATATCTTATTTTGTAACTATTCATTTTTATTGTCATTTCATCTTATTTATTGATTATCTTACAATGATATGCAAACTATATAGTCTACGAAAAATGAAATTTTTCTTTTCATTGTTACAAAGCTATTCCTCTCAAGTTTTATAACTTTCCCCGGTATTATTGTTGAGTGTTTAACCTTTTTGATTGTATTTGTTGTGATCTATATAGTGGATATTTCACTTTTTTCAGAATGTTAGTTGACTAGATCTTATTTGCTATTCAATTTTCATGTTATTCTTTGATAATTTTTCATTTTTATTTTGTGTTTTGTTTAGCATATTAGCTATCTATGGTTCTTAATCTTGTAACATTTTTTCTTCTGGAATCAAGAGTTTGTAATTTTTTTAAACAAAAGTAGAGCTTGAGATTTGACATTAATAAAAATATGGTTAATTCAAAAAATATTTTCAAACCCATTATAAAATACAAACTAAAATATATATATATTCGATGGAAAATGAGATCTTTTAAAAGACATTATACAAGTAGAACCTCTATAAATTAATATTTGATAAATTAATAATCTCTATAAATTAATATATTTATTCGGTCCCGAATTGGACCGGTTCAAAATATGACACAAATCGATAAAATAATAAGATAAATTTTTTTTAGAAAATTTTATGTAAATATATAGTCTCAATAAAATTATAAATTAATAATATATCTATATATATTTCATATAAGTACAAACTAAGCATTATATTTTTGATTATATATTCACAATGAAAATAACTCTATTTTTTCTTAACATTTCTATATATTTTGATAATATTTAGTAAAATTATATCGAAAAATCACATATAATTTATATGAAACATAAAAATATAAACCAAGTAATATAATAAAACAATACGTAATTCAAATTTCTAAAATTTTATAGATGTATATACGGTAAAAACAAATATATATTTATTTTATAAATAAAAATAGAAAAAATAGAAAAAAAAAACTAAAAGAAAACTTTTTGTAAATTAATATCTCTATAAATTAATAAAATTTCAAAGTCCCAACATTATTAATTTATAGAGGTTTTACTGTACTACGAAAGAAATTATATTAAAACTAAAATTACATTGATGATACTAAAACAATTTTTATTCTAAAAGAATACAATTTGAAAACTATTTAGGTTAGATATATAAGATATATAACAAAACTGAACCAAATTATTTGCTTCAGAAAAACGACTTCTCAAAGATGTTTGCAGCAACCATCAATAACATCACCTTCTTTAATTTTTATATTTAGTTAAAAATAAATTTCATATATGTTAAGCAGTCCAAATCTAATTTGAAAATTATGCCCTTTAATATATTTTATTTTAATTTTAATACACTAATATAAACATAAACAAAATTAGAATAAAATAACCGAACATGATTTTATAAAAAAAATAGATAATTTTAAACTCTAAAAATAGAGTTTATCAATTTCAACGCAAAAGATTACAAAAAACAATTTCAATGCAAAATCATGTATTAAACTAATATAATCAAATATTTAATTATATTAGTTTTGATTGATAAAATTAAAAAGATCAATCTATATAATTTTTTGTGTGACATTTATACATCAGATAACTATTTGCAGTTTTAACTTTGAAATCTTTTATTTATGGTAATCGATAATAAGATACTCAACAATACACACTAAGAAATTGATATATGTTAGATAACAATTCATCATTTTCAATTCTAACCTTTTCTGGTATTGATTTTCATAAAAAAATTAGTTCCATAAATTAATTATCACCGTTATATTTGAATGCAATCATTTTAACAAAATTTCTAGATTCAAACATTATGTCTTTAAATTGTCATAATTAAAAATTTCTAATAAGTATTATTTTAACTAAATAATCTTATCAAATTTTCTAATCTATAAATACTATAAATAATCTAATCAACCGGTCATATGGCAAGACAAAATATAAATTGTTTTGAAAGTGACAGACTCACGAGTGCGACTTTGCATATTAGGATAATGATAAATCTATCATCCTACTTCTATGGGTTTTAGTGTAATCTAAACTATGTATTCTTATTAGACTTATGGTTTGACTTAGGCTTGGACGTTTGGTGGCCCATTCGGTATCGGTCTGGTTGATTCGGATTTTTGGATTTTTGGATTTTCGGTGTTATGTTTAGAAGTACCATTCGGGTTTTACTATTTATCGGATCGGGTCGGTTCGGTTCCTTCCGGGTTCGGTTTGGATCGGATGTAACTAATGTTTAAAATCGTCCAAAAAATATTTTTTAAAACTCAAAAATTGACAAATTTTCTTTTTAAAATATATAAATTCTTTACAAATCTAGCTAAATATTAGTTAAACTATCCAAATTGGCTAAAAAGTATTAAAAATAACAAATAAAACAAAATAAAAAATATTTTGAATACTCTAAAATATCTAAATCACCTTAAAATATATAAAAATATGAATATATTTAACTAATTTCGGATAATTTCGGATCCTAGTTCAGATTTCAGTTCGGTTCGGATTATAACCAAACTCCAAAGTACTAAACTCATAAGTCCCATTCGGATATTTTTTGTATAACAATTCGAATTTGGTTTCGATTTTTCCGGTTCGGGTTTAGATAGGTACTTCGGGTTGTGGTAAAAACGTTCAGACTTAGTTTGACTGTATATAAATAGTCATCATGTCAATAATTAAACACAAGCTTTTCTATAAACTATTTCATAGTATCAGAATAATAGTTTTGATCTTTTTTTTCACAAACAATTTTTCTGAATTACCATGAAAGTTTGGGCTTTGGACCTTAATTTCTCCAATGGCCTTAATTTCCCTAATACTTTTCATCTGAGAAGAAAAAAAATAATTGTATAAAGTTATGCAGAAAAATAATATGGGGTGAGAGAGCCTCGAACTCTCGACCTCAGGATCGACTCTAGAGAACGAGAGTGGTAAACGATCAACTCAAAGAGAAGATTTGAAATTGTCTTCATTTAAGCAGAAGGAACAAAAAACGCCACGTAAGAATGTCAATAGCTAAACCTAAAAAATAGTCGTGCCATTACTTTTCATCTGAGAAGAAAAAAAATAATTGTATAAAGTTATAAAGAAAAATAGTATGGGGTGAGAGAGGCTCGAACTCTCGACCTCAGGATCACTCAATAGCTATGAGACCTACGCGCTAGCCAACTGCGCCACCACCCCAACTGATCATTAGCAAATCCTTATCATAAATATACCTAAATTGTGCCAGCTAATAATCTCTTCTGTTCAGATGGACAAGTAGAGAACAATCACATCATTAACATCTTGTACCGACAAAGTAGGATCTTCCTAGACTTGCTAAATTGTATGTAAGTCATTTCTCGTTGAGTTATGGATATTTCTTTTCTTGTATATATTCAGATATCTGCCCAAAGAAGGAAAATGATTCTAAAGAACTCTCAGTATTGGTTTATTACTCTCATGAATTCAGGTCATTTTTTTCTAAAATATTCATTAGGAAAATGAATGTACATATATGAACCTTGACATTGGGCGGTGGGTTATCCTTACAGTTTGAAAGGAACTTACAAGTTAACAACAACAAGAACATGCATGAGAACACAAGTCAGAAAGGAGATCTGATTTATTCCTTTATTGTCTCTCCAATTTTTATCTCATCTCTTTGTTTCTTTAGATCCTCAAAGCTCCAATCCCTTCTAAGCCCACTGCTTCTTGCCAGCTTGGGCTCGTCAAGGTCCCTATAGACCACAGCGTCCGCGCTGTAGAGCCTGCGATGTCCCATTTTGACCCGTCTCACCGCTGGCAACATTGTTCGGTTCCTTACCATCTTCTCATATCCTGACGTTACGTTTTTTTCTGCAATCTTTGAATCATTCAGGCTTCCTATGTCTATGTCCGAGTCTGATCTTTGCAGGGTGTGGCAAGTGAGACAGTTCAGGCTCATCTTCCTACGGGAATTGAACACAAAAATGAGAGAATTTTAGTAGGGGTGTTATCTACTGGGTTTAGATTTGATTCTATTGCACAGGCTCTGCGGTCTTACAAAGAAAATCAATTCCTAAAATGACAAGCTTTGGGGGAGGGATGTTGTGTTTAGGGTTGTGGTTGCTTGAATGACAAGAAATAAACAAACGTGACCTTTTTGGACCAGGGTTGCTTATTTTTAGTATTCAATCGTTTTTGTGGATAAAATAGAGTTTTACGATGAGTAGATGCTTTTTTGTTGTTAATTCTATTTTTATCTTAACAGCATATGAGCCTTACGACTAACTCTAGATTTTCCTATCTCATGATCAACAAAACTCCTACAATCCCTGTGAAAGCAACACATAAGCATGTTTGGCTGTTTGTTCGTATAAATCATTAAAAAAAATTGTATCTCTCATGACTTCTTTTTATGTATTTTTAGAGAATTTTCCACCTTTTCTTTAAAAAACTAACTAATTTCCTAATTGCATTATGAGCTATTAGTTCTTAAAACAATCTAATGTTTATCTTACCACTAGGAGTTTTGTCCGCACATGCGGACATAATTTTTTTTTATAGATACTTATTAATAAATACTATTAATTTAAAGATCAAATTAAATAAAAATATTAAATTCATACTATTTTATGAATCTTTCAAATTTTTAACTTTTATTGATTTAAGGACATTATCTTTTTATAACAACATTATATTTTTTTATTTTAAAATATGTTGTTATCTTTAACCAATTTTTATTATATTACTTTGTAAATAATGATCTAATTAAATAAAAATATGTAATTGTTAATATAAAGTAATGCTATTAAACCAGATTCTTGGAATTACCAAAATTTACAAAATCTCTAAAAATCAAAAGCACAAGAATGCTAAACTGAAACCAACTTTACTAAATAAATCAATGTAAATGAAATTATTGATATATGTATAATTATATTTTTGAAATACCTTCCATAATAATTGAATAAACACTCAAACAGACCAATAAAATTGACAAACACAGCAATGTATAAGATAGGAAAATTTATTCTCTATTGTTATTTTCATTTCTAAATGCTATAATAGAGAAAATAAGCTATAGTTAATCTATATTTTTAACTTTAAAACAGAGATTGCTACTTTCCGATAAAATAATAATTTTTAATATAAAATAATAATTTGTTATTTTAAAATGTCTTTCAACTTTTAAAATTTAATAATTTATAATATTATTTGAGAAGTGAATTTGCTTATTTGTACTGTGAAACTCTTGAAAAACAATTAAAAGACATAGAGTTAATTTTTTTTTTTCATAAACATAAGGTACTTGTTGTAAATAAATATTTGGAAAAAATTATCTTTTGGAGACAGATATTTTGAAAATATTTTAAAAATATAATTCCATTCCCAATAAAAATATTTAAAAATCAAATATTATTCTTGCAACTGAATAATAAGAAAAAAAAATGAAAATACCACAAAAAAAATCACGTTAACAAACAATATAAATCAAATTTATTGTTATTGCTTATATACCTCTTTTTAGTACTTTAATAATAAAATAAATTTAATAATTTTAAAAACATATGACATGACATATTACGTTTACAAACAAATATAAATCAATTTTTGTTATTTTTTATAAAATTGTTGTAATATTTTAGTATAATGATAAATTTAATTACTATATGTGTATATATACTACTAATTATAAAAATTAACAAATAAGAAATAAAGATGTAGATAAACACAAAATAAATAGATGGAATTATATTTTCTCTTTTAAACACGTTTTCCATTAATTTTTTAAGATGTTATAATATAGATTTGTAATTAGTTAAATAATTAATTATATAATTATTTATTAAAAATATTAAAACTTTAATCAGCCTAATTAAAATCTATATGATTAAACTTGATGACTCAGTAATATCATGGTAACATTACAAATAAGCAAATTCACTTCTCAAATAATATTATAGATATTTTCAAATTTGCTTCTGATTTTTCTACGCTCATGTTTTTTTTTCAATCTTGAAAATCTCCATATTTTTCTTAAAAATTAAATATGATATGGCCAAATCCATACCAAGTAAACGAAGAAAGAAAACTCCAGAGTTGGTTAGGAATTGAACAAAATAAAGATGAGGTACAACATATTTGTATCCAATAGACAAAGATTGTGTAAGATGGTATATAGTTAAGATTACTGTACTTCAAAAAACTGATTAAATTTGTATGTGCCCTTATTACATGTTAATATCTTGAAGTCCATAGCTATTGTGTTAAAGGGAAGCACAATATAAAAAGTTGGGGGATTTGCTTATGGAAAAAGTAGAGAAGTTGAATGGGTGATGATGACATGGGAGAGGGATGGTGCAACCGTGTGCGTATGTTTGTCGCCACTCCTTGTCGGGCTCTCTTTTCTATGTCCTCTCTCACGTTCCCCTATTTCCCGTTCCTTCTTCCCTTTTTGTTTCTTGCAAATAGAATTATCGATTATAAAAATGGAGACACTGCTTCCTTCACGTGTTTGGTAGGGCTTCCATGCACATGTAACCATGTTACTGCCTCTCGTTATTTGTTAAAATATTTACAAAGCCACCAAACTTTTATCTCTTACTCGATAACTGAGTGTTTGTACTTTCTAGTAGTTTAGAAAACATTACCATGGATATTTCAAGTACTTGATTGGTTCAGTGACCCTTGACGAAAGTAAAAATGGGAGAACATATCATCTTTATAGTTAGTTTGAGCTTGGCTGGTGACACAAGATTCATCAAATTCAAAGTTTCATGTATAAAATCAACATTATTATTATGAAACATATTAATCAACCTTAACAAAGAAATATAGAACTATTAATCAACAAAATAAAAAGGCACAAAAAAAAAAGAAGAAAAAAAAGCTAAGAGTTCATCAACCTCTGTACAAAGGAGATCTTTGCTGAAACAAGATTCTTGATTGTCTGAAAACCTTGATCGGGCTTGGAAAGTACCAACCGTTTCCTTTGCTCGTCGTCACCGGCGCCGGAGAAGGTAGTAGTTCTCCGGCGTCAGAAACTGCAACTGATCTCGACTTCCTCATCATGTTAGCACTCTTGCTTTTACTCTCTCCTCTGAACAGTCTCCAGAGCGAACGTCCACGACCAGGTCCGACATTCGAACCGGTTTTCTCAACCGGTTCCGGTTTAGTAGACCAGAGGAACGGAACAGACATTGACGTGGATCTCCTAAACGCCGGCTCGCAGTCGATGAGGCTGGAAACGCGGCCAACCGATCCGATACCGGCGAAGGGAACATCAACTTCGGCGGAGGCGCGTGGGGTACAGGAACACGGGAGATCGCGGGAGCAGTCGGGGCAGAGTGAGGAGAGACGTTCGTGGAGGCAGAAAGGACAAACGCCGCCACCGCAAACGAAGCGGCGGTTCCATAGGTCGTGTTTTGAGCATCTCTGCCAAACGCTGCTTTCTCTTTCGTGGAAACGCAAATCCATTTAGAGAGTTATCTGCGTGTTCCTTCAGCTTTCTCGTCTCTGAAACTCTACTTGTTTGCTGTCTTCGACACACAACTGTTTGGACTGGAGAGCTTAGAGAGAGAGAGAGAGAGAGAGAGAGAGAGAGGCGGAGGTTATAAAGTGGATTTTTTATTTATTTATTTGAGACCCCACTCTACTTTAACCTTAACCTTTTGGTTTAGTGAGACGTTTATTTGCCTTTAATCGAAACATTTGCGTTAAACGAAGTAACCCCTTCTACATTTCACTTAACACATTTGTCAGTTCTTGAGATTATTCCAAAAAATCATTGGTTTAATTTCTACTTCGAGATATAAACGATTTACGTTCAAAACTGTAATTTTATTCAAGTGAAAGCAAGGAACGAGTAACTATTACCAGAGCGTGAAACATAGACTACGTTTAAATAAACAAAAATACACATACATATGATATAACACAGAAAGAGTCATCGTTATACAAACACATAACAAAAAATAGATGGCTTTTGATCCTGGGAGTGTAATGAATGGAATTTTGATTCCACAGACTTCCCAAATGTGCAGCAGCCAAGAGCCATGTGAATTAAAAAAATTTAATTTCCTCAAGTGAGCGAGGCGGTTTCATCTACAGCAACATGGACTTAGAAGAAGGACCAAGACGTGTGTGCGCAAATGCATGAGACTTGAATCAGTAATGGTTCCATAGTAGACGTCTGTTCATGGCTGGCGGTGCTAGGCCCGGTATGTCTCGGATGTCTTTGTTGTTTGGATTCACAATCTATCCAAAAGAAAAGAAGAAAAGAAAAGAGAAGAAGAATTCACGAGTATGATCATGTGAACACCGCAAATTTCACATGGACAGAAAGATAGCAAAGATGAGTATAGAAGAGATGTATATTTAAAAGTCATAAGAGGAGAAAACTTCATTCCCTAACAAAATATCTCAAGAAAGGGAAATTGTGGATATTTGTATATTCTGAAGGTTCTTCAATTGACATGATTTCTAGACAAGCCGATACCTCAAGGATAAAATCATGGAAGAACATGACGAGATAAATGATAAACAGGGCTATTTAAGAAACTCAAACAAGCATGCAACTGTGTGTGCGTATTAAGCATATATATGGATAAGAAAGGAGTTGAGACTTGAGAGGTACCTTGACAATGATGATTGCTATGACACCAATGACAATAAGGCAAAGAAATGCCATAATACATTTATCCGTGGCAACCTGACAGTGTTTACATGTGAAAAAGAGAGAAAGAGAAGTAGCTAAGCTTCATTTAACCCTAAACTCTCTTAGAGGGTAAAGTTAATTGTTGGAAATTGAATCTTTTTATTAATCATAAGAAGCTATTTTATAGTAGGTTTACACCACAAGAGATCATAACCTAAATTAAAAAGGAAGTCACTAGAAATGGAAAACACCAAAACTCTTAATCTAACGCTAAAAAGGAAAATCATTAAGACCGTAACTCAAACCCCAAAACCATATCTCATATCACTGTATCAACAAGAAGATTTAGGAAACTGACCTGCCTACCAATTTCCTTGACCAGCTTGGAGGCCTTCTTGAGTGAGAAATGAATAGAATCGAGTTCGTTGACAACTCTACTCATTTGGTCGGTCTGAACATTGGTGAAAAGGTTAAACTATCCTTAGGTGTCATCATAACAAGGGGATGCTGTAAAAGAACAACGGACAGAAGCACAAACCTGAGCCTTGAGAGCTGCAGAAGTATCTGTTCCCACATTTATAGTCTCCTGAACAATCTGTTGTCAAAGCCACAATAAAAAAATGCAGTGAGATTTTCCTTCTATGAATGAAAAGGGACAGAAGTAATCAGATGGCATAGGTCCCATGTGACCTTTTTCCCCCTCTCAATGGCTTGATCAGTGTCATCCATCATGGAGTTTCCTTTATTCATGAGTTCTTGATTGGACATGTCTGAAAGTGATTTAAGCTACCAGTAAATACTCTTAGGTAGGTAGGTGTATTCATAGAATGGACAAAGGACTCGAGAATTGAAAAGGGGTTACTGGAAGCTAATAAGACATTCTCTTCCATGTTGTCTTCCGCGGGTCCATCAAAAAGATCAACTCGCTTATTGTTGTTAGCTAGATTGGATGAATATCTGTAAAAAAAAAAAATCATCCTCACTATCATCAAATCACCAGAAACAAAATAACATGAAAACAGAAGAAGCAAACGTACTTCTTCTTAAGAGCAACATATGAGTTTAGTTCCTTAACCTGGCAGATAAAAACACAACAACATTACAAAGACTCTTCAATTCAGATGAATAGAGTGAAGGTAAGAATAAAAAAGGGGTGGTTACCATAGATTGTCGTCTATCATTCAACATCCGGTTAGTGCTGGCATCGTTTCCGCCTTCTAGGCTTTTGACTTCCCTATCGAAATCTTTAATAAGGCTGCCAAAAAGAGAAAGAAGAAGATGACATCATCATCAACAATATAAAGAAGGAAATGAAGAGAAGTGGGGGATTATATATACCTCTTGCAGTCACGCATTTTGTCAGTGAGTTCTTCGAGCTGCCTACTCTGTCTATTAGCATCTTTGATCTTCTCCAGCTTCTGAAATCCATTCCTGGTTGCCAAAAACAGAATATTACATCATTGTTATGAAGAAAAAATATAAACTTTAGGGATATTATGATGTAGGAAGAAGGTGGGCTCACGATAAAGCGCGGAAAAGGTCATTGATTTGTCCTTCGATCTCAGCAAGCTCTTCGCTAACCGCCGATATTGGATCCATTTTCTCTTAATTTAACACAGAAACAAAGACAAGAGTGGCTTCAGATCCACCAGACAATTGTTTTTCAAAAATGTCGACCAAATTAGATCCCAAATCGAATCATCTTGCTCTTCGAACAAAACTATCGGATCTCGATGTCGGAATTACAGAACAAAACGTAGTACCAAATCCGTATTTTATTACAGATCTACGACGACCAATGTGGATGTCTTATAACTCGATAACGAAGAGAACAGCAATCAAAAAGTCACGACCGCAATCTCTTCTCCCTGCACGCAGCTTTTTTTTCTTTTTTTTTTTTTGGAGGAATTATCTTAGCTCTTTTATTGCCATTGATTTGGCTCCAAAGAGGAGATGATGAAACGAGAAAGAAAGATTTGGAAAAAAAAACTGCGTCGCGAATAATCAGTGGGTCTTGACACGACGTCGTTTGTCAATAGAGAACTCATGTAATACTGGGGACGTCGGATTGTTCACCTCTCAAAGATCTAACGGCCATTACACTTGCAGTAGCTTATACGATCACTTGACTTTACAGTGAAGATAAATTGCAAGTCTCCCTTTAATTAAAAACCAAATCTAAGCTTTCTTTAAAAAAACCACATTCTTCGGTAGAAATAATCAAGATACTTAGATACACCCACATCATCATTGAATAATTTTGGAATTAATCAATAAACAAATGGATGAAGTTAATTAGATTGTAAGAGCATGTTTATTAGTATCCCTTAAGAGGGTATCTTAGGTTAATTACAACTAAAAAATAATAAAAATATGTGTGGGTCTCATTTTTTCCTTAACAAACGCCTCTCCCGTGTGCAATTTAAGGGACATTACTTCTTTGTTTTCTGAACTGTTTGCGGACCCCACTAATACGTGGCGGTCCGCAATTAGTTAATCTTTTAATTTTTTTTTTTTTTTTTTTTTAAAAACTTAGACAAAAAAAATTTATAATAAAAAATCATCTAACAACTCACTTTAAGAGTTTCACTAATAAATATGCTCTAAGGTCGTGGATTCGGTTCAGACAAGGCTTTCTCTTGCTAATAGATGTGGGAATTTTAGGTTTTAGATAAATGTTGTGCACACACACATAACATAGTTGCAAACTTGCAATTCATAACAATGGAAGTTTGTTTGTCGCATTCGCATAAGCCTCTCAACATTAGACGTAGAGACGATGGTCTCTTTTGAACTAAAAGACATGACTTGTTTAATTTTTTTTCAATGTATTTTTCTAAAATAAAATAACTTTATGTTAATCTAATATATTTGCCTAAAACAGCATTTCCATAAATATAGAGTAAAATATTTTAAAGAAAAAAGAAATAAAGATGTATTGAAATAAAAATACATTTGATTAGCTTTAAAGCGAATTATGTTAACTTACTCGGATGATTGAAAAATCCATGAATTGGTATAACTTCAAAACAGACTTCGATTAATTTACTCATCTCAAAAGTGACTTTCAAATGTTTCATTTTACTTATATTCCATGTAGCTTAAACGTTTATGTGGACTCCGTTGCTAAAAAGGAGTGACTACAAAGCTATATTCATTTTCCATATAACTATAACAAGTCGTTGGTTACTATAAAATTTAGTATGAACATTTTGATGTAGTTATATATGATATAGCTGTAAGAATTAAATAAGAAATACAATAAAAGTAGAAAGTTATTCCAACAGGTTACTAAATAATGATTCAGAAAAAGGTTGCTAAACTTTATGAATTAAAAATAAATCATAATTTGTAAATTTTTATGGTTGTAGATATAAATTAAAAATAAAAACACATGATACATTTCAACCAATCACCCATAAAGAACTTTTTTTGCGAAATCGTACAAACAAGCAAGCATGACTTAGCTTTTATGGATTTTAGTTGGCAAAAATAAAATAAAATGCAGTTTATGGAAGGGAAAAAAACTAGGAGAGACAGCCATGGTAAGTTTCAAGGAAAAACACAAACAGCAATTGATAGAGAAAGACTAATACCAAGGCTAATTCACTGAACATTAGGCGAAAGAATAAATAGAAGAACATGAATATAAGCAGCTTATCAGTAGAGCCTACCACTGCACTTGGAAGAACCACAGTAGCAATTTTTCTTCTTGACCCGAACGACAAGTTCTCATGACTTTTGAAAAGTCTTGCACTTTTCTATACGTGGTTGTGAGCCAATGAGTATCTTCTACGTTGCATAACTACAACAATAAGATAGAGCAATGTTGCATCTGCTTCGTCTCATAATATTCACTTGCCTGCACTGAAAAGTTTTTCAAACCAAAAAAAATGAGAATCATGAGATTGTTTATTTTATTTTCTTTTAGTGCTCTCATGTTACTTGAAGCATATGGTTTTACTGATGAAACTGACAAGAAAGCATTGCTCGACTTCAAATCTCAAGTTTCTGAAGACAAACAAGATGTTTTGTCCTCGTGGAATAACTCATCCCCTCTCTGCAGTTGGAAAGGGGTTACATGCGGCGGCCTCAAACACAAGAGAGTTATCGGTTTGGAGCTTGGAGGATGCGAGTTAGTGGGAGTGATATCACCATCTATTGGTAATCTTTCCTTCCTCATATTACTTGATCTCTCTAATAACTCTATTGGTGGAACCATCCCTCACCAGGTGGGAAACTTGTTTATACTTGAGTTATTAGATATGAGTCATAATTATCTCAGCTGAGATATTCCAGTCGGTCTATCTAACTGCTCTAGATTGTTGGGCCTTGTTTTATCTGATAATGATCTTGGAGGAGGTATTCCTTCAGAAATAGGATCACTGGGGAAGCTTGAAATTTTATATCTTGGTCTTAACAAGCTTAGAGGGAAACTCCCTGCATCTTTCGGAAACTTGACATCACTCACGGGCGTTAATTTTTGTTCAAACAAAATAGAAGGAAAAATTCCTGATAATCTAGCTAGATTGAATCAACTGGTGTCTCTTGCACTAGCAGAGAACAATTTCACTGGTCCTCTTCCTCCCTCCATGTACAATATTTCCTCACTTGAGGTCTTGCACATGTCTAGAAATGGTTTTTCGGGTAGCCTAAAGCCGGATTTTGGTAATCTATTACCAAATCTTCAACATTTATATATGGGACGTAATAATTTCACTGGATCCATCCCAACAACACTTTCCAATATCTCAAATCTCCAAGAGTTAGGAATCGAGTTTAACAAAATGATAGGAAGTATTCCATCGAGCTTTGGAAAACTAAAGAATTTGCGACGTCTGGTACTTCACGGTAATTCTTTGGGAAGTTACTCTTCTGGGGATCTTGAATTTCTTGAGGCTTTGACTAACTGTAGCCAGCTACAGTTATTATCTGTTGGTCTAAATAGGTTTGGAGGTGACTTGCCTACCGCTATTACGAACCTGTCCAGCAACCTCCTACAATTAAACCTTAGAATGAATTTCATCTCTGGAACCATTCCTTTTGACATTGGAAATCTCATAAGTCTGCAAAGACTTGTGTTAGGCATAAACTTGTTGACCGGACCACTACCAAATTCCATTGGAAAGCTTTTTAGTTTGGTGGAATTAGACGTCAGTACAAATAGAATGTCAGGAGAGATACCTTCTTCAATAGGTAACATCACTCGGTTAGAAAAACTCTATTTGTCCAACAATAGTTTTGAAGGAACCCTTCCACCGAGTCTTGGTCAGTGCAAATACATGTTACATTTGTGGATTGGGTCTAATAAGTTGAATGGGACTATACCTCATGAAATTATGCAAATTCAATCCCTTCTTCGCCTCGACTTGTCAAATAATTCCTTGACAGGCTGTCTGCCAAAGTATATGGAACCACTACAACTTCTTGGCTCACTGTTTGTTGAGCATAATAAATTATCCGGGCAACTCCCACAAGTCTTGGGAAATTGCCTCTCTTTGGAGAATCTTTATCTACGAGGAAACTCTTTTGATGGTGATATTCCAAATATAGAAAGGTTGATGGGTGCTAAAAGACTTGATTTCTCCAACAACAATTTCTCTGGAAGTATACCTGGATATTTTGCAAATTTTTCTTCCTTGGAGTATCTCAATCTATCCGTTAACAATTTCGAGGGAAAGGTCCCAACAGAAGGAAAGTTTCAGAATGCTAAAGTTGTTACAGTATTTGGAAACAAGGATCTATGTGGAGGCATCAAGGAACTGAAACTAAAGCCGTGTACTATGAAAGCACAACCAATGGAGACTACAAGCCATTCCTCTCTTTCAAAGAAAGTTGCCATTGGGGTCAGCGTAGGCATAGCCTTTCTTTTGATGGTGTTCACGGCTTATGTTTCTCTACGTTGGTTCAGAAAAAGAAAGAAGAACCAACAGGCCAGTAATCCAACTTCTTCAGCACTAGAGGTTTTCCATGAAAAGATAAGTTACGCATATCTCCGTAACGCGACAGATGGTTTCTCTTCCAGCAATTTGATTGGATCAGGCAGTTTCGGGGCAGTGTTTAAGGCATTGCTTCCAACAGAGAACAAGGTTGTTGCGGTGAAAGTTCTAAACATGAAGAGACGTGGAGCTATGAAGAGCTTTCTGACAGAATGTGAATCCCTCAAGGACATAAGGCATCGTAATCTCGTGAAACTACTGACGGCTTGTTCGAGTATTGATTTTCAAGGAAATGATTTCAGAGCTCTTATCTATGAGTTAATGCCAAATGGAAGCCTAGATATGTGGCTACACCCAGAGGAAGTGGAAGAGATTCGTAGGCCCTCGAGAACCTTGACCCTCTTTGAAAGGCTCAATATTGCTATAGATGTGATTTCTGTTTTGGAATATCTTCATGTTTACTGCCATGAACCTATAGCTCATTGCGATCTCAAGCCAAGTAACGTCCTCCTAGACGATGATCTCACTGGCCATGTTAGCGACTTTGGCATTGCTCGACTGCTCATGAAATTTGACAAGGAGTCTTTGTTCAACCATCTAAGTTCAGCCGGCGTCAGAGGAACCATCGGCTATGCCGCACCAGGTATATAACTATATCATATATATGAAGAAAATTATTGTAGGCTTTTTATTACGATCTTGGTTCTTGTGAATATGCAGAATATGGAATGGGAGGACAACCATCGATGCATGGTGACATGTATAGCTTTGGTGTTCTTCTTTTGGAAATGTTCACTGGAAAACGACCAACAAATGAGTTATTTGGGGGAACCGTTACGCTACAAAGCTACACCAAGTTGGCGTTGCCAGAGAGGGTGTTGGACGTTGCAGACAATTTGATTCTTAGTAGCGGTCTCATAGTTGGTTTCCCTCTTGATGAGTGTTTGACACTGGTTTTGGAGGTGGGACTTAAGTGCTGTGAAGAATCTCCAAAGAACCGCTTGGAAACGAGTGGAGCCAAAAAGGAGTTAGTCTTAATCAAAGAGAGGTTTTTTAAAGCCAGACGTTGATGTGTTTATCGTGACTTTGCAACCCACTTAAAAGAAGGAATCTGAAACCTGTATAATATTGTCTTTCATAGTTTGTCGCTTTTACTCAATTAAACGTATGATTATGCTTGCAGAATGCTATGTTATATTGAATATCGTGTTACCATCTTTGTAATTGCCAACCTAAAAGCTATGATTAGGTATTTATGCTTTTCTTTCCCTTGGTGATTAAAGAAAAGTTTTAAAAGGGGTAGTAGGTCACAATCTAGTGTCCTAGCAACTTATCTTTCTGCTTCACTGAAAACTGTAAAACTTTAAACATGGGATCTGAATCTCTTTTCCGAGAATGATCTGAATGAACTGGACAGAAAGGACTCCTATGTACAAAACGGTGACTGTTTTGGTTGATTCATTGATAAATTAATTTTGTTGTTAAGAGTTTAATCAGCTTGTGACATGAAGCTGCAGCACTACTTTTGGGTCAAAACAATGTGCCCACTTGTTCAAAATTAGAAGTAACTGCACTTATTAGTCTTCGATATAAGAAGTGCGTAGGAGTTTATTGTGGATAAATACAGTGAAGCTATGAGTGATCCTTATAAGTGAGTTAATTAATGGTTTTAAGAGGCATTATAATTGTCTTTGTATTGAGAATGAGAGGCACAAGATCGTGAAGGGACTCTGAACTCGTCTTGGTGATCTTGCCCTCCTCGCACAAGTTTTTTTTTCTTTTTATCTCTTTGCCGGGACCCAAGCATTCCAGCGGCGGAAGTTACACAGTTACAATCCCAACCCCTTTACATTTGGAGCTGTTCTGGTCACACTAAATGAGTTCCTTATAAAGAACTGTTGTATCTACGTTATACATTCAGTCATTCGTGAACCTTGAGACTCTACTGAGATAACTAAAATTTTCTTCTCCGATGCCAGTGTAGATCAACACATCAGAGTATTAATGAATTATCTCTGTAGAGAACAGTCACATCTTAGGGTTTTTCCATGAGAATTATCCCTGTTCCCTGTAGTAATAAACTAGACGTTGATTTTATTTTTAATATAATTCATAACGAGTTGTTAACAACGGATACTTTGGAAAATCTTACAAACAACCAAACACGATTTAGCTTTTATATATGGATTTTAGTTGGCAAGAAAATAACAACGCAGTTTATGGAAGAAGAAAAACTAGGAAAGACTTAACCCATGGTGAGTTCCAAGGAAATAACACAAACATCAATTCACTATAGGGAGAAAGACTAATAGCAAAGGCTACTATCCTATTACTAATTCACTGAAAATTAGATGAAAAAATAAGCAGAAGAAGAAGAAGAAGAAGAATATGAATCCAAGCAGCAACATCAGTAGAGCCGACCACTGCACTTGGCCGAACCACAATGGCAATTTTTAATCTTGACATTACCATCAGCGTCCAGCACCTGACCAATCTTATAGTTGTAATAGTACGTTAGCTCCTTGAGCGGAGGTATATTGTCCTTGGCAAACAGCATCACGTGAGGGATCCTCCTATCCTCATGGTGGTACAAAACGTCTTGCGCGTACAGATTCGGCGAGCAGCTATGGTTTATAAACCTCCCCACGTTCCCTTTCCTCGCAGCATCTATGGTAAAGAAGCTACTCTCGTAGAAGCTATCACTCCCATTATCATCAGTACCAATGTCAAAGAGATACTCGTCTTTCCCAGCAAGCCTATCAGCTTCGTTCTCCTGCAGAAGCTCTCCTGCGTACTCGCAGATGAAGCTCCCCGAAGGGATAGACTCCAGAGACCTCACCCCCCATCCTCTCGACTCGGTTTTGAAGATCTCAAGCTGGATCTTGATCCCGCTCTGCGTGACGCGGAGGTAGCAGTCAGGCGGGCATCCGCAGAGCGGGCCACACTCGTAGACCATAGGCTTTCTGAAAACAATGGCTCCGTCGTAGTTGTAAGGCAACTCTCCCCCGTTTTTTGCAACGCAAGCACAGCTTGCAGAGTTTTTGCAGCGTTTCGTGCAGCCGCAGCCCTTTGGAGGGATAGGCTGACACCAATCCGGATATATCATTTTAACAGTGTAGACAAACTCAGGCGGCTTCTCGTCATCTAACTCGTTCACAGCGCATATGGGTAACCTCTCTTTCCCTCCTGAGATGTCATCGCAGCAGAGACCGTCCCTGACCTTGGACGCTTTAGCTTTCTTCACCACTTTCCAAGTAAGCTCAGGCTGTCCAGCGATACGCCTGAGTCTGTACTTGAAGACGAGCTTACCAAAAGACCCCACTTCTTTCCAAAACTCTTCCACCAGATACAACTCATCGTAAACATAGTTCTTGGTATCAGAAGGCGTCTTCTTGTTACCTCTTATGACCCTCACAGGGTTCTGTTTGTCTTTACTGTTCGCCAACGCGAGGTTTCCTCTCAAGAGCTGCTGGTCTTTAGGTTCACTGCTGACACACCCCTGTTGGAACTTTTTAGATAGGTTCCCACCTTGACCAGTGTAGATCAACACATCAGAGTTACAAAGGTCGTCGTCATAACCTCCAGAGGCTACAATACTTGTGGCGAGTAGCTCCTTGTTGGCGTCTCTCGTGTAGTCGATACCAGCTTGTATCGCTCTGTGTATACCAAGAAAGTTCAGCTCGATTCTGTACTGAAACTCATCGCCGACTTCGACACCAGGGACGGTTCCTATGATCTGAGTACCAACGTTGAGGTACTTGCCTTTGCTCTTGACAATCTTCGAAGCCTCCACAGAGACATTGAAGTGCTTACCGCCTTTTTTCCTAGGATTTGCCTCTTCCTCTCGTATGAGTTTTCTACAAACTTCACTGAAAAGACGTAGCGTTTCCATAACTTTGTCTCTGGCAGTATCTCCGCTGCTTGAGCCGCTAGGACGCAAAGGAGGAAGCGCAACAGGCTTTCTCTCTTCATCCTTCTTCCTACTAGATCCTTCACCGTTAATCTTCTGGAGAAGCCTCAAGGGTTTAGGCATTACAACACCTTCCCTGTGTTTAAATTTGCTTGCTGTCTCATTTGGTTTTGGAATTGTAAACTTTTTTGATTTCTCAAGTTCCAAAACATGTGGAGACAGGCTTTTAGCAAGAGATTGGCCAGGACGGTCTCCAGAATCCATTTTTGTCTCTTCCTTGGACACAGCATCAGCATCATTCACGGTCTTTCCATAACCGGAAAACTTGGTCCCTGTATTTGGTGGGAAGTCTCTGACTGCACTGATCTTTCTTCCACCAAGCTGCTTTATCCCAACGCTTCGCCACCCACCATCACCGGACCTGACCACCTCATGTTTTGAGGCAGAGATAAAGCTTCCATCTTCCTCCATCGCCTCAGCTGTGCTTGATCTGAGCATAGTGGAACTTGGTCCACAGTGTGGTGGGAAGTCTCTCACCGCTGCAGGCTTAAAACGCTTGGACTTGCGGCGTCCCATAGGATCGATGAAACTACCATTCTGCAAATCTGGTGCTGCTGCTTCTTTCTTCTCGGAACTAAGTGTTGATGATGACTTGTTCTCCATTCCTACTCATATAATAACAAAGAAAGATATATATGAAACTAAACAACAACACAAGCATAGATGGTTATTAGACAAACCAAACACTAATGGAACAGACAGATGCATGTTTTGATGACTTCCTACTCATGATAGAAAGAAGATAAACATGAAGTAAAAAAAAAAAAAACAGCAGCCTAGTAGTTATGGTTATTACACAACTTAAACACTAAAAAGGACAGGGATACAAGAGGCATGTTTTCAAGATTTTATGTCGGAGAAATCTCGAAATTTACAGTAAAACTAAAAATCAAAAGCGATTGATTCATGAATAAAGAACAGTAGAACAACCTTTTTTCTAGGATTCATATATATATGGAAAATTCACAGAAACTGAGCGCAGATCTCTGAATTGTAACTACATTGCTCCGATTAAAGGAAACAACAAGACAAGAGCGATCGAGAGAGTAACGAAACTCGATCCGCCATGCAACAACCAAACCAAAAGGAAAATCAGATCTTACCGGAAGAAAAACGAAGGAAAATCAAAAGACGGGTCGGAGAATCTGATGGGAGATTCGGAAAAGCGGGAGAACTGACTCGAAGTATTACTCAAACTGTAAACAAAACAATATGCATTGTTGGCTCACTGTTCATACAAAAGTTTACACAAAGTTCACACAAGATAAACTGTTGAAGAATGAATGTTTTTGGGAGATGTAAGGTTACTTTTTATTAATCAAAAAGAGAAGATGTAGGGGTTACTTTTTAGTGGATTTTAATGATAGAAGGTAATCTTTGAGAATATTCTCTAAATCTAAAATCTCAACAATACTTATTTTGGTTAATGTATATCTTGAAAAATATTCAACTTTCCCAAACTAAATTTATTTTTTATTTTCTTCCTTATAAAAATAGATTCTTTATTAAGTTTATATGTTTAATAAATATAACGTCAATATTTTTATACGAGAAAATACACGTTATTTTTATCGTGTGTGTTTTGAATTCTAAAAATAGGTGTTGTTTGGGTACCCATTCGGATTTGGTTAGGGTCTATTCGGTTTTCGGAGTCATAGATTTCAGTCCCATTGAGATCTTTTTAAATTTCTATTCGGATCTTTGCGGGTTCGGTTCGGATACGGATAATCCGTTTAAATTATTTTTAAAATTTTAGAATTCATTATATATTTTAAGTTTCTCAAAATCTATAAATAAAATAATCTATTACATATAAATTTGAATAACATATATCAAAATACATAAACTTAACATATAAATTGGTTCGATTTGAATATTTGGATATAGAATCAATAAATATTTGTAAGTATTTTTGGTATTTGACTATACTTTAGCAATTTTAGACATTTACTTTTGACTATTTGTATATATTTTCGAGTATTTTGGACAATTTAAAAATATCTTATGTATTTTGGATGTTTTTAATATACATTAAATGTAAAAACAATTAATATATTTTGGTTTATAAATCTATTTTGGATATATTTGGATTCCCGAAATACTTCGGTTCGGATCGGGTTCGGTTTTGGTTCTCTAAATACCAAAAATTAGAACTCGTTCGAATATTTAATCAATTTCGATTCGGGTTCGATATTACTTTTTTGAATCGGATTCGGTTCAGTTCTTCCGATTCAGATATTTTTGCCAGCCCTACAAAAATTTAATAATATACAGTTCATTAAAATCATAATTCATGAACCTTAAACATCTAGGTTGATTATATAATAAGTATGTAATGGCAATTATAGAATTATTTTCAGTTTTATTGTAATAAAAAAGATCTGTGTCAACGATATATTAAATGAAAAAGTGAAATGCTAATAAAAATTAGGTTCGTTCGATATCTATAAATTTTCAAATATAGTATATTACAAATCACCAAATTTCAGGAAAATTTATATTTTTAATATACATTAACATATATGTAAACAATACAAATCCTCAATTTTCAAACGGATTTTAATTTATGTTTTCTTTATAGAAATATTTTTAGTATTTTTGTCTAGTGGTTATAGAACTGATATATTTACATAAAATACATGATTGATATCACATACATTTATAATCATAATTGTTATAAATTATCAAGGATTAAACATATTTTTATCAATATAAGCTACATAATTTTTTAAGATTTTTAACCATTTAGAATAGTTATATAATATAATTTTGATAAAATTTTATAGAATTAATTTCAGTTATCATATTCAAGTAAATCTTATATTAAATGAGGAAGATGAAAAGCTTATAGCAAAAATAAGTTTATTTTCACTTATCTATAAACTAGTTGATGGCCGCACCTTGTGCGGGCTAATATATATATATATCTAATAAAATTTAGTTTTAATATTTGTTTTAATCCAATAGGTCAGATTTGTCGTTTATATAATATTTACTGTTTTAGTTTTAAGTAAATTATTTTTATAATATTTGTCATTTTACGAATAATTTCATTACTAACATAAATTCATTTGTGATTTTGGTGTTCTTCATATATAATTACAAAGTAATTTATTTTAGGTTAGAAATATGGTTGTTTAATATTATATATAATATTTAACATAAGTATATAATATATATTTACGATGTATTTTCAATGATGTTTTATTTTTAGTCTTAACTTCAATATTGTAATAATCTGTATTTGGACCAATATTTCTAATCAAAATTAGAGAAACTGACTATAATAATGTCAATAGATCATAAATCATAAACTAACTATAAGATAAATTAAATATTATATCATCGACAAATATTGTTAATATTTTATAAACCAATTGTATATATATTGTAGAAAAGATTAATGTTTATTAATTATCTTCAATATATATAAATATATATATATATATATCAAAATAATAATTTAGATTATAATGTTAACTGAAATAATTACTTATCCTAAAATCATGGAGAATATAAGTAAGCAAAATTCTAAAATCATGGAGAATATGACAAGTAAGCAAATTCACTTCTCAAATAATAGTATAGATTTGATTTGGTATGTGAGAAATATTATATTGATAAACTGAAAATTATACAAATCAATAAGTTTATTATACAAATACTTATATATTAATATTGTTTAGATATATGTTAATATATAAGTCTATTATACAAATCTTATAAATTTCAAAAAACGTTTTAATTTATTTTTCTTTATAAAAATATTTTTAGTATTTTTGTTTAGTAACTATAATATTGATACATTACATAAAACACACGACTTATATCACATATTTTTCTTATAATTATAATTTTATAAATCATATAAATACTAAACATCATTTTATCAATATAGCCAACATAAACTTTAAGTTTTAAGCATCTATAATAGTTATATAATAGGATTGTAATAAATTACAAATTAATTTCAATTATCATATTCAGATAAATCTTTACGAACAATATATTAGATGAGGAAGATGAATCGCTTAAACAAAAAATAAATATATTTTATCTTATCTATAAACTAGATTTGGTGTCTAAAGAATATTATAATGATACGATACTCATACAATACAATACAATACAATACACAATTATATTTATAGATATAAGAAATCTCTAGTTATTTTTAGGGGTTTTCAAAATTAATCTTTAATGTCCAGGATTAAACTGATTTGTCTCTAAAATATTCTATTAATTCTATTTGATATGCATGATCTAAAACATATGACTATAAATATAAATAAGATATAGTTTATTCTAGTAATTATTGTTAATATAACCATTTAGAAATTACTCATTTAATTTTAATTTTAACTGATTATTACATATACTAACTCAGTAATATTCCAATAAGACATATTTTCTTATAAGAATACATTATAATATTCCTTGTATTATTAGTTTCAAATTTTATTTATTTGTATATTACTGTTTATGTTTAGCCATCTATAAATGAAATTCGCTTTATTTATTTTATTTATTTAAAATTATTTTTATCTATTTATTAGATTTATTTATAATTTAGTGACCCATATATGTCAAAGAATATCGATATTAATTAGCAATAGATTACTATAAAATAAAATAATAAGAAAGATAGATATTTTATAAGTTGAAAAAGGATATTGAAACCAAAAATTTACAAAAAAGTCAAAATAAACCATTTATGTAAAAATATTGGACTATTTTCTCTATTAAAACTATGATAAATGAAAAAAATATATAATGACTTTTAAAAATATAGATATGCTATATTTTGAAAATAATTATATCTATTTTATAATAAAATAAAGTTGAAGTGAAAGAAATTATAATTTAGAATGACATTTAGAATCAAATATAACGAGAAAGAGGTATGAGATTCGACTAATGGTTTATTAATGTTTATATATCAAAAGGTCTGAAATTCAAATATCTGAAAATGTAAATTATAGAGAAAATGATTACAAGAGATCTTCAACATGGTGCATAGCATATCTTCAGACATAAATCTCATAGGACAGTTTGGAGTGGCAGAGTGAATTTATATTCTCATAATAAAATTATTGGCCGTAGAACAGTTTATATAATATTTTCATCGTTGTAATATCCTAATTAACAAAGAAATTTTTTCAAAAAAGTGAGAGTAATAAATTTATAATAACATAATCGCAAAAATAATATAAAAAGAGAGAGTAGTAAATTAAAAATAACATAATAGCAAAAAATAATATAAAGTAAAAGGGCATCAGTTTTTAAAGGATTTTTGATTGGTGGTGCCCAAAAGAAAAGATTTGATTGGTAGACAACAATATAATAAGATAATAATTATTCATGCGTCGACAAAATATAAAAGGAAAAATAATTGAAATGTTACTGTATACACACAACTACCATCAATCAACAGTAACAAATAAAATTATTATTATGCAGCGGCCATTGCTATCCTCCCTCCTTCGTCTTCTTCCTCTCCCTCTCCTTCCATTTCTCTCTCTCTCTCCTCTGAATGCAGCAGCTACCTCTCTCTCATCTCTGATAATCTCACTCTTTGCTCCCTTCTCTTCATGAAGCTCTCGCGGATACTCCCACGAACTGTCCTGTAGGCGAGTCAGTTTCGCGCCTTCGCCGGATCGAGTATGATTTTGGATCATCGCTTTTTGTTATTTTGCACGATTTATCTTCTGGGTTTGTTTAGATTTGCGTATTATGTTCATTCCGATTGTAAAGTTCGAAACTTTGAAGATAATTCTACTTCTAGGGTTCATAGAACACGATTTGGGTTTATTGCTATTAATATGCGTAAAGCTACCATTTTTGATTGTTGTAAGCATTGATGAAAGTTTGTTTCCTCCTTTGTTACAGATCTGAAACGTTACGGTGTTGTTTTGCTTCAGTAGATTGCTAAAAGCTATGACTTTGGGAGGTTGGGGTCAGAGATTCACACAAGCAGCTTCTTCTCAATCAGATGACTCTGCTTCGGACTTGGAGAGAAACCATCACTGTAACCACTTGAGTCTTCCATCCTCTTCAAGCCCATCTTCTCTTAATCCATTCACGTTCAACATCCAGCACGGGGAGAGCAATGCCCCTTACTTCTCCTGGCCCACTCTCAGCCGTCTCAACAATGCTGTGGAAGACCGAGCTAACTACTTTGCTAATCTCCAGAAAGGGGTTTTGCCTGAAATCGTTGGGAGGTTGCCTTCAGGACAACAGGCCACCACCTTGCTCGAGCTCATGACCATCAGAGCGTTTCATAGTAAAATCCTGCGTCGGTTCAGCCTTGGTACTGCAGTTGGGTTCAGGATCACGCGTGGTGTGCTGACGAATACTCCAGCGATACTTGTGTTTGTTGCTAGGAAAGTCCATAGGCAGTGGCTAAATCCGATGCAGTGTCTTCCTTCTGCTCTCGAGGTTTAGTTATCTTATCTTTCATAAGTTTGATTGGACCATGTATATTGATGTATTCGTTTTTTTATAGGGTCCTGGAGGGGTATGGTGCGATGTAGATGTTGTGGAGTTCCAATATTACGGTGCTCCTGCTGCAACGCCGAAGGAACAGGTTTATAATGAACTTGTAGATGGTTTGAGAGGTAGTGATCCATGCGTTGGCTCTGGTTCTCAGGTACTTCTTCTTCTTTTTTTTGGTTCCCTCTCCAGCTAACCGTAAGCGTAAAGTCTCGGTTTTGTTTCCTGTTGTGTAGGTTGCAAGTCAAGAAACGTATGGAACCTTGGGAGCTATCGTGAAAAGCAGATCCGGTAACCATCAGGTCGGTTTCCTTACTAACCGGCATGTCGCAGTTGATTTGGACTATCCGAGCCAGAAAATGTTTCATCCTTTACCTCCAAGCCTTGGACCTGGCGTCTACCTCGGTGCAGTTGAGAGAGCAACATCCTTTATTACAGATGACCAGTGGTACGGCATTTTTGCTGACACAAATCCAGGTACTCTAGTTATGACATTGATATCCATTACAAGTCTCTGCATTGTTCTGTTCAGAAGCCAACAACATATCTTAACACTCTTGTTTCACACTGACTGTTCATGCCAATGCAGAAACATTTGTGAGAGCGGATGGTGCCTTTATTCCTTTTGCAGAAGATTTCAGTATCAGCAACGTAACCACAGTGATAAAGGGCATTGGTGAGATAGGCAATGTCCACGTCATAGACTTGCAGTCCCCTATCGATACCCTTATCGGGAAACAAGTTGTCAAAGTTGGAAGAAGCTCTGGATACACCACCGGAACCGTTATGGCTTACGCTTTGGAATACAACGACGAGAAAGGGATCTGTTTCCTCACTGATTTTCTAGTCATCGGTGAGAACCAGCAGACTTTTGACCTTGAAGGTGACAGCGGAAGCCTTATACTATTAACGAGTCCAAACGGTCAGAAGCCACGACCTGTTGGGATCATTTGGGGTGGAACAGCGAACAGAGGACGGCTGAAACTGATAGCTGGACAAGAGCCTGAGAACTGGACGAGCGGGGTGGATCTTGGTCGGCTTCTGGATCTCTTGGAGCTTAATCTCATCACATCAAACCATGAGCTCGAAGGTTTTCAAAACTCTTTAATCAGATTTTTCCATGTTTTCATTACGTTTTCATGTCCTTTATGCGTTTTGGCTTTTGTGCAAGCAGCTGCTAGAGAACAGAGGAACACTTCGGTTACAGCGATTGGTTCAACGGTTTGCCAGTCATCACCACCTGACCGGGTTCCATCAGGAGACAAACAAGATGAGAACTTTGAGCCGTTTATCCCGCCGGAGTTTCATATAGAAGAGGGTGTCAAACCAAAACCTGAAGTAGAGGAACATGTGTTCATTGCTCCTTTATCGTTTAACGAGTCTACTTCTACTAGTAGAGGGCAAGAGAAACTCAAAGTTGATGATCTTGTCGCTTTAAAGAACAGTTCTGAAGAAGAAGAAGAAGAAGTTAGCATATCGTTGCACCTAGGTGAGCCTAAACTAAAGAAACATAAGTTTTATTAGCTGAAAGACGAGCCTAAGGAGAAAGGAGATATGAATTATCTACTTGGGAGGGAGTAAACCAAAAATAGATCCCCTTACCAGTTCCCGGTTAAGTTTGGTTTGATGGCGATTGATCAAATCCCCCGAAAATTTTATGTCGTAAAGTGTTCATAGTATTATTATTCTTTAAGGACGAAAATAACATTCGAAGACTGTAGCAGAACTGCATGAACATAAGGTTGTATGAGATTCAAAGGTAATACTAATTACCCACGTGGGATATTTAACCGGGTAACGGTTAAGAAGTTTTGACTTGATTTCCGGTTTAGCGAATTAGAAAACTGTTCCGACTACCGCGAATCTTGAAAAAGAGCGTTGGTTGGTTAAAAGCAAAAGGTCACTTTCCACGGAGAGGAAATGTTCGTCTTTTCTCGTATTTTTTTCATTTTATCGAGGAACCAAGTATTAATGTTTTTATACAAAAAAAAAAAGAAGAAATAAGTGGTTCAAATTCTGAAAAGATGCAAATTCTTATTTTACAGATTAATAAAATAAATTTATTTAAAGGTTTCAATCTAATTCATATAGAACTGTTAAGCATAAATGTCTACTATTATGTCTAGATAATGTCAGTTAAAAAATTAAAGGTTTGACGACTTTACATTGGCTTAGTCAAACTGTATAAGTGACTTGACTAGTGATTAGGCTGATAAATGGTAAATCTTGATCACTGATCATGTCAATTATTTTTTTAAAAAAAAAAACTAAAAGCTTATGAAACGCATAAACTCCAAAAGTTACACTATTAGATTTGTATATACAATTTTTTTTTCTTGATTGCATAACTTGTCAGATGATCTCCCAACTCTGTTGAAATTATATGCTAATGCTTTACTCTATTTTCTAGGCTAACATGTAAAGCCTTTCACTTTTCCATATTGGATGTGATATTATTTTATGTAATTATGGTTATAGTACTACTTTTCATTACTTTTGATCGTTTTGACAAGAAATCATTAGAGGTAAACATGATTGTGGTCAAGTGGGGCTCTATATGTCTAACCCTAACAGTGCCACCAATCAAGCTTAAAAGTTGTACTAAACCGACAGCCTCTTTGATTTACATATATATCATAATGTATAAAACTTAAAAATTACATATAAATGGAGTTTCTAATCTAATCTCTTCTACTTTTAAATGCATGTGCATTTCTATTTATAACACCACTCCCTGTGATATCAAATCATAAACAAAACCCAAACAAGATGATCTCTCTCATCTTCTTGTTCTTCATCTCACTCTCTTTCACATCCAATGGACAATTCTACGACGAAAGCAAGAACTACGAAGGCTCCTCTGATCTTGTAAACCTTGAATACCACATGGGTCCGGTCATATCCTCGCCGGAGACTAGTATTTACATCATATGGTACGGCCGATGGAACCCAACTCACCAGTCTACAATCCGAGACTTCATCTACTCCGTCTCTTCACCTGCAAAGCATCCCTCGGTATACGACTGGTGGAAGACGGTGATGCTTTACAGAGACCAGACAGGTTCCAACATCACCAGATCACTCGTCTTGTCCGGAGAGTTCCACGACTCAACCTACTCCCACGGATCTCACCTCACTCGCTTCTCAGTCCAGTCTATCATCAGAACTGCCGTGACCAACAAGCTACCACTAAACGCTCTCAACGGCTTGTACTTAGTCCTGACCTCGGACGATGTAGAGATGCAGGAGTTCTGCAGAGCGATCTGCGGGTTTCATTACTTCACTTTCTCGACCATCGTTGGTGCAACCGTACCGTACGCGTGGGTCGGGAACAGTAGGAAACAGTGTCCAGAGATGTGCGCGTACCCGTTTGCGCAGCCTAAACCGTTTCCAGGAAGCGGGTTTGTGAGCAGAGAGAAGATGAAACCACCAAATGGAGAGGTGGGGATCGATGGGATGATCAGTGTGATAGCTCATGAGCTAGCGGAAGTGTCGAGTAACCCGATGTTGAACGGATGGTATGGAGGAGAGGACGCAATGGCACCGACCGAGATAGCGGACTTGTGTTTGGGAGTGTATGGATCAGGAGGTGGAGGAGGGTATATGGGGAGTGTGTTTAAGGATAGGTGGAGGAATGTGTATAATGTGAATGGAGTGAAAGGAAGAAAATATTTGATTCAGTGGGTTTGGGATCTTACTAGGAACAGATGCTTTGGACCAAACGCTATGAATTAGACACTAATGTCTGTGTTACCTCTCTCTCTTGACAGAAGTCTTGAGCTTGATTGTTTGTGGAGACCTGTATATGGTTTATATTTGCTTCGTGAAATCAAATCTTTGCATTTGTCAGCTTAAGAGCAAACAAAATACACAGAGATCTACTAGGTCCAGGGATCACCAAGGAGATAAACCACACAAATCTATGTCTCATCCTAAAAAAATTGAGATTCCTCTTGACTAATTGCCTTATGCAATGTCATTTGCAAAATCCTAGTAATGAGATTGAAAGCAATCCTTGCTTGACACTGCGTTTTGTGCAGAGCATGTAAGCATTGTAGTTTACAAAGATACACTTCCAACACAAAAAAAAAAAAAAATATTTACGACCCTCATCTTAGAAAGAAACTAAAAGACACAACTGCTAAGGAACAACGCCCACATTCACTTGTAGAACCAGCCCTTGTTCTGTACTTTTAGTGTTTCCATTTCCATCTCCGTGTGAATGGTTACTGACCAAACCGTGCAAGGAGATCAAGGAGGGGGATTTCACTAGCTGACTTTGGGACCGTTTCATTCTCAATAGGAATGTCAGTGTTTCCTCTATCCTTTTCCGAGTCATCTTCAGTTAGTTTTGGTCTCAGCAGCTTCCTTTTCTTGTCCTGAGGAGCTGAATCTTCGCGGCTGTCTTTACACTCTAGAGCTGTATTACCACTGCTCTTTTCGGCTTGGCTACGGCGCTTAAAGTCAATGAATGGTTGCTTTTGATCACTATGTTCCACTCTTTCTTCACAATCCAACAGATCATCTGGACTAGTCTCAGTTAAAGGAAGCTTCGCACCACTGTCAGGTACCTCTCTTGTATGAATCTTTTCCTTTTTCTGCTTGGGTTTAACAAACCTCGCAGGATCGGTTGCATTTGGTCTTTTTTGCTGCATCAAATGTTTTTGACAGTCGTTTAGAAAGGCCATTACCTCATCGACTGGTTCAGCGACCGGAGAAGAATCCTCTTCAGCATCACGTTCTTTTGAAGGCATAACCAACCTACTAAAGACACTTTTTCTGGCTCTCTTTCTTCCAAATTCAGCAGGACTGCTACGATCATTCGTTGGAATCACTCTATTGTCAGAGTCAAAAGCCTCACCGCCAAACTCTGCATACTGTTGATAAGCTTGAACTTGGTTCTGAGTTCTGTCCTTCACATACAACTCAACTTCATCCCCTGGCCTGGGAGGAGACGCAAAAGAAGGGTAAATCCTGGAATCCCTTGCCACCCTATCGTTTGAATTAGAAGCATGACCTCCAAGTTCTTCTTGGTGTTGATATGCTGAAGTTTTATAGTTAACTCCGTCGTTAGGAGACGAATGATAAGCAAAGGAAGGGTAGATGCTGTGGCTGGGGTAAGACGGCCTCTCAGAGTTCATCGTCATGTTCTCCGTGTCTCCTGCAGAAGCTAGGAAACCAGGAAGCTCTGAATGATGAAAATGACCATATCTAGATTCATATCCAGAACAAGACGCTCCAGCCATGCCAGTGCTAGTTTGGTATTCAGGATATTCAGTAGGCATTGGAATGTAGTAGTCCGGTTCATCAATACCATGCCTAGAGCTTTCCATCACTGCACCTCCCATGATCCCAGGATTACAAGGGTCATAGTATTCTGTGTTTGTTCCATTTGCTGATTCTGGAGGTACTGAGCTTTGAGCAGGAACCGCTGAATCTTCTTCAAAAGTAACGTGTTCCTCGTGGTTAGACCACGAGCTCTCATGTGTGAAACCATCTTTTTCTTGGTACTCGTTTCCTAGCCAGCCACTTGCGGTGTGACTCAAGTTCTTCGGGACTCTTCGACCATTAACTAGCGAATAATCAGCGTCATCATCTGTCCTAGAGCTATTTTTCATGTATCTATCCTTTAACCCATGCACTTTGGGATCACCGAGTCTTCTAAAAACCCCAGACGCATCTCGGGAGTACTCACTCTCTCTGTTTTTGACGCCAATATCAGATTCATCCCTAAACCCATCGTTTTCTGGTAACCAACGGTCAAAATCTCCCTCAGTTTCTTCTGCACGACGATTCCTCAAGCCGCAAACACCAGCTGCATATCCCAACCTACTTTCAATTTTTCTTGTGCGCTTTGATCCCTCTACTTTCTTCAAGCTAAACAACTTCAACAGCTTTTGAACCTATCAAATAACATTTTCGAACAGAAAGTGCCAAACCACAACCCGCATTATATAGACCAAACATAGATAAGTGGAGACAATAACCATAACGATTCACAAATGCATACATTTACAGCAGAAAAGTCAAACCACACACCTGTGACTTTGAGAGTCCAAAGTTGAACTTTTTCGCCGTAAAGTAATTATCACTAATCACATGACGAAACTCCATTTCACCAAGTGGCCTACAACGCCACTTTTCAGTAAACTTTACCTATAGCAAACGTGACCAAATACACACAATATAAGTAAAAACCAAAAAACACACTCATAGCATGAAAAAAAAATCCAAAAAGTGTACCTGAGCAGGAAACTGTTTCCCAGAAGAGCAGAAAGCATCAGGCTCAATGTTGATCGCACCATCAGAGCAAGCCTCAAACACACCGTGTAGCTCCCTACTCTCGAACTCGAACAGAAACAGAAACATCCCAGCTCTGACCTGTTTCACAAAACCGGCTTGAAACATCGGCAAACCGAAAATCCCTCGTCTAAGGCATTCCTTTCTCGTGGAGCTGTTGGACATGAAGATGGCGCCGTGCTCGGGGTATTGTCCAGAAGCACCGTTGGACTCCTCCTCCAGATACTTCCTCCTCCTATACTTTGTCATGCTGTAGCAGAAAAAACAAAAAAACAAAAAAATAACAAGAGCACACTAATGTTCCTCCATTCATTGAATCGATGAAGAGTCAAAACGGTAGGTAGATGAATACAATAAACATTGAGAATCTATAGTCCTAAAGAAGACAGTAAACTTTTCGATGAGTATTCTTAGCAAGTAATCGAATAAAACAAAACACATAGAGAAAGAAGATTGTACAAGTGACAACAACTAAACAACCACACAAAATCAAACGCTGGATAAAACAAACAATCAGGGAAGATGACGCCATGAAAATGATTTCAAAGAGGATATTTAGTGAAGAAACTGAACATTCACACAAAATCAAACGCTAACGTAACTGAAAATCAAACAATCAGAGGCAACTACGAACGAATGACACATCAATGCAATGTTTGTTAGCAATGGTGGGTGGAGATTGAGACCTGGATGTGAGAAATCACGGCTTTCGAGTTCGTGGTTCAGATTCTTCGACGTCTACAAAACAAAAAAATGGAAACAACAAACATGCAAAACAACCGTAAACGAGTCGATTGAAATCAAAATAGGAAGAATGACGGTGAGAATCGCGGCTAGGGTTTTTTGTACTTTTTTTTTTGGGAGTGTCACCGGAGGAAGAGAGGGGAACCAAACGGCGTTTATGAGAAATCGAAGCGACGAGAGATAATTTTTGGGCGAAAAAAAAGTAACGCAAATATCGAGAGAGTCTGTTTTCGGTATGGGGGGGTTTCTCTGTTTCTTTCGGCTATTTATAATAAATATAAATATTCCGGATATTGCCTAAACAAAATCTTTGTACACTGTCGCGTGTTGGCCCAAAAACTTCTTCGCGACGCTTTGGACTCTGTTCTTTTTTTTTTGTTAACATAAATAAATAACTGGATATCATATAAGAAAATAAATATAAAATATTGTGTACCAAAAATAAAAATATTGAATGATCTTATATATATACTATTATTTATGAAGTGATTGGCTTATGTGTTAGTTTCTCCATGATTTTAGCTAATTTTGATGATTTGTCATTATTTATTGTTTATTTTGTCATATTTATTATTTTAGCTAATTTGCTTATTTGTTATGTTTTTAATAATTTTAATTTTGTTTATTTATCATATTCTACATAATTTAGGTTATTTATATATTTATAGTAACCTAAATAGTTTTTAATTGGTAATTTTATTTATTTGACATATTTTAAAATAATTTCAGTTTTGATTAAGTGTCATGTTATCTATGATTTTAGGTTTTTTATTTATTTTCATATATTTTATTACTTTTAAAAGCTTATTTTTTATATTCTATGATTTAGATTGAATCATTAGTTTTAATAAATAATTTTTGAATTGTTATTTTTAAACATTTTTAGTTATAACTTAATAAATATTTTCATTAAATTCAAGGATTATTATCTCTAACGAGCATTATCAAATTTTTAAAACAATTTTATATATTTGTTCATCTTATGTTTACTTTAGTAATATTAAATCGTTTAATGTTTTTCAATTATTATTTATAAAATAAATTTTCTTCTCTTTAATGTTACCAAATCATCTTCTCAATAAATAAAATACGAGCCCAAAAATAAAATTCTTGTTATTATAATTTAAAAAATCTAGCTGTTTAGATATATATAATTTATTACTTTTAGTTTAAGAGATTTTAATCAAATATAAATATGTTTTTGATTATTATATATTTTGTTAATATGTGTCATTATAAAATTTGATGACTAGGAAATTTCAAACAAAATACAATTTCATAGGTTTTCCTGATAATTGGTAATTATGATTTAATTTGTAAATTTATATTAATGTTATTTTAAAATATTAATACAGTTTTTTTAGGTTATTATGACGATGATATTTTTTATATGTTTGGTTTGATGATAGAATAAATAAAAGTTTTTCAAAAAAATTATCCATATTACCTTATAATAAAAATGTTGATTATATCTTCTGATTCATTAATATTTGGAACTTATTAATAATTTAGATTGAGATTAAAAATTATATTTTTTTTTGAGAAACAGTTTAAAAATTATATTAAAAACTGAATTAGTTAAATATATATTATTCCGCACAAGGTGCGGGTCATCATCTAGTAACTCAAATATTCATATAAAGACATAAAATTTAAATAACTCATATAAAAAAGAATAAATATCATAAAAGCTCTAAATATTTTTGACACTAAAAGCAACTTTCAGTCTACCAAATAACACAGGAAAAATATCAAAGTTGTTGAGTAACATATCTGTCAATTCTTTTTAGACTCTTAATTTAGTTGCAAATTGACTTTAATTGACAATAAAAACATGTGGTTAAATAACTGAATTTTTAACAAATTTGTATTTTTTTGAACTGAAAAAAAAATTGTGTTTTAAGATTGAATTAGTTTCCAGAATTAATAATCTTCTCAGCATTTAAATTATTAGAAGTTAGATTTTAAAAATCTGATTTAGAAAACAACACTGAAGATATTTAAACATATAGCACTTCTAAAAAACGTTTTTTTTTCATTCTTCTATCAATTTTTTTTTGAATAACTTAATTTTAATATTTAAAATGTATCTATATTTTATTTAAAAATTATAATCTTAATATAATTGATTTGTTCCCGAAAGAAAATCACTTTTATTACATATCTCAAAAACTATAGCGCAAAAAAAAAAAAAAACCGTATTTCTTTTACCAAATAAGTTAAGTTAAACCTCTAATAATAACTGTTTTTCGAAATAAGAAAAGCAAGACGACAAAGGAAGAAGGAAGGTGAAAACCTTTACGAGTCCTGAGCCTCTACTTCACGGATACTCTTCCTTCCGTCTTTTGTTATCCTCCTTCCTGAATGAACAACTGAAGAAGGAGAAGAGTGTGACTATCCAATATCGCAGAGAACTATATATCATCAGTACATACAGCACTATTCCAACGCTCATCCCATCTCTCCGGTCATGTAAGAACCCCACTCTCACTCTCTCACCCTTGTTTCTGAGACTGTGCCGGTTTATCTTATCTACTTTGATATTCCCTACATCCCTCTGAGTGTTTGGTTCCTCATTTAGAAAGATGAATGTAATTCAGCAATACCCATCTCAGAGATTCTTCAACTCTGATTGATATCGCTTGTAAATTTGTAATGGAGGAGGGAAGAAGCTAGTTTGCAAAGTAACCGAGGTTCATAGAGTCAAAAATGTTTTTTGGACGTTACTATGGCTTTTTTTTTAAACGATCATCTGTGTCAGTTTAGTTCATTTTCTACTCGGTTGTAAAGAAAGTAAACAAAGCTCTCAACTTTGTAAGGAAAAATTGAATTCTTGATTCGCAGGTTGGTAGCTGGAACCGCTTTCAATTGCCTATTCATTGATACCAGTGGCTTCCAGAGATATTTGGGTTTCGGAGTGAGGCATTTCAATGGCGGGATTGTCAAAAGCTGTAAAAAAGAGGGGTTTGTCATAGATGAACGCGGGAAGTTAAAAAGATTCAACAGGAAGAAACTCTCTAGGAGACGATGTAAAAGGCTCCAGATCAAGACAGCTTCTTCTTATGATGATGCTCTGTAACATTTTTCGATGGTGATGAATATTGTTTGTTTCTTTTTTTTTTAAATGTTAAGGTGGATCTTTGAGAGGGAGAGGATGGAAATATGGATCCGGTTTTGTGGATGGGATTTTTCCTGTGTTGAGTCCCATTGCTCAGAAGATTCTAAGCTTTATTCAGAGAGAAACTGATCCTGAGAAAGTAGCTGATGTCCTCGGAACTCTTCCTTCGACGCATGCCTCATGGGATGATCTCATCAACGTCGCTGTGCAGCTCCGTTTGAACAAGAAATGGGATCCCATTGTCCTGGTTAGCTTTTCTTGGATCAGCAGTTTCACTTTTGTCTTCATCTTTCATAAGTGTTTACTTGAATTCTGAAACTTGAAACCATGTGTTAGGTGTGTGAGTGGATATTAAGGAGGAGCTCCTTTCAGCCTGATGTAATCTGCTTCAATTTACTTATAGATGCTTATGGACAGAAGCTCCGGTACAAGGAGGCAGAGTCACTCTATGTACAGCTTCTTGAGTCTCGCTGCGTGCCTACGGAAGACACATACGCTCTTCTTGTAAAGGCATACTGTTTGGCCGGGCTCATAGAGAAAGCCGAAGCTGTTTTAGTAGAGATGCAAAACCATCATGTTACTCCAAGTAGGTGTTTATGCCTGTTCTAATGTTTTATTTGCATTGGTACCAAACAATGACTCATACCATCTTCTTATCTTGTCATAGGTGCTACTGTATACAATGCATATATTGAAGGGTTAACGAAGAGGAGAGGAAACACTGAAGAAGCAATAGATGTTTTCCAGAGGATGAAGCGGGAACGATGCAAACCAACCACTGAAACTTACAACTTGATGATTAATCTATACGGAAAGGTTTAGCTGAAACTTTGTTAGATATGAAAATAGTGTTTTTTTTTTTGGGAAATGTCATGTTCATGTCATTGCGTTTTCTTGCAGGCAAGTAAATCATACATGTCCTGGAAACTGTTCTGTGAAATGAGAAGTCACCAGTGTAAACCAAACATCTGCACATACACAGCGCTAGTGAACGCGTTTGCTAGAGAAGGTCTTTGCCAGAAAGCTGAAGAAGTTTTTGAGCAGCTTCAAGAAGACGGGCTTGAACCTGATGTCTATGTCTATAACGCTCTCATGGAAGCATACAGGTGATTAGTTATAAACCTATATTACCTAGAGTTGATGCCAAGAAAATCATGAAAACTTAAATATAACATCCTCAAAATCATGAGACAGTCGTGCAGGTTATCCTTATGGTGCTGCGGAGATTTTTTCTTTAATGCAACATATGGGATGTGAACCAGACAGAGCATCCTACAATATCATGGTCGATGCTTATGGTAGAGCAGGCCTTCGCTCAGGTAACACACATAAAAAATTAGTAGTCAGAGAATCAGTATAGTCTCAAATTATTTCTAGATCTGTTCAAAAAATATTAATTGTATATTTAATAATGTAATGAAGTAATTTTAAACATTAATATCCTTATCTATATATTTTAACATTTCTGTTGAAATTATAACTTCTAAATTTAGTATTAGACCATATTTTACATATTTAATTTTAAAAAATATTAATCTTAATGAAGTAATTTTAAACATTAATATCCTTATCTATATATTTTAACATTTCTGTTGAAATTATAACTTCTAAATTTAGTATTAGACCATATTTTACATATTTAATTTTAAAAAATATTAATCTTTTTAAAGATTTTGAACTGCTCCAATAGCAAATGCAGACATGCTATTAAAAGGCTCTGGTCAGCATTGCATACATTCTCTCCTTTGATACATATGTGTGTGTGTGTTTGAAATGCAGATGCAGAAGCTGTGTTTGAACAAATGAAGAAACTCGGCATACCACCAACGATGAAATCCCACATGCTGCTTCTCTCAGCCTACTCCAGAGCCAGAGACGTGACAAAATGCGAAGCCATCGTGAAAGAGATGAGCGAAAACGGAGTAGAACCAGACACGTTCGTACTAAACAGCATGCTCAACTTGTACGGCCGGTTAGGACAGTTCACCAAGATGGAAGAGACTCTAGCCGAGATGGAGAACGGTCCCTGCACCACCGCGGATATAAGCACTTACAACATCTTGATCAACGTCTACGGCAAAGCCGGGTTCTTGGAGAGAGTCGAGGAGCTTTTCGAGGAGGTCAAGGAGAGGAAGCTAAGACCAGACGTCGTGACGTGGACCTCGAGGATGGGTGGCTACTCGAGGAAGAAGCTTTATGTGAGATGTCTGGAGATATTCGAGGAGATGATTGATTCGGGGTGTGTGCCTGATGGAGGAACGGCTAAGGTTCTTCTCTCGGCTTGTGCTAGTGAGGAGCAAGTGGAACAGGTTACTTCGGTGCTTAGGACAATGCATAAGAATGTGTCTGTGAGTTCTCTTGCCCCGAAGCAGCTAGTGGCTAAGTCCTTAGCTGTGTCTACTTCATAAAGTTTGGATCTTTATGAATATGTACATTAATTGTTATAATATATGGTCGTGTCATAATCCCACGATGTTTGCTTTTAGTTGGTAACACGAACATAACCCACCAAACCCTTTTGTCGTGTAAGAGTATATAATAATAATAAGCCGTTCGGTGGTGACTGCACTCTCTCTCTGTCTCACACTTTCTCGATCTCCAACGAAAACAATGGCAGCTAGGTTCTTGTGGGCTTCTAGGGTTGCTTCTCATCTAAGGATCTCCGTTGCACAACGAGGGTTTGCTTCCGGTGAATCTCAGTTTTCCTGATGTTTGGTTTCTCTCGCTGTGATTAATTGAATCTGAGATTGTTCTTTCTAGAAGTGATGGTTTTTGGTTGTTGATATCTGATCGGACTATAAGAGAAAGATGAAGGCTTTTTGATGATTGTTCTTGGCAAATCTCTGTTTTTTTTTTGTTGGATTGGTTATCTCCTAAGTATATAGCTAAATAACTTTATGTTTCGTATCAAATCCCAGAACTTTGCAGTTGATTCCTAGAGGCTCTATTAATAAGAAGTTTCTTGATTGTGTTGAGAAACTTGAAGGTTGTTCTTGCGTTTTTGAACTAAAGAAACTATGTGCTTACCTGAAAACAACTTGTTTACATGGAAAGAAGATCTTCATTGATTTTTTTTGTTTGATTCTCTTGTTGGGATGTTAAATCTGTTTGACCTTATTGGTTAATCTCTTTCTCTCTTTTTTCTTTTGTGTTTGTTTAGTGGTATTGAAAGATCTGAAATATGCTGAGTCACATGAATGGGTGAAGATTGATGGGAATAAAGCAACGTTTGGTATAACTGATCACGCTCAGGACCACTTGGGTGATGTGGTCTATGTTGAGTTGCCTGATCTGGGACGTTCGGTGGCACAAGGTGAGAGTTTTGGAGCGGTTGAAAGTGTGAAAGCTACTAGTGATATCAACTCTCCAGTCTCTGGTAAGGTGGTTGAAGTCAACGAGGTGCTGACCGAGTCCCCTGGATTGGTGAGTCCTCTTTTTGAAAATTAGCATTAGCATTGCTTCTCTGTGTTAAACCCTTGTAAAACTTTGAGAATCTTGGTTTACTAGCAACCAATATAGATTTTATTCATTGACTGACATGTTGCTGAGGTGATTGTTAAACATAGTAAACTTTGAAAATTCTTGATTATGTTTCTCTGGTTGAGACCTTTTATTGTTGGAACTGACAGGTGAACACGAGCCCGTATGAAGAAGGATGGATCATAAAGGTGGAGCTGAGTGATGCAGGCGAGGTAGAGAAGCTGATGGATTCAGACAAGTACTCTAAGTTCTGTGAAGAAGAGGACGCCAAGCACTGATCTTTTCTTTTTCTTTTTCTTATGGAAGCTTTCCATTGCGACAAGGATTGTTGTTTTCTCAAACTGAAGATCAACACAAAATTTCGACCTATGTAGATGGATGAATTGATTCGATCTCTGCTTTTCTTTTTAAGTACTGTTGTTTGAATAATAATGGTAGGAGAATAATAAGCTTTGGCATTTACACACTTATTTTGATCTTTCAATGGAATTATGCACCTTTGTTTTTCAGTTGCCCTTTTCAAGTTAAAAAAAGTGATTAGTGCTGACTCGCCTTGGCACCGCTCTTACTATTCTGGGAAGAATACCTCAGAATAAGAGACATACAAGTAGTTCATAGTATCTCGCAAGAAATGTGGATCCAAGATTCCCGAGTATAAAGAAGAATCTAACGGAGGGTTCATCATTAGAGTAAATGAAACTAGATAGGGAGACATTAATTTTACCAACCGCATATCTTTTCTGGTTCAGAAATAAACGTCAAAAGCTAATGTTGTAAGGAAACAAAATCTTGTGTGATGCCATGATATTATTGTGGCACAGTGGGGGAAAGATTTAGGAATATGATTGTTGCTTATTGTGGAAGCCAAGCACTCAAAATTGGCCGACAAAACTAGGGAGATGTTGTGCCTTGTAATACAAGATTCTTTCCCTTGTCAACCCTAATTATTAATATTATTAGTATAACAATATACAAATACAGTACTTTCTTGCTTCATATCGAATTCTAAGTATATTTCTTTTATTATTTTATCTAATCATTTGTTCTTTGTCATGTCGTCCACTAAACTTTCACTGACTACATCCCGGAATGACGTGGAAAGAGCTTGTATATGATTCACACATAACGGGGAAGATTACAATTCTAATCTCTAAATCCATATGTTGAATGATTCAACGTATTTGGAGTAACTCATATTACAACTGTGGAGACTTGAAAAGAGATCTGTATATACTACTAATAACAAATTTCCCTACACAGGTATTTGAATCAGGAGTTACTAAAATTCGCTAATCGCCACGATGACGTAATCCAAAACGTCAGAAACATGAATTATTAGTTGAATCATACAGTAGTTTTACACAGTAATTTCAAAATAATTGACTATTATTACACCTAAAAGCAGCTCTGTAGTCGTTGTAATGATAATCACGAGTGGTATTTGTTGCGGCATTCTTGGATTCATCCCCTAGGGTGAACCTAGAGGTTCACCAACCAATAGGATAGTGTTATTTCATATTTGATATCTTTTAAAAAGGGAAACAAAATCTTGTTAAGTTATATTATGTTTTTAAAATAAAAATACAAAAAATAAAAAACGAAAAAATCTTTTAAAAAAACATTGTAACATTATATTATGTTTAAATATAAATAAATAAAGTAATAATTGCAAAATATTTTTGATTTAATGTTTAATATTTAATTTTTGATTTAATGTTTAATATTTAATTTTTGATTTAATGTTTAATATTTATTCAAAGGGTTTATGGTTTACCTAAGGGTTTAGGGTTTAGGATTAGGGTTTAAGGTTTAGTATTAGAGTTTAGGGTTTACTCTTTATGATTTACCCAAGGGTTTAAGGTTTAGGATTAGAGTTTAGGGTTTAGTATTTTAGTGTTAAAAATTTAATGTTTATGATTATCCAAGGGTTTAAGATTAGATTTTAAGGTTTAGTGTTTATGATTTACCCAAGGGTTTAGGGTTTATAATTAGAGTTTAGGGTTTATAATTAGAGTTTAGGGTTTAGTATTAAAATATTTTTTTTAAAGAATTATTTTCGTTTTTATTAATAATTATTATTATTATTTGTTTATTTTGTATTTTATTTTTAAAAACATAATATAATTTAACAAAATTTTGTTTCCTTTTTTAAAAGATATAAAATTTGAAATAACACAATTCTATTGGTTGATGAACCTAGAGGTTCACCCTAGGGGTGAATCCAAGAATAACTCATTTGTTGCCATCAAAATCATCTTTGATCTTAATTTATTTTCTGAATATTAAAATTACCATCAAAAAAATCTCTGAATATAAAAGGTTTTGAGACTTATACTTCAACCACCCAACAAGAGCATTTGTTTTTTTCTTTCTAACAGAATTTAATTTAAAAATAAAAATGTATTTGATAAAATATAGACTGCTTCGTCCCTTCTTAATTTACTCTCTCTCCTCTTCTTCACCGTCGTCGTCTCTGGAGAAGGTTTCAGAAACTCAGATCTGAACTCCAACACTCACTAGTCACCTTCGATTTTACCGAGACTTTTCTCCCACTTGATTTTTCCCACATCGGAAGCTTCCTCAGGTAACTTCACTCTTCACGAGACTCTTGCTTGACCTGGGTTTTTGCTATAGCTAGCTCATCGAGAAGACATCGATGTAGTAATCAATCGAGATTCCTTGCTCTGCTTAAACTTGTTTGACATCTTCGCTCCAATCGTCTCGCATTTGCTCGCTGACGAGGTGTTGCTGAGAATCACAATCACTGCGTTTAACAGAAAACTCCTCGAGTCACGATTCTCATTCTTAATTTGGAAGAGGAATGCAATTGTGTAATGTTGATTCTGAACTTTCCCCTTATTGCAGGATATACAGTACTTCTCCTGGATATTTGATCATTAATGGCGAATTCCCGTCAATACTATCCATCTCAAGATGAATCAGCGTCTCCCACTTCGGTTAGATCCAGAGAATGGGAGGGTCCTTCGAGATGGACTGAGTATTTGGGACCTGAGATGGCTTCATCAGTGTCCTCTAGGAGCTCCAAGCACACGACTTCTGATGGACATGTTCAGAGCTCTGCTGCTTCCACTAAGGCTCTGAACATACAGTGGGTAGTTCAAATGATCGAGGTTGCGGAGGGTCTCATGGCTAAAATGTATAGACTCAATCAAATCTTGGAGTACCCAGATCCTGTTGCTCATGTCTTCTCTGAAGCGTTTTGGAAAGCGGGTGTGTTTCCTAACCATCCCCGGATATGCACATTGCTCTCCAAAAAGTTCCCCGAGAACTTTACCAAATCGCAACTCGAACGTGTAAGTTAATGAGTTGTTTTATATTAGGCTTTTACTTTGTGCTTTGGTTGCTGTGATGCCGGTAACAAGAAATATGCTCTTTGCTTTTTTCAATATTTATGCAGATTGATAAGTTTTCACTGGATAGCTTGCAAGATGGTGCTGAACTTCACTTACAGAGCTTAGAGCCATGGATACAGGTATCTATGTGATATGTTGTTGGGTCTATGTTCTCTTGTACTGAAACTTGTTGCTTGAGAATAGTCAAGCATCTCGACATGCTATATAATCAAGCTTTTGCTGTATTCGTTTATTTCCTTCTCACCGATAACCAGCCGTGTATATATATATTCACGCATATATGATATTCCTAATATATGGTGTTCACCTGTAAATTGTATAAGATTGGTTATTTGTTAGCCTTCTGTTTTCAGTTTGTGTGTAGAATTTCAGTAGGGTTGTCTTCATTTTCCTCCCGTCACCTATTTTTCCTTTCTTGAATCAGCTGCTGCTCGACTTGATGGCATTTCGCGAACAGGCACTACGGCTCATATTAGACCTAAGCAGCACTGTAATTACCTTGCTGGTGAGTCAACTTCACTCATCTACGGAAAGTATTTACTTGCTTTTGGTTGGAATTTGAGTTCACCTTTAAACTCATACCTTGGGTGGAGTGTGAAAAACTTCGGCATGTTAAAATATATTTCTACTTGTCAAAATCTTGTCTGTGGGGATGAGGATATAAGTATTGAGTATTCATGATTAGCTCATAACTTAGTTCAGTGTTTTGCAGCCTCATCAGAACTCACTTATACTTCACGCGTTCATGGATCTCTTTTGTGCATTTGTCCGAGTCAATCTTTTCGCAGAGAAGGTATGCTGAGAGCTTATTTGGATTGATTAGCACCCATTTCAGTTAAGGCATACACTTCCTTTATTACCAATCTCTAATAGTGTTTATTCTATCGAAGTAGATTCCTAGAAAAATGTTGTTGCAAGTGTACAACCTTCTACATGCCCTATCAAGAAACGATCGAGACTGTGACTTTTATCACCGGTATGATTTTTTTCCTTTTAGTGACATTCGTTAATTTATATATAGTCAATAGGCCACTTGTCATGATTAACACTTTCCGTCTTGTATCCAGCTTGGTGCAATTCATAGACTCTTATGATCCCCCATTGAAAGGTTTACAAGAGGATTTGAATTTTGTCAGCCCGAGGATTGGAGAGGTAAATATTTCGTCTTTGTTTGATTTGATTATTATGCTGAGCAGAATTTCACTAGATTGTTAGAGTTGAGACTGCACCTTGTTATATCCAAATTAAAAATGAACGGGTATACTACGAGTTAATACTGGAATTGATACATCAGTACTAACAATTTTACTCATTTCTTAGGTCCTGGAAGCCGTAGGACCCAGTATTTTTCTATCTGCAGATACAAGGAAGTTGAGAAACGAGGGATTTTTAAGCCCATATCATCCTAGATTCCCGGACATACTTACAAATTCTGCTCATCCCATGGTACTTCTGAACGGCTAGATACTTGTCAATATTAAGATTCAAGATTCTCTGAATTAGTAGATGCTCTAGTGTTTCCCGTACAACACTTGTCTTCTGTATAGTGCTAATAACTGCATACATTTTACAATGTTGCTTCAACAGAGAGCACAGGACCTTGCAAATGTTACTTCGTACCGAGAATGGGTGCTTCTTGGATATCTCGTTTGCCCTGACGAGCTTCTTCGTGTTACTAGCATTGATATCGCCCTGGTACAAATATATTTTTATTTCGTTCTTGGTTGAGATCTTGATAAAGAAGCGCACAGTTATCTTCCCACGAGGGTTGAATTCAAATCAGAAATTATCTGCCTCTCTCTGCTGTTTTTTCGAAATTAGTTGTTTTGGACTAGTTATGTGAATTTATGTCCTTTCATTTGGATTGTTAATGTATCTATAGATTACTAGTTATGGAGTACAAAAAGCTTCCAGTTATATTTACAGATTGCGTGTTCATGCTCCCTGGTAAATGTTTACTATCTTGTTGGGTTTCAGGTTGTGCTAAAGGAAAACTTAGTAGTGACTTTATTCCGGGATGAGGTGAGTTCATATCAAATGGTCTATGACAAACAATTTTGGCTTAGATTGGTTTGCATCAGCTGACTATCTTAACCTAACCATGCAGTACATCATGTTGCATGAGGACTACCAGTTGTATGTTTTACCTCGTGTGTTAGAATCAAAGAAGATGGCAAAGTCTGGTCGGACTAAACAAAAGGAAGCTGATCTAGAATATAGTGTAGCAAAGCAAGTTGAGAAAATGATTAGGTAACTCCATACTTTAGCTCCAATTTTATGGCTTTATGAGCCACATTTAACCTCGTAATCTTCATATGATACTGGAGAATTGTCGTTTTGTCCTCCAAGGCTGTGATTTCAGAGATATTAGCTCTTAAATATACAATTGTATTGTTGTTCTGGTCGCTGCTTTCAGTGAGGTACATGACCAAGCATTGCAATTATGTGATACCATACACCGAGAAAGAAGAATATTGCTGAAGCAGGAAATAGGGCGGATGGTTTTATTTTTCACAGATCAACCAAGTTTGTTGGCTCCAAACATTCAGGTAAGTTGGATGTTTTAGTTTCTTTTGCTTGTAACCTAGGTTTTGGCCGTTGCATATACGGATAAAGGCTTAGCGTCGGTCACTGATTGGTTGTACTTAACAAAGCTTGCGATAGCTTGCTTGCAGTTAGAACAGGGGACCTTAAATTTGATACACGATGGGCCAGTGCTTTTTGTTAATTTTAACAACAATGCTGTAATAGGAAGACTGACTTGCTAAAAATGTGAAAAGAAGAGTTGCAAAATTGCTTTCTTATTTATTAAGAGAGGTCACTGAGGAAGGAACAAAGAGAAAAGGACACAACATATTGGTTTATTTCAGAACAAGAAAAATTGCAGAATGCTTCCGTAGGAGAATGATCTACTAAAAAGTGTCAAATGTATTTTGTTTTATTTTGCATAATTTCTGTGTACTACCTTTAGAAGGAAGTGGCACTGCATAGATCAAATCCTCTTATCCAGTCATATACTCATAAGCGTTCTTTCCTTCCCTGAATTTCCCAACTATTAATTTATTTACTTCTATTTTCTTAGATGGTATTCTCTGCATTGGCTTTGGCCCAATCTGAGGTTCTCTGGTATTTTCAACACGCTGGTATTGCTTCATCAAGATCCAAAGCTGCTCGAGTGATACCAGTTGACATAGTAAGTTGGTTACAGTCTTTCAACATTGTAACTATGACTTTCAGTGAACTCAAAGTTTGGTTATGATTACTCATTTGTTATTCATTATTTCTTAGGATCCAAATGATCCAACCATTGGCTTCCTGCTTGACGGAATGGACCGTCTCTGTTGTTTGGTGCGCAAGTACATCGCAGGTTTGTTACTCTGAGATATCACATCCTTGGACATTGGTTGTCAGTAGATGAGTTTGAGACGCTGGTATTGGACCCATTGGGACTCATTAAAACCTTGATAAGAGCCCTCTGATCAGTACTGGTGCTCAAAATTTGATGATTTCAATGGTGTTTTTCGATTGAAATGCAGCTGCTCGAGGTTATGCACTATCATACCTCTCTTCATCTGCTGGAAGGATTCGTTACTTGATGGGCACTCCTGGAATCGTGGCTCTGGACCTTGATCCAACCTTGAAAGGCCTTTTCCAGCGTATTGTGCAACATCTAGAAACTATACCCAAAACGCAGGGAGAAAATGTTTCTGCAATCACATGCGATCTTTCCGTAAGATGCTAGACTAGATCCACTTATTTTTTTATTTATTTTTTTAACTCAGATAATATATAGTTGCATTTTCTTTTAATGATTAATCAAAACACCTTAGATGGTCGATCCATTCATGTTCCAGTTCCATATATTTCCCATTTGCTATGTCTTCCAAATCTAACGGTAGCTTCGTTCCAAAACGGTCATATTGCTTAGTCATCCAATCTGTTTTCATAATGCTCAACGCCTCTTGTTGTACAGGAATTCCGAAAAGATTGGTTGTCCATTTTGATGATTGTGACTTCTTCTCGATCATCGATAAACATCAGACATCTGGAAAAAGCTACTGTCTCTACAGGGAAGGAGGGCTTGCTATCTGAAGGAAATGCAGCATATAACTGGTCCAGGTACTGTTCTCGTCCTGATATGACCATTGTTTGATTATCTTCTAGCAAGGAAAACAGCAAAGCTAGATCCTGAATATTTTCATGTTTTTTCGATGCAGATGTGTTGATGAGATAGAGGCTCAATTATCAAAGCATGGAAGTCTTAAGAAACTATATTTCTACCATCAACACCTCACAACTGTATACTTGTTGTTGTTGTTCATTGTCCATTTTTTTCCCGTGTCATCTTATGCATAATCTGACATTCGACTGTTGTTAAAGGTTTTCAGAAATACAATGTTTGGACCAGAAGGGCGTCCCCAGCATTGTTGTGCATGGCTTAGTGTGGCTAGTAGTTTCCCGGAATGTGCTTCGCTAATAATTCCCGAGGAGGTAAATCTATATTTCACTCTACCGTAGTACATGTCTGGATCATGAGATTCTTGCATGCATTCAAGTAGTGTAAAGACCACCCAGTGAGCAACTGAGCACCATATCATTCTTAGTATGCCTATAAATAATGGAAGTGATTGTAAAATTAAGTTGACATAGTTATCGTGTTCGAATATGTTTCATGGCAGCTCAAGTTGTTGACTGTTTGATGTTACATTAGCTACTATTGGATTTCGAATCTTTCTCTTAACATATCACTTCTGTTGTTAAAACAAGCAATATACATGTTCTTTTTTAGTAAACCACGAATTCTTATTGTTCTTCTTGTCTTTCTCCACAGGTTACCAAATTTGGGCGACATGCAGTGCTTTACGTTGAGTCTCTTATTGAATCAATAATGGGGGGACTGGAGGGACTAATAAATATTCTTGATTCAGAAGGCGGGTTTGGCGCTCTGGAATCACAGGTCATAAATCCTATTTAAACTCAATAGTATAACAAAATAAATCTACTATTTGACTACTGTCCTCAAACTGATGCGTTGATCTTTAACAGCTTCTTCCCGAACAAGCTGCAGCATATCTGAATAATGCATCTAGAATTTCTGCTCCTTCAATGAAATCCCCCAGGGTTGTAGGCGGAGGCGGGTTCACTTTGCCCGGTCATGAGAGCTATCCTGAGAATAATAAGTCTATCAAAATGTGAGCTCCCGAGTGTAGCCTGTAGTTTTTTTTTTTTTTTTTTTTCTCATTCATGAACCCACTGCCCCTTGTATGCTGTTATCTTAAGTATCTCTTTATGATGGCAGGTTGGAAGCTGCAATCCAAAGGTTGACTAATCTGTGTTCAATTCTGAACGACATGGAGCCTATTTGTGTTATAAATCACGTATTTGTACCAGCGGTGGTGATTATACCAGCCACAAGAAAGGGTCGTACGGGTTTTCGGGCCCTGCGAAACCCGATTCCTTAGCACTACTGTGCTGGAACTGTCAAGGTTTGGGAGGTGACTTGACAGTTCCAAGACTCCGGGAAATGAAGAGATCTTTGGCCCCGGATATTCTATTCCTTATGGAAACAAAAAACCAAGATGACTTCGTCTTGTCTGAGCTCCAGTCTCTTGGTTTTGATCATCACTTCACAGTACCACCGATAGGCCTCAGCGGAGGTTTGGCTCTATTCTGGAAAACAGATCTCTCGCTTGACATCCTGGAAGCCTCAGCGCACTACATCGACACAAAAATCAAGGTAAAATCCTATGATTTCCATGTTACCTTTATCTACGGTATGCCACAACAGGAGCATAGAGCCGCCTTTTGGGAAAAGATTTCCCAAATAGGCGAAAATAGGGACTCTGCCTGGCTGTTGTCAGGAGATTTTAATGACATTCTAGAGAATACCGAAAAGGTTGGTGGCCCTGAAAGATGTGAGGGGTCCTTTATCCCGTTCCGAAGTTTTGTTTCTCAAAATGGATTGTGGGACGTCAAGCATTCTGGAAACTCCCTGTCGTGGAGAGGCAACCGCTGTACCCACTACATTCGATCCCGACTGGACCGCTCCCTAGCGAACTGTGCATGGACAGAGTTGTTCCCTTCGGGACGCTGTGATTACCTCCGGTTTGAGGGTTCGGATCATCGACCATTAATCACTTATTTGGATACCTCAAAGGTGAAGAGGAAGCGCCTGTTTAGATATGATAGAGGAATCAATGAGGACCCTGAAGCCCGACAAGTGATAGAAGAGGCTTGGAAGAAAGATGTCTTGGAATTAGTGGAGACCAAGATAAAGAGATGCCGTGCAGAGCTGATCAGATGGTCGAAGGCGAAAAAGGAAAATAGTGCAAAAAAGATCGTGGAGCTTCAGGAGGAGTTAGAGGAGATTCTGTCCTCTGATACTCCCTCGACTGAAGTCATCCAGGAAATCTCACTAGCCCTGCTCAAGGCCTACAAGGCTGAGGAACTATTTTGGCGACAAAGAAGCAGAATTATGTGGCTCCAAGGGGGAGACCAAAACAGTGCCTACTTTCACGCAGTCACCAAAGGAAGAAGGTCTTGTAATCGACTTACAACCATCGAAAATGAACTAGGAGTACCTTTTCATGAGGAAGCCGAAATAGGGGAAGTTTTTGCAGATTACTATACCAAGCTCTTCACCTCGAATGGAGCTCAGGACCTAAAAGTGGTGGAAGAAGCAATCACAAGGCGGATAGGCCCTGAGGTCAATCAAACGCTAACCTCAATTCCTTCAGATGCAGAGATTCTCCTTGCAGTAAAAAATATCCACTCGGATAAGGCCCCTGGACCGGATGGGTTCTCAGCGGGCTTTTACCAATCTTTTTGGGATGTTATTGGAATTGATATATGCCGGGAAGTCAGGGGGTTTTTTGTATCAGGTAAGATGGATAAGAGGATCAATGAAACCCATATTTGCCTCCTCCCCAAGATCTCAGGTCCAAAAAGTCCCTCGGAGTTCAGACCTATCGCACTATGCAATGTGCGATATAAGATCATAGCCAAGATCCTAACTCTTCGACTCCAGAAGTTTCTAGACTCCATAGTCTCAGTTCACCAATCTGCCTTCATTCCGGGTCGGGCGATCACAGATAATATCCTCATCACCCATGAGACTTTGCATTACTTGAAGGTATCGGAAGCAACAAGGCGATGCTCAATGGTGGTGAAAACCGACATGAGCAAAGCGTATGATCGTATTGAATGGTCTTTCCTAGAAAAGGTTCTTCACCAACTAGGATTCGATGCGATCTGGATCAACTGGGTGATGGAGTGCGTCACTACGGTGTCCTACTCTTATTTGATTAACGGCGCCCCCTATGGTAGAGTGTCCCCAAACCGAGGTCTCCGGCAAGGGGACCCGTTGTCCCCTTATTTGTTCATCCTTTGTACGGAAGTACTAACGGGACTGTGCTTACAAGAACAGCAACACCGCAGGCTAGGTGGACTAAGAGTGGCTCGCAAAAGCCCCCTCGTGAACCATTTGTTATTTGCAGACGACACGGTCTTCTTCAGCGGCACCAGCGACAAAAACTGTACCTCTCTAATGAGGATTTTAAAGAGATATGAAGCTTGCTCGGGGCAGTGTATAAATCTGGATAAATCCACTATTACTTTCTCATCCAAAACCCCGACAGTAATCAGCGACAGAGTTAAGGCTCTAGTGGGAATTGAGAAGGCGGGAGGCATGGGAAAGTATTTAGGTCTACCTGAAACCTTTGGCCGGTGCAAGAAAGACATTTTTACAGGTCTGGTAGATAGAATCCGTCAGAGATCTCACTCGTGGACTACAAGGTTCCTCTCAGGCGCTGGAAAACATGTTCTCCTACAAACCGTTCTTTCTGCACTACCAAACTTCTCCATGTCAAGCTTCAAAATCCCCAAATCACTTTGCAAGAGGATTCAGTCGATCCTCACTAGGTTTTGGTGGGATAGTGCTCCGGATAAGCATAAAATGGCGTGGGTCTCATGGGACCGGATGGCGACCCCGAAGTGTGTGGGTGGCCTTGGTTTTAAAGAGTTAGAATCCTTTAATGATGCTCTCCTTGCTAAGTTGGGGTGGAGGATTCTAAACAACCCTGAGGCCTTATTGTCGCGAGTGCTAAAAGGAAAATATTTTTGGGAGAGCTCCTTCATGGAAAGCACCACAAAGCAAGCTTCATCACATGGCTGGATAGGAATCATGGCAGGGAAAGAAGTTTTAAAAAAAGGTCTTGGGTTTTTGGTGGGGAATGGAGAGAGCATCAATGTCTGGTCCGATGCCTGGCTCTCCACATCTCATCCGCTGACACCTATAGGACCACCAACGCTAGCAAACCAAGACCTTAAAGTGAGCGACCTGCTACTACCCGATTCAAATGATTGGAACTTACCTCTTATAAGGCTCCAATTACCTCATTATGAGGAGATTATTCGACAGCTAATCCCTAGTGCTCTAAAACCCCTTGATAAGCTAGTATGGCTGGGAGAAACCAATGGTTGCTACTCAACCAAGACAGGCTATAAACTGGCAGTACCCCACGCTCAAATCCCTAATCCGTATGGGTTTGACTGGATGAAGCATGTATGGAAGCTGGACACACAGAACAAAATCAAACACTTCCTTTGGCGGGCTCTTAACAACGCCCTCCCCGTGGCAGATCTTCTGATCCGTAGGGGTATGGAAGTAGAACCGGCATGTAAGGTCTGTGGGGAACTGGAAACTATCGAGCATGTGTTCCTAAACTGCTCATTTGCCCAGAAAGTTTGGGACTTAGCTCCTATTTTTTTAGAGCCCCCTCATGTGTTGCCACTAATCCCGCTTCAACACCTCCTCGCTCAGACTCATAAAATCCTCAACCTTCCCCCGTCGGGTTTAACTTGTTCTCCATTGTCCCCCTGGATCCTTTGGAACCTTTGGACAGCAAGGAACAAAAGAATTTTTGAGGATAAAATCTACTCAGCGGAGGAAACGCTCTCTAAAGCTGTTAGAGATGCAAAGGAGTGGGAAAGTGCAAACAAGAAGCCTGTAGTTGTTGAACAGCCTAGACCGTGTCCAGTGGGTCTAGCTGATCCGTTGCTCCCGACGTGCTCGGTTGATGGGGCATGGAATGCGATAACTAAATGTGCTGGTTTTGGTTGGTGTTTACAGGACAAGAAGACCAATTTGGAAATCAAAGGATCTGCAGCTCGCCGGTATGTTGGGTCGGCGTTAACTGCGGAAGCGCTGGCCATTCGTGCAGCACTTCAGGTAGCCATTAACTCGGGACTCTCAAGCATCAAGATCATGTCGGACTCAAGTGTCCTCATCTCTGCCCTGCGATCAGGGACGGTTCTGAATGAGATAGCGGGACTTCTTCATGAAATTCGTCACCTCATTTCTCTCTTCTCAACCATATCTTTTGTTGTAATTTCTCGGTCTGTAAACTCTGTGGCTGATGGTCTTGCTAAGTGTGCTCTTGTAGGCCTTAGCAGGCAAAACAATGTATGACCTCTGTTAAGTTAATCATGAAGAAAAACCGTTGACCAAAAAAAAAAAAAAATAAATCACGTATTTGTCCTAAGAGAGGTGAGATTTCAATCTTCTTTATTTCAACTCAAGGATTATCTATCTGTAGAAAGAAACACATATATGGTTGAATTCCTTTAGAACCTCTGTTCTAATTCTATTCGTCTGGTCTTCTTTTTTTAACTTTATCCTGCTATTTGATATATCCAGTACATGAGAGAATGCATCCTCGGGAACTTCAAGAGAAGATTTCTTACTGCACTACAAACTGATAATGATCTTCAACGGCCTTCTGTGTTGGAGTCTCTTATTAGGCGGCATATGAGCATAGTCCATTTGGCAGAGCAGCACGTTAGCATGGATCTAACCCAAGGCATCCGAGAAATTTTACTCACAGAAGCATTTTCGGGGCCTGTTTCTTCTCTGCATTTGTTTGAAAAACCTGCTGAACAACAGCAAAACACTGGATCTGCCGTCGAAGTTGTGTGCAACTGGTACATGGACAATATCATCAAAGACGTGTCTGGCGCAGGAATCCTCTTTGCTCCGAGGCACAAATACTTCAAAAGCGCTAGACCAGTTGGAGGGTATTTTGCAGAGTCAGTCACTGACCTCAAGGAATTACAGGCATTTGTTCGTATATTTGGCGGCTATGGGGTGGACCGGTTGGATAGGATGATGAAAGTACATACAGCTGCCCTGGTAAACTGCATAGAAACATCTCTGAGGTCAAACAGGGAATTGATTGAAGCAGCTGCTGCAAGTATGCATTCTGGTGATAGAGGGGAGAGAGATTCATCTATTAGGCAGATAGTGGATTTGGATACTGTGATAGGATTTTGTATCGAAGCTGGTGAAGCGTTAGCTTTTGATGAGCTCCTAGCCGAGGCTTCTGGAGCTGTTCTTGAAGACAATGCAGGCTTGATTCACTCCATGATCTCCGGCATCGTTGAGCACATACCCGAAGAAGTACCTGAAAAGAAAGAGATCAGAAGGATCAAAGGTGTAGCAAATGGCAATGGTGTATCTGGAGATCATGACTCTGAATGGGTTAGGTTAATCCTCGAAGAAGTTGGAGGTGCAAATGACAACTCATGGAGTTTGTTACCTTACTTTTTCGCCTCGTTCATGACCTCAAACGCCTGGAACACCACTGGCTTCAACATCGAGACCGGCGGATTCAGCAACAACATCCACTGCTTGGCTCGGTGTATAAGCGCCGTTATTGCAGGAAGTGAGTATGTGAGGTTACAACGTGAATTCCAGCAGCAGCAGCATCAGTCCCTCTCCAACGGTCATCAGTCTAGCGAAAACCTCGACTCAGAGTTTCAACCCCGTGTAACCGCTGAAGCAAGCATCAAATCTTCGATGTTACTCTTTGTAAAATTCGCTGCGTCGATCGTGCTAGATTCATGGAACGAAGCAAACAGGTAAAATAAATCTATTTCTTACATTTTTATTTGCATCATCATATACCATCTTCTTTTTTTCTGCAGATCTCATCTTGTGGCTAAGCTTATCTTCCTAGATCAACTCTGTGAGAGCTCACCGTACCTGCCAAGAAGCTCCCTCGAATCACACGTTCCATACACGATCCTCAGGTCAATCTACACTCAATACTACTCCAACACACCGTCCACACCGCTCGCAACTGCATCCCCGCACCATTCCCCATCTGTATCACTCATCCACGCTTCTCCCTCCATGAAAAACTCGACCACTCCCCGTGGTAGTGGTAGCGGAAGTAGCAGTGCAGCAGCAGCGGATTCAGGGTACTTCAAAGGCTCATCATCCTCAGTCTACAGTCAGGAACACTACAACGAACCGGAAACGGGAAACTCAAGGAGCAATGAGAACAACAAGAGCAAACAGAGGGGTAGCTCTCGTCGTTCTGGGCCGTTAGATTACAGCACGAGCCATAAAGGAGGGTCAGGATCAAACAGCACAGGTCCTAGTCCACTTCCAAGGTTTGCTGTCTCTAGATCTGGTCCCATCTCATATAAACAGCATAATTAAGTAAAGCACACTGCACATTCTACGAAATGAAGAAAAAAGGTAGAGATCAGATTTGTACAAATCCTTGGCAACACACTTGTTAATTGTTATACTTATTATGCTTTGGATCATTTGGACTTGTAATTCGCAAAACCAACGATGCATATCTTTCTCTTTGTCATTTTCATCATTCTGTTGTTTACATATATTACAATCATTTTCACATTTAGTCAACCAAAATTATTAATAACTATTAAATTAAACTAATAAAGCTTGAGTGTTAGGTTATCTGATCAGATTTTTGGTTATTCAGGGTCAGCCTTTTATCCCCATTCGGGTTTTATATATATGTTTGGATTGAATCTAGATTATTATATGCGTAGTATTTTTTTGCAATCGAATTCTCACTTTAAAGTGGTAAAATACAATGTTACCTTTAATGAATTATATATATAAATTATTATATAATTAAATTAAAAACGAATTTATATTAATAATATTAGATTTATTTATTATACTAGATAATTAATTATAAATTAATATAATAAATTGCCAAAATAAAAAACATTTAAAACTTAAGATAATTCTTATATATATTGTATTATTATCTGAAAATAATATTTATATTATAAAATTTAAAACATTAAGATATAAACAATATATAATTAAATACTAATTAAACAAAAATATTTGTACAAAGATATTTTCTAAAATAGTTCTTACATGAGTGTTTTAAAAATTCCAACACATGATAAACACATATATATATTTGGGATGAAAACTTGATTATATATAAATAATTTGATGTTTGATTTAAATTATTTAAGAACATTTAAATTTATAAAATATAAACTAATAAATATTCGTAAGAAAATTATACAAGCATGTGCGGACAAAACACAAATTTTGTTAATAATAGGAATATTTCATTTGCGCGAACAAAACACCTAGTTTTTTTTTTGTTAATAATCTGAATATTTCATAACTCTTTCTAAAATCTATTTTAAATCTAAATTCATTTCGGATTCGGTTAATTTCAATTCGGGCGTCGTTTTTTTTTTCCGGTTTGGATATCGGTTTTATGCACATGCCTAGAACCGAAGATACTGATTTAGTGAATAGCTGTTAATTATGGAAGCGTGTACCAATCAATGGTAAGGAAGCGAAGATACAACAGTCATCATCTTCATCACTCTCTCGACTAAACAATAATCTTCAATCTCTCCCACCTGAAAAAAAACCCTAACACCCTTCCAACAAATGGCGCGTAAATCCTCCGTCCTCCAACGAGCGGCAATCGCCGTCGTCTCCGTAATCGCCATCTACGCCATCCTCAACGCCTCCGTCAGCCGCTCCCTCCCTTCCTCATCCGATCTCCCACGCCAGCTCATCCGCGAACAAGAAGAAGCTCCGATCCAGCCCAGAGTCAGGGTTTACATGTACGATCTCCCCAATAGATTCACCTACGGCGTGATCGAGCAGCACGCCCTCGTCCGCGGAGGAATCAACAACCCCGTCGATGACGTCACCGCGCTCAAGTACCCGGGCCACCAGCACATGCACGAGTGGTACCTCTTCTCGGATCTAAACCGACCCGAGGCGGATCGATCCGGGTCCCCGATCGCCCGCGTGCTAAACCCCGCCGACGCGGATCTCTTCTACGTCCCCGTGTTCTCCTCCCTCAGCTTGATCGTGAACGCGGGTCGCCCCGTGGAGCCCGGGTCGGGTTACAGCGACGAGGAGATGCAGGAGGGGTTGTTCGATTGGCTCGAGCGTCAGGAGTGGTGGAGGAGGAACGGAGGGAGAGATCACGTGATTCCCGCCGGGGATCCGAACGCGCTGTATCGGATCCTGGACCGGGTCAAGAATGCGGTTCTCCTCGTGGCGGATTTCGGGAGGCTTAGGCCTGATCAAGGGTCGTTCGTGAAAGATGTGGTGATACCTTACTCTCATAGAGTGAATCTCTTCACTGGTGAAGTAGGAGTTGAGTCTCGTAACACGTTGCTCTTCTTCATGGGTAATCGATATCGCAAAGATGTAAGTTTGAATCTGTGGCCTTTGTGAGTTTTGGATAAAGGTTGAAACTTTGAGCAGAGTGGTAGTTGTTATGTTATTACAAGAAACAGAGAGTTACTCTGTCTTTTGTCTTAATGCTAACGGCATTAAGTTGTGTTTATTGTTAATAAACAATTGTTGGTCTGCTTTTCTCTGTGTGTGTTGTCTTCAGGGTGGGAAGGTTCGTGATTTGCTTTTTCAAGTTCTTGAAAAGGAAGGAGATGTGACGATAAAACATGGAACTCAATCGAGAGAGAACAGGCGAGCTGCTACGAAAGGAATGCATACTTCTAAGTTCTGTCTAAACCCTGCTGGTGATACGCCATCCGCTTGCAGGCTCTTTGACTCTATTGTTAGCTTGTGTGTTCCTGTTATTGTGAGCGATAGCATTGAGTTGCCTTTCGAGGATGTTATAGATTACAGAAAGTTTTCGATTTTTGTTGAGTCTAATGTGGCACTGAAGCCTGGGTTTCTGGTTAAGAAGCTGAGGAAGATAGGAACTAAGAAGATCCTGGCGTATCAGAGAGAGATGAAAGCGGTATCTTCTTTTCTTGAAAATATTAGGTTCTTTTAACATGTTTTAGAGACGCTTCTCATACCTTAGTGATGATATGCGCACAGGTAAGACGGTATTTTGACTATGGGAATCCAAATGGAGCAGTGAAGGAGATCTGGCGTCAAGTCTCACAGAAGCTACCACTCATCAAGCTGATGAGTAACCGTGACAAACGCCTAGTTTTAAGAAACTCCACTGAACCAGACTGCTCATGTCTCTGCACAAACCAAACTGGTCTCCTCACTTCCATATAAATAAAGATCTCTTTTTTGTCTCTTGAGCGAGACCTATCAGTTCGTGGAGGAGCTTGAACTCTCTCTCTCTCCTTCTCAACTTATTGGCCCTGAGACTTGCACATGGGGATGTCAGCCTCTCATGGATTTAACTTTTCCGGACAGGAAACAGATAAGTACACACGAATGGGCAAGAGATTCATAAGGAATATATATTCGATATCTTTCTTTTTTTGGTAGATTCCATTAGTTTTTCTCGTACTTGATATAGTGTCACACTTTATACTGACCCAACAACATCCATTCTTTTCTGCCTCATTGTTACTCTGTAGTCTGTACATGTCATAAAAATGAAACACAACACAAGCTTGTTTCCATTGGTTTCTGCCAATGAATCAGAGAATATCAACTCTTTGTAAGCCTTTGGTCACGGGCCATAATAACTCTATCATATACAGATGTAATACACAGTCGTATCTATCTGTCATAGCTAGAAAACAACAACTTTAGGTGCTAGGATTTGTATAAGAAACAGTATCAACTTCATGCTCTAAAATTTATAATATTGAAAAAAATTAAGGCAGTAAGATCTTTCACTTTTACATACCATGTTTAACAGAAATTAGAAAACAAAAAATTGGAAATGGAACGAAGAACAAATGTTCAGTTGATTGAAAGAAAAGATCTGAAATGATTAAATGAAACCTAACCGACGACAAGCTGAAAACATTGCATGTCTTTCAATCAATTATTAAATTGACTAATCCTTAATTATCACACACCAGTACAATCACCAATAATTCATTGCGAGGAAAATTGGACCAAGCAGATTATTGATTTTAAAATATATTTTTAATTTGGTGTTACAATATAGTACAATTTTAAGTAACTTAATAACCATGTCTATTTATATATAGAAAATAGTCGTTTACAATATGAATTTTTAGTGAGTTCAACTAAAAACACTCTGCCTTGTATGATGTTTTAGGGTTTGAGATATCAAACTAAGTTCCACATTGAATATTGAAATTTGAAAGTTTAGAAAAGAATATCTAATATATAAAGAGATGTCCAATTATAATTCGTACGAAGATTTTTGGGAAGAAACCTAAAAGTAAATTTATGCGGATTTGCCTCTTAAACCCAAAATGAACAATATCGTACATAATCAAACTTGGACTTTAGCTAACCCCAACGTAGGGTGTGTTCAACTAATCCTAAATATTCTCAGAGTATTTAATGTTGATATACTAAAAAGCGTCCAATGTGTCAAAAATAATTTCCTAAGTTAAATAGCTCGATAATTGATTGGTCAGTACACAGATGAATCAATAAGAAAAGTCGAATAAAAATCAATAAAAAGCATCTGAAGAAGCATACATACATGTGTCTTATCGATATCATATAATATATACTATATTTGATATCTCTATATATACGTATCAATGTTGGATTCCAGAGATATGCCATGATATTGTTGCTGGTATACATTGGTCATCCATCACCATTTAAATCGCGACACGTCTTATAAAATCCGATGTGAGTTTCCATCATACCATGCATGAATCAGTCATCACATATGGTGACAAAACTAGTTGCAGCGTCGAAAACGACAACACGTACGAATAAATACACAATGACATGAATTTATGAATTAAAAAAAAAACATATTACAAATAAGAAATAAGTCTACAATTTCAATTATTTTCTCGTAATTTAATTAGGATAAGGATCTTATTCCTTTTGATATCATGGGCCAAAATTAATTTGGACGTATATAAATTATTTGATTTTCAGAAAATTATTAAAGCAATTTTGGTCGCATTTTCAGACAAAAAGTAAACCCTATACAGCTAGCTATACTACATCTAAGCTAACGTTATGTACTCATCGAACATTACTGGTCTTCGGTTAACTAGTGTTGGAAAACTTCTGGCGCGGCGCGCAGCAAGAGTGGTCACGTGAAAGCTCTCATGTATGTCAAATTTGTTTATCACTATGGCTGTTGGTTTTGGATCATCGGCAAACTGTGGTTAGAACTTAGAAGAATAGCACCGGCTCTCAAATTTTGAGGGTCATAAACAATCTAGTAAAAAAATTTGATAATTTTTTAAAACGTTTACGTATATGTATCAGTTCTTAAAATTTTGAGAATTCAAAACTAATGTTTTATTTGACTGTGTCTAAAACAGACTCTTTGTATTAGTATGGTTCTGAATGGTTGCATAGAACGATGGAGCAGACCTGAAAGCAGCAGCACAGTATGATATAGAGTAGGTTTTGCGGCTTACATCTCTACCAAAATATGTAATTTTGATACCTCTGTTATATAATTTTAGTATTGATTGGAAATGGCCAACGAGTTAAATATTTTTTCTTTTAATACTGAACATTTTTCTAGTAAACACGAGAATATGTGAGATCTATATAGATAAAATACGTTTATTTGTTGTTATCATGAAGCCAACAAATACAAGTACTTGAACCCAAAAAAATCTTGGACTCGTATGTGTATTTTGGACGAAGGACCACATTCCACAACATACATCATAGGGTTAACCGTACCAGCTGTCGTAATGTTCATATTTAGCATACAGACACGTGGGTGCCCCTATCACATGATATTACATGGCTCATGGCTGAATTGACATTATTATCATCTTTTCCATGAAAAACGGGATAGTTCGAAATTATAAATGTGTGTTTATCCCAGTTTTTTCATCATACTACCACAATTAGTCCGAAATTGAGTACTGATTATTAGGATATTATTTTTTATAATTGATTATCTCGGTTTTGGTCATTTGGTATACAATTATGACATTCGATTATATAGCAAAGCTAATGCTTATTTTTATATTTATTGTTGTGGATAGATTTTCGTTCGTGATTTGATGATTAATGTGGATTCATTATAGATTATGATAATGCACACGCCAGACCACTACGTTATTTTGGAATCCAAGTGTGTAAGCTAGATACATACATATGTGCATGCAACGTAGTGGAATATACGTGTGAGGTAATAGATGTAACTTACTATAAACAAAATATTAAAACACACAAATTTGAAAAAAGTACTCAAATATAGTAACTGGCAAAAGGAAAGAAAAATACATCACTATGCACTACTGATGTTGATTCTAAGGTTGATTACTTAATTGCAATGATCTTTTATTGTATATAACTTTCCATCGTGATTCTCTTTCTTTAAACTAATGTAAAAACAAAAAAAAAACTAGTGTCACGCTTTTTCCAAAGAATATTTTCTAGTGTGTGTATTATGGTAAGCATATCCAAATTTATTCGATTTTTCAGTGATATTATAAAGTATTTGTTATGGTAGGCATTATGTAAGGTGTTTGATTTTGATTCAATGAACTTCAGTTCTTTTCATTGTTTATAAACCATTATCGTGGTGGAATTAACAGATCTAGCTGTGATTCGATATCATTTTTCGACTGCAAGTGCCAAGATATTAAAATCAGGGTGCATGTGAGTGATAATACATAGGACTTGTTAAATAAATTACGGTTGCTAAAAATGGCAAGTGCGATGAGATCAGATGGCGTTAAACGTTCCCGAAATGGACTAATTACTTGCACTTACCAGGTCAATGTTTTTCATGGGTAAACGTCCACAAGCTCAAGCCAATTGTTTTTTTTTTTTTTTTTTTGGCTCAACTTCAACTATTATTATCCATCAGTGTTGAAAACATACAGGACTTAAATCTGCCTCAAACACAGATTTTAACCAATCTGGCACAATAGAATACAACTTAGGAACATGATTCTCAAGAGAAAAAGCCTCCTTTGCTATTCTATCTGCAGCATTATTACCTTCCCTTGGGTAGTACACAACCTTGTAGTCAGCATTTTCAGAAAGGCAGTGGGCTATTTCTTGTATGATCGGTTGGAGTCTTGGCCATATTGGTTCTGTTCCTGCGATCATCTTGGCTAGGACAAGTGAATCTGTCTCAAAGATCACCTGTTTATATCCTAGACTGCTCATTGAGTGCAGAGCCCACTTTATACCTTCAGCTTCTATTTCTATTGGTGATTCCAGTCTCTGGAAGCTCTTCAGCCCCGCCCATAGCATTCTTCCTCTGTCATTTCTGCTTATCCAGCCTACCCCACTACGGTGGTGGCTCTTCTGCCAAGCTCCATCTGAATTACATTTTATCCATCCTGGTTCTGGAGCCTTCCATCTTTTCTGCGTGTTGCTATGGTTAGGTCTGCTGACTACAATTTTTTCTTCCTCCTTTCGTTTTACCCATTCTTCCATGTCCTCCAGAGCTTTGTCAATCGTGCTTGGAGCTGAGTAGTCTGTGCCCTTGAGTATGAATTCATTTCTGTTCTTCCAGATTCTCCACAGCAACCAAGGAACCAAATCATCGTACACCTTGTCATTAGGGCCTTGATGTCTTTGATTCATTACACGATGAAGGGTCGCATAAAGGGAGTCAGACATTTCCCCATTTGGAGGAGCATGGATCGGAGAAACAGCCCAGACCAGTCTTCCATATGGACAAGTAAAAAGGATATGATTTACCGATTCTTTGTCCATAGCGCATCTTCCACAGCTTGCATCTCTTGTGATGTGTCGATGTTTCATATTTGCTGCAGCTGGTAGCGAATCACTGATACATTTCCATAGGAAATGATGGACTTTTGGGCTCGTGTTCAGTGACCAAATCTGCTTATATAAACGATCTAGGCTCGGTTGGTCCGCTATCTCTTGGTTCTGGTCAGGCTTGACTATGTTTTGTTGCACCCAATAACCTGATTTGACGGTATAAATACCAGTCTTGGTATAGTCCCAGCTATAGCAATCTTTACCATGTCGCCCACGAATGTGTGTTTTTAGTATGTGAGCCGAGGTTTCCTCCGTAAAGATGTTTTCGATCAGCTCTCTGTTCCATTCTCTTCCTGGAACAAGCATTAGATCAGCAACCTTCATAGAGGGTGTTACTATCTGTCTGTAGGGAGGTTGTAAGATCCTTGTTGAGTTGGGTGGGTGAGCAGGTTTATTTCCCAGCCAGTTCTCGTCCCAGACATTCGTGTGTCTGCCATTACCGATCACCACTTTTGCTCCTTGCTTGATTAACCTCTGCGCCGCTAGCATGCTTCTCCATGCAAATGAAGGGCGCGATCCCAGAGTTGCATTAAGAGGGTCTGAATCTTTATAGTAACGGCTCTTAAGGATTTTAGTAAGAAGAGAGTCTGGTTGTGTGATCAGTCTCCATAGTTGCTTCCCTAATAGGGCCACATTAAAGTCTTCCAAGTCCTTGAATCCAAGACCTCCTTTCTCTTTTGGCTGGCTTAGATGACTCCAGCTTTTCCAGTGCATCCCCTTTGAATCTTTGTTATTTCGCCACCAGAAGTTCGCCATTACAGAGATAATTTGTTTACAGATCGTTTTTGGGAGCAGAAAGCAACTCATCGTATAGGTTGGGAGGGCTAGTGCAACTGCTTTCAGGAGGACCTCTTTACCTGCTGGTGAGAGAAAACGATTCTGCCATCCATTAATCTTTTGTTCCAGCCTCTCTTTGAGAAAGTTTAGAATCGAGACTTTGGACCCTCCAAAAGATTCAGGCAGACCTAAGTAGATACCATCACCTCCTACTTGATCAATTCCTAGCTTCTCCATAATTTCTTCTCTTCTTGCGATGGGGATGTTTTTACCAAAGTAGAGACTTGATTTTTGGTAATTTATCCTTTGGCCTGAAGCTAGGCTATACTCATTCAGAATAGATAGTATGTTGGTGAGCTCTGAGTCAGTTTGCTTGCAGTAGAACATACTATCATCTGCATATAGGAGGTGAGATATTGCTGGTGCTCCTCTCGCTACCTTGAGTCCTGTGATTTCTCCTCTGCTTTCTGCTTGAATGAGCTTTTGTACCAAGATTTCAGTGCATATTACGAAGAGGTACGGTGAGAGGGGATCTCCTTGGCGTATACCTCGAGATGGTCTGATTTGACCATGTGGATTTCCATTGATGAGGACCTGGTACTGCACAGATTTTATACATTCCATTATCAGTCTACACCAGTCTTCCGAGAAGCCTAGTGTTCTCATTGCTTTCTCGAGGAAAGACCACTCCACTCTGTCGAAAGATTTTGAGAGGTCGGTCTTTATGGCAATGTGTTCTCTTGAGCAAAGGTTGTTGGAGTTTAGTGCATGTAACAGCTCATGTGCTACCAGAATGTTGTCAGAGATTAACCTGTCTTCCACGAAAGCAGCTTGAGTTTCTGTGATCACGCCAGGCAATATACATTTTAGGCGCTTACTAAGAAGTTTTGATATGATTTTATAAGCCACATTACAAAGACTGATAGGCCTGAATTCATCCAAACTCTTAGCAAAAGGTTTTTTTGGAATAAGACAGATATTTGTTTTGTTGATGTCCTCTTCTAGCTTTCCGGTTCTAAAGAACTCCTGGACCATATCTGTGATCTCCACACACATTGTATCCCAGAATTGCTGGAAAAAGAAGCCACTCATACCATCAGGGCCTGGGCATTTATTTGGATTGATTTCAAATACTGCATCCTTGACCTCTTCGGTGGTGACTGGTTTCATGAGCATAGCGTTCTGTTCTTGAGTAACTACCGGGGAGATTTCATTCCAGCTGGATAGTGAGAAACCAATGTCCTCTGAGGCGTAGAGGTTCTTGAAGTGAGCTTCTGCTAATCTCCCCAAGTCTTCCTCTGCGAACCATTCTCGTCCCTCATTGTCAACCAGGCTTAATATTTTATTTTGAGCTCTTCTGTTCTTTGTGGCTGCATGAAAGAACTTAGTGTTCTTATCTCCCGATCTCAGCCAGGTGAGTCTGCATTTCTGATACCAGAAGATTTCCTCATTGAGATATTCTTCATTCAGCTCCTCCTTGAAACCTCTCAGTTCCTCTTTATTGATAAAATTCTTCTTGGTTGCTTCATCTATTTTGTAATGGAGCTCCTGGATTCGAAGTGCTGAGCTTGGCTTCGCTTGTCTCTTCCAGGTAGAGATAGATTTCCTGCAGTTTGCTATTTTTCCCACAAGTCCAGACTGACCCTGTCCTTGGCCTTTCCACGCTCCTTTCACCGTATCAGCAAAGCCCTCACGCTTTATCCATCTGCTATCATATTTGAAAGCAGCTTTTCTTTTCCATATTTGGTCGAGTAGCGTAGTCACAACAGGGCTGTGATCTGAGCATATCTTCCGAAGATAACATGCTGTCGCCTGTGGGAACATATCAATCCATGCTTGATTTGCGACCGTTCTATCCAATCTGCATTGCACAGTTTCATTGTTTCTTGTTCCTGCCCAAGAGAATTGATAACCTGTGTGCTTGATGTTCCCAAGGCCACTAGAGGAAAGCATCTGTCTGAACTCTTTCCCTTCTGTTTCGTCTCTGGTAGCTCCTCCTAGCTTCTCTGAGGGATCTACAAGTTCATTGAAGTCTCCTGTCATCACCCATGGATCGTTTCTGCCCACTCCAATTCTTGTTAATCGTTCCCAGACATCACTTCTCTTGCTCTTTACCGGTTCTCCATAGACACAGGTTAAAAAGAAGTTCTTGTCTTGCCATTTCACTTTCAAGTCGATGACTCTTTTGTTGGCCTGCAGTATCTCTATGTGACAGCTCTCTTTCCATATAACTGCAAGGCCTCCACTTTTCCCGATGGGTTCTACCGTCTGAAGATCGTGATATCCCAGTTTTTCGACTAACCCTTCCATGTAACGTCTCCTGTTTTTGGTCTCGCTGAGGAATATGATCTCAGGAGAATACTGACCAAGTATCTCCTGTAGATGTCGAACTGTCGGGGTATTCCCCACTCCCTGACAGTTCCAGCTCAGTATCCTCATATGGGCGTCGAAGGGTTGGAATTAATCATCAACCCTTCTTCAACAATTTTGCCGCTTCCCAATACTATCCTATGGACAGAAAGGTTTGGGCTTTGAGCTGCTACACGAGCAGAATGAGTCCTGTCTTCTGAGTGTTTGTCATCAGAACCTCTTCCTTGAGAACCAAGTCGCTGAAACACTGATGGTGGCGACGTGCTTTCCTCTTGAGTTTCTAGTCTCGCCTTTTTGGTGTTTCTTTCTCCACTATTGCTTGATCTTCTTCTCTTATAGGTGGTGAGATCAGAGGTTCTCCTCTTCTTGTCTGAAGAGTTGGTCGAGTGTGAGCCAAGTCTTTCAAAAACTGAAGGTGGGCTGCGGCTTCCTTTGCTTGATTTTTCTTCTTGTGATTTGTCAGCATTGCCTGCCCCTTTCAAAGGACTTTCATCTTGCTGTCTTAGTCTTGCAAACACTGATGGAGTTTCCTGACTGGCTCCAGAGGAAGTTGCATCTTTTTTCTTGTCAGGGCTTTGTCTATTTCCACAGGAGCTTCCCTTTCGTTTGAGAGTTGCAGAGGATTCTCCTGAATTGTTTGAATTTCCTCCTATGGCCAGTTTATCAATGTTCGAAGTTTCTTTCCTTTTCCAGACTTGAGAGGATGCTGGTGCGACTCTCTTCCCCTTCTTGTCAACAGTCTTGCGCTGATCACTGGCCCTGTCTGCTCTTGACACTGGAACTATTTGAGATTTTAGCGAGCGGGGAGTAGATCTGTCTGCGCCTCTAGAGCTCGATCCCAGTAAGGGTTCTGTTCTACCTTCTTTTGTTATCTTTCGAGGTTCTCGTCCTCGAGTCGTTCTGCTGGTTGAGTGATCTTGTTGGGCCGGTTGATCAGGGCATCTTAAGTTGTCATGGGTTAGTCTCTTGCAGTTGAAGCATATCTTGATGAGTTTTTCATACTCAAGCTCTGTTGGGATCACTTCTCCTGATTTAAATCTTGCAATGCGTCTGAACTGGAGAGGCTCATCTGCATTGATCCAGACTAGGGCACGGACGTATTCCACCGATGTAGAGTTTTTTGCATGGAGCTCTACCTTTTCAATCTTTTCCCAAGGTCCAACAAGACTTTCAATAGCTTGATTTTTCAGGAGATGAGGGGGGATACCTCTTATCCGGATCCAGAAGAGGATTTTGCGAAGGAAGTCTGGCCCTGGTTTTGGAGTCCACTGGTCCATAGATACAATCCACCCGTTTACAAACCAAGGGCCTCTTGTAAGGACGTGGTGGAGATCTCTGTCTGACTGGAAGATGAATTGGACCCTGTCTTCTCCAACACCCCTTCCATGGACTCTGTCTTCCAGGCCCCAGATAGGTGGGAGTGCCTTCACTAGGCCTCCAACTTTATGAGCTGCTGGATTTAGGCATCTAACAATCACGCTTTGAAGGTTTTCTTCAATAAGGTCATCGTTTTCAAGCTCTGGAATGTCAACCATTTCACCTTCTTCCAGCATGTCGAGCTCTTTCAGTTCCTCCAGGAGGGAGGGTTCCTTCTTTTTTCGAGGTCGGAACATCTTGGCGAGGTCACACGAGCCTAATGGGAGCGCGGATCTGTTAAAGTCGAAATCTTTGGCGAGTCAGATCCGGGATGGGAGTCGAAGACACTAGAGCTTAATGGTAGATGTAGAAGCCACAGAAGCTTAATGATGGAGGTAGAAGTTCTGGGAGCTTAATAATGAGAGACTGAAGCTACAAGAGCTTAATGAGAGCTTAATGATGAGAGGCTGAAGCTACAAGAGCTTAATGAGGGTGGGAAGCTATGGAAGCTTTGTGAAAGAGGAGAGAAGAAGCTATTAAAGCTTAATGGAAGCAGCGTAGTGTATTGGAGTACCCCGCTGAATGGAGATCTAAGAGGCAGATCTAGACTCTGAAGATCGATTTCGATTTAGGGATTTGGGTAGGAAACCCTAGAGAAATCGCCGCCATCTCCTTAAGACCGTGTCCTTTGATTAATGTATTCCCCCTCAAGCCAATTGTTTTGAAAACAATAGGATCATTCAAAACAATTTTCAACATTCAATGTTTTCAAATCTTCAATTTAAATATTCCACTAAATAAATATGAATTATCAGTATTTTTAAAAGGAAATAAATCGAGCTAAACGTGAGTCATGTGTGCTTGGAAAACTAGGGTCGAGAGAGGTGACAAAGGCGTGGGGAATTTGTGTTACCAGATGCTGAGTTTGGTCTGAACAAGCTTACCTATTAGATGGCAACTCTTATCAGTTTGCTCTTTCCAGATATGCTATAAAATTAACATTTTAGAAACAGTAACGCATGCAAACCAAGTAATGAAACAACGAAGAGTGCCGTGAGAGAAGCATAGAGACATTGACAGCATTGAAAAGATCCTAGTTAGAAAGTATGTGAAGCAAGTCACCTTTTTCAAAGTTTTTTAAAGTAACTAATGAGGGTTTACAATTTTAATTTAATTGTTCTAGAAATAAATCTTTTCAAGATTATTTTATGGTTGGCCCAACTAATCTTCTTTTGTTGATAATATGCAATTATGTTGGAATGTAAATCAGTTACCTATACAATCAGCAACTTGGCTAAAACATGAGATGTTGACTGAGGCACAAAAAAATAAATAAAGAAAGCCTTTTTCTTACTGCAATTTTAATATGAAAATCCTTTTTCTAAAAAAAGAAAAATATAAAGAACAAAGAAATTTGTAAACATGTTGGGTAATTAGATCGAGATGTGTACATAAAGCTAAAAAAAGAAAATGAGAAAGGATCCAATATTTGATATTGAGTGATTGAATTGTCCTTTTAAATAATTTAATTAATAATTAATTACACTTATAAAAATTGATTCTCTGACAGACTAATCAAGATTGACATTCAAAAAAACAATCTTCGTCCTTTTTAGCGTAGATAAAAGTCCTATGACCGTTGCATTAGAATATACTTTATATGTTATTTATCAACTGCTCCTGAAAACATTATTAATCTCATGATTATAAATTTTAATTTGGATCTTAAAATATAATTATAAATAAACAATTAATTAATTGGTTCAAAAAAATTAATTAGTTAAAAAAGCAAAATAAATTTATCCGGTTTAAGTTTTAACACACTGTTTTTTAAAAGGTAATTAATGTACTTTTCTTCTATATAAATATAAGAGTCCTTTTTGTACGTGTGTGCGTGCGTAAAGTATTGTACTTCTCAATCCGAGTACATACAATGATACAACTAATTAAATAGTTGTTCGATAATTCCGATACACATTTAAATAAGAATGGACTATGACTATTACGCTAATTATTTTTTTATTTAATTCTTTCCATGTTCATTTCTGTCAGAGATCATAGTCAATATATCTATGTGCTATACTCTCTCTCTCTCTAGAAACATTACTTTGCCTGCGGAGAAAGAGAGAAAGAGAGAAGGCAAAGTCTCTGCCTTTTCTCTCAATTCTCAGTGAAAGCTTCTGGTAACTTCAATGGTCCTGAATCAAACAAGACCCACATATGCAAACACCCTCCACAACGTGAGAATCATCTATATCTTGATGAAAAGACAACTTCTTTTTCTGTTCCAGTGATTCATTGTCTCCCTTTGAGTTTCTCTTAAGCTCTCTCTCTCTCTCTCTCTGTCTGAAAAGATAGAAAGAAAAATTAAAATTTTGAGTGGTTCCTGTATGAAAAATTGATATCGAATATTCTTTGTTTGATACTTTTTTTTGATTGTTACATCTTCCTGATCTTCTTTTGTCTCTTTGTTAATTTACAGGGATCTTCTTCTTTACTGTTCCTATTCCCATCTCTTTCTTCTCAATCTGGCAAGAAGTAGCAGCTCCTACGGCATTCCCTCTTTAAGCACTTTCCCGTCTTCTTGTTTTTCTTGAAGATTAGATTCCCCAAGTGTGGTTGTAAAGATCTTGGCTCTTGAAAAGGATACATCTATAGATTTTGGTACTCGGTTTTTTTTATGAGTTAAAAAGAAATGGCGGCAAGAGTAGAAGCAGCAACAATGGGTGGTGGTGAGATTGATGAAGAGAGTGATGAGAGAGGTAGCATGTGGGATTTGGACCAGAAGCTTGATCAATCTATGGATGAAGAAGCTGGTCGGCTCAGGAACATGTACAAAGAAAAGGTTTATTTACTATTTTTATCATCCATCATCTTATTACAACAACCACCATATCCAAAATCTTGTCTCTAAACTCGATTTGGTTATGCAGAAATTCTCCGCTCTTCTGCTTCTGCAGCTTTCGTTTCAGAGCCTTGGTGTTGTGTATGGAGATCTAGGGACTTCTCCACTCTATGTTTTCTACAATACATTCCCTCATGGAATCAAAGATCCTGAAGATATCATTGGAGCTCTGTCTCTCATCATCTATTCACTCACGCTCATCCCTCTCCTCAAATACGTTTTCGTTGTTTGTAAAGCTAATGACAATGGTCAAGGTATAGACCAAAATCACAAAATCTTTATGCATTTTTTCAGTTTGCTATCCTTGTTTACTGACTTAGCTGTTGTTTTTTTTTCCCTATTGAAAGGTGGAACCTTTGCTCTGTATTCATTACTCTGTAGACACGCCAAAGTGAAAACGATCAGGAACCAGCACCGTACTGATGAAGAGCTGACTACTTACAGCCGGTCCACGTTTCATGAGCATTCCTTTGCTGCCAAAACCAAAAGATGGTTAGAAGACAGGACATCTAGGAAGACAGCTCTTCTTGTTTTGGTTCTTGTTGGTACTTGTATGGTCATCGGCGATGGTATCCTTACTCCTGCCATTTCTGGTATGCCTTTTCACTTTCCCTTTCTGTGTTCTTGAGAAATGATGATTGATGATTAAAAAACTAAACTCTTTTGCAGTCCTCTCAGCTGCTGGTGGGCTAAGAGTAAACCTTCCTCATATAAGCAACGGTATGGGGACCCTTTGACACAATGGCCAAGAGTCCACTTGTACATCCAACTCCATTGGAAACGTTTGATGTCTCTTTAGTAATCATAAGTTTTTTGGTTATTGTTATTATTGCAGGTGTTGTTGTTCTTGTTGCTGTTGTGATACTTGTCAGCTTGTTTAGTGTACAGCATTACGGAACAGACCGTGTTGGTTGGCTTTTCGCTCCCATTGTCTTTCTCTGGTTTCTCTCCATCGCAAGCATTGGTATGTACAACATCTGGAAACACGACACTAGCGTCTTGAAAGCTTTCTCTCCGGTTTATATTTACCGTTATTTCAAGAGAGGAGGTATAGATCGCTGGACATCTCTTGGAGGCATCATGCTTAGTATAACAGGTAAGAACTAAGATAAAAGAAGCTGCTGACTCTGCTCTTGAAACTATTCTAAATCTTGATTTCTTGAAAATGGCAGGGATTGAAGCACTCTTTGCTGACCTATCTCACTTTCCTGTTTCCGCTGTCCAAATCGCTTTCACTGCCATTGTGTTTCCTTGCCTTCTTTTGGCTTATAGTGGACAAGCTGCCTACATTAGAAACCACCCGGATCATGTGGCTGATGCGTTTTACCGTTCCATTCCAGGTTTCTTGTCTGATAAGTTACCTAGTCTGTGTTAGAAGAAGCTTGGAGTTAAAGTTATGTTTTTTGTATTCTTGTAGGAAGTGTGTATTGGCCAATGTTCATTATTGCAACAGCTGCAGCCATCGTTGCAAGCCAGGCCACGATCTCAGCCACATTCTCTTTGATCAAGCAAGCTCTAGCACACGGTTGTTTCCCAAGGGTTAAAGTAGTGCACACTTCTAGAAAGTTTCTTGGTCAGATATACGTTCCGGACATCAACTGGATCTTGATGATCCTCTGCATTGCCGTCACTGCTGGATTCAAGAACCAGAGTCAGATAGGAAACGCTTACGGTACTGCGGTTGTGATCGTCATGCTTGTCACAACTCTGCTTATGACGCTGATCATGATCCTCGTGTGGCGTTGCCATTGGGTTCTGGTCCTCGTGTTCACCGTACTCTCACTCGTTGTGGAATGCACCTACTTCTCAGCCATGCTTTTCAAAGTGGACCAAGGCGGTTGGGTTCCGCTGGTTATCGCTGCAGCGTTTCTCCTCATCATGTCGGTGTGGCACTACGGAACTTTGAAGAGGTATGAGTTTGAGATGCATAGTAGAGTCTCAATGGCTTGGATTCTTGGACTCGGTCCTAGCCTTGGGCTTGTTCGTGTTCCTGGTGTTGGTCTTGTTTACACTGAGCTAGCTAGTGGAGTCCCTCACATCTTCTCTCACTTCATCACAAACCTACCTGCCATTCACTCTGTTGTGGTCTTCGTATGCGTCAAGAACCTTCCTGTTTACACTGTCCCTGAGGAAGAACGGTTCCTCGTTAAAAGGATTGGTCCTAAAAACTTCCACATGTTCCGTTGTGTTGCAAGGTAACCCATCTTGTGACAACTGTCTTGTCCTTTCACCATATGTTTCTTAACTTTGAAACCATATGTTAACAGGTATGGATATGGAGACTTGCACAAGAAAGACGACGACTTTGAGAAACGTCTCTTCGAGAGCCTCTTCTTGTTCGTACGACTTGAGTCCATGATGGAAGGAGGCTGTTCGGATTCAGATGATTACAGCATATGTGGAAGCCAGAATCATTTCAAAGAAAAGAATGATAATGTTGCAACCTTTGATACGTTTGACTCCATAGAGTCCATAACGCCGGTGAAACGTGTGAGCCACACGGTGACCGCGTCGAGCCAGATGAGCGGAGGAGTAGACGAGCTGGAGTTTATCAATAGGTGTAGAGACGCGGGAGTGGTGCATATAATGGGGAACACGGTGGTAAGAGCGAGGAGGCAGGCGAGGTTATACAAGAAGATAGCTATTGATTATGTGTATGCGTTTTTGAGGAAGATTTGCAGAGAACATAGTGTTATCTTCAATGTTCCTCAGGAGAGCCTTCTGAATGTTGGTCAGATTTTCTATGTATAAAACATGGTATATGTATATGTACGAATGATACATGCATGTGTTGTATGTATATCCTTTTTTGAATGTAACGTTGTCTATCATGTTGTATAGTTTTATCAAAAATTTTGGTCCATGAATGGGTGACCTGAGATCGAATCCTGCAGCAAAGTTCTTGTACCAAAACCAATTTACTTGCAACTCAATAGTATTAACAATGGCTATACAAAATATGAATAATGTGCTTTTGGGGTCTCTCTACAAAACCAAAACAATATTTTCACACCTTGAAGCTCAGAACTGAACTCCGAAAGAAGCAGAAAGTATATGTTTTTTATATACACAAGACCATTTTTTATTTTACGTACTTGCAATGATAAAACTGATGGATTACTTGTGGATTTGGTGGCTGGCGGCGTGAGCTTTTGTCTGAACCGCAGAGGAGGACATGGTACGGAGACGCCTGGCTATCTCTGGGAAGGAAGGTCGAACAAATGGGTCAGGAGCCCAGCACTGCTCCATCAGCATCCTCCATTCTGGGTCACAGTAGCTTGGCACGGTTGGTCTCAGTGTATTGTTCACTATGCCTCCTACCATTTTTATTCACACAAGCAACATATTTGTAAAAGCCAAAACTGAATGTACTGCTGCCTCTAATTGTACAAAACCTTTGTTGGTATGAAAATAGTTTGGATAGTGAATGAGAGAAGAGAGGGAGAGTAGTTTACCAATTATTGCCCCGTAATGCATATTGGCGTAGGGCTCTTCACCGGTAAGAATTTCCCATAAGACGATTCCGAAAGAGAACACATCGACCTGTGTGAAAATAGAAACTGTGTACTGAAACTATATAAATAGAAACTGTGTTCATCTTCCAACATTCCTATGAGAGCATTGGGTTTCATACCTTTTCAGAAACTTTGCTGCTGCTGCCACTAAGAAGCTCGGGAGCCATCCAAGGGAGGGTTCCCCTTACACCGCCACTAACCAAAGTGTTTCTTTTTATCTTTGACAGACCAAAATCACCAACCTGCATAAACCAGCACCTCTCTGTCACATAAACAATACAATAGGACAGTGTTGTAGCATCATTATATCCTCAAACCGTCCTAAAAATCACCTTGCATATCGGACGGGCTGGATCCTTTAAGTTGACAAGCAAGTTGTCACACTTCAAATCGAAATGCACTACGTTCTTTGAGTGCAAATATTCCATACCAAAAGCTGCATCCATTGCTATGATAAGTCGCTTACGTCGATCAATCTGCCTGTAACTCTCAAATGTGAGCTGCTGGTATACAACCAAAGTTGTTTTTAGGAAAACAATGGATTTTGAAAAGCTGTGTAAATAATTTACCTGTTGCTGAGCAGAACATGTCTAAGCGATCCATTGACCATGTACTCTGTCACTGTAGCTAATGTTCCTCCTGGCCCATCTTTCACTACGCCGTAAAATGCCATAACATTTGGATGATGTAGCTTCGAAAGAATTTCAGCTTCATGCCAGAACTCCGAGATCTGAAATTTTCAATCAGTGGTTGGTGAAAATTGAAAACCAATTAAACTAATGCAGCTTTCTTGAAAGCAAGAATCGTTTTTGATCACTGAAAGGATAGTCTAGTAAGATTCTACGGGGAATGCCAACTTCTTCCTCATAACAAGGATCTAAAACCATTTCATGCAAAAGAAAAACGAACAACGAAAAGCTGTGTTCTTGAGTCAGATAGTAGTATTGTCTTCTAGCAGTACTCTATTTACTCTATAGCAGACAAATAATGTAATTTGGGACAACCATGGGGTGGCAAATGTACTTATATAAACCTAAGACACCCCAACTCATTGAGAAAGAAAGCTCACCAGTCTCTCTTGCTCAGATGAACGACCAATAAAACAGCTTCTTTTTATTCGCTTGATAGCAACATCTGTACCCCTCCATTTTCCATGATAGACAGTTCCAAAGGTACCAGAACCTAGTTCCTTCAGTTCTTCCAAGTCGTCATTTTTAATGACCTGAAGTACAGGGACAAAATGGATTCAATCATCAGTGAGAAAACCAGGAGCCAGGTCGACATTAGATTTCTAAAGCTCAATGATTTCAGCTGCCAATGGAGACAATGGCATGAAGTCATGAACTACTTTAGTCTAGTCTATAAGCAGCTTACATTATGCTAGTTCTACAATGTTCCATAAACAAGAACAGAAAATACCAAAATAAAAAGAGAATGCGTACCTGTAGAGACCTCATGCCACTGTCCTCAACAATAAGGTCAATAAGAGGAGCTCCAATATTCTACATATCCAAGTGTAAAGAAATTAAAAAAAAAATCTTTGTTTAAACATGTATTTTGTCAGGTGAAACTTAAAAAAAAACGTACCACATCTGCATCTATGCTTTCAGCAGCTTTGAACTGAGACTGGCCGTAATCTTCTTGTGTATCTACTGTGATCGAATCAGCTACGGCAGTGGTAGAGACATGCGGCTGGATGTTCCCATCAAAATGGATTTGAGGATTTAACTGAGTTGGAGCAACTTTCGCAGACTGCAATGGTGGGTAGCTATAATCAATAGGAACTCCATCGGTGTTAGTCAGGGAAGTGGGAAATCCAGGGTGGTCCTGATCCATAAGAGATAGATCCTTCCTCTCAAACTCTCCCTGCGCTAAATTTCGAAAATACGACCAATTTTTAGGGTCAAGATTCTGAACATTTACACTCACTCCAGCTCCATCAGCATGCAGTGACCCCAATCCAGGGAAGTCTAGAGACTCTTTAGTTTTCAATATATCAGCAAGAAAGTCACGAGGAAACCTATCATTTATATCAACAACTATATCTCCATTCTCAATATGTCCTCGTGGAACAGGCTTGACTGAAGTCTCTGATTGATTTACCTGCTCGGTAGCATTAGGTTCCAAGTTTATCTTTTCAGACTGTGAGATACTACCCTCGGCTGTCCAGAGACTTTCAGGAGCTGGTCTGACTGGCGCGCTAGAATGAACATTCTGGGACTCCATGTTTGCTTCATGAAAAGTTTCAGTTGATTCGCTGATAGGCAGAAAAGAATCTGAAATTGATTTAGCCATTACACATGCAGAGCCAAGGGAATCATCAGATTTAGACAAACGGTTAGCATCTTCGGTATCACGCAGTGTGCGCTCAGAATGAAAAATCTTTTGATGAATCACAGGCTGGTCGACTTTACCCACATTAGATGAATCACCATCTGAAGTAACAAGCCCAGATGCAGAGAATCCTCCAGGCACACAAAGCTGATTGTCCTGATTGGTTTTCCCTTCACTTGCTGTATCTAAGGCAGCTGTTTTCGGAACATACTCCTGGGATGTTTTAATACTTCTTTCCGGACAAACAAAGGAACTTGAATCAGGTGTTGAATTGGATGCTTGCATGGAAATATGAGCTTCTTCCTTGAGGGTATGATCTGGGACCACATAAGCACTAGATACAGAGGAGATGGAACTGACCCTTGTAGTGGATTGTTCTTTCCTCAGCTTTGGGTCCTTTGCTGAAAGATTATTCTCAATATGGTCCTGGGATTTTTGAAGACTTTTCTCTGGACAAGCTGAAGCACTTTGATTTGGTGTTGAATCGGATATTTGTGTGGCAGTTGGAGCTTCTTCCTTCAGGTCATCACCAGAATTAGAGGAAACTGAATACTCACTAACCCTTGGAGTTGAGGATTCTCTCCTCATCTTTGGCACCTTTGCTGACAGATTGGTCTCGACAGTAGATACATTAGCAGGATCATGTACCTTCTTAAATGAGTCATCTCTTCTAATTTTGGCCTCTTTCAATGAAGCTTCTGGATGTTGCACATGAAAGAGCTGCCCATCATGCAAAACTCCTTGCTCAGGTTTATGTGGATACTGAGGCACCACACTTTCAATAGGTTTTTCAGGATTCACAGAATAAGGGACATAATGAGGGTATGGTTGAACCTGCAAAGGAACAGACCCCTTCTCATCTACATAGCCTATGCTTGCCATGTGAGCTGACGTGTAAACTTGGTGGTTACCAGGTCCAGTGAAGTGCACTTGCTGTCCTAGAAATGGCTGTGTAAAAGTCTCATTTCCAGTAGAAAAACCTGTTACAGGTTGAGAAATTTGGCTCGCTGATAAAGATTCATTACCTGCCAATGGAGTAACCGAACCTACAGCTGGTTCTGTGGCAGCTCGACTGATCTCCTTATCAGTATCCCTGTCGACTAGTTCATCCAAATTGGTCCCTGGAGCACTTATTCCAAGGGTACTTTTTCGCGAACTTAGATCCATCCCATTGACAGCAACAACATACTGAACCTCAGAATCACCTTCAACAGCTTCCATACAGAACTGACCCTCCTCTAAGTCACTGCTTGAAAGCAAGAACATCCTAAACTTCTCAGATCCTCCGTTACCGAAAACATTACATTCCTCCATCATATTTTGTATATCCTCATCAGAAGATACAGAGACAAGGGCATCGAGATCCTCGCCTGGCAGCTGATATTTTATGGTACGTGCTTCAGGGAACATTTCTGTCATTTTGTGCATGAGTTCTTGGAAAGAAATAGTCTTGCTAATCCGTATGATACGAGTTTCACCGCCTACGTATCTAAGTTTCTGATCTCTGGGGCGGGGTATGATTCTACCACCAAAACTACACAAGAACTTCGCCTGGTTCAAAGAGCTATCAGAAGCTCTAGAAGAAACCAAACTATGAAGCTTTTGACCAGTATCATTTCTTGAAGATATAGCCGGGGCTGACTGGACCTGCTCATGGTAGCTCTTATCTTGCTCAAAGCCATTGCGTTTTTCTGTTGTGTTAACCACTGTGGTGTTAGAGCCAGTCTCCGACATTGGATGAACCATCCCCATAGGCAGCATACCACTAGGGTCACCATACACATTCGGGATGAATTGGGGCTTCATAATCACTCGATCTCTCATAAACTCAAAAGCAAACTCTTCACCAGTCTGTATGGAGTAGTTATGCACAGGTCGAGCAGCAGGGTTCGAAACAGCGTAATCAGGAGGTCGTACATCCGTGTTAACGTGATTAGTTGAAGAATCGTGGGAAAACCTTTGATTCATAGAGCCAGTCCCCTCGTTTCTAGAATCAGGAGCAGCAGTATACCGAAGATGTTCATAACCCTTAGCTTGATCCTCCATGATCCCCTCGTTTCTATCCATCTAGTTCATCAGATCCGCTTGGAGGCGATCATCATAGCCCAAGTCAAATATTTGCATACGCATTACTTTTTAAAAGGACTTTTCAATCAAGCTCTCGTCGAGGTGCCTGAAATGATAGAGAAGAGTAAGATTACTAAAAAAAGCACTAATTGAGCAGGGTGCACACTTGTAACCATGAATCTAGCTAAAGTGACTATTCTCTTTAGATTCACACTAGAGAAATAAATCAGCATCGTCTACAAGAACACGATCAAAAGTAGCATGAATGAAACCGATCAACTTCACCTAACTAACTATCAGCGAATCTTCGAGATCAAAAGATAGAAATCCAAAACCTCAAAACGAAATAAATAAGCGTGGTTCGAGCTACCTAACCAGAAACAGAAGCCGATCAAGCATCAAAACGCGTGGCTCGAGCTACCTGACCAGAAACAGAAGCCGATCAAGCATCAAAAAACCAAGTGAAACTCTGAATAGAGCAAGATCTTAGTACGATTTGAAGATAAACTTAGCGGAAACACATCGGATCCAGAGATTCTCTACAAAACAAGAAGATCATAAAACAGCGAAGTAGAGTGGGGGAAGGAGGAGGAGTTTACCAGTAGGAGATAGAGAGAGAGAGACTGAGGGGTCCTTCGTTTTGACGATCGATGAGAAGAAAACAAGTCCTTAATCTCTCTCTCTAATTTTGTACATTCCAATTTTATTTTCTCCTGAGAAAATATCTGCCAAATATTATCTGTCATTATTCATAGTTTTGTACGCTAATCATTTTTTGAATTTTTATTCGGAATAAACGAGGTGTTCAAAAAAAAAAAAATCAGAATAAACGTAAGAAGCTTACGTCATCTCCATTAGTTTACCACTTTAACCCAATTAAATTACTCTTAATTGGTGTACAGTACACTTCACAAAGTTTTTTTTTTTTGTCAAACTCACAAAAGATAAATTAATTTTGGTTTCTTTTTTTTTTGTCAATTAATTTTGGTTTCTACTTTGAAATTTTAAGCTATTTTTGGGGAAACAATAAACTTTTTTCCAGGCGAAATTACAGGCGTGCAATCTAACTAACTGTCAAGGCCATAATAAATTAATATTTCGAATAAAATATTATTAGATATTTCCATATTAATTCTTTAGTTTTTTCGCAAAAACCCTAAAAACACACTGCCACACTCGGTCACAACTGTTGTAAAACAGATATGCTCAGCTCCGCCGCCACCGCTAACGCCACCTCCGTGAGTGCTCGCTCTAGCGATATCCTCTGCGGCTATTTGCGCAGGAAAACCGTCTCGCCTTTTCGCTTAGCTCAGCCTGTGAGTTCTCTCCTCTCCCTTTTGTCGACGTCTTCTTCTTTGTTTCACATCATGCTAAAGGCTATTGATTTTGTCTATAAGCAGCAGCAGGTCTACAGTAAGTCGCTGCGTCCAAGTTTCGTTGCGGTCCGAGCCATGTCAGAGTCTCAGACAGCTACGAAGAACCAGCCACAGTCCTCGGCCTCCTCTGGTTTGGTTTTTTTGTTTAACCTTGCAGTTTCATATTCAGAGATCGGTTTCAATTATATATTTTGTGTAGGATAATGTTTTTAATGTAACATGGGAATGTTATACATCAGGAAAGAAGCAAGCTTTGATATCTTTATCTGACAAGAAGGATTTAGCTACTCTTGGCAACGGTCTGCAAGAGTTAGGGTATGTCTTATTCGGATTTTTGAATTATGTTTCTGTTCTAATAAGTGTTTATGGATTTAAAAAATTGTTTATTTGATATCTGTTCAGATACACTATTGTTTCTACTGGAGGAACTGCCTCTACGTTGGAGAATGCTGGAGTGTCTGTCACCAAAGTTGAGACGCTTACTCATTTCCCTGAAATGGCAAGTCTCAATCTTTACCTAAGCATCTCTTTCTTTACGTTGTATTCTCGTTGATATTCTTCGAAAGGTTTCAACTTTCAATTAAAAAAAAAGCTGCTGGTAAAGATTAAGCAGTTGAGTTTGGTATATTAAGCTTAGCTCTCTCATTTTGTTTTCTTCTTCTCGGAAAGCAGCTTGACGGTCGTGTGAAGACTTTACACCCAAACATACATGGTGGTATCCTCGCTAGAAGAGATGTGGAGCATCATATGGAAGCTCTCAATGAGCATGGGATTGGTGAGACTTGAAATTTGATTCGCCTAAGTTATCTATAGTATCTCCTTCCTTTATGCTAAATTGCATCATTTTTTCATGTATTGAATTACAGGTACATTTGATGTGGTGGTTGTCAATCTGTATCCATTCTACAACAAAGTTACTGCTCCAGGTGGGATCAGTTTTGAGGATGGGATTGAGAACATCGACATTGGTGGTCCTGCTATGATTAGAGCAGCTGCTAAGGTAATACATAAGACTTTTTCCTTATATTCATTTCTTGATTATAAATGTATTTATTTCTATGTTGCTGGACAGAACCACAAAGATGTCCTCATTGTTGTCGATTCAGAGGATTATCAAGCTGTTTTGGAGTATCTCAAAGGAGGTCAGAGCGACCAACAATTCCGCAGAAAACTTGCGTGGAAAGCCTTTCAGCATGTTGCTGCATATGATTCTGCCGTTTCAGAATGGCTATGGAAGCAAACTGAAGGAAGTATGTGCTTATTTTTTTAATGTGATCCTCCTTACACTAGTTATACCAAATATACTGTGTGCCTCAACATGAAATAGTAAAAATCAACTTTATCTTGTCTTGCAACCTTTCTCAGAAGAGAAGTTCCCTCCCAGCTTCACAGTTCCACTTTCACTCAAGAGTTCCCTTCGTTACGGTGAAAATCCTCATCAGAAGGCTGCGTTTTATGTTGATAAGAGCCTTGCTGAAGTGAACGCTGGTGGTATTGCTACAGCCATTCAGCACCATGGCAAGGTAAATCTTTTATCATCCTTGTCCTGACTTTTCAGCCATATAACCTTTCATTTTTTATAAATTTCTGTGAACAGGAAATGTCATACAACAACTATCTTGATGCGGACGCTGCATGGAACTGTGTGTCAGAATTTGAACACCCGACATGTGTGGTCGTGAAGCACACAAATCCTTGTGGTGTGGCCTCTCGCGATGACATCCTTGAGGCTTACCGTCTAGCTGTGATAGCTGACCCAGTTAGCGCCTTTGGTGGTATTGTAGCCTTCAATGTCGAAGTAGACGAGGTAAATTAAACTAGTGCCGTCCATTTGGTGTATTCAGTTGTCTAAATAATCTGTTGTTCTGTCTATAGGTTCTTGCGAGGGAGCTCCGAGAGTTCAGGAGCCCAACAGACGGGGAAACTAGGATGTTTTATGAAATCGTGGTGGCTCCAAAGTATACTGCTAAAGGTCTCGAAGTACTCAAAGGGAAATCGAAAACTTTGAGGATCCTCGAGGCTAAAAAGAATGACCAAGGGAAGCTATCACTCAGACAAGTTGGTGGAGGATGGTTAGCTCAAGACTCGGATGACATAACTCCGGAAGAGATCAGTTTCAAATCCGTCTCGGATAAGACTCCCACTGAAAGCGAACTTGCGGATGCCAAATTTGCTTGGCTCTGCGTTAAGCATGTTAAGAGCAATGCCATTGTGATAGCAAAGGTTGGTTCCCTTTCTTTTTCTTTTTCTTGTATGTCTTTGCTCGTTCATGATTCTGATTCTTGGTTTGTTATGGTGAAGAACAACTGTATGCTGGGGATGGGAAGCGGACAGCCGAACCGAGTAGAGAGTCTGAGACTAGCTTTTAAGAAAGCTGGCGAGGAAGCCAAAGGAGCTGCCTTGGCCAGTGACGCCTTCTTCCCATTCGGTATATTTTATTATCCTATACCACTCTTCTGTTTAAAAATTGTTGGAGATAAACCAGAAGGGGGTTACCACAAAGCCTGTAATGCTGAACACTCACTAATTTAGAGTAATGCTTTATGTTGTATGAATGGCAGCTTGGAAAGATGCGGTAGAAGAGGCGTGCGAGAAAGGAATAGGAGCGATAGCAGAGCCTGGAGGTAGTATTAGAGACCAAGACGCCATTGATTGCTGCAACAAGTATGGTGTCTCTCTGCTCTTCACCAACGTTAGACATTTCCGCCATTGATGATGGATCCCTAGAGATTCTGAAAGAGTTTTGTGTCTGGTTCTAGGCAAGAATACTCCACCAAAAACAAAAGCAAGAGTTTGAGAAATGTTGTAACTTTTATATAAAAGCGTTCGACTTTATGTATGATTAGCACCTGTGAGAGCCGTTTCTTCGAATAAAGTTGACATTTTTAATAAAAAGATCATATTTTTATCAAAACCCAAAAACTGATGGGATGTGTTAATATTAATTCAACTCAAAGTCTCAAACTAGAACCAGTAAGTCAACGACAGTAGAGAGAAGAGAGATGGCGACAGGGAAAGTGGTGGTGGAGAAGATAAGAGGGAGATCTACGGCTACGAGCTGCTTCTCTAAGTATCCTCTCAAGTTCATCCTTCCTACCAAGGTTCTCTCTATCTATTTTAGTGTAGATTCTATTCAGAGTTTCACTTGTTTTAAGTTTCCCGACAGTGAAGGGAGATACCGAACTTTCAGGTAGCTCCTGTCGGAACGGACGTTGTCTGGATTTACAGCATCACCTATGGCGGCGGCATTGTCTCTGTACTTCCCTTTTTTCTCTCACTTCCTTTTGTCTCTCAGTAGATTTGTCACTTAATTGAACAAGTTCTTGCTCTCTACAGGGAGATTCGATTTCATGCGAGTTCACCATTGGTGATGGCTGCACTGCAGTTCTTACAACCCAATCTTCTACTAAGGTTAATTCAAAACATCTTTTCTCTTTCTTTGAACTGGAGACATCAACTTCATCCAACTTAGTTTGATTCTTGTAATGATTTCATTACAGGTCTACAAGGCAATAGGATCTAAGTGCTCTGAACAAACATTAGAAGTATGTTTCTCTGCTATTGCACTAGAACAAGACTCTTTTTCTTTGATTCCTGTTCACTGATTAGGTTTGATATATAGCATGTAATAGCTCATTTTGTTGTGTGCAGTAGGCGAGAATAGGGAGCGAGTCTCTTTTGGTTGTGATTCCAGATCCAGTGACTTGCTTCTCCACTGCTCGTTACTATCAGAAACAGGAGTTTAGATTGGTTTCAGACTCTAACCTTGTCCTTGTGGATTGGATCACAAGCGGGCGTCACGCAAATGGTGAAAAATGGGATTTTGAGTTTTATAAGAGCATCAACAATGTCTACCTGGAAGATGATCGCCCTTTGTTCCTTGACACAGTAAATTACCAATCCCATACACACTATCTGATCATGACCAAGATTATTAGACTGTAGTTTGGTAATGGTTTGTTTGCTGTAGGTGCTGCTAGAGAAGAGGAACATACAAAGCATAGCGGAGCGGATGCAAGACTATCACGCCATAGCAATGGTCATACTCTTCGGGTAGGTTTCTCTTTGCCTTCATGTAATAGTTCTAGAGAAGGCATTATAGCATATCTTTATAGTGAGTGTTATTGTTATGAGAGTTTGGATCTTTGCTAAATCTGTTTGGCAAATGGGATCAAGGCCAAAGTTGAGGGAACTCCAGAAGCAAGTCCAAGAAAACGTGAAGAATATGATGTCGGAACAGTTGCAGATCTCTTATGGTTCTCGGAGACAAAACTCTGATTCAAGGGCTCGTAATGGCTTCATGAAACCAGAGTTCATAGCTTCCTGCAGCACTTTTGGCCCTGAGGTTAGTAGTAATCATGCTTTCTTTCTCAGTTTCTAAATCCTTAAAAATCTTGACTAGACGATAATGACCGGTAGGATTAGAGACAGCGCATGAATGGCTATTGCGGCTAGGCTTAGTGATTGAAACATGGTTGTGAATATATTTGCAGGGAAAAGGAGTTGTGATTCGAATAGCTTCGGATTCCACAGAGTCGGTCTATAACTTCTTGAGGCAACAACTGAGTGGTTTGGAACCACTTCTTGGTCAATCTCCCTATGCTTGATTTTTTTTCTTATCTTTTTCTTTTTCTTTACTCTTCTACCAAAACATCAATAAGTCCATCCAACATCATATTGTTTAGGTGAAAATAATAAGAAGCCCTTCAAAGAAAAAAAAATCAATTAATAAAAAGAAACTAGAAATGATTTTTTTTTTTGAGCAAAATGATATTTATCTTCAACTATTTCGACATGGAAAATGAAAACACTTTTCATCTTCTCATCTGAATAGTTCACTCTATAAAAATTAAGAAAAAAAAACATTTTTGGACCTGAGAAAAGTGCAATAATGTTGATGTTTTAAAAATGGTTGTTCGTTTGTCTATTTGGTGTAATTAAAATTAAATACTATTTGTAGACCAATTTTGTATTAAAAAATAAAAATTATATTAAAAGTTAAAATAAACAGTAACATTTAATTCAAAAAAAAATATTTTTTTAAAACAAAATTCTTTTAATCAAAAAGAAATATTTTATGAAAATAGAGTAAACTACTTAAGGTGGTGAATCATCATTTTTTTATCTGGAGAATTGCCCGCCTCGGATGAGTTTTTGAACTCGATGCTCTGTGTCAAAGAGCTCCCTCTTCGCCTCAACACTTCATCTAACAAAAAAAAAACAGTAGGTAGCTCACTTTTTCCATCTATTAGCCGATGCAGTCTCGCGCATGGTCGCGGCTAAAAAGTTACTACAGAAGAGCAACATTGCCCATATCAGACCATGTTAGATCCAACCAACCATCAAATCCAACACGTTCGATTTGCTCTTCCAGCTATACCAGAACCCCAAGACCCAGAACGGAAGAATACACCCGCAAGTCGAACGTAACCCGACCCGAATGGCTGATCTCGAATCTCTGCAAAGAAGGTAGAATCGCGGAGGCACGCAAGGTGTTCGACGAATTACCCGAGAGAGATGTGATCACATGGACGGATGTGATCAACGGGTATATCAAGTCAGGGAACATGAGAGAAGCTAGAGAACTCTTCGATAGGTCCGATTCCAGGAAAAATGTGGTGACTTGGACAGCCATGGTTCGTGGGTACTTGCAATCTAAGCAGTTCTCTGCAGCTGAGATGCTTTTCCAGGCAATGCCCGAGAGAAATATAGTTTCTTGGAACACTATGATTGATGGGTATGCTCAAAGCGGGAGACTTGATAAAGCCCTGGAACTGTTCGATGAAATGCCTGAGAGAAACGTTGTTTCTTGGAACACGGTGATTAAAGGGCTTGTGATGCGTGGGAGGATAGAGGAGGCTATGAGTTTGTTCGAGAGGATGCCTGTAAGGGATGTGAAGTCATGGACCGCTGTTGTCGATGGATTAGCGAAGAACGGTAAGGTAGATGAAGCGAGACGGGTTTTTGATTGTATGCCTGAGAGAAACATCGTTTCGTGGAACGCGATGATCACTGGTTATGCACATAACAATAGGATAGAGGAAGCTGACGAACTCTTTCAAGTGATGCCGGAGAGAGACTTTGCTTCTTGGAATACGATGATCACAGGGTTTATAAGGAATGGGGAGATAAACAGGGCGTGTGTTTTGTTTGAACAGATGCCTGAGAAGAATGTTATATCCTGGACCACGATGATCACAGGATACGTCCAGAGTAAAGAAAACGAAGATGCGTTGAAGGTTTTCTCGAACATGTTGAGGGATGGTTGTGTTAAGGCTAACGTAGGAACTTATGTGAGCGTTTTAAGCGCTTGTAGTGACATGGCTGGCCTTGTGGAAGGGCAGCAGATTCACCAGTTGATATCTAAGTCAGTCCACCAAAAGAACGAGATTGTGACTTCAGCGCTAATTAACATGTATTCAAAATGCGGTGACCTGGTAGCTGCGAGGAAGATTTTTGATTCAGGGATGGTAAGCCAAAGGGATTTGATATCATGGAACAGTATGATTGCGGTTTACGCACACCACGGGCGTGGGAAAGAAGCAATTGAAATGTATGATCAGATGCGGAAACATGGGTTCAAACCAAGTGAGGTGACTTATCTTAACTTGCTAACTGCTTGTAGCCACGCCGGTTTGGTGGAGAAAGGAATGGAGTTCTTTGAGGAGCTTATGAGAGACAAGTCACTTTCTGTGCGAGAAGATCACTATACGTGTCTTGTGGATCTCTGTGGTCGAGCTGGTAGATTGAAAGATGTGTTAAAGTTCATCAACAGTGTGGAGGCTAAGCCATCAGGTTCCGTCTATGGAGCAGTTTTATCAGCTTGTAATGTACACGGAGAAGTGAGTATTGCTAAGGAGGTTGTGAAGAAGGTTTTGGAAACAGGGTCGGATGATGCTGGGACCTATGTAATGATGTCTAATTTATTGAAAAGGAGTGGAAAAATGGAGGAAGCTGCAGAGATGAGGATGAAGATGAAGGAGAGAGGGTTGAAGAAACCGCCTGGTTGCAGTTGGATTCGGCTCGAGTTTAGGATGCATGCTTTTGTAGTTGGAGACTTTTCTCATCCGCAGTTTGAAGCCCTCGATTGGGTTGTAACAGATCTTAGCAATAAAATGAGGAAGAACAAAAACATGACTTCAGAAGTGGAAGAAGATGAGTTCTTGGCTATTTGAATTATGCCTGGTCTTGTAGATTTATCATTCTTTTTTTTTGTCTGATTCGATCTTTACCATTTTATACTGAATAATACAGTCATTCATTCTTCCTGTTATATAAAAAATGCTTTTGAGTGTTTCCCGCCATACTGAATGGATTGAGTCAGTCAGAAAGGCCTACCAATGCTAGGATGTAATAAAATAGGAGTATAACAAATCCAGCAGAGACTAACATCTCTTGGCCGGTTACAACAGTTCAGACACGGACCAAACTCAACAACAACAAAGAAGAAAAAAAGAAACAAACCAAAAAAAGAGAGTAAGAAGCTGGCCAAATTAAAGAGAAGAAGATTACAGGGAGATCTCACATGGGGCGTGAAACGTTCTTCCTCGGCAAATCGCTTCCAGATTTTCTCCCGCGTACGAGCAAAGTGGTGACACTTCCACACCTATTTAAGCTATGAATCGTTAATACCAGTTGCTTTATAGTGATGAAAAAATAAGCGTTGGATAGGTGATAGATCTATTACCAGTCGCATATAAAGGTACGGAGTGTGTTAGAAATCCACCAGCTGCTATGACCCAACGTGTGTGCAGCCGTAGAACCAGAAGTTTCGCGCTTTCTGGCGTGTCGAAGCTCGACCCGTTTGCATTTTTCACCGGCGCAAATTCTTCCTCCCTCAACACCTGCAAAGACAAGAACATTGAGATCTTTTATAATTGAACGTATATATCGGTTTTGATGGTTTTCATTAAGTATAACAGAACACAATACCTCAAAGAGTGCAGTTGAAGGAGCATAGGGAAAGCTATCGAATATGAACTGTTCTAGTTTCACTCCCTCTATGAAGCCATTTACAGACGGTATCTTCTTCTCTGCCACATGGTAACTGCAAGTGTTTTGATATCAAATGTTAGGAGTATGTCAAATGTTTTCATATTGCAGGATATAGTTACAGTAAAAGCATCTCTCACATGCTGTCTTTTTCCAGCCCGTTCGCAACTTGGTTAAGGAAATCCAGAGAGAACATGTGTAAGCACACCTGAAAGGTAAACACCGTTTTCGACTTGCATTAGGAGCTTAAACACATGCCACTTCCATAACAACAATCACGGTCTTTCCTTGGTTATTTAAAAATAATAATAATAACCAATGCATGAGTTGCATAAAAGTGGAGCAATGATGTTAGTATAACTTCGAAAGAATATAAAAGAGGTAGGAGTTTACGTTACTCCAGCAAAATTGAAGACGTCCTGTTTGTTGATTAGTTGCAGAAGCCATGGACTCATCAAGCTCTGTGTACTCAACCACGGTCAGAGGCCCACCTTTACCTCTCCTTACAAATACTCCAACCTTTTCTTGTGGATATGCCTGTTTTCATAACAACAAGCTTCTCGAGTGAGACTTGACTCTGATTTGTCTCCAAATTAACTGATTGATAGAAGGTGAAAATTTAAATTAGGAGTCTGAACCAATTATTAGGAAAGGTATTTGAATACCTTGCGCACTACTTTTGCAGCAGAAGCTGCACCTTTGTCGATGAAGTATCCTAGAAAAGTAGGGTCAGCTACTCGAACCTGTTTTCCAAGATTGCCGTTTATTATTCAAATAGCCGAGAAGAATAAACCAAGTACTCCAAATAAAGACTTGAAATCACTGAAAGAGATACCAGAACATTGTCAACACCATAACAATCCACATACTTGATCCCCCTGGAAGCCATATCTTCTAATAACCTTGAATATTTTAGAGCTGAATAAACATATATAATGTTTCTGATCAGAATCAGAAAAAGTTGAAGATACTATTTCAAATAATTAGAGCAGAAGGACTAGAGGATACCTACCTGCATAAACTCCCCCGTTCCCATCTGGAGCCTTGGCTAGCTAGTCACAGAGAATTGAAATTCATAAGGCAAGTATCTTAAGGATATAAAATAAATGACTAAAAAACTCAAGAACCAGCGACATACACTGAAAGGTGTCTCCATGATAAACTTTCCATCCTTTGTAATGCAAGGTAGGGTTCCTTGTTGGAAAAATGTGACCTACATAGATTGGGATCGATATTGGTGTACGCAAAAAAACAGGAAAAGGATAGACATGAACGAAAACAATACGACTAAGAAGCCTCTTACTTGATCTGGCTCAAGGCCAAAATACTTGTGACTCTCAAAGAATTTTTGTGTTGGTTCGTGAGTAAATGGACTGGTCATTATATACCACTGTACTGCAACTGCGCGAGTTGGACCTGCTGCATGAAAAATGTCATGTGAAACAAGGTATCAGAAATGGAAGGGTTGTGCAGATAAATGGAATGGTGGGATTGTGAAATTTACCCTCACTCATTGCCTGAGCAGCAAGCCTCTGGACACATAAGATCCTCTCAGCTTGAATCTGGAAAAGTGACTTCCCAGATGGCAGTCCGATATCTGAGATGATAAAACTATTGTGGTAAGGTAATAAAGATTCCGGAAACAGTAAAACAAGTCATGTCATAGAATATCGCTCGAACAGGAGAATCTGTTGAATTTGCAAATGCATTTTGCAACAATGTATAGAAGATGGACAGGAAAAGACAGAACTGAGAAAAGAATAACTCACTAAAGCACCCTTTCGGATCTGAACTTCCAAGTCTTGTTCCCTGCAATTATTTTTATAACCAGATAATTTCATGAGAACTTTTTCTCGATGGACGTGCTAACAAACAATACAATGTACATCGAAGACGCAACTAATATCTACTCGAGAGTAGTTTTTACCCTCTATATCACGTTCAGTTAGACAACTCATCATATCATTGCAGGTGATGGATAACACTCTCATACGGATATCCAGAGAAGTATATTCTCAAGGTAAATTAAATGCTGAAGTAAATGCAAACAATGTAAAAGGGAAAAGCAGATTACAAGATCCTATAAAGGACCCTTCAGGTCACGTGATAACCATTCTTTTTCATTATTAGGTGCTTAGATATTTAGAGGAAGACACCGACAGCCGGTTAGACTTTTTTTAAAAGCACACAATGCCATGATAACTCATCTAAAGCCTTTATGGCCTCTTCAGAGAAACCACAATTATCAAAATAAAGCATTTCAGACCCCAGTTTTAGCAATTATTGGAGTAGGTAGCAAGCATCATTCCAACATCATTTCTGCTATAATGACCCATTCCAACCATAATCCGAGAATCATTAAAATCTACTCACCAATCTTTAGTGATTAGAACTTAGTTAGAACTTATCCAAGAAAAGTCAGATCAATGTTTTATTTCTAAAGCAACACAAGACTCAAGAAAAGAAAAGCTGCAAGTAATAATTAAAGTAACCTGTCCACCAGATAAAAGCACCACACCCAATTTGCCTTCATAGATAGCCTTCAACCCCATCTTCCACCATTTTTCCTTGTCTTCCTTTCTTCTTTCCTCCACCGTTGACACACAACTTTGCGGCGGTGCTTCAATTGCCGCCGCTGGCAACCCTAATGAGTTGAAAACAGAGCACAAATTTTTAAATCTCCATGAAGATTAAAATTTAAAATATAATGCGTGTAAGAGGCTTTGATTCCAGTAAGTAAACCTTGAGAGTTAAGTGAGCATCTGATGATCCGATCTATTCTTGGAAGATCCAAATTCTGCAACAACAATAACGGATCACGCGCTTAAATAATCTAAATCAAAATTTCAATCAACACTCACTACCAATCTTCATTTAATTCGCTGAATTAGAGAATGCACGTAAAACGATTCACCTCGATTTCAGTGACGAGGAGATGACGCTCCTCCGGTGAGAGCTCTTCCCAGAGAGCGAAAACATCTTCCTGTCCGTAATCCTTGAGCCTCTCCACTAGCTCCTGATGAGGTGACGCCGTCCCAGGAGGAGGAGGTGGCAGCCTCGTCGTCACGTCTGCGGTTCTAATCTCTATCTCCGTCGTTGGCTCCTCCATTGTCGTCGTCTATCAAACGTAAATCTCAGTCTAGAGGATTTTTATAGTAGTTACCAAAGAGAAGAGAGACGATATGAATCAAATTAATCAACGTGTTAATAGTATTCGTAAATGACCATAATACCCTCCATCAGTCCTTCGGCATGATCTTCCTCAAAAGTCAAAGTCCTCAGCCAACTTGTTGGCCTAACCCTCCATCTATCTCCGCAGGTTCCGGCCCGTTTAGAATTATCTTTCATATATCCCAAGTAGATTCTCATTTCAATTCCAATGTGTTTTACATGCATTCCCCACCTTCAATTCCTGGTTAAATCATATGATCCGATTCACTCGTGTATTTGGATAAGACCACATGGGGATTTCAACAAAACCATATCAGCTCCAACAAGTCAACGCACTCCGGTTTAATATCACTGCGAATATTAGAAACAAGAAACAGATACTTGGCACTGGTTTTATTAGACTGGGATAGTCTTAAACTACACATTTGCAAGTTGCAACTATTTCAACAGTTGTGTTCACTTGTAGAGCTGTTCCATGAGATTCTTCAGCTTCTTGACATTTGTGCCCACAATCTCAGCCTTTTTTTTGAGCCTTCTTTGTGTTGGCTGCATCATAAATGTTCATGAAATTGGTATCAAAATTCTTGTATACAAAAAAACACGAAAACATTTGTTCCTGCTAATTGTAAATATGTTTTGAAAGGAATGTTAATGAATCTCTCACCCCAGCCGTGATACTCAACTTCCTGAAAGTCTTTGGAAGTCCACCCTACAGATACTCAATGGAGAGTGTCTATTGTTCCTTGTGTTGCTTAAAGTGACTCCTGAAAGTAGCGACTTGGATCTTGTGTATTCTTCCTAAAGCCTATATGTTTCATCGATGTTTCTATATAGTCCGGACAAAAACCCCAATTGTAATTAAGAATTGAAAGATTATAAAGTTATATAAACATTTTTGTTAGTCAATGAGGATGATGGCGATTTACATAGACTGTTCAGATTTGAAATGGTATTTTGTTCTTCTTTTCTTTAAGTTTTAACAACTATAAAAGATAGTCATGGTTGTCACGACGTACCTCATACTCAATTGACTATTTTCTTTTCGTTGGAACGCTGAAAATTATTAGATTCCTTACCGCCTAACTAACATCGTAGTATTACAAGAGACACCTGAAATTTTTTGTCTGAATTGTAACCCGTTTTTTAGCAGCTATGTTGGTGGTTCCCACGTTCTACACGGAGGATTCCACCAAAATTAATTATAATTATCTCGAATCGAGTTATAATCCAATTTAAGACCAGTTCACTGAAAGTAGATAAATTAAAATTACTTAACAATAGATTGGAGATTAAGAAATGTTTAATATTGCAGGTTGATTAGTTTAATCATGTTTCCATTTGTCATGAATATATAATATTGCCGCCCGTCTGGATCCATGTTCTAATTGAAATATATTGGATGACCAAATTGATTGGCTGAAAAAGTAACTTATATTTTCTTATAATATTTTAGTTTTATAAGATTTTCTAATTCTTTTTGGAATAAGTGGTCACCTATAATAATTGTGTAATGAAGTTGATGTTCTTTCCAAGCTATAAAAAAAAAATGGATATACTAGACTTGTTCAAAGTCAAAGTTGTGAACAGATCAAATCCAAAATAAATTCCCCTTTAGACCATCCTTATCCCAGTTAATTAAGCCCGGTTCTTGATTAATTACTGATTAAAAGTAATTAAAATAAATGAAGAAAGCTGAGGAGACGAGTGGTTTGTCGTCTCGTGAGACAACGCCTCCTGGTGGACGCGTGTCACCAAACGAGAGGATGAAACATCGGTCACGCGTTAAACTCGTCTCAAACTCGTGTTTTTCTCTCTCTCCTTCTCGAAAGCTCTCGACGAAGGCGATTTGTTTTGCGATTCGATCGTTGATCCATGTGATTGAGGCTGTTGTTGCTCTAATCGGTTGTTCGATGTTGAATCTCATCGAATCTATCTCTCGGTGGTTCTCTTAGACGGCGCCGGACCTTTCCCGCGGTAGCTCGCCTCTAATCGAAAGGTAATCCAGTTCTTCCCTCATGCATGTGATTGATCTCTGTTCTAGATGTTGTGATTGATATTTCTTTTGTATATTTTTGTTTGTTCGGTTCAATTTCGGTGGCGACGGAGCTCTTCGACGGTTGCTCTCCTCTACGGCGATGAAGCTGTCTCTCGGTGGCAAAGGAGCTCTTCGACCGGTGCTCTACTCGAATCGAAGGTAAAGCTTCTGTTGTTTTATTTTCTTAACTTTTACAAAAAACGTTTGATCAAAACCTCGGAATTTATCTATGTAGGATTGTTTCATGTTCTTAACTTCTGTAGTTAGCAAAAAGAAATTCTATTTGCTGTAGGATTGTATTTATAAACATCTCGGATTTAAAAAAAAATCGATTTGTTGTAGGATTTGTGTTCGGAGTTGTTGTATTATTTTGTGTTTTTCAAGTTCATTGTTGTTTCAAATTCGATAAGTAGTCTCTGATTTTCTGTTTGTGTGTTTGTGTGTTTAGGCTGCGTGGATCCACGGTGGTAGAGGAAAGAACCTTCCGCAGAGTAGTACAAAGCATAGAAATACAGGTAAATGTCTACCTCTCTTGTATTTATTGAGCGTCTTTAAGTCTAGTTAGGTAGTCACAGTCCGATTTAGTGTAATATTGTGGTTGTGTTAGTAATAAATAGATGTGATGAATGTTGTTAGGTTGATGGTTAGATAGAACGCGTTGTTAGGTAGTGTGATTAAAAGAGTTAGGTTGATGTCAACTCGTTGTTTGATGTATTTAAGATAAGTTACTCTCTTTCTCTCTTTTGTACCAACTTTGCTTCTCCCTTCTTCTTTGATTTATATCTCTCTTAAGCTTCGGTTCTTTGCGATGGATTCCAATCCAGTAGAGATGAGTACTGGCTATGTTGATCTCCTTACGAGTCAACATGGCTTTAGTTATGTCCCACTATCTTCTTCATCGCAGGTCCCTGTCTTTGGGACTCAAGGAACCGAAGCTTCAAGCCCCCCTGAAGTCACACCGGCAGAGCGTACCTCACGCAGGATGTGGACGCCTGGAGAAGATTTGGTGCTCATCAGCGGCTGGCTCAACACAAGCAAGGATGCAGTAGTGGGCAATGAGCAACGGGCTGGTGCATTCTGGCAAAGGATCGCCGCTTACTTTGCGGCAAGTCCTAATATTGCAGCCACTGAACACCGAGAATCAGCTCATTGCAAGCAGCGGTGGCACAAGATCAACGATCAAGTGAACAAGTTCTGTGGAGCTTTTGAATCGGCAAGCAGACTGAAGAGTAGTGGGCAAAATGAGAACGATGTTCTCAACAAAGCCCACGAAATCTACTTAAACAGCCACGGGAAGAAGTTTGTTCTTGATCATGCGTGGAAGGAGCTACGGTATGAGCAAAAGTGGTGTGTCCTTAGTACATATAAGAACGAGGGAAGCTCTAAAAGGAGAAAGGTAGACGAGGGTTCACAGTCTGAGAGTTCACACGCACATGACAACACGACAGAGGAGCGACCACAGGGTGTGAAGGCAGCAAAAAGGAAGAAGAAGAAGAATTTTGACGGGAAGGAAACTGTATCTCAGTTGCAAACTATCTTTGAATGGAAAAAGAATGACTTGATCTCCAAGGAAAGGCTAGCCAAAATCAAGATTCTTGACAAGTTACTAGCAAAGAACGAGGGATTAGATGAGTTCGAGGATGGTCTTAAGAAAAAGCTCATAGAAGAGTTGTTTTAGTGCGTTGTTGTTGTTTAAATGTGTTGTGGGTGTTCTAGTTTAGTTAAGTAATTTGCTTGTTGTTTGTTTGTCTCTGATCACTTGTTGTTTTAATTAAGTTTCGATGATAATAATATATGTTTTTGTGTTTTAATAGCTTGTTGTCTGATCACTTGTTGTCTCTGATCACTTGTTGCTTGTTGTACTTTCTTTCTTTCTTTATTGCAGGTTGGATTGTAGCGTCACGGACACTGAGTGAAGAAAAAAGACAATGGCATGTGAGAGACAGTCAGAGATATTGAGAGACATTGAGAGCATGTGTGACTGTATTATTTTGTTTTTCACAAGTTGTATCACAGACAAGAGTTGTATCACGGACACAAGTTGTTTCTCTTTATTCTCTTCTATAAAATGAAAGTGTAGTTGCTTCTCTTTATTCACTTGATCACAATACACGAAAACTAAAAAAAAACACTTGTTTCTTCCTTCACAAGTCCCTTTTAATCACTTTCATTTTCTTTTTACAAATTCTTCTTAATCTCTCTCTTTATAATCATTCATTCAAATGGCTTCTTCTGATGATGATATTGTTGATGATACTATTGATGAGATTGTTGATCAACAATTTGATGAAGCTGTTTATGACTTCACCATTCAAATTGAAAAAGAAGAACGAAGAAGAAGAAGAAAAAAACGAGATTATATCGAAAGACATCGAGAAAATGGGCATATTCGTTTATGGAACGATTATTTCAGTGACACTCCCACGTATACTCATAACTTTTTCCGCCGGCGTTTTAGAATGAACAAGCCATTGTTCCTGAAGATTGTTCAACAAATCTCCACCCATGTTCCATATTTCCGGCAAAGGGAAGATGGTCTTGGAAGGACAAGTCTCACTCCACTTCAAAAATGTACCGCCGCCATTCGTATCTTGGCGTATGGTTCAGCAGCTGATTCCGTCGACGAATACCTCCGACTCGGTGAAACAACAGCTCGGTTATGTGTTGAACATTTTGTGGACGGAATAATAAATTTGTTCGGCGAAGAGTACTTAAGAAGACCAACAACGGCGGATCTTCAACGTCTACTTTATGTTGGAGATTATCGTGGCTTTCCCGGGATGATTGGAAGCATCGATTGTATGCATTGGGAGTGGAAGAATTGTCCCACCGCTTGGAAAGGCCAATATTCTCGTGGTTCGGAGAAACCAACAATCGTTTTGGAGGCGGTTGCTTCTTACGATCTCTGGATATGGCATGCATTCTTTGGACTTCCAGGTACATTAAATGATATCAATATTCTTGAACGTTCACCGGTTTTTGATGACATAATAAACGGTCAAGCTCCGAATGTTCATTTCTCTATCATGGGAAATGAGTACCATATGGCTTACTATCTCACCGATGGTATATATCCGAAATGGTCAACTTTTATCCAATCTATATCTATGCCACAAGGACCGGAAGCAGTTCTATTTGCTCAACGTCAAGAAGGTGCCCGAAAAGATGTGGAACGTGCTTTTGGAGTCTTGCAAGCTCGCTTTGCCATGGTTAAAAATCCAGTCTTGTTTTGGGATAAAGAGAAAATTGGGAAGATTATGCGAGCATGTATCATACTCCATAATATGATAGTGGAAGACGAACGAGATACCTACAGTCAAAACATGGAAGACTTCCAAGAAAATGAAGACCACGGAAGTTCGCAGGTCCATCCCCCGATTCCTCTAGTCCCTCCAAATATGGAACACATGATGAATGTTCGAACAACAATTCGTGATAGACAATTGCATCGACAACTAAAAGATGATTTGGTTCAACATATATGGCAACGATTTGGAACTGATGAAGACGACAACTGATCTCCATGTTTGTTTTAATAAAGTCTTGTTAATTTTAATGATCTTTGTTTTATGTTTTTATTTAAAATTTAATGTTTAAAATGTTATCTTTAATTAATTATGTCTTATTTAATAAAAAAATTTCAAAAATTTCAAAATTGTTTAATATAATTTTTTTTTTCAAGAACCTCAAACGAAGAAACTAGGAATGGAGACGGAAAAATTTCAAAGTTCTTCATCAAGTCTCTTCGTACACTTTATTCTTTAAATATGATTAAAAATATGATCAAGAGACCCTTAAGGGTTATTGGGATAATGATGGTCTTAATAATTTACAATTAACCAAAGTGCTGTAATCCACAGTGGCCACTCCTTACACCCCCACCGTGGATTTCACAACCAGACGTTGACTCATCCACCATATAATCTCCACACCAAAAACATTTCTCCTACACTTGCATACGATGATAACCATATGGCGATCATTTACAACCGTTGGATCCCACACACCGCTCTACTGCTGCTCCTCTTTCTCTTGCTCCACTCCTTACCGTATGGATCAGGTCAGACCACGCCCCCTGTTCCCCAAACGAGAGCCAATGACCCGGTTGTTATAGTGATAACGGTCTTGTTCTTCGTTGTCTTTATCATGGTCTTCGGCTCCATCTTCTGCCGCCGAAGCTCCGTGCCTTATTACTCCCGCCCTTCAGTCTTCGGATCCACCGACGCGGATGCCGAAGCCCGCGTCGTCAGGATCAGGAGGTCGGCGGCGCGTGGACTCGACGCGGAGGTCATAGAGTCGTTCCCGACGTTTATCTACTCGGAGGTGAAGTCGGTGAGGATCGGAAAAGGCGGCGTGGAGTGTGCGGTTTGTCTCTGCGAGTTCGAGGACGAGGAGACGCTGCGTCTGATGCCTCCTTGTTGCCACGTGTTCCACGCCGATTGCGTCGACGTCTGGCTCTCGGAGCACTCCACGTGTCCTCTCTGCAGAGCTGATCTCCTCGGGAAACAGGGCGGTGATGGTGGGAGCGACTTGGGTTCGGATCCGGGTACGGTCTCGTCGGGTTCGGATCCCGAGAGAGGGGTTTTGGAATCTTCGGACAGGCATTTGCTGGACGGCGTGACGTGGACCAATAGCAACAACGTAACGCCTCGGTCAAAGTCAACGGGTTTAGGCAGCTGGAGTATAACCGGTCTTTTGTTTCCGAGGTCCCACTCGACCGGGCATTCGCTGGTTCAACCGGTTGGGGATCTCGACCGGTTTACGCTGAGGTTGCCGGATGATGTGCACAGGCAGCTGATGAAGACGAGGACGGTGAGAAACGTGACGTTACCTCATGCCAGGAGTTCACGGAGCGGTTACAGAAGCGGTAGCGTCGGGAGCGGCGTGTTCTCGTACGGTCGGAAGAATCATAGTAACAACCGACGGCTGCATTCTCTCTCTTTCTCATTTTCTTTCCGGAGTGGTTCTGTTCGGTCTACTTTCGGTGGAGATACGGTGGCTCCGCCGAAGAATTTCCCGGCGGATACTGAATCTGGTGAACGGTCTTTCGAACGGCTCCGGCCAGATGAACGAGTGTAAATAAGATTCTTGAAGATATTTGGTATATGAAACTAAATGTTATGTTTTAAGAAAAAAAAACTAAATGTTATGTCTCTTGTTTGCTTTTTGACTTTTTGAGCATGACCAACAAACATGACAAATATTTTTTGCTGTTGAGCATGACCAACAAACATGACAAATATTTTTTGCTGTTGAAAAAGTTTCGTTTGATGATCATCAGGTTTCAGAAACAAAAATATTGTATGTGTGAGATTGTGAATCTTTGAAGTGCATGTACAAATGTATTATACAATGAGCGAGAGCTTTCTTAAAGCTTAGTTCACCAGTACATAATGAAAAAAAGAATTCCAAGAAATATGATGAGATATTCAAGTTCACTTCACTACAACAGTACAACACATTTTGAAACTCAGATAATTGCTAACCAGAGCCAAGCCAAATTCACTACGATTCTATCCCAAGAACTTCTATTTTCTAGCTAGCCTATATGAATCTCATATATCCAAAAAATATTTTCTAATAAAACGGAATGAATTTGAGAACTTGCTCTTATGAGAGCCCCAATGGTGCATGATATTTCTCCATTTGCTTACAAACATTGTTTTGAATTACTATAACTTAATTAGTACTGGGCACGGATCAGATATCCGGATTTTTAAAGATATTTGTGATTTGTTTTGTATGCCATAGACATCTAATTTTTTTATTTGTTTTGCTTCAGAAAAATACAGATATTCGGAAAAACGGATATCCGGAAAATAAATAATATTTGCGGATATTTACAAATGTTTAGGGATATCTCATCTGTTTTGATTAATACAAATAATCTTAAAATACGATACAAATTTGTTTTGTAAAATATTTTTTTTGCATGATATAAAAGATAAAAATTAAAAGAAGTAGTGATGATTTACATATTTTGTAAATTTTTTAAGATTATAATTGTCATAAATTTTTTTTCTTCCTTTTATGTAATATTTCTACATAAGTAAATATTGTGAATAGAATTTGTCAAATCATATGTTATAATAATAATTATAAAATTTTATAGATTTAAAACTTTAAATATAATCAAGATATACATGTATTTATATATTACCGGATCGGATATTCGCTTCCCAAAACTTTAGTAGTTGTGATTTGCTTCAATTTTAACGGATATTGATTTTTAGTATTTGCTTTGCTTCGAAAGTTTACGAATATCCGAAATTTTCGAATTGAATCGAAACGAATCGAATCAAATTTAACGGATAAAATGCCCAGCCAAACTTAATTAATGATAGTCTAGCTTCCATAGTATAGAGATAATGTATTCCGAATATCATACGACACTCAGTTTAGAATGTACCTTTACATTCGTGAAAGAGAGATGATTGAATGTTTTTTCCTTTGTGCGCCTTAAATAGTTTCTCATACCATACCAGTTTGAGAAGGTGCTTCTAAAATGATCAGTTTCGAATACCTTGTTTCAGAATCATTCCATAGACGGTTCTGTCACTTGGCGTTATTCTGAAGGGACACTCTATACTCGTGGGTAGGGGTGGGCAAAATATCCGTAAAATTTGATTTGATCCGTTATTCGTTTCAATTTGATCCGAAAAATCCGAATATCCATAACTTTACAAATCGAAGCAAATACTAAAATTCAATATCCGTCAAATAAGGAGCAAATCACAAATATTCATTTTTTAGAAAACGGATATCCGATCCGATCCGTAATATACATATGCATATACATGTATATATAAAATTATATATAAAGTTATGTTATCCACTAAATTAATAATTTGGTCATTAAATTTTTAAAAGTATGTAGTTTTAAATATTTTGTAATGAAAATATTATTCTTTTATACTAAAAATTTCTTTTTTAAAAAAAATATTTTTCAAAAAGATGAATTTTTTTATTATTTTTACCGAATCGACGGATCGGATCGGGGATATCCGATAAAATATACTGATTTTTCCGGATATCCATAGCATCGAATATCCGGAAGATCACAGATCGGATCGAATCGAAGAATTGAATATTCGTACGGGACGGATCGGATCACGGATATCCTTAAAATTTCGGATATCCGCTCCATGCCCACCCCTACTCGTGGGTTTGACATGACTAATTAACCTTGGATAAGTATACGTTACTTATGTTTAATCATATCAATGATAACATATGTACAAAGTGTCACGTGTTGCCAGAAGAGTGGTTGATATCTAATTAAATTAAATTTACCCCCAGCAAATTTCACGTTCAAGAAAAGTCAATTTCTTTCCTTGAATTATTAATGACATTTGGCATTTCCTGGGATATTCAGTTGCTGGAGGAACTACTCCTATGATATATATGGAAAATATCAAATTAGTCAAACATATAGAAACATATATACACAAAAGGTAATAAATATATTATTAGTCATTAAACATCAATTTAAGAAGATTTTGTATTCTTTTATAATTTGGTTTATGGTAATCTAATTTTGTTTTTGCATATCAACTTAATTATTCATTATATGGAATGTCTGATCTAGAGATCGAATAGCCACAAGTTTTGAGAGTGGGCAGATTACGTTCTCTTAATTTTGTTTATCTATATTGACTTCTCTTTTGTTCATTAAACTATCTCGAAGCAGTAGATATGGCGGACGAAATGCTGGAGCCAGGAGTCCAGAGAAGTGAAAGTGACCTAGCCATCATCGTAACGACGGCTCTAATCTTCGCCATCTTCATCGTGTGTCTGGCTTCGGTTTGCTATCGCTGGACCTCTCGCCGGTTTTACATGGTGGAGCAATCCGTAAACCTGTCTACACACTCCGAACATGAACTCCGGACCGTGAGGAGGGCTAGGACGGCGCGTGGGATCGATGCAGCTGTCGTGAAATCGTTTCAGACGTTTCTATACTCTGAGGTGAAGGATCAGAGGATTGGTAGAGGCGGGGTCGAGTGCGTGGTGTGTCTTTGTGAGTTCCAAGACGATGATACGTTGAGTTTGATGCCTAACTGTTACCATGTGTATCATGCTGGTTGTATTAGTGTCTGGCTTTCTGATCACTCCACGTGTCCACTTTGCCGTGTGAATCTTGTCATCCAATCGGGTGAAGGGAGCGACCCGGATCCTGAACTTGGAGTTATGGATTCTACGGAAGCGCGTTTGTCTGAAAGTATGACGTGGAGCAATAGGAGCAGGGAGCCTGGATCATGGTCAATGAGATTAATGTCCTATAGCCGAGTCCCTGGTATATCATTCTCGAGATCTAATTCAACCGGACATTGTGTGGCTGGACCGGTGGAGAATTTAGACCGGTTTACACTCCGGTTACCAGACGATGTACTGAGGCGACTGATAACAAAGGCAGTGGTGCGAACAAGCTCGCGTGGTTTCTACAGAAGCAGAAGTGTCGGAAGCGAGAGGAGTGTCTTATCAGAACAGTGGTGTAACTATAAGAACAATCGGCGGATACATTCAATGACTTTCTCCTTCACTGATCAATATCGTGTCTGGACCGGAGGAGATGTGGTGGCTCCGCCGAATAGTGAACGGTCATCTCTAGAAATCCGACCATATGATCGAGTGTAACTGTGCAAGTATGCCAGCTTTTAATGTGTGTTTTTGTTGTAACATTTTGATAGCGATGTTCTCCAAAAAAAAAAAACATTTTGTTTGCTATCATATGTATTTGAACATGACAATTTCAGAGAAAAAAATGAAGAAAATGTAAATATAAATGTCAGAAGTGGGATTTGAACCCACGCCCTCTTTCGAAGACCAGAACTTGAGTCTGGCGCCTTAGACCACTCGGCCATCCTGACATTTTTGAGAGGACGTGATGATATGTTTTACTTTTACATAAGAACATATAGTAAATCTATGTTCTTAACTTTCAACCGATGCAAAATGTCAAGCGCATACAATTCAACATGAAAACTAATCAATATGGGAATTGTATAATAGTGTCCCTGTATCTTATTAACTATCTTTGGTGTGGGGAACATACTGAGTGAAGGAGAGGGTTTAAACTTGTGTTAAGTTCTCACTCGGGACATGAGACACAGAGTAGTAGTATATGTAAATGGCTGCTATATAAAGCCATATCCTCCTGGTCGTTTCTTAAGCTGAGATTGATATGAGACTGTAACATATCAGCTAGACGAGAGAAAAAAAAAGGAAACTCAACTGTAGAGATCAGAGCTCAAGTTCTTGAGCGGTTCTAGTGGATTGCTACCAGCCCCAGTGAGTTGTGTCTAGTTGTTTATTTTCGTTCTTTGTTCTTCGATCAATTTACAAATTCGAAGGAGTCTTAACAGGAACAAACCAGGCGCACCAAGCCTATTAAAAATCACTCAGACAAACTACAAAGAATAACAATCTGTAACATTAAAACAATGCTTAGCTACAAAAGAATTATCAATCAATCAGTAATGTCGAAACAAAGCTTAGCTTCATCCCAAGGACCGTTAATCTCAAACTTATACTCCTGCATCCTAATCAACCAATACGGACACACAACATTCACAACAACCACAAGAACAAGAAACAGAACAAAGAACAACCTATGCAACACATAAACAGAGTACATCGTCAAACCCATCAACGCAAACGAGAACCCCAGATGCAACCCAACCGAGAACTTCTTGATGCAGTAAGCAACGAGAGGAGCGAACAGAAACACCTGAAGCGAGAAGAGCATCACCGCGAAGACATGCCCTCTCGAAGGAAGACGCGAGGCAACAAACACAGAGGCAACAATCGAAGCGTTGACAGAGATACAGCTCGTCAAGCTCGGACTCTTCAACAACGCTCCGGGAGCTCTGATGGTTGATCCTGAGTAATCGTGCAAGAAGAGATGAAGCAAGAGAAGACAGACAGTAACCGCCCAAATCGAATCGGAGCTGATCGATCTCGTCAGCGTCTGGTAGACGGGAGCTAAGATGTAGAGTCCTGTGGTGAAGAAGGTGATGTTGACGAGGTAACGGCAAAGGAGGGTGAAAGAGAGCATCTTTTCCTCCGTCAAGAGGAGGACCAAGAAGCCTAGCGCTAAGAGGGAGAGATCGAGGAGTAAGAGAGAGTGCTCGTCGAGGGATGATTCGAGGGTGTGGAACCAGACGAGGACGACGAGGGCGACGATGGAGAGGTACTGAGAGATGGAGACGGAGTCTTTCATCGCTTTGAGTAAGTCGCGTCGGACGACGTTGGCGTTCATCACCATCTCTTCGAGGAAGGTTTCGTCGGTGTAGTTGTCGTCGTATCCGATTTGCATCCCTCCGTAGGCTACTTTACGCCATTTGGTTCGAGGAGGAGTTGACTCTCCGGGGAGGTTCTTGTCCATCGTGAGATTCGTGTGACGACGGCGACGGGAGATCGAAGAAGCCATGAATCGAGAGGAAGAGAATGGCGACGGGAGATCTTTTGGGAATTAGTGGTGCATTTTGTAATAATAGAAAGTAGAGGGGTGTTATTGGAAATGGTTTGGGGTTTTAAGGCAATTGTGTTAAGACAAAGGTCCTTATATTAAAAAGAAAATCTCGGTCGGTATTCAAATCGGTTTGTCTTTGTCCAATACTTTTCATATTGATTTGTCCGAAACTTAAACATCGGTTTGTAGTTGTCGAAAAAAAAAAAAACATCGGTTCGTATTCTGTCTAGGAATCTCATTCGTATGCATCTCTGGTTCCAAACACAAAGGTTCCTTGCAAGGTTAATCCATTAGGTAGGCTTTATTTTTAGATCATACTGTTTTAGTTTTATGTGAATAGAAATACCTTTACTACCTTCTTATGTCTAGATGTTCTAATAGGAGATGACCAAAAAAGTTGAGATGTTTTTCTTTTGTAACTTAGAAAGTTGAGATGTCTCATTGATTTTTTTTTTTTTTTGTGGATTCTATTAATTGGGTTGCTATGGTCAATGATGTAATAGTAATTAAATGTAATTTGGTTAACTGATAGAAAATGTGGAAAATTGATCACATTATCAATTTAAAGAGACAATTGATAAGTTAGAAAAGAACGTCCTACTCAAAAGTTGTATACCAACAATTCAGAGATAATTGTAGTACACTAATAATATATGCATTACTTATATTAAATCATTGTTTCCACACAAATCATGAGTGAAAGCTTTCTATTTACGAGAGTATTAAATTTATATATGTTGAATCTCTAGAGAATTATAATTAATCATCGTTTCAATTTTTAATATTATAATCTATGATATAAAATTCTTAACTAGTTGACACACTATAATTTACAACTTTTGTCCAATGTTATACATCAATTATATACATTCAAAACTTTTAAAATCCTCTATAAATTAATTAGAAAGCAATTAGATCGTTGAAGAACAGAAGTGAAAAACACTAGATCGTTCGCAATCCTATATATTTGTCGTCACCACCAAAGGGATGAAGATACCGATGGCTGGCGCCACATAATTCACAAATGACTATGTCGGTGTTATCTTGGCGTACCTAGCCGTTCATGGTAAATCAGAGGGTTCTTGCTGCTGCCTCGGGGTCGGATAACCAAACATCAACATCTGAAATGGTAAGCGACAATATCCTCCACATCAAATCTAGTTGCTAACTGATAAAATGTGTTACAATGTTTTTGGTTGTTAACTGAAATTACCGGTTAAATTTAGTTGCTTCGATCAAGTTTATGAATAAATATTGCTTATTGAAGTCGGAAAAAATAGCTAAACATGAGATTTTAGTCAAAATACATGTCAAGCAGTCCTACAAACTCAGTGGCGGCTGAGACAGTACCTCACTAAACAAACAAAATAAATTCTTTTTGTTTGTTTAAGATCGAAATAGATCGTAACAAGAAATTATAGTCGGCGAGAGAGAAAAAAGAGAAAATTTATAGTTTCAAACCAATGGTTGGAGATTTCTACAGCTTTATAACGGCTTGTTTAATTTATTTTTCTTCTTATTCTATGATTTATTTTCTTTTTAATTGCTTAGTTTATTTAATTAGTTTATTTAATTGTTAATTTATTTTGAATCTAGCAAATTGTTCTTTTGTATGTTTTCTTAATGGGTTTGGAAAGACGAAATTTTGGCTCAATTAGACCATTTAGAAAGATAATTTCAAAATCAACTACAGATAATAGCGATGAATCTTACCGACTTCAATCATTGATGGTTTTTCATCTGGTGACGAAACTTTTACTGCAAACTATGGTTACTCTGAAATGATATTTTTATATGAAAAATCTTTAATAATTCATATGAAAAGTAGATTTGTTAGTTTACTTTAGATTCTTAGTGATGTATCCTTTCCTTTTTCTATCTTTGTTTTGTTAATTCTCATAGAGCAGAACTCTTTATTTAGAAGACTTAATAATACAATCCAACGACAGAAAAAAAAACAGGAGAAACATGGAAAATAAGGTTTGTTGATAAAAGTAAAGCATCTCTCAAAAGTAAATGATCACTCAAAATATGAGGCCATCAAATGGCTTTCAAGTAGAATTAAAATTAGGCGTTCAGTCATCTTCTTCATCGTCGTCATCTTCCTCCTCAGATGCTTCCTTGAGCCATTGTATGAACGTCTCACACTGCTGCAGATAAACTTTGTCTGCTTCATCGGCGCCTGCTTTCTCTTCCGCCCATCTCAAGATCGCATCTTCTTGCACCACATCCTTATCATACAGAACATGCAGAATCTGCGCAAACAAAGGTCCCAACTCCTTTGCAGTTTCCTGACACATCTCTTCAAACTTCATTATCACTTCTATCTGTTCATCAGTTTGCTTTACATAGAACCCAAGAAGTCCTTTCCACTTCGTAATGATACTCGAGGCAGTTTTAAACAGCTCACTAGCAGAGCTATGTGGAGTATCAACAGCCAGTTTCATCATAGAGTAGAATATTGCTCCAGCACAATCCGCAGATTCCATGTTGTATGACAACCTGAGTGAGTTAATCTCCAAAATTCCAAGTTCCACTTTGATACCCTCCTCAACAGCCCTTAAGAAGGTACCTTCAACTTCTTTCTCAAAGTAACCATAGTCATCACCCGGATCATTCACATCAGTGTTGATACTATCAGCATCAGATTTCAACTCTCCAGAAGTCGGGACAACACTTTCGTCCTCCATGTCATCATCGTCCATGGCCTGAGTGATCTCAGCAAGTTTATCCTCAGGGATTGGTGCAACAGAATGCTTCCACTCCTCATCGTGAGCCCCTTCACATACTTCCCATATGTAACCTGCTCCATCAGGACCAAGCTCAGATGCTTTGGACTCCGTTTCCAGACTCAGACCCGACAAACGATCCGCAGTCCCGCTGCCACTCTCAGCATATTCCAGCTCCTCATCGCTGTCTTCCTTCATCGGCTGTGGAAGCAACGAAACCTTTGAGTACGCAGGTACAACAAATCCCCTCCCAACCACAACCTTAAAAGACAGAACAACACCAGGCTCCAAAACAGCCCCTGCTCTGATTCTCACCCCATCACACACAATAGCGTTCCTTATCACACACCCATCTTCAACCGTAACATTGTTCCAAATGTAAGACCCTTCAATCACCACATTCGACCCAATAGAACATCCACTCCCAATAACCGAGTTCAAGATCCTATCCCCATTCCCAATCTTCGTCCCGTAACCAACAACAGTGGAAGCCCCAACATCAGCAGAACGCGACAGAACAGCATCACAAGCCCTGTATATACCTTGTCTCCCAAGCTTCAGAGGACGGTTCCCACCGAAATCGATATCAGGCACATAAGGGTACGTCCACCTCTGGATTATATCCTTGCTAACAGTGTCATAGCTCCTAAAATTATCAACCCTAGCAGCATACCCCGAGCCAATCTCATGAGTGAAGATCTTGTACCCCATGATATCATCAACAAGCACACCTTTCACAAAATGACGCCTCAAATGCTGATAATCAAAGTTATCCTCAAAGAGACTAAGCACCTCAGGAGAACATATATCAATGTTGCAATCCTGCATATCATTGTACAACAACACAGATGGATTCCTCTCCATCAGAGACTTATCCAAGCAAACGCTCCCTCTCGCGTGATCGACCTTATCCTCCTCGTAATGAAGAAGCTGCTTCGTCAACGGATCCACAGCGATGAAGAGCTGATCAGTCCCTAGCCTCGACTGATGCGTGATCAACGAAGGTTTCGATTTCTTGATTACCATCGTCATAATAGCTTTCTCGTCTCTCTTCTTCCTCTCCCTATGCTCTCGAATCAAATCCGCGAGCGGCATGTTGCTCACGGTGTCTCCGCTGACGAGCACGAAGTCTCCCTGGATCTGAGACGTCTCCGTCTGCTGCTCGTAGATGTAACGCAGGGCGTCTCCCGCGCTGATCGATTTGTGGGATTCGATCGTTCTCACCGCCAGGTTCGGGTGGGTGTGCCACTCGGAGGTCTCGAGGTAATCGATGACCTGAGTGGAGTGAGCGCAGCAGAAGACGAAGACCTCTTCGATTCCGGCGGATTCGAGCCACGCTAGGGTGTAATCGATCATCGGGACGTTGGCGAGTGGTAAGAGGACTTTCGGGCGTTCGAGGGTTACGGGACGGAACTTGGTGGTGAAGCTGTCGGCGAGGAGGATGGCTTGGAGACGTTGGCGGCTCTGCTCCTCGGAGTCGTCGGAAACCCTAGCGCCGCCTTTCTTCTGAGCACCCATCTCTGGAATATCCGATTTCGTCGTCTCTCAGTGTTCAATTCGATTGGAGGAGATTCACGATGATTCGATGAAAACCTAAAACCCTCTCGAGTCTAGTGATAAAAACTGAAGCTCGAACAAAATGGGTTAAAGTACTAAAGAAAGAGTTATAAATCTATTAGCATCTAATAATTCAACACTCAAAAGGCTTTCATAGCTCAGTTGGTTAGAGCACCCGTTTAGTAAGCGGGAGGTCTTGAGTTCAACTCTCAATGAAAGCATGTTATTGACTTTTTGGGTTTTTTTTTTCATTGCATACAACTTTCAGAACAATAGACACAACAGTCTTCATTATAGACGACTAGAGTTCTTATTTGCTACGAGTCTTCATTACTGTTTTGGCTATCGAGTTGTATGTACTGAGACATAATAGGTACTTCTATCTCTGAATCCATGTAGGACTGCATTATTATGTTTGTCATGAAAGATGATGCGTAAAAAGATGTCACATGTAGCAAAGTGATATTACCCGAAGATGGTACTTGTTATGTAGAATAATATATAAGCAGCTAATGAGATGCCTGCAATGGCGGTTAGAACGACAATTGTGAAAACCCATCTGCTTCTTAATCTACTGCTTCTGTCTGCACAACACAAGCCGGTGCCAATGTAATTGACCGAAAAAAATTTCTGAAGGCAAAAAATTGGATGCTTTTGAGAAGTCCATAGAGAGAGACACCCAAAAATCTTACCAAATTTTTTGTGGGCCTGAAAGCCCATTTTGGGGAATTTGCTTCGTTGAGACGGTAATAGACAGGATCCCAAAAATATCTAACAGCTATAGTATGAATCCAATCGACGAGTGGTCGTCCCACAAAACACCACCACGAGCCATGTAATGATCAAATATCTAATTGCACTAAGCTCAATGCACGCCAGCCATTTTTCACATGTCCATATTCATATTTAAATAACATTACAATATAATATAAACCGCGTTTGTATCTGATACAGATATACGCGTAGAGAGACACGTACATGATTCAGTTTGTATATTACACACACAATGCTGGTCTAATATGTCTGCGTTTCAACGTCTATATAAACGTCTTTGACAAAAGAAACCAACAAACAAACAAACATAGCTCAAGTATGGTCCTCAAGCTCAGGCCAAGCTTCTTCTTCTCCTTTCTTGTTCTCATCTTCTTTCTCATAAGCACTAGTTTCGGATCAGCGGCTAGTTCTAAATGCATATCCACCGAGCGAGAAGCTCTTCTGACCTTCAAACAATCACTTACTGATCTTTCCGGTCGGCTCTCTTCTTGGTCAGGACCTGACTGCTGCAAGTGGACTGGTGTTCTCTGCGACACCAGGACCAGTCACGTCGTCAAGATTGATCTCAGAAACCCGAGTCAAGTAGTGAACTCTGATGAGTACAAACGAGGTTGCTTGCGGGGTAAGATCCATCAGTCTCTGACCCGTCTCAAGTTCTTGAGCTATCTTGACTTGAGTTCAAACGACTTCAACGGTCTGGAGATCCCTGAGTTCATCGGCCACATCGTTACTCTGAGGTACTTGAATCTTTCCTCCTCATCGTTTTCCGGTGAAGTTCCTGCCAGTCTTGGGAACTTGTCGAAGCTGGAGTCTCTTGACCTGTACGCTGAGTCGTTTAGTGACTCTGGTTCGTTTGCTTTGCGTGCAAGCGACCTCAAGTGGCTCTCTGCTCTATCTTCTTCACTTACTTACCTCAACATGGGATATGTGAATCTAAGCGGTGCCGGTGAGACCTGGTTACAGGATTTCAGTAGACTCTCGAAGCTGAAGGAGTTACATTTGTTCAACTGTGAGCTCAAGAACTTCCCTCTCTCCTTGTCTTCATCTGCAAATCTGAAGCTCCTTGAAGTTCTTGATCTGTCTGAAAACTCTCTCAGCTCGCCGATACCCAGCTGGCTCTTTGATCTCACCAGCCTCAGAAAGCTGTTCCTCAGATGGGATTTTCTCCAGGGCTCTATTCCTTCTGGATTCAAGAACCTCAAGCTTCTAGAGACATTAGATCTGTCTAATAATCTTGGACTCACAGGAGAAGTTCCATCGGTTCTTGGAGAGCTTCCTCAACTGAAGTATCTTGACCTTTCTGCAAACGAACTCAACGGTCAAATCCACGGGTTTCTAGACGCCTCTTCCAAAAACAAAGACAATAGCTTGGTCTTTCTCGATCTCAGTTCCAACAAGATAGCTGGGACATTGCCTGAGTCGCTTGGAGCGTTGAGGAATCTACAGATTCTTGATCTTTCTTCCAACTCCTTCACGGGTTCGATCCCTTCTTCGATAGGAAACATGGTGACACTGAGGAAACTTGATCTTTCTTTCAACGCCATGAACGGGAACATCCCGGAAAGCTTGGGGAAGCTTGAGGAGCTTGTGGATCTTGACTTGATGGCGAACACATGGGAAGGTGTTCTGCTGAAGTCTCATTTCGTCAATCTTAGAAGCTTGAAAAGCCTCCGTCTCACAACTGAACCAAACAGATCTCTCGTCTTTAAGGTGTCATCTACATGGGTTCCACCTTTCAGACTGGAGCTGATCAACATCGAGAACTGCCAGATCGGACCTAAGTTTCCGATGTGGCTTCAAGTACAAACCAAACTCAACTCTGTTACACTCAGGAACACTGGCATTTCCGACACAATACCCCACAGCTGGTTCTCCGGTATAGCTTCTGATGTAACGTACCTGATTCTAGCAAACAACAGAATCAAAGGTACATTACCTCAAAACCTTGTGTTCCCTAATCTAAACACCGTTGATCTGAGCTCCAACAACTTCCAAGGCCCTTTCCCTCTCTGGACAACAAACGCAACAGAGCTTCGTCTTTACGAGAACAACTTCTCAGGTTCTCTTCCAGTCAACATCGATGTATTGATGCCAAGAATGGAGAAGCTATACCTCTTTCACAACAGCTTCACCGGAGAGATCCCATCGTCTCTATGCGAAGTCTCCGGACTGCAGATTCTCTCCCTAAGAAACAACCGTCTCTCCGGTAGCTTCCCAAACTGCTGGCACCGTTCGTTCATGCTTTATGGAATTGACGCCTCTGAGAACAGCTTATCAGGCGAGATACCAGCCTCTCTCGGCGTGTTACCTTCTCTCAGTGTCTTGCTTCTGAACCAGAACGCATTGCAAGGTAAAATCCCAGACACGCTTCAGAACTGCTCTGGTCTTACGAACATTGATCTTGGAGGAAACAAGCTGACTGGGAAAGTTCCATCGTGGGTAAGTAAGCTGTCTTCTCTCTTCATGCTTCGTCTCCAAAGCAACTCCTTCGATGGTCAAATCCCTGATGGTCTCTGCAGCGTACCCAATCTACACATTCTGGATCTCTCAGGGAACAAAATATCAGGCCCGGTTCCGAAATGCATCAGCAATCTCACAGCCATTGCTCGCGGAACAACAAACTTCGAGGTGTTCCAGAATCTTGTCTACGTCGTTACAAGAGCACGTAAATACCAGGATATAGTCAACAGCATAAATCTTTCTGGAAACAACATAAACGGAGAAATCCCAGCGGAAATCTTGGACCTCTCTTACCTTCGGATCCTGAACTTATCAAGAAACTCCATGGCGGGAAGCATTCCCGGGGAGATTTCAAAACTTGGTCGCTTGGAGACGCTTGATCTATCAAGAAACAGGTTTTCTGGTGCCATTCCTCAGAGCTTGGCAGGGATATCTTCTCTGCAGAAGCTGAATCTTTCGTACAATAAGCTGGAGGGGAAGATCCCAATGCTTCTGAAGTTTGAAGATCCGTCCATTTACATTGGAAATGACTTACTCTGTGGGAAACCACTTCCTAAAAAATGTCCGTAAGACGTTAGTAGGAGATTGTTGTAATGACAAGATACGGTACTACCAAGTACCTTACAAAATAGTATACATGATAATTCCCAAATAATAATAAAATTACCAGCTCTAAGCTGATCAAGTTGTATCCACTAAAAGAACTTTGCCACTGAAGACAAATCAATCCAATAGACAATTAAATTAACATTGCTTTCAACAGCATCACTTGCAAAAACCAACCCACCAGACCTTTTCGCAAATATAAAATTCAAAGCTTTTGGGGTAAACCTAAATAGTTAAGGATAAACAAGAACATTCCACACTTGACAACAACAATAAAATGAATTCACTAAAAGACAGAAAATTGTGTAGATTTTCCCACTTGGTCTAGATCACCAAAAAAGTTAAAATCTTGAATAAATCTGAAGACTTACTTTCCATTAAATAGATGCCAAACGCCATGAAAGGAATGTATAAGTGTAGAGCCTATTTAAGCAAAAAAGGTCGGAGGCTTGTATGAGAGTGTATCCCCAGCTGGTTCCGACATCCTGGTCCAATGCCCCTAAGGCTGAACCAAAAAATCACACTAGTTACTTACTCCCTATCAATATATAAAGAACTCACAGTATAAAGAAACTAACTTACTATTTGTAAAAATGGAAACAGAACAATCTTCAATTTGTTTCTCACAGACTTTGACCATTAACTTGCAAATAGAATTGAGGATCAGACAAATTAAATTGCTCTGCAAATACTCTGAGCTGTCTCCCAAAATTTCCTCACGCAATCCACACCAGGGATGAAGCCAGAGCCAGCTCGAGGCTCGAGCTAATGGATTCCCAAATGCCTCAGGCTCAGGGTTTCATAGGCTGATGATGCCCAATGTTAGTAGTGTACATCTCTGCCTTCAAACAAAAGGCAAAAGCAACACGTTGAGTTCACATAAATAGTTTTTTTTTCTTTTCTAAGGCTCTTGAAAAAGTAATAAAGATAACATTTTAATCTAAAATAAAATGAATGTTTAATCCAGAGTTTCTATTGTTTTGTAATTGTTCCTCAAGATTCTCGCAAGTCTAAACCAATGGGCAGATTCTAGGATCGATACTCATCAATCGACAAATCATAATTCACTTCCGTCTCCAATCCATCTGGGAGAATCCACACGAAGAACTTAGCAAAGCTTATCTAAATCGATTAAAGATCAACCCATGACAGAAGGAAGATTCAATCCCGATGCGAAGAAGAAACAGTACCTTGGATAGAGAGGGGCTCGAATCGAATCAATCCAAAGTCCAGTGAGAGAACAACGACGAGTCGGACTTGAACGAGAAACCATTTATTTTCTGATTTTGTGAAATTCCAATTCTACCCCCTTTACGTTGGGAAATAAAAAATATTTTAAAATAAACCTCTATATTTTTACTTGTCTACAAGATGGACCTCTACATTTTATTTGTTGACAAACTCACTCACAATTCATAGTTTTATTTTGCAATAGTTTATTTCAATCTTTTGACATTGATCGCATAGATATAAATAAGGCATGAGATAGCTTTTGCTATTACCCTTTTTTCTCTCCTGTATGAAGAGATAAAGGTGATGATTGATGAGCCATCACCTTGTTCATATTTCAAAACTTTATTTGCGCACTATAAACAGCTAACTATGTGATTCACTTTTTTTTTTCTTACTTCGTTTACTGTTTGATCATAAAAAGTTTCACTCATATCAAGCTAAACCAAAATATTGAAAACTGATGATAAGGAAACCGATTGAAACTAAGATTTGTTGGTGCTATGATTAGGCTAATTAAGTATAGCCAACCGGGCGCTGTTAGCTTGCAAAGTTACAAGCCATAGCCCATATGATATTTCTTTTCCAAGGTCATGATTGTTAACATTTTAACTCTTTCCACAAATTGAAAAAAAAAAGTTTTGGTAACCAATCTCTTTTGCTTTTTTTTTACTGATTGGAACTTGAGAAAATTAAGGGTAATGTCAGTTTGTTAGTAAGTATTATTTTGAAATAGCTTTAAAAAGCTGAGACTTGGCGCTTTGTTTTATGGGTAATGACTAAACTTTTTTGTAAAGCTACATTACTCACTAGCAGTGCCGGACCAACTTTTTATACTGTCCCAATCAAAATTTAAACTATGTCTCAGTATAAATTTTATCAACATCACAAAACAGTATAAATACAATTTTAATTTTCATTAAAAATTAAAATATATAGTCTCTTTATTAAAAAAAACAGTGATATTAAGAATATTTATTGTTAAAATATAAATCTTCTTGTATTTTTTTCTGCAAAAGTTTCCATTAGATTCATATAGTCAAGTATTTCAACAATAACCGTTACAATTAATAACATAACAAATTCATTTAACGTTTCTTGTGACATGATAGACCGTAAATAATTTTTCATCAGTTTCAACTTCAAAAATCTTCTTTGGCGACCGATATTGAAATAGTCAACTAATATGTGATAAACAATTTCTGTTTTTGAAACAATCCTCCATATTTTTCAAAACTCGAAATAGGCTTTCAAACTTTTCGGGTATTAATTCTCGAAGAATCTTTAATTCCATAAACAAATCATCACCAACTATGTATGAATGCGTATCATTCATCAAAAATGGTTCCGGATTCAAAAATAATAACTTTAATATATTCTCAGTTTCATATGTTAACCTTTGTAAATCAAACAAAAATTCAAAAGATTTTCATATTTTTGGATTTATTCAAATTGGATTCAAAGAAAACTAGAACTTGATTGACGAGTGTGTTAAAGTAACCAATTTTGAAGCTTTTCCTACAAAAATTTATCTGTCTATAGATACTAATTAAAGAAAAATTATCCCCCACTAATTTGAATGTCCTATTCCGTGATTTGGGTGTCTTGCCCTCTGGGCCGATCCTTCTTACCGGTTCTAAGTCTGTCTTCTCCATGTTCAACAAGTTACGCATCACCAAAATAGTTATGAATGATATCAAGAACTCCGAACAGCGTTTCTTTTTTAACATTACCCATACAAATTAAATCAAGCTTGGCCGTTTTCATGAATTACTAGAAAACCTGATAGAATTGACTGGTTTGAAGTTGTACCAATCTACAAATTCTTTAGTTATCTTGAGTAAATCCGTACAATTGTTTCAAAAATAGCTGAATGAATGTTTCTTTCTCTTAAGCGTGACATTACGTCATTGACATAGCCCAAAGTAGATTCTCTATTTTGCATGAAATGCTGATAGCTTTTTCTGGAATCCTTTACAAAACCAACTATATCTCCATCCATGTAGAAATATATAAAGCGATAATTTAATAATGCAAGAAATATATATTCCTATTAGTTTTTTTTTTGTCAGCATATATTCCTATTAGTTTGTTACTATAAAATGGATAAATTAAGGATCGAGATATGAAAATAAGATGGGGGGAAAGTAAGAAAATGATGGTTCAACGCAGCTTTGGATGCCAGGTCTGTCTTCTCCTCCTTTACACGCAAAAACTATACCGTTTGTAGATTTCCTTTTGATTTCATTTTCCCACTTTCATCTTTTTCTTTTCCAGTTTTGTTCTGCCTTTTTAGCATGCAGTACATAGTTTTGAAGAATATAATGACAAACTCATGTGCAGTAACTACTGTTTTGTGATGTGTAAGAATAATCCAGACTGTACAATTAAAAAGAATCAATTATCAAAACCCAATCGAGATAAGTTTACTTCCCTCAGCAAGTTTTTACTTTTTAGCAAACTAGACTAATGTTGTACAAAAAAAAAAGCAAACTAGACTAATCGTACCGAAACTCTTTTTAAATTTGACAAATTTATAAACTAGTTTAAACCAAAGAATAAGTGCAATGGTTTTGTTCATCATTACCTATAATCTGCAATATGATTATAACCCAAACAAAAGTATACTTTTCAGTACTACTCATCATCACTTAGCTTTCGTTGACACACAGCCAATGCAGGTTCGCGAATGCATGTGCCTCTGAACTCACCAAGTACTATATTTATAACAATACAAAATCAACATTTTATATGGTTGGTTTCTGATTAAATGCGACATGCATGCCCAAAGACTTTTATACGTTGCGTTATAGTATCTTCTAAATCAATAATTGAACCGGCTGGGAAATAAGTCAATAAGTGTGTGGATCCACCCACGTCAGCTCTTCTATATCTCAAGATTCTTGTCTTTTGTTTCATTGTGCTAAATGGCCTTGTTCGAGAATCGAAACAAATAGTTTAATTTCTTCGGTGATCCACGTTTTACTTTTCTAATATATATGATGAATCTTTCAAGGGGAAAACACATATATATACGTGAGTGTTTTTTTTTTGAAAAGGGTTTATACGTGACAGTGTTAGTGTCATTAATCTTTGCATGAGAGATTGGAAATTCATTAGTATGAAGAAAATAAAAGTATAAAGCATACTGAATTTGGAAAACGCTCCAAGCCCTTTTTATAAGCACGTCTGTCTATATATGTTTATGGCTGTGTGTATATATTTGTTTTTACCCCTTTCTTATAACCCGGGGGATCCCCACGCATGTGGAACGCATTTTCGTTTTTAAATTGTTTCTAGCTGCTATTTTTTGCATTATATAAGATATATTTCAAATAAGAGACTGTAAAATCACGTAAAGTTTTAATTTTCTGTCAAATAGTCACGTTTTATTATGGTGCCGTGTTTTATACACTTTAGGGTCTCATTATAATTAAAAAAGGTCTCATCATAATTCTAGGAGCTGATGAGAGACCAGTTTCTATTAAAGAAAGTTTTTGGATAATTCATTTAGAGATTACTCGCCTAAGTGAACTCAACTAATACGCTGTCATGGATTGTTTAGACTCGAGTATGAAATCAAACTTTGGACACACTGAAATTACAGCATAATACCTATGTGATATATCTACATGTCTATTCTTTCTATATATATTCATGTAACTCCCACAAAACAATTTTTATCTGCAAAATTGGAAGTTTCAAACTTTGAACTAAAGTCAGGTAACAACACTCGATGACTTTTGTACGTGCGACCTCATAAGCAAAGAGGTACACTAGAATACCAAGCAAAATATTCATACAACAAGCTCTGTGATAAACATATTACACATTTCTACCTATTTGAGATGGGATTTGGACCACTTGGGACTCCATGTTCATTGTTATTGAGCATCTTTCCCTTCCGCCATGCGGTCATCGGCCGCCGAACTCTAAACTTTTCTCTTCTTGTCCCTTCTGGCGAAGTCACCGCCACATCATTGACGTGTTGATCATTGGAGCCAATAGGGTGAGTTTGATCAATGGTTCTTTGATGGCTTAGGAGGACTAGAGAAAGGAAGAAGAAGAGAACAAGTAAAATAGTTCTGTGAGGAGATCTCATCACATGTTATACCAAATATAAGATTGTATGCGTATTCAATGATGCAACAAAACAACAACAAACAGAAGAAGAAAGAAGTTTATTTCCAGTGAGACATTTTGAACTGAGGAGCTCTTAAAGATCAAGAAATGAGTTTAGATATTTAACAAAACAAAAACTAGAGCTCGTAGAGAGAGAGATGTGTGAGATTGTGTATGCGGATTTTCTTTTCTTTTGGTGTATTAATGCGTGGAAAGTGCGCGAGGAAATAAAAAGAAAAAGCAAAGATGGTACGCCTTTTTATTTACGTTGTCTGTAGTCTGAATGTGAACTTTGAGGATTGATGGAGACTGAAAAATCAAAGAGGGTACAGCATATTTAAATATGGTACCATTTTTATAAAAAAACACTCAATACTAAATTCATCTTCTTCTTTTTTGGTTTATTGATATTATACACTTCCTGAAAATATTGATTATAATTTACATTACTGAGAGCTGATTATTATAGGTGAACAGATAGCTATCGACTTTGACCATTTGATTTGGAGGTTCCGAGACAAACACAAGCTGACGATCATTTTTTGTTTTTTCATCTTATACGAGATTCTAATCAACTAACAAGAAAATTCAAACAAAAGAAAAGGAAAAGGGGTGAAGAAAAAGGAGAACGAGAACAAATTATTTACGGAAAATTAGCCACAAAAGACAAAAAGTCTCTTCCAAATTCCATGACAAGATTTATCAATGTCATGTTCCTATTTGGACACTTTCATATCACTTGTCAAAAGATTTGTTTGATCTTCCCGAGTATACTCTCCTAAATTAGGTAGTAAATCAGTTTCATAATAAGAGGAAGAGTTTACTATATTTATATTATACATGATTACTTTACAAAACATTTTGATATTAACTAAAAAGTTTTGAGTTATTTATTTACTTGTGACAGATTTCGCAAGAAAACGTTAAGTAATTCTATTATACATGATTACTTTACAAAAACACTGTGTCATAATATTTCGCAAGAAATAGTACTTGTGACAGAATTGAATTGAAGTCTATAATAGAATTACTTAACGTTTTCTTAGAAACTAAATATTTATTCTGTTCACTTAAACAACTGTGTTTGTTGAATCTATATTGAATCCCTTTTATTTGGCATTGCAAGGTGAATGAAAAAAGCGTGTCGGTAGCCCTATGCATTCACTTAAAAATAACTTGACGAAAACAATGGCATCTCTGGCTGATAGTGGTTATGGTGTTGGTGCATGAAACCTCTCTGAAGCCAAAAAAATAACACTCCTGCTTCATCATATCATCGATGTATTCATTTGTAACATAAAGTTTTGCTTTCCAACAATTGAGTCATATACTTGTCACATCGATATATTGTAGGCTGCCATCACATTTCAGTATTTAGTCAGTAATTGACATAAAAGGATAAGAAATAATTGTTTGGTAACCAAACAATATTTGGAACGCTCTCTACTGAATTGTTTGGTAACCAATTGCACAATGTTCACTAAAACTTCTGTGTAATTTTCATCAATCGATGAATTCGTTTCAGGATATAGTGCTCCCCTATTGTCAATCCACAGGTACATCTTTTCATATACTACTAATTTATTGGTTAGATCACTGTTGAATATTTATATTTTCACATGGCGGTCAGACTGATAAATTTAAAATTGATCTGTGCGGTCCAACCCTATCGATTTCTTTTATTTTATAGTCATGGCCTTCATGTCAGATGTTAAGTATATGTCTTGTTACCCTCTTTAATGTGCATAGTGAAATGATCCACAATTTCCTCCATGCTTATATAAATAATACTCATTGTTTTGGGCATTTTCCACCCTCTTGAAATTCATCCATCTTCAAGTCTATTGCTCATTTCTTCATCGACATTAATTCAGTCATTTGGTCAGTTCATGATATTCATCCTTCTCTTGAAAGAACATCGTTCCTTGCTTTCACCATAAATAACTCACCAAACGACATATTAGATTGATACCTAACTCACCAAGCGACATATTAAATTATTCTACTTGTTTGGCCAGCTCCAAACGAACTATTTCATATTTTATGTTTTATGAGACTCTTCCGACTACGATTCCCAGAACGTCTTCAGTTATAACCACACTAGACCTCATGATCCCCTAACGTTCATAGCATTGAGCCCACCTTCTAGAAGAACATCACCGATCACCCATTTATCCTACAATAGTTTAAGAACACGATTGTGTACCCATACATATACTATCCATTGTGTTGTACGAATAGTTTAATATTCAATTTTTTGGTTAGTTAGTTGGTTTGATTTGACTCAGCTCTCGCCTTTCGTGTAACTCATTAAGAGAGGAAACCGTGAAGATTGTTGATCTCAACTATATTTTACGGCAAATTGAATTCTTAGTTCGAACGAACTCATATAGGACCTAGGAAAGGAAAACTCAGTACTTTAGAATATGAAGTTATAACTTTGACTCAGCTTTGGTAATATAAATATATGTCAATGAAATGAAACACTACTATACATCATAGTTTATGTCATAGTAGATCATTTTTGACTTAGCACAACACTTTACATTATAGTTTTCTTGGGGTAAAAAAAAAATCTCTGAATCTTGATTTAGAAAGTTATGCATGTTATTAAAACTGTATAATGAAAATAAATCAGGAGTTGATCAAAATGTTAAATCTAGTTAATGGTCCCCATTTGCCAACGGCTCCTTTGGATTCTCCGCTTTAGGGGCCTCCACGCCTCCATAAATTCCAACGCTTAATAAACTTTCAAAAGAACCATTTTTAATTCTCCCAAGCGAACGCTTTCTGCATTTCCAATGCCCTAGAAGCTTCCTCGAGACACTCAACTTAACTACTTGTCTTCGTCTCGAATCTGTCTTTCCTTAACTTTTACACTCTGTTTCCGACACGTTTCCAAGTTTAGAGGATAAACACAAAACAGTTCTTCTACGACTCTCAGTTCTGTTCTTTTTTACTGGTCGTTACATCTAAAAATAGATAAAACAAAACACAGTTGCACTGAATTTCTGTTACCTTTGTCTTAAACACCACTCGTTACTCTGTTTTTAGCTGAAACAGAGGGAAAAAATTAGTATCTTCAGTTAGTTTAAAAAAACTAACTTTTCTTCTTCTTTCCCCCTTTGGAGAGAGACAAACATTTCACAAGATCGAGATCCGATCAAAGATGGTTCTTTATGTTGTTCGTCTTCCTCTTCTTGATCGTTAACGAAATGGCGTCTTCTCAGGTAGAGATCGCCTCTTTGCGATCTAACTTCGGATGCATCCTCAGAGATCGCAACCAAAGGCATAACAACAACGACGTCGTTTTCCAGAAGAGTCCGGAGAATTCTCAGAACAGAGTCGGGAACAATCCGAAAAAGAAGAGCAAAAGCCGTCTCGGGTCGCCGGAGAAACCACGTGCTAGAAAAGGAAACAACTTTTCCGACAGCACGAAGAGAAAAGGAGCTTCTTCTCTTGTGCAGATATGGGAAGCGAGGCTGAACCGATCCAGCGCCGGAAACTCGCCGATCCATGGCCAAGCGACAGAGAGCGTCCAAGAAGAGACCAACCTCTCGGCTCCATCTATCGACGGAGAGTCTGAATCCGAGAACGAGTCGAAGGGTCGTGATCCGACGGTGGAGATTGAATCCGGTGATCTCGGTACGGTTCTTGATCCTGGAGAGAGCAAATGGGGCAGGGTTGCTGAGATTATACGCAAACTGAAGCTAACCGCCGGCGATAATGTCGGTGCCGTCGGCATGTTGAGCGTTAAAACGCCGGTGTCGGAGAAAAGTAGTTTTCCGGTGGTTACTTGTTCGCCGAGACTGCGAGGACGGCAAGCGTTCGCCGATTTGCTTATGCGTCTGGAACGCGACCGCCATCGCGAATTGGAGTCGCTTGTTGCACGCAACGCAGTTTCTAAATTTTCTCAACGCGGTCGCCTCCAGGTTACTTTTATTTTCAGAAATTACCCGAACTTTCTACATGTTTGCAAAAATAGATCATAACTTTATTAAGTACAAATTAACCCAGTCCCAGAGTTGATAACTCTCTCGTTTTTCCTTGTTAACACAGTCAATGTTGCGGTTAAGGACTCTCAAACGCGGCCTATTGATTCAAGATCGTCATCGTTCTAGCGAGAAAACACCTGATCTGAGTCGCATTGAACTTGGTTCAACAGTTCTTCACCTAAGGTAAGATCAAGAACCTCTGTATTCTCTTCTTACAAGTTCAGCTCTCAATCTTTACATCGTTAAACAGGGAAAGATTCAGGACAAACGGTACCTCTGAATCAGAACGGAAGAAGAGCCAAGAAACTACCTTAGAAACAGAAAGAAGAACAGAGAGCATTCAGCCAAAAGAAACTAGTAATCTTCTAGAAACTGAATCAAAGAAGAGTTACCTTGTGCCGCAAGAAACCATGGTACCCGACGCTTTGAAAAGAGAATCCGATAACACTAGCCCCCACACCAGCGTAACTCTTCAAGAACCGCGTACACTGGAGAACGAGGTGGCGAATATGGTAGAAACCCGTACACACGGAACTCAAGAAACACTGTTACTTGAGAGTCAAGAAACATCGTTCAGATGGGAAGATCAAGAAGAGTATGAAGATGAACAATCTTATTACGGAGAAATGAGCAACGACTGGTTTACAGAAATATCTCGGCCTCGGACTTACTGGGAAGATCTGAGGAAATCGAGGTATCTGGAAGTGATGAACACTCGATCTGACAAAGACGATATATGCAAACTCCTTGAGAGGTAAAACAATATTAAAAAAAAAAAAAAATCTTATGTATAAACTCAAAACATCTTTTTATAACCTAATATCGGTTCTCTCGACCATACAGAAGAACGGTTTCTGACTTCCTCCAGAGCGGATTGCGAGAGAAGATCGATAAGCTCATAATGTCCCGTGTTCAGACACATCCGGTTCAGCGGATTGAAGAATCTGTCAAAGATGAACAAGAATGTGACATAGGCCAAGAAGAAGAAGATGAAGTCAGAGATGACTTGAGCCATACGTCATCGCAGATATTTGCGCCATCACCGGCAGGATCATGGAGTTCTCAGGACATAGGAGTTTCTTCCACACCTGACTTATCACCTCTGCACACTCCTCAGTCCACTGTGCGTCTTGCTTTCTTGTTACGCTTAATTTAGGTGAGATTGACATTTTAATATGTCACCAAAATGTTTCAGGAGATGGAGATTATAACCGAGTTGAGGTCACAGATTATACAGCTCCAGCTGGACATGTCGGAGCTACGAGACTCTGTCAAAACGTGTTTGGACGTAAACGCTAGCCTTCAAAAGTCAGTTCACTTGGAAAATCCCCTGAAACGCAAATGCTGCGTTTGTAACGAAACGCAAGTTGAAACACTTCTATACAGGTACCACTCACCTATCATTTTAGCCTTTTTTCAGGTTTTGATTTTGTTCAGACGTTCCTAAAAAAAAGTTTGTGTTAATGCGTTTGATTTATGTAGGTGTGGACACATGTGCACATGCCTGAGATGCGCAAACGAACTACAATGTAATGGCGGGAAATGCCCTATTTGTCGTGCCAAGATCCTAGACGTTGTTCGCGTCTTCGTCGATTCAAGGACCTAAAAACTAATAGAACCAACGGTTCAAAACGCTAACGATACTTCACACCTTACACACGTTTTTTTTTCTTCCTTTGTTTGTTTTTTACATTTCAGTGGAGAGCGTTTGCGTGTTTTCTGATCTGCCTCCAAGATTCATATCTATGCTTTTTTATAGGTGAACTACTAACCGAAACTCCTCTTTTCTTGACGTTGAAGTTATCTTCTTGTAAAGACACATACCTTTTCACTTTCCTTCCATCAAGTTTGTACGATGTTGAAAGGTTTAATATAATCAATATTTACAGTTTAATTATTTAATTATATGTTTTGTTATGTACCGATATAAAAAATACAACGATGGGAATATTAGTACCGAAAACAAAGCATAATGTTCGATTAAAAGGTGAAACATGTCGAGGGATCATAAAACACAGATACTCACTCTTCATTGATATATACATACCGGTCATTCGTAGATATTATTGTAAATTCTTATCATATTACTATGTTTTCTCAAGTCTTTTCACGCGTTCTGTGCTGCTAAGAACGTGTTGAAGTCATCTCTAGCTTTAAGCAAGCGAGGCGTGATACACGATCGCGGTGAAGTCGGGCATGAAACCGAGGTCGTGGTAGAGAATCTGACACGGCGATGCGGTGACGTCTCAGCCGAACAACCCCTTTGTTGTCTTTCCGACCGAGAAGTCTTTAGAACACTTCTCAATGGTAAACTTTCTGTTTCCTTGCTGAAGAAGAAACCCAAACTCATTGGTTCTTGCACGTCTCCGCCGCTTCCACGGCCACATTTGATCATCTCCACCGGCAGATCGAAGTACAACCGGTTGTTTTCTCGGGCCAGAGCAGTTGTTGAAGTCCGCCATGAGCCACAATCAAATTTTTCAAACGAGGCATTTAAGGAGACTGTGGAGTTTGAAAACGATGACGCTTTGGTCATTTTCTTCTTCTTTACAGAAGAATCTTCATTGCTTTTCGGTGACCTCACATGTTTTTGCTTCCCAAAACCAGGGAGGGATAAGCAGAAGGCGTTGCACTTGAAGTCTTCTTCTCCTTCTTCATGGATGAGGTTTTTCTTGGGAGACCTAGCTTTTACTACAAGAGAAAGTATGGTTTCTTGGTGGCCAAGCTTCTTCCGTGGCTTCATCATGGGCTCGGGAAGAACCGGAAGCGGCACAGCGTTGTCTCTAGGCGGCGACATCGCCAGTGGTAAGACCATTCTGAAGCTTTCATCTTTCAGAGAAGGCCGGGAGAGAACCGGTGAAACGGTCAGCGGGTTCTTCGCCAAGAAGTTGAAATTAGGGTTAGGGTTTTCTCCGGGGAAAACGCTGAGACGCTGCCACTCGACATTGCTCCATTTGTTGGTTAGACCATCTTCTAACACAATCAACGCTGGAGGAGACATAGTAAAAAGAAATCTAAGGTAATATACTTAAATGCGGGGAAGGAAAAGTAAGAGGTGAGATGCTTAGGGTTGGAATAGAAATGTAGAATTCATCGGATATTTATATAAAACGGGGAAGAAGTGGAAAGCACGTCTATGGCGGCGTGGCCGCGTGGAGAAGTGGTGACTTACATGTAGGGGTGTTAGTACAGAGGCGGTCTGAAGGAACATGATAATATTTGAATATTAAGAAAAAAATATCAACAAGATACACGATAATATATGAATATACTCAAATGTGTTCACATTTTGACCATTGGCTCTTTTTTTTTTTTTTTTTTTATCAGTGTATGTGCATGATGAGGTACATGAGGTCATGAGGATAATCAAATGGATCCTGAATCTCGAAAAAAATATATTAGAAAATGATTTGAGAGTTAAATAAGAAAATGATTTTTTTTTTAAATTGTTGTTGGATCATTGAATGTTTAGTTCTTCGCAATAACAAGAAACAAATGTTGTCAAAGTAAAAATACTAAAGATTTTTTTTTTCTTTTCGAAAAAACATTTGACCATTCAAGATTATCAACAAGTTTTCTTTATGTTAGAGCATGTCCATCCATAAGAGACTATCAAGGGTTCTTAAGAATATTTAAGTAGTTGATTTTATGATTTGAAAGGTTAAGAACCTTTGTTACTCAAATTAATTTTTTCTTCCTCCAATGGGAGAACCTCATTGAGGTTCTTAAATTTTTTTTTTTAAATGTTGAATGATTAGATTTTGTAAGATGAAAGAAAGGCATACATATAAATTTAATTGCCTTGGAATGTATTAGCAAGGAGACCAAAACTTTCCAAATCGCGAAAATAAAACTCACAACAAAAAAAAAATATCATGTGATCTTAACCAAAAACAGAAAAGATTTTGTTGATACCTCAGAAGGAAACCTATTGCCATTGTCCACTTGATTATCTCCTTCAGGACTCCTGCTCCGGGAACGATCAGTATCAGGTTGGGCCAGAGATCCAGATGCAACACGTATTGGTCTGTGTGTAACAAGAGGTTCCTCCTCCTCATCATCATCAGAGTGATCCTCATATGGTGAGCTAGGTACAGCCAATCTAGACAATATACAAAATACAATTTATTAGGCCTCACTTTTTGACAAACAATAGAAAAACCACTTGACAGAAGTATTTGCAACTGCATATATTATGCTAAATACATAACTAAGTGGTAAAGCTGAATGAACCAACAAACCTTCCATTTAAGGCTTGCGTATCTTCAGGTCCTTGAGCTGCACTCACCTATGTTAAATAGATCCAAAGGGAAGATGAAGCAAAAACGAGAGAGAGAGGAGACAACCACAGACCTTCAATGAAATTGTGACAGCTTTTGCTACGTCATCATCATCTCCAATGTGAGACAGCGGCCTCTCAACAGGTAAAGGATTACTTAACCCTATATAAATTTTTTTGCTAAGCCAAAGATAAACAAGAAAACAAACAGAAAATAGAGGCCATTCTCTTTGGAAAAGCTTACCTCAACCTCCACTTTTGAGGCCTCAATGGCAGCTTGGATCATCTCTTCTTCAATATCGTTGTAATCTTGAACATTAGGTATAACTTGCCTACTTGGATGATTCAACATTATCACTCCCTAACCAAATCAATACTATAAAGGAGAAGAAGTCAAGTCACTGCAATATCGATTCCACACCACCTGATCCATCCTTTTTTCTTCCACCTGATCAATCCAAATTCAACCCATTCTTGCTATTCTCAAACAAGTGAAAGTGAAAGAAGAAACACTGATGGAGCTTAGAAATAGCAATTTCAACTATCCCCCAATTCGGAATAAGAACCCTAACAATCCAATCACTGGATCTCTCGTACCCTATACATGAATAAAGACACGAGAGCGATAACTCACCCGATTTGCTAGTTAACGATCCCCACCCGATTTGTTGTCCCCATCAATTTCTCATATGAAGAAAAAAAAACGATGAACGAAGAGGAAGAGACGACGAAGAGGAAAAGAGAGAGAAGACAAAAAGGAATAGCCAGTAATAAAATGACACGTATGGGGTTTTTACTAATTCTAAAGGTGTTGTTTTTAACACCGGTTCTCTTCCTTTTTCTTGTTTTTCATTTATTTTTTTTCTCTATTTTGTTTGGAACCCCACATAAGAGTCACCGATGGAGGTGGTCTTAGAGGGCAACTAGTTTTGCTGGTTTTCATGGCTTTTACCTATTCTTAAACAACAACAAAAACATTACTATATGGGTTCCTAAGAATAGACCAAAACCTCAATTTTTTATTTTATTTTTAACAAGGAAAATACACGTAATAAATATGCCATACACGTTTAACATTTGCATATTCAGTTTTTTTTTTAATATTTAATTTCAATAGACCTATATTTTCTATTTTATAACATTTTATAGAAAAGAAAAAAAAAACAGGTAAATTCATTAAAGGGCCGAACATAGAAGCCCAGATTTGAAGAGCCTTTTTTGTTCCAACCCTAACCGGGAAAGGAGCCCAAAAGGGTTAGCTGACCTTCTCTTCTCTTCTCTTCTTCCTCCTCCTCCAGCCTGTCTCTTGATCCGTCGAAAAGCTTTCGTAAGTCAGTACCATCCTTCTCCAATGTCCGTAAACGTCAAGGTACATACTCTTACTTCCTTATATAGATAAAGCTCTCTCTATCTCTCCCTCTCTGTTTTGAAATTCAGTATCATACTCTGTTACGGATTGGTTTTGGTTTAACATTTGGTTCCGTCTGGTAATCAAGCTGTCTTCTTTTGAAAATTCACCTTAATTTAGATTCAGGGTAATCAGAAAGTCTCAACCTTTACTCAATTTAATCACTTAAAATGGTATAGTGACTCAATTCTTAGTTGTGGAAGGTTGTGATTACTGATTAGCTTATGTTAATGTTTTAGGAGGAACCTGTGCTTGTGCCTAACTGCGATGTCGTCGAGAACTCAGAGCTTGAAGTTCTCAATAGAGATGAGGAGAGTAAGCTTGAGGATTATGGGACTTGCGTAGATGTTATAACCGAGAGAGTTAATCAGGTGACAGTTGCTTTCACTCTGTAAAGTCACTGCTCTCTTGCTTTTGATTCGAGTCTCTTACCGTTATATTGGAAGTGCAGCTTGAGCAAAAAGTTGTGGAGGTTGAACAGTTTTACTCTACCAAAGACGGAGCAGGTCAAACAAACACTTCTAAGAGTAACTCCGGTGGGAAAAAAGTTGCTATATCTCAACCCTCCAAGTGTAGCTCTGCTGGGAAAGAAAAAACAAGAGGGAAACATGTTTCTAGCCCTGAACTTATGCGTCAGTTTGCTACAATTATTCGTCAGGTAATGGATGAAACTTCGTTAGGATTGTTATGTTTCAGTTCTTTCCCTAACCTTTAGTCTTCTTAAATCCTCTTAGATTGCTCTACAAAAATGGGCGTGGCCGTTTCTGGAGCCTGTTGATGTTGAAGGGCTTGGACTCGATGATTATCACAAGGTTAAGATTCAAACCTTCCGTGGAACTTCGTGTAATGAGTGTTCTTTTTTTGATAAATCTGTCTTTGAATTTCAGGTTATAGAGAAGCCAATGGATTTGGGAACTATTAGAACTAAAATGGAGGGTTCGGAGTATAGCAATGTCCGGGAGATATATGCTGATGTTAGGCTAGTTTTCAAGAACGCGATGAGATATAACGAAGAGAAAGATGATGTCTATGTGATGGCTGAATCTCTTTTGGAGAAGTTTGAGGAGAAATGGCTTACCATTATGCCTAAACTCGTCGAAGAGGTACATTTTCTAGTTATTCTGTCTTTGTAATGTGAGTGACTGTGTTAATCTGCTTTGGTTTTGAACAGGAAAAGAAACAAGCAGAGGAAGAGGCTCAGGATCGTGCGAGTAGGCAGCTTGCTGTGGAGGCTGCTCAAGCAGAGAAGGCTAGAGATTTAAGTAACGAAGTAAGCAAATGCAAGACCCTATCGTTTATTAAAGTTGTAACTCTGTTTCAGGGCATTGATCATGGTTTGATGAGTCTTTTGCGTGTATCTTTAGCTGTATGAGATCGATCAGGAGCTTGAGAAACTTAGGGAGGTAGTGGTTCAGAAGTGCAGGTTCAACTAATCTCTCCTGTTAATTTATTTTACCCTTAATGAAAGGTTCTTGCTTCTTATTTTCTTTTGATTTCTGAAATGAACAGAAAGCTGTCCACTCAAGAAAAGAAGGGACTTTCTGCAGCTTTAGGTCGTCTCTCTCCTGAGGATCTGTCTAAGGCGCTGAAAATGGTTTCAGAGGGCAACCCGCAGTTCCCGGCCGGAGCACCAGAAGTGGAGCTTGATATAGATCTTCAGGTAAACACCAAAACATTCTTTGATCCAGCTTCTTTGTTGCGGTTTTAAAGGTTTTTTGTGTCTTCTTTTTGTGAACAGACTGATGTTACCTTGTGGAGGCTGAAGGTGTTTGTGCAAGAAGCATTGAAAGCAGCTAACAAGAGCTCTGCTGGAACAAACGCCCAAAACAACAACAATGGTGGAGAGATGAACAAGGCCGCTGCGAAAAGAAAGAGAGAGATCAGTGATGCAATTAATAAGGTTAAAAGAGCCAAGAAGGCTTGAATCCCTTTTCTTTTCTTTCCCTAAGCTCTTTGTATTAATCCGCAAGGAAAAGATGAAACTGGTGAACATCAATCTAAATTAGAGAAGCCTTTCCAGTTCCATCCCGGTTTCAAACTTCTAGCACCTTGACAAAAAGAAAGAAAGAAAGAAAGTTGAAGAACTTCTCTGTTACATTCTCATGACATAATTTAGTTTTTCTGTTTAAGGGCCGTAAGTAGCACCAGCTATGGCGTGGAAGAAGATAGGAAGGACGCTAAGACTCTGGGATAAAGATAAGGTTTAACAGTTACAGTGAAGCTATTCTATTAATAAAGAGAGTGAAAGAGATCTTTATCTATGTATTAGCTCAGAAGTTCCAATTGATACATTGTATTGTGAAAGAGTGAGATCTTGAGGAGAGTCACAAGAGATGCAGTGTATTGTGTGTGTTATGGATCAGTCAAGAGTTGGTTCATAACATTAAACTAGTCCATTAGGCTTTGCTTATTTTGTGATTCAAATTTTGTCATTAGGCCTAAAGACTATCCAAAACATTTTGTTTTCATGCAATTATGTTTTATGTGCAATGCATTTACTGACAATAAATCATTGTCACGTATGGAGACTGAAGAAAACCCACTGCCAGCACTTATGGAGGAGGAGAATAAGGGACGTCAAGTTTGGTGGTTTGCGACCAAGTCCTAGTGCCTTTCTGATTTTAGTTTTGTCAATTATCATTCTCTCCCACCACCACCTTAACAGGGGTTGGTCGAGGAAAACCCACTTCATACACATTGTCGACAGATAGAAAGTCATATATCACATCACATGTGCATGCATATGTTGTTATGTGGATGACTATTTACCTGATGTACTAAAATCAGAAAGCACATGACATGTGCATCACATACAGTGTGTTAGGATTATGATTACTTTTAAAGTTCTATTCAACTTTAATCTAACTCACAATAAGACTAGCTACGATCGTCCTAATGTGGTTGGAATTGAACTCACTGTGATGTTATATAATATATAGTATACCTGTATACTGATATAACATAGACACTGCAACACTTTGACACAGGGTTAGAGACACTGATGATCTCTCAAATCATTTGCCAAAATGATCTTCCAATATTATTGGACATCTCCGTTAAAACTCGCAACAAAAAAAAAATTACTTATAGGCACACAATTAAATGTAAGTATGTAACTATAACCAATATTTCGTAGCTATTTAAACTACTGTATATATAGCCACAGTATATGTTGTAGCTTTGAATGTGTAGATATCATTCAAGCTTCACCATTTTTAGCTTTTTTCACGATTGAATTACGCTAATATTTATGGTTTGATTTCACAATGGTTTATGGTTCATTTCCCTCGAAACACTACAAAGAATAGATTATAGTTAGTTAACAACGAAAACCCATATATTAATAGTAACAAATTTTAGTTTTAATAAATCGTGACTTTTTGTAGCTGCAAAACCACAGCCCTTTTACAGTTTTGTTGTACTTTACACAATTAGTTATGTTCTATGTTGTTCCAAACATTTATGAGACTCTGGTTTCGCCTTATTACACTCGCATCCTCTAAGACAATACATGTACTAAGGGGGGAAATCGGCCAATTCATACGTCAACAGAGTGTCGCGGTCCCGATCAGTACATATACTCGGACCCTGTGCTAAAACATACATCAACTCATAAAATATTCAAATTTCATATATCAACTAACACAATTCGGCTTTTACATACATTGACCAATTATCCGTTAGTCAAACATAACAGAATCTGATCTGTCCGTTATGTATTGATTTTGTGGCTTTTTATATTTTTAAATAAGTATTAATTAATAAAAACGTAATTTCTAAAATGTGGTAGGGGAGAATCGAACCCAGGTCAGACCAAAGTTACAGTAAATCAATTAGCCATTGTGCCAAACGCAATTTATTATTTGTACTCTCTATTGTTTCCTATTAGACTTTTCTAAAAATATTTTTATCTTCTTCTTCTTTCTCCTACCCCTTCATTTATTGATATAAAAAATAGTTTGGAATTATATGTTTTCAAATTTAAATATTTTCAATTTTTATCGATATATATATATATTTTTTTATTAAAATTTAAAAATACATTTTGAAATTTTATATTTTGAAAATGTAATATTGTTTTTTTAAACTCAGTAATAATCATTAAACTAATTACATACAATTACTTATGTTTTATATACTTTGTGGAACTAATTCTAAATAATTAAAACCTCATAACAATGAATATGAACATATGAAAATGTGTAATTATGTAGGAATATGAAAATAAGAGGATATGTTCATCTAAATATGTTCATATTCCTTGTTATGAGTTTTTAATTATTTATAATTAGTTCCACAAAGTATATAAGACATAAGTGATTGTATGTATTTAGTTTAATGATTATTACTGAGTTTGAAAAACAATATTAAATTTTTAAAATATAAAATTTTAATAAAAAATAGGAAAAAATTCGATAATTTTTTTAAAATGTTCAAATTTGAAAACATATAATTCCAAACTATTTTTTATCTATAAATGAAGAGGTAGAAGGAGAGGGAAGAAGAAGATGGAAATATTTTTAGAAAAATATTGATTAGGTATAATAGGAAACAATAGAGAATACAATCATTAAATTGTATTTGGCACTATGGCTAATGGATCTAGTGTAACATCGGTTTGACCCGGGTTCGATGCTCCCCTACCACGTTTTAGAAATTTTAGAATTTTTTTTATTAATTAATACTTATTTAAAAATATGAAAGCCACGTAATCAGTATATAACGGACAATTCAGATTCTGTTATGTTTGACTAACAGATAATTGGTCAATGTATGTAAAAGTCGAATTGTGTTAGATAATGTATGAAATTTGAATATTTTATGTGTTGATGTATGTTTTAGCACAGGGTCCGAGTGTATATACTGATCGGGACCGCGACACTCTATTGATGTATGAATTGGCCGATTTACCTGTACTAAGGGCATTACCAATGGTATACAAAAATTCACTCTATATTTCACTTTAAAATAGAGTAACTCTATTTTAGAATTGGATTTGCTCTAATGGTTCACTCTATAATAGAATTACTCTATAATAGAGTAGATTATAGAGTAACTTTATTATAGAGTGAACCATTGGAGTAAATCTAACTCTATAATAGAGTTACTCTATTTTAGAGTGAAATATAGAGTGATTTTTTGTGTACCATTAGAGATGGTCTAAGTGTCTAAGCATATCGAATGGTGTGAAAGACGAGTAGATAACTATAACAGAGAGGTCTACAATTTAATGGTAGAAGTTATTGAAGTAATCGTGGTTTGTTTTCAATCCTTTGACAAAAAGAAGAGAAAAGTTTGTACTCAATCTAATTGATGTACAAAAAGAAAAATAAAATCTCAAAAGAAACCTTTTGTGCGTGCCAACCGTAGTAAAACACATCAAATATTCTCACACCCTACAAAAGATTCTCATGTGGCGATTCGAAGCAAATAAATCATTCTTCAACACGACATTAACACGGCCTTGTTAGACATTATTAGTGAATAATTTATGAAGAATCGGCCACGTATTATATTAACTAACAAAAATGAAAACAATCATGTTTCTATAAACATGTGGATATCTTCTGACAGTCGATAAGAACAAAAAAAAAATGAATTTCTTATGACAGTTACTACGTGAGCCCATATGTCTTTTGCAGATTTCAGCCTATTAAAACACTAAACGTTTGGTTATATAGTTTTTTATATGATGATGATATGCTTGGAGAAATGTCGTTATTGAGATTAATTTGACTCTTCTTCGTAGTGTATGTAGGTGATAAAATACATAAACAAGAAGATTTGTCCACAGAGAGTTGTGGTGAGTCATAGGTAGGACCAAGAGCCGTACGAGAAAAAGCTTATAACAGTCGAGTGTCAGTTGGTCAGCAGAAGGATGGCCCCCACAACTTCCTCTAGTTAGACAGTTGAAAAGGACAATGTACGACGTGTCATTGACGTGGTCCAACTGCCAATAACTGACACCAACCTCCACCATACCCAATAAAGTACATCTCTTAATCTCTCTGCCTTTGCGTAACTATATATACACCTTTGTAATGTATTGATTAATTTGTAGTGTACAATCGGCCATGTTAAATGTTGTGGATAATTGATATAATCAGGTAGGGGTGGGCGCAAGGCGAGTACTTGCATTTTTTGTGTATATTTGATACTCGTCTTGCTTTGAACGAGTAATGAATTTTTGGACTTGGTATTTGCCTTGTCGGAAACGCGTACTTGTTATATCGAGTACTTGTCCCAAAATATGGTACTTGCAAGTTACTCGTCTTGTTCAATTACTTATTACTTCCAAATACTTATGAATTATTTGGATATATTTCAAAGCTTCTAAGAATTACTTAATATATAATATTCTATCAGAGAAGGTTACGAAATTTTATTTTGTTTATTCGATGTGTAAAAACACGAGAGTTATTTCAAATAAAATATTTGCACCTAATATAAAAAAGAAAAAAGAATATAATACATATATTTCGATATGAGAATACTGTTTACTTCTTACAACATAGACATATCAGTTTAGGACTTTGATTTTTATGGTTTAGTTATCATTTTTTGAGACGTAAAACAAGTAACGAGTAATATCAAGGCGAGTCGTTAACTTTTTGTGATACTTGTTATTTGCCTTATACTTGCAAGTAGCAAAAATTAACGACTTGATACTTGACTTGGCAACAACAAGTACTTGAAAAAACAAGGCGAATACGGGTCAAGTAACGGGTATAAAACAAGTAACGAGTATTCGTGTCCAGTCCTATAGTGAGGTCACGCAGACTCATATCAATATTGATGATTTGTACTTCTAAGACGATTGGTTTAACGACATCATTGGTGTAATTTTCACTATACCGGTTGAAATAAAAAAATTATTGTATTAAATTTTGTTGGTGTTAGTTTTGTTTTCGTAACTTTTGCTACTTTGAAATAATACATTTTTTTTGAAACACTTTGAAATAATACATATTAATAGAAAAATATTTGTTTTTCAGCAATAACTAGACGACTCTTATACTAAAATCTAGACTAATCTTTGAAGATGTGTTTTGCCAAGGATGAGTTTTTCTTTTTTGAATGAGTTTATGGTAAAAATATGTAGATTAGAGGACTTGACCTAGACCCACAATAAGATACTTATTACTCAGAACACCTCCACTGGAGAATATCTAAATAGAAGTAAATTATAAATAATAGAAAATGTCAGGAGAAAGATAGAAGAGAGAGATGCAATATTGGTGTAGAGATATGATTTAAACGTTTTGACATATCAATCGGTTCTTAGTTTTTTTAGTTAAAAGTTAAAAGACGAGTTCTTATATCACCCTAAGAACTCCTCAATAATCATGTTCTAAGTTTGCTCTCAGATCCCTGCCATTAGACCCCATTTCTTAACTATAAAATATGGTCACAATTTTTTTTTTAAATATGGTTACAATTTCTTTACGTGTTTTGAGTTTAATCAGCCATACTTTGACATGCGACAATAAAAACCAATCCATACGGCGCGACGTCACGTACTACCATCACATGAAATGGACATGGATTTTTCACACAATAAAAAAGTAGATTAAAGTTATTTAGAAAAAGAAAACACTGAAAGTAAGTATATATATATATATGTAAATGCATTATTGTGATACTGTAACATCTTGTTCGGGATCGTGTGATCGAGTGTGAAGGGAAAAGATAGATATATCAAATGTTATGTAAAACTAAGTCATATTATTCTGGACACATACATAGATATGTGTATTTGTTTTTGGCTCATTTAAATATTCGAAAAAATAGTTTATTCATAGATTGCATTTCCTATTCCATAAGTACCCTTTAATTATTTTTTAGTATTATAACAAACAAGTATTTCATCATAAAACTTTGATAAATTTAGAAAAACAATTCCTCTTTTTAATTTTTTGTGTCATAAAATCTAGCAAATTTTGTAAAATTTGCAAATATGATATTTCCAAGAACGTTTTATAAACAAGTACTCGAATAAAAGGTAACCCTATCATCGCGTAACAAACAACGTAACAAACAAGTATTTCAGCATAAAATTTCTTATCGCATAAAAAGAAAATATGTTATAAAACTTCTTACTTTACAAACAACAAATTAACGTGTGTGTCCATTTTTTGTCGACAATGTTCTTTTAAAAGGGCATTGATTAAAGCCTATAGGGACAACCTGAGCCACAAAAGAGAAGAACATGCAACATTTGACCGTGGAATTGTGGTTAGCACGACGCGTGGTATAATGTATCATGTAGGGTAACACTGTTGGGACTGACCTTCGAATTCGGTAAGAAAGTCACATTTCATACTCCTGCGTCGCCCGTGGGTTGCATTGTCACATTCCATACTTCAAAAATAATTATAATTAAAAAATTTAAATGTTATAAAAAGTTGAACATAGTTCGTGAAAACCATCGTTCAAAATTCTCTCTCTTTTTTTTTAATATAATTATATTATCATTAATTCGTCCCTTAAAAGGGGGTCCGGTGACGATGCCACAAATCCGATTTACCGGCGAAAACAGTGGCCCTATATCACATTTACATCTACATCTAATAATTTATACTATTTATATCAATAGATTTGATTGGTCTTTGTTTTGGACTTTCCTATTATGTTTCTAGTTTTGGTATTTAAATTTTCATATGACTGCAAAAAATAAATGTTCAATGGAAGATATGAGTGTTCAATGGCACAAATGCTAATCACATGTATTGTCAACAATTTTCCTCATGTTCACCATCATTATGAACAATTTTCCTCATGTTCATCATCATTATAAATGTTTTAGATTTTAGATAAATGACTACCATTAAGAATATATATGGATAGTCAATAAAAAGATATTATAATGGTCGAACATATATAAATTGTAGATGCATATTTTAATAGTTGGAGTCTTCTATTGTGTAATGTATAAGTATATTTATGTAAATAATTAAATTTAAATTAATTAGGTAGCCAAGGGAATTGCCACTGCTTCATCTTCCCCTATAAATTGCTTTCATTCTCCTTCCCCCTCATAACCAAGTACATGTTTGGTTTTGAGATAACATAATAGAATCTGTTGGACTCACAATACTTTTGTTTCTTTATTTTTTGGTAAGATAAAACCCAAAGCTTCAAGGGTTCTCTGTTTCAAATCTTCTGACTTTTCTCTTTAGCCCTCTCTGTTACACTGTTTGCTCATGTCTCTCTCGTGTACCCACCCGCTCTGTCTGGTGTTTTCAGGGAAAAGGGAGAAGATGAAGTACGTCCTTGTAACAGGAGGTGTTGTAAGTGGACTAGGAAAAGGAATCACAGCGAGTAGTATTGGTGTTCTTCTTCAATCATGTGGTCTTCGTGTTACTTGTATCAAAATAGGTTTCTTTCTTTCTTTCTTTCATTGTGTTCAGTTCAGTGATTTTTCCTTATTGAGGACTCAAACTCTTTTTCAAACCAATCTCTAGATCCTTATCTGAACTATGATGCTGGAACCATATCCCCTTATGAACATGGTGAAGTGTTTGTCTTAGACGATGGCAGTGAGGTAAATAAGAAACCAACTTGCTTTCTTCTTCTACCTTTTTGAATTTCAGGACTTAAAAGACTTTTGTAATTTGATGGGTCTGGATAAAAGGTGGATCTTGATCTTGGAAACTACGAGAGGTTTCTAGGTTGCATATTAACCCGAGATAACAATATCACTCTTGGAAAGATTCAGCAGGTTAAGCTCTACATCTCAACTACAAACTGTTCTTGTTTCTGTTCGTTAGGATCTATCTGCAACAACTTACGAAACATATACTGTTGTCACAGCATGTAATGGATAAAGAGAGGAGAGGAGATTACTTAGGAACTACTGTTCAGGTAAATAATAGAAAGTTCTAACATTTTTCTAATTTTCTTTTGTCATAAGCTTTGAGTTTTAAGTTTTGCTTGGTAATGAAACTAGATTGTTCCTCACGTCACTGATGCAATAAAAGAATGGGTGGAGAGAGTTGCCATGATTCCTGTAGATGGAGAGGAAGGTCCTCCTGATGTTTGCATCATTGAATTAGGTGGAACTATAGGTAACTATAAACCCAATAGAACAACATCGAGATTGAGATATCTTTGTTTGCTTCTTATGTTATCTGAACAGAGAAATCTTTGTGTGTTGCAGGAGATAATGAATCCAGGCCTTTCACTGATGCACTTAGCCAGTTATCATACAGTGTAGGTAAGTAAAATTTCATCCTCTACCAATCACTGATGATATCTTAATTATATCTTGTTGAATTTGCTCCAATGTTGTTTGTTGTTTCCTTTCAGGACCTGAGAATTTCTGTCTGATCCATGTCACCCTCGTGCCTGTGCTCAGTGTTGTTGGTGAACAGGTCTGTATTATATTTATTTACAGAAATGTAAGTATGATATATATAAACATATATGTCATTTGAGAAACTTACATTTGTTTTGATCTTTTTACTTTACTTCAGAAAACAAAACCCACTCAGCACAGCGTTAGAGATCTACGAGGACTGGGTTTGGCTCCTAATATCATAGCTTGTCGAAGCACAAAGGTTTACTTGTTCGTCTTGGTCTCATCTGCTCTTTCTCCTATTATACAAAAACTCAAAACTCTTTTGATTATATATTATAGGAACTTGAAGAGAATGTAAAAGCAAAGCTATCTCGATTTTGCTATGTTCCGGTATGTTACATCCTGTTTTAGTTTCCCTTGTTGTCTTGTTTACTCAAAATCTCAAGAATGTCTCCATGCTTGTTGTTTCCAGATTCAGAATATCTTCTCTCTCCATGATGTTCACAACATCTGGCACATTCCCTTGTTGCTCAAGGTACGATTGGTTATAGCGTAAGTTATTAAGAAAATCATCAAAGGCAACACTCCTCTTTGTTCCTTGAAACAGGATCAGAAGGCTCATGAGGCAATCTCAAAAGTCTTGAACCTTGCTGGTATTGCTAAAGCACCTTCTTTAGAGAAATGGGCTTCAATGGTGGAAATCAGTGACAACCTACATGTACCGGTGAGTCTCAACTCCCTAATACATCACAGTGTATAGCCTCAATGTCTCTTTCTTATGCCACCAGGTCAACTTTTACAGGTGAGAATCGCTGTAGTTGGGAAATATACAGACCTCTCAGATGCATATCTATCAGTCTTGAAGGTAATACCTATACATCACTCTCTCATGGCATATTATTCTGTGACTTCTTTGCCTGAGTCTCATTGCTTTTCTGCCAACTTGTTCAGGCCCTCATGCATGCTTCTGTAGCTTTTGGAAAAAAGCTTGTGGTTGATTTGGTTCCATCTCCTGATCTTGAGAAAACCACAAAGGTAGAGGTAAAACAAATCAAGTTAAATACATTCAAGCTTTTGTTCTGTTCTTGAAGACTCTAAAACATAACTTCTGTTTCTTTTGGACAGAACTCATGCGCATACAAGTCTGCCTGGAAGTTACTGAAGGTTTGTTTAACGTTCTTTTGAAAATTTCACTGGTCCAATACTTCTCTGTAGCCTCAAGAGGCGTGTTTCTTCTTCAGGGTGCAGATGGAGTTCTTCTCCCTGGAGGGTATGGTAATAGAGGAGTGGAAGGGAAGATTCTTGCAGCAAAATATGCCAGAGAAAACAACATCCCTTTCCTAGGTATCTGTCTCGGGATGCAGGTCGCTGTCATCGAGTTTGCACGCTCAGTTCTCTGCTTGCCTGATGCAAATAGCACAGAGTTTAAACCTGAAACAAAACATCCATGCATCGTTTTCATGCCTGAGGGGTCAACGACTCACATGGGAGGCACAATGCGACTAGGCTCAAGAAGATCTTACTTCCATGTCAAGGAAAGCATATCTGCAAGACTGTAAGAAACCGTCATCGATCCAAAATCACTCAGTGAATGCTTGGATATGACTTATGTAAACTCTATGGTTCTTGCAGATATGGGAACAAAGAGTTTGTTGATGAGAGGCATCGCCATAGATACGAGGTAATGACATTTGAATACACACTTCGGTTTCTTGATGTACAAGAAACTAACTGCTTTTCTTGCAGGTGAATCCTGATATGGCTGTATGCCTTGAGAAAGCGGGTCTCTCATTCGCTGCAAAAGATGAAACTGGCAAACGCATAGAGGTGGGTCTTGTCTCACCTTTAACCTAACTTAAACTCGGTGTTGTTATATGAATCTTTCTTCTCTATTGTAGATTGTTGAAGTTCCAACCCACCCTTTTTTCATTGGTGCTCAGTTCCATCCTGAATACAAATCTAGACCCGGGAAAGTATCTCCTTTGTTCTTAGGTCAGAGTTCTTGTTATGATATCAAGTTAAAGCTCCAAACAATTTATTTTAATCTGTTCAGCAACTTTGAATCAGTTAAAATTCTTGTTTCCAGGACTAATAGCAGCATCATGTGGTGAGCTAGACGCAGTCCTGAATCCAGTCTCCATTCAGCAAGACAACAACCAGCATGTGGTAGTTGGCAATGGAAGAAATGGTGATCCAATAAATGGCTTGTGTAATGGAACCAACAAGACATCTCAGAAACAGCTTGTCCGAGGTAAGACAAAACAGTGGCTCTTAAGATCATATAATTTGATTTTTTTAAAAAAAATATTTTTATTTATTGATATACTTTAAAAGTGACAAGTCTTGCGATAAACCAACCTAACTGACAATGCTACATCTGCAGAAATTCAGGTAAAGCAGTACTCTAACCAATCTGGCAGGAATGATTAGGATCAAAAGGTCTGAAACAGATGATTTTCAAAGCTCGTTGTGTACTCTGCATTTTCAATCCTTATTTTGATTTTGAGTGATATAAGGAAAAATTTAAAGTGCTAATGTATAATAAACTAAACAAATCTTGTAAATAATTTTAACAACTATTATATGGCTTTAACATTTTCAATACAAAGGATACAATTGTGAAACTGTCGCAAGTGTAAGATCCATCACTTACATCCCTATGTTGAAATAATTGGTTAGATAAAAAACAAATCATAACACTCATACAAGTTTCATGATCTTTGACCTTGAGTATAGAGAAGCAAGAATTGGTGAAAAGTAGGAGAGAAACAATTTCCAGAATAAAAAGAAAATTTTACTTTACTATATAACACCTATTAAGATATTATTTATCAAAGTCTGGATTCAGCATTCAACTTGAGCCATTCACAAATGAAGTGTATTATACATTCGTTTTTACTTAGGTACATGGTCGTTTTTTAGTATCACTTGCACTAATAAACTTCATGTACATGAGAGTGGGAGAACTCAGATCGAATACTTTATTTATTAGATCAACATTGAGTTACACTTACACGACATATCTTTTATTAAACTTCCATAAAATACTAATATTTTATATCATCGAGCACACATGGTCATCATAGATAGTACCATAAGTAGGTTCCAACGGGATAATTATCACAATAACGGCGGTGATAACCTATAGAATCACTCAGGTGGCGGCGTGAGTAATGATGGCAGGGGAGGAAAGTTAACGCCAGGGAAACCGGGAAGTGGTGCCGGAGGTGATGATTGTAACGGTAACGGAAACGGAAAACCTGGAAGTGGTGCTGGAGGTGATGACTGTGACGGCAATGGAAACGGAAACCGTGGAACGTTTCCGGGGAACGGAGGAAAAAGTGTCGGTAACGGAGGAACGCCGGTGAAAGGCAACCCAGGTGGAAACAGGTATTTCATCTCATCGGCAGGCTTCTGATCATTGAGGTGGCGAGCTGCGGTTGTTTCCGGAGTGAGGTGGAAGATCAGAACTAGGGTTAGGGCTAAAGTGGTTACTGAAGAAGTCATTTGTTTATGTGTTTTTTTTTTTCTTGTCTGTTGCAATAGCACATGTTGAGTATGAGTATATATAGGCCTATTTCACACAACTTAACGAACTTTTAAATTTATTTATTTTAAAATTTCTCAGTATGTTTTACCAACCATGAACCTGCATATTGTAAATTGCAGTAATTTTATTGACAAGATTAAACCACACACATAAATACAATTAATTGGTGCCAAATATGTGTACCATTCAAAACAAGGTGGACTGGTTTAACAACTACAATGCATGTGCATCGCATGTTGGCTGTTGCATACTTTCCAATAAGAAAGTCATTTAACATGATAATTGGTTGAAGAAAAAGAGAAACATGAAGATTGACTAATTGAATCTGATAAATACGGAGGCATGCACATGAACATGTGTCTCCCATGCAGGTTGGTTAGAGCTTATTGAATTTGTCTAATTATATCAAAACCTACTGTATGCTTACATATTTTACATATTACTCTTTAAGATTTACATTTAACAATTTTATTTATTGCTTTTTTGCCATCTGGATCCCTGTTTTTTTTTTTTATAAATTGTCTGTAAGCAATCGTTTATGACTTTTTATACTCTTACAATCTTTTAACACGGTCAGTTAGGCGAACAAACAGTTCTAAACACAGCGATTCATCCAACATGACATGACTTATGATTTCTAGTTTATAGTTTAGACTCCTACGTCATCTACATTAATTTACACATGTACACCATGAATTTTGTTAAGGACATTTTCATCTTTCCACACACACTATGACAAGGTAAACAAAGAAAACTCATCGAGGTTGACCAAATCTGCAATATAGGTAAAAACAGTGACATTTTGGTGGATTCTCTTGTTTTGAAGTATGAAATGATGATATGCATGGCATGTTGTGTGATATAGTTGATCTGTGTTAAGTGTAATGTATGATTAAAGAGAATAAGTGTGATTGCATAAGCCAAAATGGCATGAGAAGACCTAAATGGCGCAAGTAACCAGGACAAAGTACATAGATAAAAAGGGTCTAAAAGGCATGAATAAGTGTTGTAGAATGTTCATTGCTAATTGCTATGCATATGTGATGAACTGTTTACATGAGTTGTTGAATGAATTAGTCAAGTACTGATGTAGTTTTGTTAGTCTTACGAGTTGCGCGTACTTTTTAAGATATTGTAGATTGATCCCGCTCATGATTACACTAGTCGAGACTAAGCTACGATGTGTGAGGGTTCTGCTTGGGGACTAGTTCATGTCCACACTAGGGTTTTTGTGGTTATCATCGATGGAAAAAAGGTGAAATCAAGTCGTCAACTCTGTCTGAAGAAGAAGGAGAAAACTTATAGGTTTATAAGAATTTACAACTCAAAGCTATCTGCACTACAAAACATATTCTTGAGTCACATCCCTTCAAAGGTTCTCTAATCTTGTATATTGGCTCTGTGCTTAAAAGCAGGTTTGCAGTAACAATCTGCGGGAATTACAAGAGATAGAAGGTTTAGAGAGAGGAGCACGCTTGTCCCCGTCAAGCATTAAACTCGTAAACGAACCAGTCCTCTAACATTTGGAGATGTAATAAATTAAAGGACCTAAACCTGCTCATGAATTGGGGAGAAGCCGACCATTGTACATCTTGTCGAGTAGCTCACGAGCACCAGGCCTTCTAAGAAGACCTTTGTTGTTAGGTAAACCTGTACCCAAACAGACCGGACAAACAAGCTTGCCTCGACCTGTTTGCAGATAAGAGCCACCAAATTAATCAGTGAAACCAGTCTGTTTCACGCTTTACCAAACCAAAACTACATTGAAGAAATATTGAAAAAGAGAGAGAGAGAGAGAGACAAACCGTAGCAGTTTGGACATTCTGTAAACTCATATACATCTTTGGCACGCTTTCGGTTGAGAGCTTTCCATTTTCCTGTACCCCCACACATATCACCTAAATCATATGAACAACATAGCAAAGATGTCATCTCCCGTGTGCACGAAACAGAGTAATCATATAGCCATAAGACTTCAGTAATAGCAAACATGTTTGTTTTCCCTTGTGTTTTAATAGAAACTAAACATAAGAACAAGCGAAGAAGTGTAACTTACAAAGAACAGCACCAATGCCCTGACAGTTACGGCAAACTCCTGGTTTCTTGTCCAAAGCGTCTGCGCTTTTTACAGAGACAAAAGTGTAAGCATTGCTAATCAAAGCTGGAGATAAACACAAACATGTCGTCATCCACTGTCTCCGTGACACCATCGATTTCCCCTGCAAAGCCAAGAACACAAGCCAGCTATATATGAGATTTTTTGTTAGCGAAATGTAATGTAAGCCACTTGCATACACAACTATATATATACCCAAACTGGCTCAGCTCCAAATTTATAATGAACAATAGCAACATTCAAGTAAGTACACACACTAGTGTTGATTAACCCAATTTGTAACAGAACTAAGGACTAAGACTTGAACATGTAGAGGATGTGAACAAAATCAGCTAGCTGACTGTAAATTAAACAATACTGTTCATTTTCATATTGTTAATGAATCAGATAACTTCAAACAGAGTAAAAATGTTAGATAAGAAAAAACTTTGTATCTCCTCCTATCAGTGTGGTTATCTACCAAAGGAAGAGCCGAAACAATCAACTGCAGCTGACACAAAAAAAAGTTTGGAAGACGAAACAAAAATATAACAACTTTTTATAAAACAGTTGAAGTGAACATTCAGTTGCCTCAGGAAGAACAGAGTAGCAAAAAGGATAATAATTGTATATTAGTAACCTTAGTTTTGTTGGTGGTATCTGAGGAGGAATCCGAATCGAAGCTCTGATTCTCCGGGCATGATTTCGCGTGGATACGAACTCGATTCCGGTTTGGTGCGGCTGTTTATGAAACACAGAGCGTCAGACATTTGGGATAAGAAAAGAAGATAACATTAAAAAAAGTGTCGGAAATTGAATTACAGAGAAAAGAGGATGTTACAGATCAACGGAGAAGAAGATGTATGAAGAAGACGGGAAGGGAGTGCAAAGAGATGAGATGAAGCCTCCATTTTTCAGTCTGCGGTAATGAATTTTTTACCCGCGGACCAGACCACCCCAACGATCTCTATATGTTTGGAATATTTTTTCATTTGCTCTCGGTTAATTAATTTTTTTTTTCTTTTAAGAAATTTATGGTCGTGAATTATTTTCTTCGCCTCCATCGGGCCCTTTTTAGATTACAACTGGGTCAGGTCAATTAATTGGGCCAAGTTGATTTTCTTAATGGGTTGTCAGATGTTAAATCGGCCGGTACGTGATTTTGTCGAGCGTTGCATGTTCCGGTTATGCGCGTTGAGTTGTGATCCCTTTCTTATTAATAGAGAAGCAATTATTAAGAGTAACCTTGCTTTGATATTTTATTTACAAGCATGCCATTATAGTGATGTGTCACTCCCATATTCATTTTCAGCTAATCTTTATAATTACCCTTACTTAACTAGACTTATTACATATAATGTCATTGGTACCACTCATATTTGACTTGATATATTATTTAATGTACAATATTATATTCGTATGAAGCCTCACGACGTCGTTTATTCACCCCAATGAATATAATGTTTTGAACATTATACAAATAAGAAAAATGATTTTGTCTTATGCATATAAAATAAGTTTGTCAGGCGGTGGTGCCTATTGACAATTATCGGCAGTTTGTATACATAAAATTTGCAGCTCACGTAAGAACACAAACAATTTAAAATTATTAGTTCATATCGTAAGGACATCTCAATACATAATTCTACAATAAATTAAATTGTATGCTATCATTTTTTCGTCAGTAAATTGTTCTAAGATGTGTATAGAAAAATTATATTTTACAATCATATTCATAAGATTTCTCTCACCATATGCATATAATGTTATTGGTTGATATAAGAACACTAACACATTAAAATCACAATTTCAATTCATAAAGACAGCTCAATACATGATTCTAAATGAAACTTAATTTATATGATGTCACTTTTTTAAGTTGTTCTTAAACATTGTACAAAGATGGCGATATATTTTGCAAGTTTATAGATATGATTTCAAATATAATTATTCTGAAATTTTGTGAGAAAATACTAAATCGTAACCCACATTTCAAATACAAAATTTAGAATATTAACTTTCATGATTGTTTTACACTTTACACCAAAAAAATACTTTAATGATTAGCGGTTATTTTAGGGAATGCGAAATCGTGGGCTATTTATGGTAGAAATATAGGAAATTTTGGTGAGCCATGTTTCAGTTACAAAAATTTGAAATGAATCTTAATTATTGTTTACATATACTTTCCTAATGTGCATATGTTCCCAGAATTTGCCTTTTACTTGATTTACACACAAATAATAACTATTTAGTTAACCTACTATTCAGTTCATATACATTACCTAAAATAATTCAACCGTACGTAATCATTCACACAAATAACAGCCTGGTATTTTGCTATGCAGTGCAAATATCTCAATAAGATTTCAAATTGATTCAATTTATGTAGAGAAATATTTAATTGATTCCAGTAATAAATTCAGGATTACCCTTGCAAGCATGATAAAACGAATGCATTCAAAACAATTTTTATAAAGTAATTTAAATAATATTCCATTTAATCGTGGCAAAAGTTAATATTCTATATATACACATTTTTTAGTAATTGTTTCTCATTAATTAGCAAGTTGTGGTAATACTATATGATGACCATGTATTGTGTGCTAATCCCCCATACTAGGGTACAACTCTAAAAATAATCTTTTGTTCATAATAGCTTCTTTAGATTTTGTTTCTGATTTGAAATTTTTTCAAATAAATGTGAAAAATCAGGATTAAAATAATTCATCTTTGGAAATAATACTAAGGTGTTGTGGGAGAGACTATTGAGATGGTTTTAGTCGACACAAAAGTAAGTAAATGAGTCATAAATTTATGCCATATTTTTAGTAGTTCAGACTTTGTTATGTTATCAAACTACGCTATTTTTTGGACTTGGCTCATTAGATTTTTGGCATAAAATCGTATAGGTTTCATAAAGTAGTCAAAAATCCAATTTGGCTCAAAAAGCATTATTCATTTCCTAACGAACACTATAGTGTAGATTTCACAAATTTGTCTAAAACACAATTTGGGTCAAAACGCATAATTCATGTTCCTAATAAACACTATATTCTTTGTATGAAATTCACGTTTATTAAATGTAATCTTTCATATTATAAAATAACATTATATAACAATTTATATTTCATGAATTTTTATGTAACATGACGGTATTTATCCGTTACACATGTTTTAATCCTAAATTTCTTCAAACTATCTTCAAAAATATAAAATACATTGTGTGTTTTTTTATGATAATCTCACCCCGTGCAAGGCACGGGTCTTATCCTAGTGTAATGTAAATCACATAACATTTAGTTTATTAGTAGATATCATTATTGTTCATCATATAGTCCAAGTAGTTGAGTATACATTAGTATTCTCTACATATGGCATTCCTTTTCATTGAGAAAAATGTTGTTGTTGCTGAAAAGGTTGAAGAAGTGGGCTTCAAATTGATTATCATGGAAGAGAAATTACAATAACTTATGGAAAGACAAAGCAATGTGGTCTTTGATCTACATCGTTGGATAAATCGATCTCCAAAAGGTTTATGTGATATACATTGGAAGAAAGCTTGAGATGTAATGGCTCGCATAGAACAATCTCAACTGAATCACTGTCTTATTACTTTTTCTCTTTCTATCTTACTATCTCCTATTTACTCTAACAATCTAGTCCAGTTTTTTATTTAATAAAAAACCGGAAGTTTAAAAAGTTGTTACAAGTTAAATCAAAATATCACAACGAAAGGTTGTAATTATGACAGAAAAAGATGTAAAACTCTCCATGTTAATGTTTATTAAATGAAAACATATTTTCAAAAAAAAAAAAAAAAAGGTTGTACTGTATAATAAAGAGTTTGGTCAACTGGGAAGTAAAGAGTTGGCCATAGAGTGAAACCCACGTAGAAAGACTTTTCGCCGACAAATCAGCAAACGAGTTTGTCGGTTCTCACAGCTGCCGGAGCTTCCGTGTTCCAATCACCGCGTCGCTCATTTTGTCTGTTGCAATCTCATTCGCTCTTTAGATTTCTTCTTTTATTAAAAATCTCAAAATAAAGCAAATCAATTTTCAATTTAGATCTTTGTCTCTCTCTCTCTCCTATCTCGTGTTTCCGTTGCTCGCTTTCACCGTAAAGGCTCCTCCTCTACTTCAAGACCGCTCTATTTAATTTCCTCATTTTCTACGTCTTTCTCTCCTTCTCCACTTAAATGATTTAAGTTCGAATCTTTCTTAGTGGAAGAAGAACCCACGAGAAAGTTAGAGTCTTTATCTCTCTTTCTATCATGTACGCTTTATCTCTCTTTCTCTCTTGTGTTTCTGATTAATTTTGAATTTGTGAAAAACCCTTTTACGCTTTCTTGCTTGCTTGTTCTTCTGTTTCTGCTTCTGGTCGAGTTCAACTTCTACAACATTTGTTTATGTTTACTAATGAAACTCGCATGTTTAGGCTGAAACTTTGCTCTGTGTCGGTGCGTGATTATATACATGTGTAGTTTTCTTTTCTCTTTGTTTCCTAATTATTCTGCATTGTAATATTTATTCATTTAAAGACCGACCGACATCAATCTAACCCAGTTTAGAGTTACTTCGAAGCAGTTAAATACCAAATAGTTTGAGAGAGTTGTCTAAGCATCCGAGTTCTTAATCTCTTGCAGCTGAACTGAGAGTAGGCCGTGTGACTTTCAAGAATCAAAAAAATGCTGAATCTTGGTAGAGCAAGAATCCAAGGGAGGCAAAACAGATCCATGTCTTTTGAAGGTTAGTTGGGCTGTACACAAGAGTACTAATGCTCAATCATTGGTTGGAAAGTTGATTGCTAGCTCCAAAGTCATAAACTTTTGTTGTGTTTCTAATTTTTGGATCCGAAATTCACACTTCTTGGTGATTTTTTTTTTGGGGAGTGTAGGATTAGATTACGCAGACCAGAAGAAGAACAATGATTACACCGGGAAGATTGTTTTGGCTGTTTCCCTCACAGCAATGTGCATTTTAGTGCTCAAGCAATCTCCAACTTTCGATACTCCGAGCGTGGTATTATTATTACTTCTTATGTAATGTTTCTTGATACAGTTTCTCATTCATATACTAGTAAATGTTCCTGAGTGGCTCCATCTTTCAGTTTTCTCGCCATGAACCTGGAGTTACACACGTTCTAGTCACTGGTGGTGCAGGATATATCGGCTCACATGCAGCTTTACGCCTTCTAAGAGACTCATACCGTGTAACCATTGTGGTAAATATCTTCATTGGCTTACATAAATCTATGCTTTTGTGCTCAGTGTATCATCTCTCTTTGTGTGTGTTTTGGCAGGACAATCTATCACGTGGCAACCTCGGTGCAGTCAAGATATTGCAGCAGCTGTTTCCTGAACCTGGAAGGCTTCAGTTCATTTACGCTGATCTTGGAGATGCACATGCTGTATCCTTGATTCTAATTCTATATATAAGACCCTGAAAAACGAATAGCAAGCTTTTTTGGTTTTTCTTTAACAAGAAGTTCTCTCAGGTTAACAAAATATTCTCAGAGAATGCATTTGATGCTGTGATGCATTTCGCAGCTGTTGCTTATGTTGGAGAAAGCACACAGTTTCCTCTCAAGTGAGTATATCATCAAAAAGGATTTTACCTTTACTGTATGAATTGTTGAGAAGCATATATAGTAGATGGTGTTATGGTCATTTGCAGGTATTACCACAACATCACATCGAACACACTGGTGGTTCTAGAGACGATGGCTGCTCATGGTGTGAAGACTTTGATATATTCGAGCACATGTGCTACGTACGGAGAGCCTGAGAAGATGCCAATAACAGAGGAAACTCCTCAGGTCCCTATCAATCCATATGGAAAGGCTAAGAAGATGGCAGAAGATATCATCTTGGACTTCTCCAAAAACTCCAATATGGCTGTTATGATCCTGAGGTTAGTGGTTGGTTCTTTGTTATTTGTGTGTTTGTGTAGGCTCTTGTTAACTCTTCCCTTGAAGCTGACTTTCTTGTTTTCTTTTAGATACTTCAATGTGATTGGTTCTGATCCTGAGGGAAGACTGGGTGAAGCTCCAAGACCAGAACTCAGAGAGCATGGAAGGATCTCTGGTGCTTGCTTTGACGCTGCACGAGGCATCATTCCCGGTTTACAGGTAATAGACGCTCTCCCCTTTGTGTCATGACATTCATTACATACCAATCTTTGCAGATGTTTATTTTGGTTTTTGTCTACAGATTAAAGGAACAGACTACAAGACCCCTGATGGGACTTGCGTACGTGACTACATTGATGTCACAGACCTTGTTGATGCTCATGTTAAAGCTCTTGAAAAGGCGAAACCTAGCAGAGTTGGGATCTTTAATGTTGGTACCGGGAAAGGTATGCAAATAGATATCTTGGCAAAGATTATAGGTAAAAAATAAAGTGATATGCTAATTTTTGAGAATATGGTTGTGTGAGCAGGTAGCTCGGTGAAGGAGTTTGTGGAAGCATGCAAGAAGGCGACAGGGGTTGATATAAAGGTCGATTACTTGGAGAGACGGGCAGGAGATTACGCAGAGGTGTACAGCAATCCAAGCAAGATCAGAGAGGAGCTGAATTGGACAGCTAAGCACACAAATCTTAAGGAGAGTTTGGAGACTGCATGGAGATGGCAAAAGCTTCATCGCAATGGCTATGAATCATCTTCGTATTCTTCTTCCTTGTTCTCTGCATACTGATCCTTTCTCTGTATTGGTCTGTAATGATTGATCTTCTAGGACTCCTTTCACAAGTAGATGATGATAGCTAGAGATTAGAGTCTTGGTTCTAGATGGTAGTGAAGGGAGTAGAAGAAGATTGTTCTTATTTATTATTAGTATTATAGTATCTATATCCATATATGAGTTTTTGTATTGCTTAATAATAATGGCTTTAGGTTAATTCTAGGAAGCAGCGGTTCACTCAACTTTTGCACCTGTTTGTAAAAGGTTACCTCTCAAATATATTATTGTGATTTGAGGTTGATCGGAACCATGTGACCTCTTGTGTTTTAGCTCTTAGTTACCATCTGTTCATGAGACAGTGAGATTGGCTGTGGACATGAATCCACACACTTTAGTCAAGGAAGAGTCGTCAGGTGGGCTGATTGAACCGCTCTCTCGAAGTTATCTTCAGCTGATAATACACGCTTCATAAGCACATGTTACAAGTGTGATAGTTTCAGCTGGCTATAAAACTAATTTTCACATTTGTGGCCATATACAGAAAGAAAGGAAGTGCATGTGAGTTAAGCGACCCTAGTTCTAGTTACCTTGTTGAGTGCTTAAAGCAGTAGCATTTCAGCATCATCAAAGCTAGCCATTCGCGTACAGAAAACTGCTTTGCTATTGAAGATCATGGATCAATACGGGTTAATAACATTTTAATCACTTCAATTATAAATCTTACATATAAGAACCACATTTCTTTGGAATGTACAATCGATACAATAACTTTGATTTGGGCCTCATGGGAAAAAAAAACAACGAATCGGATTCTTTAACTAATGGGTCTTTTAGTGATATGAGCTTTGGACTGTCTATCCTAGTCGATCAGAAACTCGAGGATTTTTTTCGTTGGCAAGTCAGTTTTAATCACTGAGCTAGTGTACTACAGTTGGTTCAACGAGCTATGCCTAAACAAACTTTAAATCTATACTCATTTATAAATATAGTTAGATTTACATAAACGCAAATAAAAATAAATAAGGAGGGTGACTATTGTTTTTTCTATGAACTTGAGGAGCACTTAAAGGGCATGGTCGATTTTACGTAAAGTTGCTCATGTGCAAAGACGCCCACGTGCTACACAACCCAATTACATAAATCAACACAAGTATGTAGTTTATGTGACAATCTTGCAATTCTCAGTGTGATGTAAATTAGGCTTTTTGCTGTATTTTTCTTACAAAGAAAAATGATGTGCTACGAACTTAAGTCACCATATATTTTAATTATGTCCACCTTTTATGTGTAAAATAATTGTATCTACTTGGAGAAGGCTCCTTCGATTTGGTTCTTATTTCATGAACCATTTATTTTTATGAATACAATACTCTCTCTTTTTTTTTTTGAAAGATTTCTACAATACTCTCTTTTTAATCCCTAATTATATGCATTGTTTATAGCATAGGATTATTATCAGAATGTGTGACTTTTTGTAAATTCATTTTAAAAACATTAAGTATATCAATTGGTGATTTGAAAAAACAATGACACAGTAGTCGATTAAAACTACTTAAATGCAAACTAAACAAACGTTTCCGTTATAAACGCACATGTTTTCTTGGTTACCAATCAAATTCTGTTTATTTTTCTTTGTCAATAGTTTCTTATTTTGTTTTCATTTTTAGTTACTACTATGGTTATTATTGAATCCTTTCAACATGCGTCACCGTAGAACGAGGGAGGCTGAGGCATGACTTATTTTGTTTTTATTTATTGCACCGTCTAGTCTACTTACTGAAATAAACAATACATGAGTCTGTTTTTTTGAGCTAACTGAATTTGCTTGCCACTAGAGAAGAGGGCCTGCTTCATATGCTTAGTGATTGTTGCTTCATATAATTGGATAAAATATATAGCGAAAGCAACGGGTCGGGAAGTCAGAAAACTACGTATACATCACTATATTTTACATGCTTCATACATTACAGACAATAAAATTTACCTGATTAATTAAAGAAAATAAAACTTAGAGGCAATCACTCCCCCCAACAAAACGAAATTAACATTGCTTAATTAGAATATGGCTAAATTGGTAGGCTTCATGACAAACACTTCGATCACGTTCTATTCCTAGTTTTCGTATTAAATATTGATTCAGTTCGCATATATTAAAACTTTTTATTATATATTGCAATGATAATTCGTTACCCCCTAACATCGATTTCGAATTAGCAAATTCAACTGTTGCTAAATATGTTTTATCGAATAATTAGCATACATATTAGATATTATATATGTAATGTTGTTCATCCTCAACATCGAATGATTAATAGGGACTTATCGTTTATGATATTTTCTTTGACACCGAGAGGAATCAGCGGGGGTTACCACATACAGGGCCGGCCTAGAGGGGAAGCCACCCAAGCCAAAGATTGGGGCAGCCAAATTAATGGGGCATATTTTTCAAAAAAAAAAATTATTAGTATTGATAACTAAAAAAAAAGTTGTGGGTTTTTTTGTTAAAATATTACTTATTAGGCATTTTTAGTTAGAATAAGATTTGTTGGATTTTTCAACAATATTTATAAATTTATTAAAAAATTAAATATATAGCTAAATTTCTATTTTAAACGATAGTTAAAACCCTAATTAAAAATTAGAAACAAAACAGTTTTTTCCTTTTGTTCCAATTTGTTCCTTTGCGCCGTCTTGCAGGCTTGCAGCACTTTTATTTTACAGATTTTTCTTTTGTCCTCTTGATTACATAATTTAGTTTTATTGCTTCAGTTATTTCAATTCATAGTAAGAAGGTACATTTCTTAGTTTGTCAGTTTTAAAATTGTGATCAAAGCTTGATGCCTTGAGTCCTTGACTTTGTTACGACAATCCCTTATATTTATACTTACTTTTTACTTTTATTTGATAACTAGATGGCACCGTCTGGCAAACCATGTGGAATAAAAAAAAAGCAACCATCTGGAGCTCAAAACAGAAATAAGAAGAAGAAACAAGAAGCACTCACAAAGTCCATGCAAGGTTCTATGTCCAAGTTTGTGACGAAAGCTAATAGTACTGAAATTGGGAATTCATCCACTCAAAGACAAGAAGACAAAGATGTCGATGATATTGGTCAGAATTGTGAGCTTGAAAATTCAGAGGAATGTAAAGAGACTCATCAAGATGAAACTGAAAAGCAAGATGACAAGATAGAGGAACAACAAAATAAAGATGTCTCTGATCCAGGAAATTGGGAAAACGTTGATATGGGATTGAGAGACTTGTTGGTCAAGAAGGGTCCTACGACAAGATTACCAAGTCATCATCAGTTTCCTAAAGACAGTATTGGCAGACATTTTTCTCATGTATTCTATACAAGAGATATGGTAAACGGAGAAAAAAAAGACAGGCGGTGGTTGGTATACTCAAAAGCTTTAGATAAAGCTTTTTGTTTTTGCTGCAAATTGTTTAGGCAGGACAAAGGTGGTGGTAACTTGGCAACTACATGATATAATGATTGGAGAAACTTCTCAGCAAGGCTGAAAGAACATGAAGTTTCTCATGATCATCTGATATTTATGACACATTGGAGAGAGTTGGAGTTGAGATTTAAAGAAAATCAGACAATTGATAAACATGCTCAAGAAGAATTAAACAGAGAGAAAATCCATTGGAGAGAAGTATTGTTGAGATTATTTGCAGTGGTGAAAACTCTAGCTCAAAGAAACTTGGCATTCCGGGGAGACAATGAAAAACTTGGTGAAGCAAATAATGGAAATTTTTTGGGTCTTATTGAGATGATTGCAGAGTTTGATGCAGTGATGAGAGAGCATGTTAGACGAATTGAGAAAAAAGAAATCTATGCGCATTATCTCAGTCACAGGATTCAGAATGAAATGATTGAGATGCTTGCTAAGGAGATCAAAACTATGATCATACATAAGATCCATGATTCAAAGTATTTCTCCATAATTCTTGATTGTACTCCAGATATCAGTCACAAAGAGCAAATGACTTTGGTTATCCGATGTGTGGATGTTTCTACATTGTCAACCAAGGTTGAGGAATTCTTTTTGACATTTTTGATTGTCAAAGATAAATCAGGAGAAGGGCTTTTTTCTTCACTCCAAGATGCATTAGTTGAGCTAGAGCTAGACATTGATGATGTGAGAGGACAGGGTTATGACAATGGATCTAATATGAAAGGAAAGAATAAAGGAGTTCAAAAGAGGTTGCTAGAAATCAATCCAAGGGCATTCTTTACACCATGCGGTTGTCACAGTCTTAATTTGGTGCTATGCGATATAGCATCTTCTTCTCAAAAAGCTGTGTCTTTCTTCGGAATTGTTCAACGAATATATTGCTTATTTTCTTCTTCAACAAACAGGTGGGACATATTGAGAGAGACGGTTAAAGGACTAACCCTTAAGTCTTTGTCTCAAACACGTTGGGAAAGTCATGTTGAAAGTGTCAAAGCAATAAGGTTTCAAGCTTCAGAAATCAGAGAAGCATTACTTTGCTTGGCTGAAAGTACTGACGACGCAGCAACACGAAGTAGTGCCGAGTCCCTTGCTCTAAGTGAAACACATGGAATCGGAGGTTTTGAGTTCTTGTTTGGTATGGTTGTTTGGTATGACCTTCTTTTTGTTGTCAACACAGTAAGCAAGAGTCTACAATCAGAAAACATTGATATCGATGCTGCAATTCACCATTTGCAAGGGCTTGTGTCATATTTTCAAAAATATCGCGAGACAGGTTTTGAGGAAGCAAAGGCTAAGGCTAGGCAGATTGCAGCTGATATGGAGATTGAAGCTGAATTTCCCGTGAAACAAAAGCGTATCAGTAGAAAGAAAAAACATTATGATGAAGACCCAGAGATTGTTGATGACAATGTGTTATTATCACCAGAGGATAGCTTCAGGATTAATTACTTCAACACACTCATGGATCAAGCTCTAGTTTCCCTTGAGTCCAGATTTGAACAATTCCAAAGGTATGAAAAAACTTTTGGATTTTTGTTTGATTTAAAAAAGCTAACAGATGCAAGTGAGGATACATTGAGAGCATCATGTTTGAATCTGGAAGCTTCTTTACGGAATGGTACTCATTCAGACATAGTTGGTGATGATTTGTTTATGGAACTAAAAATTCTTCGAGAATCAATACCCAAAGAAGTTCGAAAGCCTATTGAAGTGCTTGACTTTTTGAAAAGAATGGAGGATTGTTATCATAACACAGAAATTGCTTATCGCATATTGTTGACCATTCCGGTGTCAGTCGCCACAGCTGAAAGAAGTTTTTCGAAGTTGAAGCTGATAAAGAATTATTTGCGGTCTACCATGTCACAAGAAAGGTTAAATGGGTTGGCTATGTTATCGATTGAGACAGCTATGGTAGAAAGACTTGACTATAGAAGTCTAATGGATGATTTTGCAGGAAAAAATGCAAGAAGATCTATATTTAAACATTAAGTGTTCTTAATATCATTGTTTTTAGTAGCCTATTGAATTGGATTTTTTAAAATAAAAATTTAAGTTGTTTTTTATACTGTTTTGTGATTTTGTACAAGGGCATGATTTTAAATTTTGATTGGGGCAATATAAAAGGTTAGTCCGGCACTGACCACATACCACATATATAAAAATATTTTCCCAATTTTTTATATACATATAATTTTTATCTTAGTATAACTTAAACGCTGAGGAATGCGTTATTTTAATTTGACCAATACAATTCCAGCAGCTGGTTTGAAAACTCTTCTGTTTGATTTGATCAACAGAAAAAGTGTGTTGTCAGCCACCTAGCGGCCTAGCCAGCAAAAAAAAATTACCAACTAGGTGAAACTGTAGCATGGGCATCAATTCCAACATAAATTACATAATAATATTGAATTTAGATTAAAAATATAAAATTATTTTTAGTTATGTCCAACATGCATAAGAACACATGCTTATACCATGTGAGGAATTTATTACCCATGATACGACTCTCGTTCTTTAGTTTTTAATAGGTATCATACATAGAGAAACTGATATATGCGATCCACCATATATTCCTAAGCTATTAAAGAAACTGTTGTAAATAGGTGGTATATAATTAGTTGGCGACAATATGGCAAATCTAGAATGAGATAACGGCAAACGTATAATTAGTTGGCACCAATTTTTAATCAGTCTACAGCCGTTAACCTATACACACCAACCGATTTTATTTATTTCTTTTTAAAGAACCCAACTGAGATTTGTGAACTGAAAATGATAAATTATGTATTCGCAAATAATATACGAAGAGTCAAAATTTTTACCATTTTTTTACTGAGAAAAAGATATAAACATTTATATTTGTTTACAAGCAGAAAATCGTACGTGGTAAAAAAGTGTATTCATTTTAAGCAAAAAGGGTATATTTATGTGTTACATTTATATAGTTCACAAGCAAGACCGACTTATATACCAATTGGAAGTGAAGCGTTCGAATAAAATCTCCCACAAGGTTCTTTTTAATTAATTTTTACCTAGAAATTCTAACCTGAAAAGAAACAAAATGAGCACTGTTTTTATCATAAATATAACACATAATGATTAAAATAACTAAATGTTTCAATGAAAAATTAAAAGATACCTCTAAAGTTAACTAACTTATATTTAGGTTTAGAGTTGAAGAGAAGGTTAGGTTCAAAATCTTTTTAAAAAATTAATATGTAAAATTAAAAACAATAATTTTAAAAACAGTTTCAAAAAGAATTTTTGAATTTTAAAATAAAAGTTTGGAAAAAATGGATAAAAATTTTTGAAAAAGAAAATTAAAAAAAGTTCAAATTAAAAATGATTTTTGAAAAGTTATTTTAAATATTTTTAATTTTCATTTATTTATATTTATATATCTATAGAAAACAAAAGAGAAAGGACTTTACCTTTTAAAATTTTAACGCAGCTTATTTTAATCATTTTATTGCATACTTTTTGGTCAGAAACCTCTATTTTATGATTTTTTAGGAGACTTGCCCATAAAATTATAACTTATAAGGTCAAAGTAACATATGCTTCCACACACCGTATAACCTTTGATCCGAAAGAAGATAATTAATTACTCCTAATAGCTTTTGTCACACAGTACTATCTTCACAAAGCATCACACTAGTAGCAATAACAAAACCGCCATAGAAGCCAAACGCTTAATTACTAATAGCTTTTGTCACTACCTTATTAGGTTTTAAGGTTGTGAAATGTCTAATTAAAGTTTGTCGTTTACGTACAATTCTGACATAACGACTTCCTCGGCGTCTTTATATGACAGATGATGATTTCTTTTGGTTAGTTAACACATATATAACATTCTGTAAAAGTGATAATTCTGCACTATATATATATATTTTTTTTGGTAAAACTAAATCTGGCGCCTTAGACCACTCGGCCAAACTGTCAAGTTTTCTGCACTATATACTAACATCTAGAATTTTATTTTTTCAAAAAAACATCTAGAATTTTTATTTTAAAAAGTGGATTAGTTATTTGGTTCATTTCTTGTTTTTTATTGTTGCTTTTAGTTACTAGATACCAGCTACTACCAAAAGTCAAAAACGTTGACTTGAACGACGACTTTTTGGGTCATAAGACAACGAGAACAACGTTCACTATCAGTTATGGATAAATTGTTTTGACGTTATAAGCTGAAGTCTGATGATGGAAGTCAATAGACAGATTTATGATAAAGGAAACAAACAAGAAGAAAAAATAAGTTGGGCCGTAAAACACATATGAAATAAGTTATGACCTTCCTTCCCAGGACATGAACTCAATATGGCAGATAATATTTTCATTAAAAAACTCACAAAATTTTTGGTATTCAAGGAATAGCAAAATGTATTTTAGAATGTTTACGTGTCCTAGTGGCATTGGATCATGACGAAACGTACTCCGAGAAATGCGGCTGTTTGCCGATCTCTTTACTTCACAATCACTTGTTTTGTTTTCACCAGTGCAGCATCTCATTATGCTCTTTCACACTACAGTTTTATTATATAAAACTATAAGCAGTGCCGTGCAAACAATTTTAGCTGCTATAAACGAATTAAAATAAGAAAAATAAAATGTCTACTATTAGCTATAAATGTTATTGTAAATGGTCATATAGTAGAAAAAAATAAAAGTTAAATTACGAAGCAAAAAAATTATTGAATAAACTATTATATTTAATTTTTTAACCAGCTCTATTAAAATAAATAAAACGAGCAGGACAATAATATTTTATGTGATTATTTTCTATACAACGATGTTTATTTATTTTATTTTATTTTGATAATTAAAAATGATTATATACTGTTTTGGTTGCTTAAATATGAAAACCATAAGTTTATAATATCTTCTTGTCTTCTTTATTTTAAGTATCGTAAAACTTTTAATCTTTAGATATTTATTTTATATTTTTCAACTGAGCTTAAATAGATGAAACTAGGAAAATATGCTCTTAACTGTTTCTAGAAAATTTGATGCCATAAGCCAATATTTCAGAATCTAACATTGAGGCACGACTCTGACTATAACTATTTTTTAATACAGTAAGTAGTAAGATTTTGTTTTTTTTTTTAATTATTTAACTAGCTAGCCAATATTATATCCCTTAGAAACTAATGCTTCGGTCGAGTTTTATGGTCTAGTGAGATATTTAGTTACGAGTTATTCTTGGTTCAATTCCCTAAGGTGAACCTGTAGGTTCACCAACCAATAAGATTTCATCATTTTATATTTAGTATCTTTTAAAAAAGGAAACAAAATATTGTCAAATTATATTATATTTTTAAAATAAAAATAATAGTAGTTGCAAAAAACAATGTTTAAAAAAAAATATTTTTAATATCGTCAGAAAAAACACTAAACCCTAAACCCAAAATCCAAAACCCTTGGGTAAATCCTAAACCCTAAACCTTTGGATAAATCTTAAATCTTTGAACTTTTGTTAAAAAAATATTTTTAACCCAGTCAGCAAAACACTAAATCTTAATCCATAAATCCTAACCCCTAAACTCTTGGGTAAATCCTAAATTCTTGGGTAAACCCTAAACGCTTGGATTTAAATTTAAGGATTTAAAATTTCTGATTTATCCAAGGTTTAGGGTTTAGGATTTAGGGTTTAGGGTTTAGTATTTTGCTGACGGTATTAAAAATATTTATTTTTCTGAAATCATTTTTTTGCAACTACTATTATTTTTTATTTATTTTTATTTTTAAAACATAATATAATTTGATAATATTTTGTTTCTTTTTTTAAAAAATACTAAATGTGAAATAGTGAAATCATATTGGTTGGTGAACTCTTTAGTTATTTACTGTACGGCATGCCCTAAAGCAGAGTATACAAACTACAACGCCACTTTTTACTAGAGGGTCAAAAACTTAACGGTGAACTCAACAACAAGATAATCTAGTTAAAAGTACAAGACTTGGCCTGGCCGTATATATCTCGATCTATGTATTAATATAAAATTATATCATTCATATATAACCTTTAAATATCAATTGTTAATTTAGTTCATTATATAGAGAGAGTACAATTCTGATCTTCCTCCCTCTCTCTAACTTAAGAAGTGGTCGAAGATGTTTACATTCTAAAAAGTCAGCGTCTCTTTCTCTCGTTTCATCAACCATTCTTCTTCTTTCATCCTCTTACTTTTTCCCCAAGAAAATTACAAAATTTTCCAGGATAATAATCCAACATCACTGATCACCAGCCCTTTTCCGAAATATCTATAAAACAATTTGTACTTGTAATCCTACCTTTTTTTTCTACTTTGTCGCCGTGTATATATACATATAAGCGCACACACACACGCATCTACATATATATGTTATGTGCAGTGTCTCTGAATCTTTAGACATGGACAACTTCCAAGGAGACCTAACAGACGTTGTACGAGGAATCGGGTCAGGACACGTTTCATCATCTACTGGGCCACCGGAAGGTCCATCACCGAGCAGTTTGTCTCCGCCGCCGATTTCAGATGTCCCCTCCATCGCCAGTTGTCAGATAAATCCCTTCGGCGACCCGTTCGTAAGCATGACAGATCCTCTCTTCAACCTCACGGCTAATAAAAGCAACAACAGCTTCGAAGTTAATTTTCCAGAGGTTTCTGAGGATGATCATATCAAGAGTCAATGCAGTATCTTCCCAAGAATCCAGATCTCACAAAAAAACATCATCCACGACGCCTCCAAGTGTAGTTCCCCAGTCATGGCCGTCTCCCCCGCCGTCGCAGCAGCTTCTCCGTGGGGGATGATCACTAACAGTCCAAGAAACTGTTTAATGGTCGATAATAGTAACAACACGTCATCTTCTTCGCAGATTCAGATCTCTTCTTCCCCTGGGAATCTTGGCATAAAGAAGAGGTGAATTTATTACAATCCGATCTCCACGATTATTTATCATTTTGTCTTTCTTGATTAAACGAGATCATTTAATGCTAGGTTCATGATAAAATATAGTGATGCCATGTGGTTAATTATTACTTCTCTTTCAAGAATTTTTTCAATTAAGTACCATTTTCACTTTTTCATATTTGAAAACTTGATTGTGTTTATCACCAAAGTTTCATGTTTTTATCTTTTCTTTTTCGAAAACTAATCTGAAATATATACAGCAGATGAGGTAGCAAATAATGAATAATAATACGCTATTTATATATTACAAACATTATTTATCTATTGTATTGTTTTCAAATTGAGTTTCCTGATTGCTATTTCATATTATTTCTTGTCTACCATTCTAAGAGTTCCATGAAACCATGAGAGATCAATTGAACTATGGCTTCGTTTTGTGCTATGTATATGCAAGCTTTATGTTTTTTTCCTGGAGATGTCACTTTTTATTCCATCTTTAAAATTTTCATGAGTTTGCTTTTGTTATTATAACTTCTTATTTCCCTTTATCTTTCAAACGATATTCACTTTTCAATATTTTTTATTTACTTTTTTTTTGAACAAATTTTTGTTTACTTATTATATTTATATATTTACTTTCAAACTTAAAAGGGTATGCGCAGGAGTATATATTTATGGAGTGTAAACAATGAACATTAGCTACGCTTCCATCATATCTTAAATGAAATTCATTATGCCGCACGCTATAACATTGCTAGAAAGATTAACTTTTAAATTACAACTAACATGTATACAAGTATACTCACATGGGTGTAAATTTTTTTTTTTTTTTTGAACGACAAATGCAGGAAGGGTCAAGGAAAGAAAGTGGTGTGCATACCGGCTCCAGCCGCCATGAACAGCCGGTCCAGTGGGGAAGTAGTTCCGTCTGATCTATGGGCTTGGCGTAAGTACGGTCAAAAACCCATCAAAGGTTCTCCCTATCCCAGGTACATATATATACAATATTTACATATTCATGTACCTCTCTCTCTATATATATATAACAATTATAAACCTATGTCCCTGGTACACATTACAAAAGAGAAATATATATATATGAGACCATGATATAATGTAGTGTAATATATTAATGTTGTCGTCTCACCATTTTTTCAACAAAAACGTAGATATGCTATACTGAAAGTGAATTTTCTTGAGAGGATACATTCACATTATAAGAAGAATCTGTACCTTTGCTTTCCTCTGACATGCAATACTGCAGATGCAATCATTAGCATGTAACTATAAAGTATAAAGTACATCCATCTCTCTCCGGCGCACATAAGCCTTTAAATTCCTTATTGTGAAATTTGATGTAAACATATCTTATAGTCATAATATTCCACAGGAAAAGCTAGGATATCGTTTAAATGTTTCGCTATTCTCCGATTAATTGTACCAAGTGATCATCTAATGTGTGTTGTTCATGCATGTTTAATTGGAAAAGTGGTTTTCTCAAGAAAAAGGCTACGTACTCACACACACACACATACATATAACAAATAAACTTTGTTAAGCAAAAAACAACTTATACATATTAATTACATTATGGCTAATCAAGTGTTTGATGGCTACTTGAATGCTTAAATGTTTGTTCCTCAGGGGTTACTACAGATGTAGCAGCTCGAAAGGTTGTCCAGCTAGGAAACAAGTGGAACGTAGCCGCACCGATCCAAACATGTTAGTCATTACCTATACATCTGAGCATAACCATCCGTGGCCCACTCAACGCAACGCTCTCGCTGGCTCCACTCGTTCTTCTTCCTCTTCCTTTTCAAACCCTTCTTCAAAATCATCAACAGCAATCACAACCTCAACCGCTTCTGCCTCGTCCAGAGTCTCCCAAAACAAAGACGAACCCAATAAGTCCCACTTGGCCTCCTCCTCCACCCCTCCTTCTCCTTATGTAGCTGCGGCGGTTAAGGAGGAGGACGTTGAGGAGCGTCAGGACAAAATGGAGTTCGATAATGACGTTGACGATACCTATATACCGGAGTTTCAACATCAGCCGGAGGGTTTCTTCGCCGATCTTGACGAGCTAGAGGAAGATTCTCTAACTATGTTACTCTCTCAAGGATTCTCAGGAGGTGGAGGCAACCTAGAGAACAAAACGACGATTCCCGACGTTTTTAGCGATTTCTTCGACGACGACTCCTCAAGGTCGTTATAAAAATTCTTATTATGTATACATATATAGAAACGAATTTGTCATGATTTTCTTGTAATTCGGTTGATGCCTATACTAGCCCTGGTGTACATCACAGGCATCTGTAGTCGATGAGGGTAATCTCTTCATTTACCATACAATTTTTTTATGGGGGGATCCATCTTCTAGTATAGTCAAAAACAAAATTCCACTGGTTAAAAAAATATTTCCACTGGTTTTGTGAGTTATGTGCCTTTCTTCTTTTATAAATGCTTTTGATAAAGTTAAAATGATCAAAACTATATATGTTATTTTTCAACATGAAGACACACACTGTTGACAAAAAAAAAGACACATACCAAAATCCAGACTGATATAAAGTTTGTGAAAAACTATTATTATCATTCAAAACATCAGTGCATGGTACTCAGTACACAATTTATGATTGAAATCCTAATAAGAAAAACTCAAAATATGACTTTCGATACAAGATATTCTAGCGATAGTTACAATATATTTTAAATGGTGTTCTTATGAAGACAATAAATGTATTTTGGGGTCGTGTAAGCCATTTACTCTAAATCAAATAAATCAAAAATGATTATAGGTTTGTATAAAACGGCCATACACATATACAAGAATGAAGTTCCGATTCAGTTTTCTTTTCGTAGATTGGGATGTATGAGACTAGAGTTATGTCGTCATGATGATTAGAGTTGTCCAAGCTCATTTATTGTATATATACTAGTTTAAGATTTAAGAAGGCTGTTCATGAGAATACTTCTGACCATGCATGTGGATGATCTTGGAAGGCAGGAAGAGAACCCTAGTTTCATGGCTTTTTCTACGGGACGAAATAAATTAGAATCTCGTAATAATTACTAGTTCTTGTAGTTTGAGATAATGTGTTTTTAATAAATTGATATAATAATGTTTTTTTTTTCATTCTTCCTTGTGACTGGTTCAGGGGAAAATCAAATGCATAGGTGCCGTCTCTTTTTCTTTCTTTCTTATTTCTTATATAAAAATAACCGTCTAATTTATTGAAATCATGGTGCAGTTGTAAATACACATGAAGTCCATATCTTAATAATTATTATTTTTAATTATCAGCTAGATACAAGATCGGATAAAGGAATCGAGTTATTGTAGGAAAAACTGTAGACATGGATATTTAACCACTTGCTAGTGACACTTCATCTCTTAGTAATTAATTTTATCAAGAAAAATCTAACTTATTCTTTACTTCTGTGTAAAACATACACTTTATTTAATTCAAATAATTATTTGAATGCTAAATCACCGTTAGAGTGGAAGGATTATGAGAGTGTGTGGGCAAACGGGAGTGTGAGATCTCAACTTTTGATCAAAATTATTCTGGAAATAGTGACCTTAAGTTTTGTCAAATCCATCGGACTCTGATTGCTAGAAAAAGAAAAGTTGCATCTTTAGTTTTAAAAATTTTATATTTCTAAAAAGTGATCGATTTGATGAGAGGACTGGAGAAAAGAACAGTCGAATATTACACGTTTAATAATCATAATATTTACTTTTCTATGGTTTTATTCTCCATGATGGGACATAGAGTATGAGAGGTCGCTATGAATTTGGAGGAAGATTTTAGTGGGCAAATAGGCTTATGGATGGTGGTACTATTTGTCATTACCTTCTTTTAGATTAGTGAAAATGTTAACCTTTTCTTTTATTTTTATAATTATGGGATTTTTTTTGTTTTATATTTCAAAAGTAAGAATATGATTAAAATATAGTGGGTTAAGTCCCATCCAAAAAGCTTTCTAGTTTCTAGACTAGATTGAGATTCACTATAACCTTAAATCCAAAAAGAAGAATAAGCCGGTGATAATGATAGTTTGCTATTAATTACAAACTAATCTCTTCAATATATATAATTAAATATGTCATCAAAAATTATAGCGATGAAAGGAGAATGACTGTAGGAGAAGATTGATGTATGTCAATGACTCAATATTGATTATATTCACTAGTCATAATGATTTTTTATGAGACATTAACGATAAATTCTTCCATTGTACATATATATGCACATAAAATTGTTTCCATAAGTGTATATGTGTTTTATGTATCTTAGGGCTGTTTTTTTAAAAAAGTTCTAGTCAACACATGTAAAGAAAGTACCTGATTATACTAGTAAACTGAAAGTCACGAAATTCCAATTTGATTTTTCATTTCTTTTTACAGTAACTAAACCATTATATTTTTTAAAAAAATACTAAACTGGAAAACCCCAAAAACCAAGGCATTAATCACTCAACGGCCCCTTTCGATCGCGGATTGGGGAGTTGGTTTAGTCCGATTGTTCCGGGCTTTAAATTTGCAAGACCCACAACACAAAGCAATAAAGCACCAACATTTGTTATCTTGTTAACGTAAAAGTTCCAACGCGACATACATTAAAAACCAGAAAAATGTCACACGATAGATACATGGACAACTAGACGCTTGCTAATACCTAAGACTAATACAAACAAAGTATTAGTTCCTAGTTAAGGGGGAGATTAACCAAGACTATTAGCCACTAATGAACAATACAAAACATAAACTAAGAAAATAAATAAGCAAGAACAGACACAAACTTGGACACTGAGAGTTTCACGCTTGACATTAAAACTAGTTAGCCACATCTGTAGACAGTAACTTGTTGACCTCTCGAGAAATCATAGGGTTGCTCCAAATGGATTCTTCACTTGCTAGATCTCGAACCATTCCACATGGAACCAAGCATACTTCATCCGTTGATAGCTTCTCCTGGATTGCTTTTGATCCAAGCAAAACTCGAGTTTCTACTCCCACATCAGAGATATTCGTCTACAAATTAACAAACATCTTGTTAGAAAATATGATTATAGTTCAAATTAATTCGTAATGGCTGTTACTACCTTCTTTGTGGTATGCATCATTTGGAGAATCCCAACTTGGCTTTGTAAGAACTTGACATACTTAGCGGCTGCTTGGAACATCTCGGCAGTGTTAAGTTTCTGACCACCGGGGATGAGTTTCGTGAGCTCGTGAGTCTTGTCCGCAATTCTTCTTCTTCTCTCTCGAGCTGCGATGCTCTGAGATGAAAGCGTTGGTTTCTTAGCGCCGTGACTGCGGTCTTCATCTCCTCGGCCAACCTTGAACTCTAAGGGGAAATCCGGAACGTGAAACTCCGGGAAGATGGAAGCTTCTGGAGCTAAATCAAGTTCGCCGTGATAGTTAAAGAAATTAGGGTTAGGGCTTGAGAAATGGTTGTGAGTGTTATAGTGGTAGCTTGAGTTAACAAGTTTCTGGAGTTTTGGCGCGGGGAGGAAGGAATCTAGGTCATGTGTTTCGTCGAAGATTTCGGTTTTAGGGTAAGGAAGACAGGTTTCTTGGGGAGGAAGAAACTGGTCGCAGAAATAGTCCAAGTCAGTGAGCTCTAATAGGGACTGCGAGGGAGCTTCTTCTTGAAACAATGGTTGAGGTTGGGACTGGAAGAAGAAACTGTCGGTTTCGGGGATAACTGTATCCACATCGGGAATAAAGCAATCCTGGAGCTGGATAGGTTGATCCCAGTCAAAGAGGTGGCTTAAACAATCCATTGACGGTCGACAGTGAAAAGATGAAACCTATAGAGAATGAAAACAAGAAGGTGAAGCAATCAGGAAGAGAGAGTTACAGTAGTTTAAAAGATGATTAATAAGCTTAATCAAGCTTTAATAACTAGTAACGAGCTAATAGTTATATATAGAATAAACTAGACATAAAAAGAAAAGACAAGAGAGGATATCTGAGAGAATCAAAGACCTGGAGATTGATTTTAGAGGATAATGTCGTGTCTTTTGTGCTAATTTTAAGTAGACTTCAACGTTGTAAGTAGTTTACTAGTTAACTGTCTTGTAGACATATATATGAGAAAGAAAAGGGTTTAGGGTTTTAGAGCGGACATAAAGGAGAGGTTACTCTTGGTTTTAGATTTTTCTTGTAACGACCTTCCTAATTATATGGGCATGATTCTTTATTTTAATAAATATTATTTTTATTTTGGTTTGAAAATTGTCAGACGCGTAAATAAGTGCCAATACAAATGAATGAAAATTAGACATTTGAAATATAATAAATTTCACAGAAATACAAAATAGCATACTTACTATAGTTTCGCAGCGTATATGTTACTTTTAGTATGTAGGTAGTTTGGAACCAAATAGAATAAGAGTAACCGTCACTTTTAGGTTATTTTTGGCGGCCTTTAGTTAATGTGTATCAATTAATTTGGAATAATAATCAATTTGTTTTTTTGGTCAAATAATTCCAAACTCGGTTATAATCAATTTCTTTATTTTTTGGAATAATAATCAGTTTATATTTACTTTGCTTACGGTTACTCCTAACTCGGTAACTAAAAATTCCATGGTTAAAAAAATAATTCCATAATTTGCTTGTTTGTTTGTTTTTCTTTGTGGACTTGGTAAAAGACGGCGACTTTGGCGGGTAAAGCAGGTTTCGTGGTTCCATATGCCTTCGTTCCTTACTTTGCCGCCAAGTTTACTATCCTCCATGTTCCATGGGCTTGAATGAGATAACTGGGCCGCTAAATTGGATACAAAGCTCATTGATTAATTCTTATAAATCCCATTATCATACAATCTCTATAATAATAGAAGTCAGTTTGTTATGTCTCGCGTTCACGTTAATTCTCACGATGTTTAATTACACTAATACTCTTAATAAATTAAAAATATTTATTTAAAAAATACTATTATTGATTTTTTTATTTAGTTTCCTTTTAAAAAAATCCAAACAACATATATAATAAAAAATGAAAAATTTATAAAAAAAAATTTAAAAAATTAAAACGAAAATATCTGTATATATAATATGATTTCATTAAAAAGGAAAGTTCAAAAATAGAAATATTCTAAATTTACAAATTCACAATTTGTTTTAAACTGCCTATTTTAAGAGATATTAAAGAAAACAATTAACAATAAACATCTTTTGATCAAATAATTACAAAATATTTTAAAATAACATAACACTATATTGTATACTTTAACGAGGCAGATATATTATATTTTGTCATTATTCAAATTATTTGTTTTCTTGATATTAAACTTGCTTTTAAATTTTATGTTTTTATTTTTGTGGAACTTAATATAACCATAATCAAAATGCTAAAGCAAATCTATTTTTTAAGATTATTTAAAATAAATTTCAGTTTATCATTTAATAAATCTAAGACATAAAATTATTTAGAATCTATAAAATATTTTTATTATTGTAAATATTGATATGTGTTCATAAGCTTCCAAAAATGCATTACTTACTTATGTATGTAACTTCCTATAGATCATCTTTATTTTTTTAGTTTTTTTTAAAGAAACCAACATATAATTTGATAAATATTATTAAAATACATGCACATTTAAACGATAAATAAAGTTAATTTGATTTTACTTAATTATAATAAAAAGTAATTGTACTTTAGTTTGATTTTGAAATAATATATTTAACTCAATATACTCACAACATGAGTGACTCGACTAATCCAACTTGTATCTAAAATCATAGATTTAACTACAATAAGAATATATAATTTTATAATAATAATAATTTTTTTTATAAATGTAAATTATAGAATGACTCAAAACCTATTAACAAATGAAAATAAAATATTAACCAACTGTTACAATCTATTTATTTTGTAAAATTTATATATATGCATGAGACTGTAGAATATTATCGTTATATTAATTTATGTAATTTGAAATCGGACACTTTAGTTTATTTTTTATTTCATTCTAAGCACAATATATCTTAAGTTATACATAATCTTCATCAAACATATTTACATATCTAATACAACAACCAACGTAAATAAAAATAAGAAAATTAATTATGAGAAACATGATGAACCCTTCTATCCCTAATCTCCTTCCTGTAATCCTTGGTAGAGTTATGTTTTTATTTTCATGGTTGGTTTTGAATGTTATGGTTGACAGTACTTTGAGTTTTACGTTGTGGAAAATGTTTCATGTTCAGTATTTATTTCGTTGTGCTTGAATTTGATTTGTGACTGTGGAGGATTATGATTGGGTCTTAGTTTTGTGTAAAATGAAATGTATTGCTTTTTATTTATTTATTTTTAATAATTATTTTGTTATATATATATATATATGTGTATTTGTTCTATGGTTGACAAGATCAAATATTAGCACTTTTTTTTAGATGAAGACTAATGTAGTAATATTTGATTTTGTTCCAATTTAAATTCGAGTTGAAGAAAAAAAGTATATTTGTATAACTCTGAAGTTTGATCAAGGTTCTCGGTAATCTATCATTATATTTAAATGTGAATTGATTACGATCTTAATGTCCTTTTTTGGCATCGATCTTTTGTCCATTTGTGTCCCATACTGTGTTCATATTAATTAGGCGAGGAACATATTGGAGTGCAAGGAGCCCAGAGCTTCAATATCTCAACAAAAACCTAAATGTACACTTGCCTTAGTTTCAATAGGAATATATGATCTAATAAATTTGTCAGCTCAAGAAGATTGACTGTCAAATTATATACTAGGTCTGGGTACGGATCGGATATCCGGATTTTTGAAGGTATTTGTGATTTGATTCATATGTCACGGATATCTAATTTTTCGATTTGTTTTGCTTCGGTAAAATACGGATATTCGGAAAAACGAATATCCAGAAAATAAATAGATATTTACGGATATTTACAAATACTTACGGATATCTTATCTGTTTGGATTAATACAAATAATCTTAAAATTTTGATACAAATTTATTTTGTAAAATATTTTTTTGCATGATATAAAAGATAAAAATTAAAAGAAGTAGAAAATCTACATATTTTGTAAATTTTTTAAACTTATAACAATTATAATAACATAAAACTTAAGAAAAAAATTATAATTATCATAATTTTTTTCTCTTTATTTTATGTAATACTTTTATATAAGTAATAATGTGAATAGAATTTTTCAAATGATACGTTAGAATAATAATTATAAAATTTTAGACATTTAGAAATTTAAATATAATCAAGATATACATGTATTTATATATTACACGATCGGATCGGATATTCGCTTTCCAAAATTTTAGTCTTTGTGATTTACTTTGATTTTAACGGATATTGAGTTTTAGTATTTGCTTTGCTTTGAAAGTTTACGGATATTCGGAATTTCCTGATCGAATCGAAACGAATAACGAATCGAATCAAATTTAACGAATAAAATGTCCAGCCATATCATATACCACGACGTTTTGCTTACTCTTGCTTTTTGTTTTCTGATAAAACAAAACATAAATGTATACTCATACTTAACCTTTTAATCTATGAAGGAAGAGAATGATAACTTTTTTTTTGATCAACGGAAGAGAATGATAACCTTTTTTTTATCCGCTCATCAATCATCACCTAAAATCTAATAAAGCTTCTAGTCGAAACCCGCATATTAGTCTCCTTTTCCTACCGGTGCATTGACCATTTTCACCATATTATCAAGAACCAAAAATAGAATTTGAAACTCCCTATAACTTGGACTGAAGCAGATCTAAATACGTGAAATGCAACAAACTTACACCTATACTTATGCCAACATCCAACCTTTACATGTTGTCCAGATGGCTTCTGTTAATTATCGCAATTCATTGTCGAAGTAGGCTCCATCTTTAATGCTTGATCTGAGGAATGAACCAATACGGAGTTCTTAAGGTGAATAAAATATGTTATATATAGAACGATCGCAAAAAAAGTTGAAGAAAATAAAAAGAGATATCTACTAGGATGATAGACGTTTGTAGCGGTTTGCGCGCCAATGTCACAATTTTGTGTTATTAAAATTCAGAATCTTTTAGCCTTTTTTGTCTAGGATATCTATCTATTATATGAAAAGAGAAATCATTTTATGTGTGATTTTTTTTTTAAATAAACCATCCCTAAAAAATTATTAATTAAAAAAAATTCATTTATACCTCATAATTAACAGAGAATTTTCTCATATTAATCTAAATAATATTTCTTTCTCCTTAACTAACTAACTAACTGTATTTAAATAATTTATTTAATTTTACTAAATTCTGACCAAATCGGTTCAGTTTAATAATGGAGACAATTTACCATATTCTTATGTGTTAAACAATTATATTTACATACACCAAGTTTTGAACGTTATAAATATATATTACCATGCTCAAACTTTGAGAATAAATTATCATATTCTTATAAGATACCTAATGAGATTATATCTTTTTTACTAATATTTATAAAATTCAAATAGGTCTATATATAAAACCGTACATATGACACAATACAATACTCACTATCATATACATATGAGTTATAGCTTTTAAATATAGTGACTTATTTATATGATCTATGTAATGTTTTAATAGGTAAGGTGTTTTGTATATTTATGTTAAGCCCAATTTAATAAGATAATATGTTTAATTTAAATTAGGCATACATTTAAGATAGTCGGGTCGGGTAATTTGATATTCGGGTTGTTCGGTTAGATCAAAATCTCGCCAATTAAATCAGAAAAAATTCGAATCAGTTCAGTGTTCAGGTAGTTTGGTTTTTGTTTAACTAACCAAATTTTTAAGTTTCGATTATATTTTGGTTAAAAAATTGGTTAAACTCGGATAATTTCAGGTAATTTTATCGAGACTAACCGTTTACCAAACTGAACTGAACCGAAAACCATTTTTTAAAAAATAAATCTGCCAAATCGAACCGAACTTTTTCCCCCAAAATTCATTTTGGAAGGTTTTGTTCGGTTCAACATCTCATGCCTAATTTAAATAGTAATTTAAAATTATGTTTTAATAATATAAATAACTAATACTAAATGTTTTCAAATTAGTGTATTTAAATATTTTAAATTATCATAAAATGCAAATTTTACTAAATTCATTAGTTTTTATTACTTATTATTTTATATGATACATGAGTTACATACAAAACAATTTCCAAATCAGTTAACCTTTTAAAGTATTCTAATAATCAAACACAAATCCAATAAGTACTACTAAATATATAATAAGAAGCTACAAGTAAATGTGATAGTTTGAAACAATTAACCAATTGATAAACATGTAAACTATAACATTCTTGTGTTTAAAAAAGATATAAACATTTTAAAAGATGGTTAATGTACATATATTTTCTACTAATGATATAAAATAAGATCTTTAAATATATATGTGAAATAAACACATGCGCGGTTGCGCGGATCAAAGTCTAGTTCTCTTAATACATGTCTTTTTGTTCATTGATATCTTTCTATGATTATCAAATAAAATCATAACTTATAATTTTATATGTCTCAGATCTCTTAAAAACAATGGCATGGTTATGAATTATGAATTTCTGATGGATGCATAAAATTAAAAGATAGGCCATTCACGATGTGTCAACTTTCAAAGCACTCTTCCTTGCCATATGAATTAAATTCTTATATAGTAAAGATATCTCCACGGTGATGGAGCTGAAGTTTCATTAATTTAATCGTAAATGACTGATTAATTTGTCGATTATTAGAATATGAAACCTACTAGCTCTATTCGATTTACGGTTCGGTTCAATTAATTTGATTTGAATAGAGTTCTCTCCAAACTGTTTTGAGAAAATCTTGCATTCCTCACGTGTAAATTATTGGACTATAAATTGTAACTAACCATATCACAAAGCCGGACCAGTTTGAAGCTGTCGGTATCATAGAACAAAACTGTTAATGAAATCTAGGCCCCATTACATTTATTGGAACCAGCTCAACCCGTGTCTTGTCCAAAATGTCTGTATTCAAATTCCACCATGTGGTTTCACTGTGACCTTTTGCGAAGATTTCTTAAACCACTCTTTGCAATGGGACCGACGACTTTGTTGATATATGTAAAGGCACGCATTGGATTTTTAGATTTTATCCCTAAAAATATTAAAGACGAAACATAATTATGTATTATCGGCTAAAATAGTTAATTTCTTGTTGTGAACGGCCACGAATTAGGTTAGAAGAAAGCAGAGAATAAAACGTATTGAGGCAAATACCCGTTTTAGGGTTTCTTATTATTGATGTGAATGAATAATTTACAAATCCTTAGATCCATATTTATACAAGCCTCAAAATCCGATTTTTTTTTCCCTCTAGGAATACATATTTATCTAGAAAAAATATATTTTCCTAAATCGAAAAGGTGTACCGTACCGCGGGGGCCACCCCCCAGATGTCAATCTTGATAGCGAGTTTATCTTCCTAGCGCCTACGACGTCCGACCCACGAGTGCTGGGCTTTTACGGATGCTCAGATTTAAGACACACAGATGCAACATTTATCTTTGAGATTCAAATAACCAGTTATAATCACAATTACAAACCGTGCATCGATCATGCATGTTCATTTTTGTAACAACTGTGCATGCATGTTGTGTGAAAATAGTTGATGTAGATCCAACAGTTGAAGAGTGATTTTTTTTAGCAAATAAGACGAGTTACGTGGAAGTACTGAGACACCCTCTTTTTTAGATTCTTCGACGTTCAAATCACTATCTTTCTTTTTTAGTAGGAAACCATATATTCAAACCAGAGGAAGAAAATATAATCTGTGCATGTTGATATGGGAAAATCGTGGATGTGGATGCGTTTGTTAGATAGTGAATCTTGTGCAAATATGAAGAGTTACGCGGATGCCTTGAGACACAATTGTGATTGTCTTTCCATACTATTTGATATTCAATTTAATATGTTTTTTTTTATCATGGAACCTGGTCGCGAACTGTAAAGGATTGGAATCGTGATCCGACGAGATCTACAGCGTACTTTGGCGGCTATCTTGATACGACGTATCGTGATCAGTGATCACATTACCAAATGTCAAAGATCCCAGCAAAATGATTTGTGTAAGCTTAAGTACATGCATGGAACTAGAAAATTTGTTTACTATATTAGACACGACACTAAGTGACTGGTGTCAAAACTTTGGAGACAATATCTAAACCACAATTTTTTTTAGAGTTTCGGCATAGTGGCTTTTTTTATATATAAAGCTAATCTCTGTAAGTACCAATATAGTTTCCTGAAAGTTACAAAACTATAGAATTAGATAATCACAAGTTTACACCAAACACCACCAGTGTAATTGCTTGCTTAATTAGAAAATTTTCCTTAAAAAAATTAAAATTAAATGACACTTAAGATGGAACCATATACCTTGCTATGGTCCTGGGTAGGGCTGGGCATTTTATTCGTTAAATTTGATTCGATTCGTTATTCGTTTCGATTCGATCCGAAAAATCCGAATATCCGTAAGTTTTCGAAGCAAAGCAAATATTAAAAAATCACTATCCGTTAAAAACAAAGCAAATCACAAATACTAAAAAAACTAGAGACGAATATCCGATCCGCTCTGACTTTTATATAAATAGTTATATGTCTATAGTTAAATAGAGTTTTTAATGTATAAACTTATATAATTTTATTTATAAAATCACTTGTCAAAATATAATATGAAGAAAATAATTATAAGATCTTTATAAAAAAACTACAATTCTTCTTAAAACATCTAATTTATAAGAATTTTTAATGAATTTTTAAGAATTTAAATATAAACAATTTCATTAATGTTTTACTTTATCTTTTATAAGAACAAATTTGTATAATAATTTCAGATTTACTTGTGTTAAACATAGTGGAAAAGGTATCCGTAAATATCCGTGAATATTCGCAAATATCCCTAAATTTTCCGGATGTCCGTAAAAAGCGAATATCCGTATTTTTCCGAAGCAAAGCAAATTAGAAAATCAGATATCCGTGAAGTCCGAAGCAAATCACAAATACTGAAAAATACGGTAATATTCGATCCGTGCCCCTCTCTACCGAGGATACTAACTCCACTCCAAAACTTTCTAATCATTAAAATTTTTACACATGTTGAAATGAAAAAGTTCATTTCGTTGGCATTTTTTGCCGTTATCGTCGCATATACTGTTTGCATTCATCATTGGAGACTCGCATATTGACACAAAAACATATTCCATTTATTATTTATAGATTGAAGAGTTACAACGATGACTTATCCTAGAGACTAAAATAAATCACTGTTTTAACAATACATGTTGACCACGGAAACAACACAAATCCAGCCCCAAATTCCAACCCAAGTTTCATGTTTTATTTCTTATAACACTCCCCCTCCCAATTCCCAAACCCAACAACTCATCACCAAACTAAGCAAGAACCGGAATCCCTTGCTGAGACCGGAAAAAATTAGTCCGGTCAAACTGGGCTTTAACCTTAACCAACCTCAAATAATTCCCTTTGAAGTACTTCTCCCCATAAATCTTAGCTCCTTCGTACGTCGCGTTATACCCCGGCGTCGTGATACCAATATCAACGTCTCTATAGTTAAAGAAAGCCTCTCTCGGATTCTTTGAAACATACGGAGCCATCGCTTCTTTAAAGCTTCTCGCTATAGCCAAGAACTTCTCCTCTAGCTCATCTCCAGGTCTATACCAGTTCATGAAATGCTCTATCATGAACAAGTTACCTCCTCTATGAACAAACGCCGTGGCGTCAGAGGGAATCTCACCCATTCTCCCTCCCCATGGGTTCCACTGCATCCAAACTCGCCGCGGAAGCGGCGAGTGGTCGATCATCGTCTGGAAAATCGTCTTAAGACCCTGTTTTGAGATAGGTGTCTGGACAAAGTCCGACGTTCTTTTCCAGTAGTACTCGTTCGCTGAGATTCTCTTGAGAAGAATCTGTATCGGTGCCTTTTCCGGGTAGTTCGCCCAGAAAACCACCGAGTCTATCCACTTCTTCACCAAGCAATCCGACGTCGTCAAGTGTAGCTCCGGGAACCTCTTGTTCGTTATGTTTAAAAGTCTCTCCGGAGTACCGAGAAACATTCCTATGAACGAGACTTTAATAGTCTTCCCCTTCGATATTTTCTGGTTTATCGGTTTAATCTCTAACCGGATAAATAAATCTCTATCGATAACCGGAGCCACTGCCTGCCACTTGTGAACCAAGTCAACGGCTCCTTCTCTCACCGTTCTCTCAAGTTTAAAAACCGTGACCTTCTCGGGAACCCTGACGAGCTTCAGCTTCCACGCAAGAATCACGCCGTAGCTCCCACCGCCTCCGCCGCGTATCGCCCAGAACACGTCTTCTCCCATCGAACGTCTGTCCCGGTAGACCTTCCCGTTCGCGTCCATGATCTGCGCGTCGATGATATGGTCTATCGATAGACCGTACTTCCTCATGAGGTTCCCGAACCCTCCGCCGCTGAAGTGTCCTCCGGCGCCGACTTTAGGACACACTCCGGCCGGAAAGGCGTGGACTCTGCTCTTGCTCGCAATGTTGTAGTAGACCTCGCCGAGGGAGGCTCCGGCTTGGACCCACGCGGTCTCGTCGGCGATGTTGATGTCGATCTTGTGGAAGTTGTACATGTCTAGGATCACGAAGGGGACCGGGGAGGTGTAGGAGAAGCCTTCGTAGTCGTGGCCGCCGCTGCGGACTCTGAGCTCGAGGTTCAGGAGTTTGCAGCAGGAGATTGCTGCTCTGATGTGGGTCTCGGTGACCGCGGCCACGATGGCTTCAGGTTTTCTGTTGGAGGCGGACGCGAACCGGAGGTTTCTGACGGCGCTCATCAGGTGTGAGGAGAATGATGAGTTCGTGGGGATCACGGCGGTTGCGGAGTTAGGACTGCCGTGGTCTGCCGGCTGAGTGTCGAGGCATTGGAGGAAATGCTGCGGCACGGTTAACGAGGGTGGTGAGGAGGAGACTCGTGGGGTTGTGATGAGATAGATAAGATAGAGTATGGAAATAAACGTTGGTCGTGAGAAGATCTTCATTTTTGTTTTTGGTGATTTGTGTGTTTTGAATACTGTAATAGCCTTGTTGTGTGTTGTGTGTATTTATAGGCTATTTTTTTTTTCTTTCTTTTTTTTGGGACTCTTTAATAGTTGTTGCATGTGAATCCAAGGCAATCAAATGCAGAAGAACTACGTAAGAAGGATTACACACACGTGTTGTTTATTACATACACGTCTATTTTTGATCGGTGAGTTTGGTTATGATCCTCGTGAAGGTAAAGATAAAATACGACATGTGACGGTATTACTTTCTGACTTTATGTTATGAAGTACAATTTTTTCTGTATTTCAAGTATATCGTGAAGTATTTTGACTAATGTGGTAATCTCCTAGTATATCGGTGGCTTTAAAGCAGATAAGTTTAAATGTGACATTCTCTCTCTCTCTTTTTTAATTAACCGTTTAGTGTAAATCATTTTTGAATGTTTTTTTTTTGACATAAATGAAGATATGGATTTTGACTTAAAAGTAGATCAAGTCTGATTGGCAAGAGATGTAGTTTCATTTTCAATTGCGGGTAAATTTGAGTTTGGTAAGTTTCAAATTGGGGATGTTAACTGATTATATGTTATGACTTTTTGTATAGTAATTTTGGAATATTATAAGTACCGGCAAAAAAAAATCTAAAGCCCTTTATTAAAGTAAAGTGGTTTTGACAATTAAAATACGGAAAAGGTATAAAAATGAAATAATATAATGTAAAATGTGGATTTTTCTAAAATGATTCATGTTACATCCTAGGTTATTTCCTAAACTGTCTACACATCATTTGATTGTTTTTAACAAAAAGTAAAACATTTTGATTGTTAACTAGACGATCAAAGCAATGTGTCATGATCGGCCAATGCGTTGGCTAACTTCTTTGGAAAACACACTGTCGCCTGTTATGATCCAACTTTGGACGATGTAAGAAAAAAAACGTGAGAAAAAAAGCAATCAAACTAATATTCATTTTTTGACCAAAAAAAAAACTAATATTCATTTATATATACGAAACCAAAAGGCTCGGCGGATTTGATTATCTTTTCACCCACTTTGTGTGTTGATTGGTTTTAATAAGTGACATGAAATTTTTAATGACATGCATCAATATATATTTACATGTATATTGGCCAATACTATTTATTTAGAGCATGTTATTTCATGAAAGAAAAACATGATTATGCAAAATGCAAAAATATAATCTTCAAATCACGTTAAAATCTGACTACTTCTTTATAATGGTTTTACTTTTTAGTCATATAACATATACTGAGTTATATTTTTGTAAAAACTAATTTACTTGAATACCCGATAGTTGTTCTTTGTTGTTTGATTTTGTCCGTTATTTGTTCACAAACCTAATTGCACATCAATATATTAAATTTGAAAAGAACATTAACATATTGAACCATAAAACTTATTTTTAAATTACAGATAAAATGTAGCCAGGCATATATTTAAGATACGTGTGTCAGAACTATTTAAAGGTTCTTAAAGAAAAATCAACTGCAAAATTTTGTTTAATTGACTATTATTTTATTGTTCTTTTTGGGTGGAATATCTTTTGAAAATAAGCAATAGAAATACTATAATATAAAAGGAACAATAATCTCTCAATCAAACAACAACTATCTTTTTGAGTTTTGTCGTTTTACTCGCTAAACCAGTCGAAATCAAAATAAGTGGTTGTTCTTTCTGCAATTATTGTGATTTTGTCCTTCATTTTATAATGGTATATTGTATTTCCATGGATTTTCCCGTAATTATGTGGTTTTTATTTTGTATCGTTGTTTGACCAGAGAACGATAATATATTCAAAAATTAATGTGGTAATGGGAAGAGTGGTCGGTTCAACTTATCACACGTACGTCGTTTTTGCATCGCATGTTTTTCTGTTACGAACCCAAAAATATTATTATTACGAAGATGCGATTGCAACTAAGATATGAAACACTAATGACAAGAAATAGATGGAATCTCGTGAACAAACTCAAATACAAGTCTATATTAATGTTCCAATCCTTATCCTAATACAGTACACAGACCGGTAAATATCAAACTAAACGTGGGTCGGTGGTTCCCAAAAGTAGCGATGACGAACGTAGCACACTAGCACTATTTGTAAATTATTTGTTAAACAATCACCCTAAGCGGCTGCGTACAAAACATAGGTGTGACAGAAGGCTCTGCCTTTGAGAGTTGTCTCTTCCTCGTTCAGATCCATCAACAACACATTTATATAAAGCACGCACAAAAGATACACGACAACGCTCGTCCTCACTCGACAAGTTACTGTATATGTGATTTGGAAAGAAAGAAATTGACATTCTCACCTAAGACTACAATATCCTCTCACTAGAGTATATTTGGGGAGGTAGAAATGTTGTTCCGCAATTAATTAGGCATCCCTTTATATCTGCATTTGATTTAATCAATCAATGATAACATAAATAAACATTTTTACTGACTTTTTACCAAAAAAAACATTTTTACTGACTATATACCATATAGTAGTTTTAGAAGTATCATTTAGCTTAATAACCAAAAAAACCTTCTGCAAATTCCTCATGCAACTTAATCATTATGGTCTGGTTAGCTAAAGTTTTCTTGTCTATTCACAAATTTATAAGATCTGATTCTAAACGTTCATCACTTAATATACCCGTCGTATATATATTATTACTTAAAAATCCAAAAATAAAATTTCTTTAGGTGTCGTAACCAAAATATCTTGTGAAATTAAGAAACACACAGACGCAAAAAAAAAAATCTTCAATCATTTATACTAAAAACATTATTTAATGAATTAAACTCTTAACTCAAACTATTTCAACTATAACTCATATATATTACCAATCACAACCATTGTAAGCAATCAATGATGCATGCCTATTCCTTAAAAGATATGTTCGGCTATAAGAAAACCTAGGAGCTTCGAACGCACGAGTAAGACCCACTCTCCATGCTGGTGGAACCAACAAACCAAATTAACAAGAAGAGGAACTAGCAAAGGCTTAACGAAGCCTGATGTTGAAGCTTTCCTATAAAATTTACAAATCTCTCTCAATCATTCAATAATTATCTTCGCTCTAGAGGATGTATATCTTTGGTTCCGGAATCTCTAAAAATTCAAGCAGAGATTTTTTTTTTTCAAAACTCGTTAGAAACAGTGCTTAGACACATTGCACTCAAACTATTTCAACCGAAACTTTTCACATAAAATATATTCATCTTGCTCATGTGTTCTTTCGATCTGATTGCCAGTTACCTCAACTACCTTCATGACCAACATCAGTTTTTAATGATTATCCTTCGTGTACTTGACTTACACATACAATCAACACCTATCTATTAAATTTCTTGATATCAAACAAGAAGCCATATTGACTGAGACTAATACGTCTTAGATAACTGGACCTGAGATCTGACCGGAGAGGATGCCGTTTTTATTTGTCATCGAAGTCAATGTCAGTCGTCATAGCTTATCATTGCACAAACAATGAGATGCACATCTCTATAATATTATTTGAGAAGTCACTTTCCTAGGTGTCGCGCTCACGTTTACCATTACAGTGGTTGATTACTATGATATCCTAAATGAATTAAAAAATTATATTAAAACAATATTATTTAATTTTAATTTTTTTCCAAATAACAATATAAAATAAAAAAGGAAACATTTATAAAGTTTTAAAACTAATTTAAAAACAAAAATATATGTATATATAATATGATTTCATAAAAAAAGAAAGTTCACAAAATAGTAATATTTTTAAAAAATATATTTTTCACTAACATAAAATATAATTTTGAAGTAATAAAATATTTTCCTTGTATCTATATCTTCTTAGATGAAAATAATATTTGTATATAATATGGTTTCATATAAAAACATTCACATAGATGATCTTGATATTAGAAAAAAAAAATTATTTTAAAACATAATTTTTCACAATACAAATAAATATATTTTCAAAGTAATAGAATTTGTTTATCTGTCTATTTTTTAGATTATTACATAAAATAATTAAGTAACATAAACTGATATATGTTTAATTAACAAAAAATAATTTATAATTAGTATTATTGAAATGTTTTTTTTTTATTTTTTCATATATTTAGTTGACGATAATATCTTACAAATACATCAAAAATATAAATTATATTTTACTTATATAATATAATTTCTCAAAAACAATCACATTTTTAGTGCATATTTTAAGAGATTAAAAAAACTAAAAATAAATTTTAACAATAAACATCTTTTGATCAAATAACTACAACATGAGCGACTCGACTAATCCAACTTATATCTAAAATCATAGATTTAACTAAAATTAGAATATATAATTAATAATTTAATTATTTTATAAATTAAAATTATAAGATGATTTAAAACATATTAACAAATAAAAAATAAAATATTAACTCACTGTAACAATTTAGTTCTTTTGTAAAATTTACATATATGCATGGGACTTTAGAATATTATCATTATATTAATTTATGTAATTTGGAATCAGACACCTTAGTTTTTTTTTTTTTCATTCTAAGCACAATATATCTTAAGTTATACATAATATTACTAAATTATACTTCAATATCTAAGACAACAATTAGCCTAAATGCAAATAAGAAAAATTAATTAAAAAATATTTAGAATAAAAAAATATTATAATTGAATTCAAAGAAATAGATGGAATCCAATATGTCCAAATAATAATTAAATCGATTGTAAAAACAACAAAACCGATTAAATATAAAATATCTAAAATCATATGTATAATTAAAGTAATATAATATTATTAATATATATTATACATACAAATTATAAATTAATTTAAAACTAAAAGTAATATCTATCAATTATTATAATATATTTATTTTATAAATATATATGTCCGTGCATGAGCACGGAGAAATCACCTAGTTGATGGTTAGTCATGAAACAAACGTAGGGTTTCAGCTGACCAAATTTGTTATGGCTCATTGGTTTCGTCAGGCCCATTAAACACCATAACAATTAAAAAAATTTACATCACTTTTGTTTAAAACAAATTCACTCAAATTTTCTTAACCATCTAACTTACCCAACCTTTACAACGAAAATTCATGAATTCCTATCTTCTATTGTTTTTTATTTCATTTAAGTACATGGTTAATTTGTCATATATTGGAGATTTATTTGCAAAATAAAGCTTCAGAAACACATAGTACTAGATGTTTTGCCCGCACGTACAGACTAAATAATTTTTAAAGAATTTATAAATAAATATATTATAAATTCAAAAACCATTAGAGTAAATTATTTTATGCTTTTGATATATTCAATAATTAAAATATTAATTTTACGTGGAAACTATATACATGGATTCATATTTATTTTAAAAATATTATGATGTAAATTTTTTTTAGAAAACATAATATAGAATCTTTTGAGATAATGATGATTATCAAATTAAGGAATTCATTTTAATTTATGATTAAATATATATTAACATATATAATCTAATTATTTATTAAGGTTAACGAAGACTTTAAACGCTCTAAATTTTAACGTGAGAGTAAAAAAATCACTTCACAATTAATATTATAAATAGTTTTAAATTTTTTGTCAACTCGTTCAGAAATAATCACAAAGAGTGATTTTGACTGACCTAAAAAAATTATCTTGAAAGATAGATGATTCATTCTTTCTTATGTGATATATATATATATATATATATATATATATTAAAATAGAGCTGGTTTAATATACTAAACCAAATATAATATAAACATATATAATATTTTAATGTTATTAAAGTAAATATAATATAAATTTAACTATGTATTGTGTTAGATTTTTTAGTTATTCCGAAGAATGATAAATTATCAGCTAAATCAATAAATTATTTATTAAGATTAATAATTGAGCATATAATATGGCTAAATCTAAAATTATGGAGAACATGACAAATCAGCAAATTACTTCTCAAATAATAGTATAGATAGATAATAATTTTAGCCTTTTATGTGATAGTTAAGAAAAATATCATATCACGTAAAATATCCTGATTTTGGTGATATTTTTTCACTGCCATATTTACAAATAAATCCTAACAATGTGCTCACTGAGCACAGACACTCTATATTGAACCCATAATGAGGTTTAGGTATATTATCCACACGCAGAATGAAGAGATATACTCCAAAAATACTACCATTAGATCCTGCATTTGAGTTTTCAGTTCAGTTCTGTTCTGTTTGGATATTTTGCATTTGAATTTTTGGTTGTGTTATGAATAGATCTGAATTTAACCTGAAGCCAGACCGGTTTGGTACAGTTCAAACTGTTGAAGGTCTGTGTGTTTTAGATCTGAAAAAAAAAACTTATTGGGTTAGCCTCCCTTGAAATTTAACTTGTGATTCCAACTTATGATTAGATATTCCTATAAAAATACTTAAATTTTCACGAAAATGGACGGATTTACTATTTTGACTATGTTTATCCCTTACAAAATCCTTATCTACTATGTTTCTAGAAATAGATATTTTACTATTTTCACATGAAAAGTGGTCAAAACACATAAAAAGAATATCCACTTATAGGTTTTCTATATACAATAATACAAATGTAATGCTTTGACAATATCGTCATTCGTCAAGATCAAATCCATATAAAACTATGGAGAATATGTATTAGGCTAAGGTGGGAGGGCCTTGACCGAGTCGTCGGAACTACATTTGTTATTTAAATGCGACATATATACTTTGTTAACCATTTCTTTTCAGAATATCTTAGAAATATATTTTTACTGTAATTTAATTTGGATGCACTTTGATATGGTTAGCGAGGAGGCCGAAATTGACCAGTTAGATCGATTAGTTGGTCATATGTGAGAAATCTACTCTTCTGTAGGTTTACAATGGTTTAGTTATATATGGAGCCAACCTTGTGAGAATTTACAACGATTTAGCTATTTGTGAGACCGAAGCTTGTGTAGACTTACAGAACCCTAAATTAAACGTCGGATAAGTTGTAGAAAATAATAGAAGCAAGTATTGTTTCCCTATATATAATTAAGTTATATAATTAGAAACAAATTGAGACTTTGAAGCAAGTTTTAGCCACATATGGTTATATTGCATAATCTTTAGACAATGTCACTTTGTTGCTTTTAAGCTACACATCTCACAATATCATCATCAATCACATTACCTATATGTATCCAAATAATGTTGGCTACACACATAATGTGATTTTGGTTCAGCGAAGATAGAAGTTGAACCCAATGACATTTTACACCTATATAAAGTGTTTTTATATTATAGATCGTGGTTACAATTAGTAATATTTATATTTATCGTGGAAAAAGACCTTGTATGTGTAGATTTTCAGATTAGTTGTAAAACTTCAAATAAATAGAAATCGCTTACAATAATAATGCATAATGTGAAAGGACCCTTGTGTAAATGTACGAATAACATAAGAGATTATATTACAATTCAAGAAAATATGTTTACCTTCACGCTACAATTACTGAAGATAAGTGGTATCGATATCTTTAGATGTTGAAATGTAAAGAAAGTGGTGTCGGTATCTTCGAAGTTATTGCGTATTAGCATTGTTTATCTAAAGGCACAAGTTGTTCCTTACTTTCAAAAGGTATTCATTTCTTCAGAACCTTTAATTACACAAAACTCAGGTTTCGTTATCAATACATTCTAGGAATACAGTTGTTACAATTATAGTAACTTTTAAAGCGATAATTTGTTTTCTTTTGGTCAGAGAAACATTTTATTTGGCTATTTGGTCAGCGAATTACTTGGATGATATATTATAAGTAAAACTTGGGGGTTTATACAGTTGATGAAACAGTAAGAAAGATATTATTAACTAGGCGGATGTGGTCGAGTAATACAGTGAGTTTGAAAGGTGTTGAGTGTTTCAGGTTTGAATTCTACTTTCAAATTATCCGTTAATGTGATCAGACGGGGTGGATATCTAATTTCCACGTAAAGTACCTGGGTTCGCCTGTCATCGATGGATCGGTAATGAATTTAAAATTAATATAGTTTTATTATAAAGACAGTTCTCTCAAATGACCTTAAGATATAAATGTCTATTTACTTTTGTAATGAAATTTCTTTTGGTATATTTGTGATAAAAACTCTTTTATGGTTATTCTATTGAATTTATCTTTTATTAATTGTACCAAAAAACAGATAACTATATAGCAATGAATTTAAAACTATATAGTTTGACTTTTAGTCATGGTGCAAACATTGCAGTATGGCAATTTCAGTAGCTATATAATATGTGACATACAAAAGTCTATATGAAGATTCAGATTATATAGCAATGGAGTAAAAGGAAATGCAACGACCCTGGTCATATTCTAACAATTCATTTCTTTCTGTTTTATATGGTTGGCGAGACATTTATTTGGTTATATGCTCAAGGAATATATAAACTCCAAGAAAATCCGTATATTTCAAGCATAGTCAAAATACATAAGATAGAAGTTTAGCAATGAAATAAAAGTTGATACATTTTTAGCAATAAACGAAAGAATATAATATAATGAAATATTTTAGTCATGATGTAATCACAACACCAACATTACTTGTAAATAAACTCCACGAAGATCCTTATCTTTCAAGTAGTCAAAATACATAAGATAGAAGTTTATCAAGGAAATAAAAAAAATTTACACATTTTTAGCAATAAATGAATGAATATAAATATAATGAAAATGTTATTAGTCATGATGTAATTATTAATCACACCAACTTTACGTGTAAGACATTTACAATTTCACACACACATCAACCTCCTATATAAACCCAAACACATACCTCAGCAACCAAAAACAAACACCACACAATAGTTCTTTAGAAACAAAATGGCGTTTGCGGTTTCAAAGCTAAATGCAATGGCGTTTCTGGTGACGCTACTATCAGTTTCCATTCCGTTGTCTTCGTCCACACTACAACAAGATTTCATGCAGTGCCTCGTCGAGAACTCCGACATATCCTTCCCAGTAACGGCGTCGTTTTACTCACCAGACCAAAACGCGACTTTGTTTAAAGAAGAGCTTGAATCAACGGCACAAAATCTCCGTTATTTGACGCCCTCAAACCCGAAGCCTGTGTTCATATTCGAGCCTACGTACGAGACACACGTACAAGCAGCCGTCGTGTGTGCCAAGAAACTCCAGCTTCACTTGAGGTTACGTAGCGGCGGCCACGACTACGAGGGGCTCTCCTTCGTTGCTGAGAACGAAACGCCGTTTGTGATCGTTGATCTATCGAAGCTTAGACAGATCGACGTAGATGTGGACAGCAACAGCGCGTGGGCGCACGCGGGTGCCACCGTCGGAGAAGTTTACTACAGGTAACGCTTAAGCATGTATATTTGTTCTACTGGACGACACCCATGCATGAGTTTTCTAAGCTAGTTTTTTTTTTACAAGGAAGAAAAACTAAAGCATCATACGAAATAAATTACTTTAATTTTAAATAACCAAAAAGAGACCAAATAAATTAAATGGGTGGCTCAATATACACCAAATATCCATGGATTCCCCTTGGAATTTCATCAGAAACTATTGGCAAAAATAAGGTGACTTTGTTTTGTTAGACAATTTCGACGAAAAACCAATAACATAATCTTATTTCAAACAAAAAAAAAACAAACAATAACATATTCTTTGTCAGAAAACTATTAAAATCCCATTATAAATTTTTGATGGAAAATACAACAAAAATCATTTCGTCTGTTTTTGTAGTGATGAATGTAGATCACTTTTTATTTTGTTTTATTGTTACAAAACGTTGTAATTAGATCAGCTTCAATTTTTTTAAGCTGCTTTTGTTTAAAATCAATTGTAATCATGGATCAACTTCATTTTTTATAATTTCACCAAAAAAAAACTTCATTTTTTATAAGCTCCTTCTTTTAAAACCCATTTGAGTGAGTGTATTGCTTTCCTATTCAAATAAAAATGTGTATGAATTTTCAATGTGTCGTTTTGTTCATTTTTGATTGAGAGAGGCCAGATCGAGGGTTACCGTAATTGGTTTTCCTTTATTCAACCAACTGATAAAACAAAACCAAACCAAAGTAAAAGCAAACCGAATACGGTTGAGTTTTGGTTAATTGATCCGTTAATTAACAGTTTTCAACTTCCCGCGCGATTGAATTAGGATCCAAGAGAAAAGCCAAACCCATGGTTTCCCGGCGGGCTTATGCTCCAGCCTTGGCATCGGCGGACACTTAGTCGGCGGAGCCTACGGTTCCATGATGCGGAAGTTCGGTCTCGGCGCTGACAACGTCCTCGACGCGAGAATCATCGACGCCAACGGCAAGATCCTTGATCGCGCGGCGATGGGAGAGGACGTCTTCTGGGCGATTCGCGGCGGTGGAGGCGGAAGCTTCGGCGTGATCCTCGCCTGGAAAATCAAGCTTGTTCCAGTACCCGCGACTGTGACTGTATTCACAGTCACGAAGACGCTTGAGCAAGACGGTACCAAGGTCTTGTACAAATGGCAACAAGTAGCCGACAAGCTCGACGAAGATCTCTTCATTCGAGTGATTATTCAGACAGCGAGCAAAACCACCAAACCTGGAAACCGAACCATCTCGACTTCGTACCAAGGACAGTTTCTCGGCGACTCAAATCGGCTTATGCAGGTATGTTGGGGTTGAAATTCAAAATATATAAAGTTTAGGGATCTAAATTTAAAACCTCAAAAGTATGTTTTTATATCGTTTTGGTCGGTAAACTTCTAAATTTGACAAATTCGAACAATTTTTTAACAGGCGATGCAGGGAATTCGAATTTTGTAAAGTTCATGGGTCTAAATTAACAATCCTTTTGGCTTATAAACTTTTTAATTTGACAATTCTAACCCTGATTTTTTTTTTTTTTATACAGGTGATGCAGAAGAGTTTCCCTGAGCTAGGACTAACCAAGAAGGACTGCACTGAAATGAGCTGGATCAAATCAGTTATGTACATTGCTGGATTCCCAAACACCGCAGCACCAGAGGCTTTACTCGACGGAAAATCACTCTTCAAGAGCTACTTCAAGGCCAAGTCAGACTTTGTGGAAGAGCCAATACCTGTAGAAGGCTTAGAAGGACTATGGAAGAAGCTTCTACAAGAGGACTCACCGTTAACGATATGGAACCCTTACGGAGGAATGATGTCGAGGATTCCAGAGTCGGAGATACCATTCCCTCACAGGAAAGGGACCTTGTTCAAGATTCAGTGGCTATCGTCTTGGTCAGATGGGAAAGCGAGCGAGGAGAGGCATATGAAGTGGATGAGGGAGATGTATAGTTATATGGGGAAGTATGTGTCGAAGAACCCGAGACGTGCGTATGTGAATTACAGGGATCTTGATCTGGGGGTGAACGAGGAAGAGAGTGATGCTAGGGAGTGGGGGAGTAAGTATTTCAAGGGGAACTTTGAGAGGTTGGTCAAGATTAAGGGTGAGTTTGATCCTGAGAATTTCTTCAGACATGAACAGAGTATTCCGACAAAGATTGGTTGAAGAGGTCGTTGTCTTTAGGGGGTTGCATATTAAATAAAGTTTTTAACAAATATATACAACTGATGTCGATGGGTTTGGTCATAGGAAGCGTTTTAGATTGTGTGTTTTCTGTATTGAATCTTGATATAACAATCTTTGCTTGTAGTGATGTGGTTAAGATTTGTGTTAAACTGAAATTTGTTTGAAAATGAAGCGCTATGTAACATTCTTCGATTAGTATACTACATGGTGATAGTCTTTTCGTTCGGTTTAGGCCGGCTACGAAAACACAAGAAATTGAAACTTCATTAATATCTCCATCCTTGAACCAAAAAACATCAGTCAGTGAAGAAGAAGAATCAAGTAGTGAGAGACATACCTAATATTGTACTGCTTCTGGTGATGTGGAGATGTGGTTAGGCTGTGTCTGAATTGGATATCATTACAACATAATGTAACATTCTTCAATTGGTATTTTCGTTCGGTTAAAAGAATACAAAAAAGTAAAAACTTTAGAATCTCAATGCAAGCTTTCATAAATATCTCCATCCTTGAACCAGAAGACAACAGTCAATGAAGAAGAAGAATCAAGCAGTGAGAGACATACCCAAAATTGTACAGCTTTTGATAACTCTTTTCAACTAAGGAATCATCTAACAACAGATGTTTGTAAAAACTCGGCTGCGAAAACTCGCTGTTCCTCGCTCAACAAAGAGAACCACTTGGTGACCATATTGGCTGGAACAGATGATGAGCTTTGGTCGCCACAATCCGGAAGCTTGTTGGTTTCGCCTTGTAAGACAATTTCGAGATCCAGCTGAAGCGTCTTCAAGAGGGAGCTCACAGTTGCTATCTGGACTGCAAAACCAGCTTCTAGTGTCGTATCACACTGCAAAAATGAGGACAGTTTCTCTCTCAAGTTTGAGATTCCTTCATTTTCATAGCCACCAGCATCCACTCCAATACTGCAAAATCAGAACAGAAAAAAAAGAGAGAGAATTACATCATATTGTCCTTTTATATAAAAGACAGACTAATAAAATGTTACCTGCTAAGCTGCCCAAGAAGAGAGATGATTGCAACAGAAACGTTCATTGGCAATGGCATTCCCAGCATCTTAAGCAGTGGAGAAACAATGTTTGCATTAGTCCAATCCCATGCCTGCATTTATATATGTAAGATCAAATACAGTAAAAAGAAATTAACAAAACAGTAAGTGAAGGTTGTAAATGCTCTTGAAAAGTTTTTAACTACATACCGTGTAACAAGCAATAAGCTCCACCAATGACAGAATGTCACATAAAGTAACACTTTGATTCCTGGCCAATACGCCCTGGAAATCTTTGTGTGCCGGCCTAAACTCAATCAAGCTCTGATGCACAGTATGAGACTGAATAAATGCCTTAACAATTTCCATGAGCATAGATCCCATAGCTTCCAGTGAGGAAGACTTGTCTAAGAATGGACACTTGTTCTTGCCCGGATGCAACTTAGCATTTCCCTCCACAGTACCTAAATGTCTGTTCTCTAGAAACATCACAATGGATTTCAACACCGAATTTGATATGTCATGACCGCTCGAGGACATCATTTTCTCTCCAGCAATGTAAGCAAAAACGTGAAGAATGGTCAGTGGCATTGAGGTCTTCTCATGCCTGTGTTTGTGCAGGATTTCAAAGGAAGCTTCACGGATAACTCCAACACGGTCCACTACAGTACATATTGCCGCCAAAATAGCACTTCCGGCCACCAAATGATCAATTAGAGCGACTCTTCTTAAGATTGCTACGTTTTCTCCATCCAAGGTAACAGGGATGATTAAATCAGATTCAGTTGTTTCTGAGGATTTAACAGAACACAATACCCTCTGCTCTGAAAGGAGGTCCTGAAGAAGGCTAAGGAGTTCTTCCAAAAATTCAGACAGAATACTTCCAGCTTCAGTATCAGCCATAACTACACAACAGAATTCCAAATTCAATTAATTTAAACATCAACCCAATAGCAGACTGAGAAGAATAAAAAAGAAGGAAAATGGATTCGGGACATACCACTAGATACATGCTTCGAGAAAGAATCAAAATCCAGAGTGTTCCCAACGTTCATCGAAGAAACCATAAAGAAGTTATGAAGCAGCAAGGAGAGGAACACACATACCCTTTCCCTGAGAAAAAGAAGGTATACATTAGCACCAAGACATTAGTTTACTGACGGAGTAGAAAGAGTTACTATATATCAACATTAAGAATAGAGGATAATAACATACTGTGCTAAAAGGTTGTCTTCCATTTTCAAAGAGAATAGAATCGCAGGCACTGCCCACTGTGCTGTAGAAGCCGATGGGCATCGCTGAACACAATTGTTTGCAGCATGGAAGATTTTGATGATACTATTCTGGTCTTCAGTATTTGAAAACACAACAAAGTGTTTAAGAATATGGCCATGCGATGTTGGCGACTCAGGTGGCATTTTGACTGTCACTGAAGCATTCTCAGTGTTGAGCCTAGAAGCTTCACTAAAATTTATGTTGTCACATAAATCCACGCTACTACTAGCAACCAAGTCAAGAGCAGTAGCAGGATTCTTGTCCTCACTCATAACCTCATAACCCAAAAAGTCTACCTGCGGAAGATCAGGGGACATGAGCGATTCTCTTGCAATCTGGTAGTAAATTTCTTCTTCTGGTTGATCCAGCTCCAGCAATTTCATATAATCTGTATCAGCATCGTTCTCTAGAAATAATGTTGCAGCATCATGTCCTTTAGCGGTAGAGTAGCACATAGTTTTCTGCATAATTGTCTTCTTCTCACAAGAAACCAAAGTTTCTTTCTCTCTTAAAGGCTTGTTCCCAGTTTCTGCTACCATAGACTGCAAGGCACCCAGCTTCTCTCTAATCTGTAGATTTTTCTTTTTATCATCAGATGACAGATGCTTACGTGACTCCATTGCCTCTGACAATCTTTTTCTTTTTCGAGAGTGCTCGCTAACTACCTCATGCCTATCTTTTTGACCGCTTTGAACACAGTTTTCAGCCACAAAACAGAGATTCCCATTTTTCCTGGTATCAACATTCTGGAACATACTTGGTTTTGTTGGTTGGATATTCGGTTTATCTTTTGCTATTTCTGCTGAAGTAGCAAAAACGAACTGCTCTCTTCCCTGTGAGGCCAGTAACTTCCCCTCAGGAAAAGATGTTGCGCTGGAAACTACTCCAGAAGTCTGTAACTCTCTAGACCCTCCATTAGGAGATTCCAATTCAGAAATAGGATCTGAGACAGACTCACTCACGCCCTGTCCAGCTTTAGTGATTAACTGGGCAGAAAACTTGCAAGCTTGGTCCTGAGAACCAGGGTTGGCTCCCAAATGGCATCTTGCGTCAGAATTCTTTTTACCACTACGGTTCTTCGGGGGTTTCATGCGGCCTTCCACCTACAAAGTAACAGAATGAAACATAAGTAGAAGTAAGGAATTAAAATGATCCAAAGTATAAAGGCGATATATGTTCTGAATAATCTACTTATAGTAAGATTCAATGACACTAACAACTTCAACAGACTAGAGCCTAAGTGTTCATACTTAGATAACTTCAACTGACTAAACTGAGAATATTTAAGCCACAATCATAAACCTAGGATACTCACTCAAGAACGAGGTAAATAGAAAAACAGGATTCTTTTTAATTTACCATGTCATTCAGAATAGATCCATCATGTAGCCTAATGTCTGAAGCCCGGGAGCAAAGAAAGTACCAAATGTCAAATCATCAAGCAGAATATCAAATTAGGATGGGAAGGAATAAGGTAAGAAATTTATGGCATAAACAAACCTTTGCAAGAGCAGCTGTACCTTCAACGTCTCTTGAAAAATACTCACCCAGAAGATTCATGCGATTTGTAAAACCACCGAACTCAAGTTTTAACCGACCCAGCTCTTCTGCCTGACATTCCCTTCGATATTTTTCAAACTCAGCAACCTCATTGAAGTGCTTTTCACAGTTCTTCGCAAACTTCAGCTCCTTTTTCAAAAGTCTCATTTTAGCCTTTTCCAGATCTCTGGCTTCATGAGGAGAAACAGAGCGAGTGGATTTCCGAGAGAGAGAAAGCTCATGCACCTGTTTTTTCAAACCCTCAGTCACTAATAGTGCCTCCTGCAACTGCCGAGTCAGATCATCAACACGAGATTTCCAGTCCATGGCTGTTTTCTTATTCATCTCCAGGAGCCTCATCTTCTCTTCCAGTTTCGCTGAGGTTTCAGCAAACTTTACTTTGCTACTAGCGCTCTGCAATTCCGCTTCTTTCTTGAGCTCTTCATTTCTAACTCTAATGATTTCGAACTTCTTAGACAAACCTTCTGCCAGCTTCATCTGTTCCTTAGCTTTTGCACTCTCCATATCTGCACGTTTTCTCTCTTTCAGAGTCTTTTGTTTTTCAGACTCAAGCTGCTTTTTCACAGTCTCAAGATTGGATGTCAAAGTAAGCAGATCAGAACTGGTCTTACGAGCTGTAGCTCTAAACACCTCCAACTCGGAAAGATACTGATCAGCTTTCTTTTTCTCTGATTCTGCCTTCTGCCTCTCGCTTACAAGAAGACTTTTAACCAGATTTATTTCCTCTTTCAGTTCAGGAACGTCCGGCTTGATATCCTCATATTTGACCAGCAGAGCCTTTGTCTTGTTCAATTCTTTACAAATCTGTTCCCTCTCTTCTTCGGAACTATCAGCCCTCAGTGTTTCTCTCTTGAGGAGGTTCTTCAGTTCATTGATCTCCTTTTCTCTGCTAGAAGCTTGATCCTGAAGAATTTTCATTTCTTCATTTTTTCTTTGAAGGTTCTGCTCCAATCTTTGTTGCAAAGACAATATCTCAGACTTCAAATCAGAAACTTCTTTCTCCAAAGATGCTTTTGCCACTGAGTCATGCTCCTTAGTGTCCCTGCTTTCCGCAATCTCCCTAAGTTCTGTAAGATAGAAAGGAAGCAGTGACCTGTTAAAAAATCAATCAGGTAACAGTAGAAGCACGCACAACACATCAAAAAGCAAACAAGCTAAGCCTCTGCCACTAGTAGTGAAAGTAATAAAGCAGTTACATACATCTCTAGCAATAAAAAAGAAAAAAATAATGAAGAAAATTGGTGAATCGCATAGACTTACTTTTCTGTAGATTGGCTTTTTCATCAGTAGCAGCTCCCATGGCCTTCTGGAGAATCTCTATAGCTTCTTTACAAGCATCGCGCCTCTTCTTCATGCCTAGGTACTTACCTTGCCACTGAGAAATACAGGATCACGAAAAACACATCACTAAACACAAGAATGGATGCGAATATACTATTCAGGGAAAAAAAACACGTACCGCGATGCAGCAAGGGTTCCCTGAAGCCAGCTCAGGTGGTGCATTAGCCGCCATTGCGGGAAGAACAACTCCGATTCTTTTAGCGAACTCTCACGTAGATTGGAAGCTCCTCGTCATTCAACAGGGGCGGAGCGATTGGGAGAACCTGATTGGAAAACGAATTCAATTCGAAAACCCTGAACCCTAATTTCAGTGAGGAGAAGCGAGAAAGAAGACTGTAGCGTTTGGTGCCCAGCAGTTGGATCTCCAGGCGGGTCGGTTAGCGAGTGTTGAATTTTTTATATCTTTAACTAGGCCCAGTCTGATGAGAAAAAAACTAGGCCCAGCCCACTGAATTTTTGTTTCTCTTACTTATTTCTATTTTGGTATTCTTCCAAATTTGTAACATATTCTATAGTTTAATAAAATTAGCTGGTAAGAAAAGTAAACAGATCTTTTAAAAAATTATTTCAATTTTTAAAAATATGTAAAGTCTGTTAGTGTGAGTTTTCTTTTACAATGATTATAAAAAAATAGATTATGTTGTTGTTATTGGTTTATATATTTTCACATTCTTTAAAAAAAAAGTTAGTGTTACTAGTTTAATAATCTTGTAATTCCACTTGAATTTACATGTTAGTCAATAGGTTTGGATTTTAGTGATTTTATATTTTTTATTAAATTTATTGTTACTGAGAGTTGTATTCTAAACAAACTAACTCATAAAACAAGATTTTGAGAATACTGCATACATCTTTTATTTATTTTTTAAATTATTAAAAGGTCTTTTAAAATATTATAATTTGATATTGTCATATATTTTCTCAATATAAAAAGTTCTCTCTAATTCTTTTCAAATAAACAAATTTGTCAACTTCTAAAATTGACCAGCATTATATAAATCACAATTTTTTCAACTTTTAAAATCAAACAGCACTATATTAATCTTCGCACTAACCCCCTAAGTATTCGTAAATGATTGAAAGCTGATATTTGATAGTGAATTTAATAATATCTTAAGTGATATTGTATGTCACCATATTATGTAATGGCATTTCTGTGTTCAAAATGTTAGTCATCCTATGCATTCTCCATACGAGAAAGAGTAACACGAGATATAACTATATAAGATCAAACACACATTACAGGTCAGTATATACTGTTGGTTGCTTTCGCTAAGAAACACACCAAGACTAGGATTGTGACACATTGATTTACAAAGATAGTGGTTTAAATGAAACCCCTTCAGATAAACATCTCAAAACTCATGAGGGATGATCAATAATTTAACATTTAACTGTATTGCCAGTATCCTTTTCTACTGCTCTCTTTTGGTAGCTTTTGTGGTTGGAAGTGTCCCAAAAACTATGTCCCATAGCGACGATGTTACCCCAAATCCCTTGTCATGAATCCTGAAGTGATGGCTCAAATGATATTTCTGCACAAATCATAAAACAAATACATAAACTCTCTTTAACCGATTATGTGAGATTAGCAAAGTCTTGTTTAATGAATTGGCTTTGTTTTACCTTGAGGTTTTTGGTCACTCCTCTAGTTGGGTGTGCGTGGTGAAGGTAGTAGTGAGCAACATCGTATATCACGTACCCAAGCATGCCGCCTCCAAACAACGCGGGTGTGACCGAAGGAGTTGTGAAAAGCTTCACAAGGTTCCAGAACTGAGACACCCAAGACAAGAAGACGATTTAAGTTACTTTTGGGGATTGGAAACATATATATATTGGTAGAGACAGTGTTAGATGCTGATAAAATGCTTACAGGAAAGCATAAAACCGCTGTTGCAGCAGGAGGAAAGACGAGTCGTAGATTGTCCATTGGGTGCTTGTGATGGCATCCGTGAAGAAGATAGTGTGCTGTGTTTCCCCTGAAACGGTTCCACAATAACATTAGCATTTTGTGGAGTTAAATAGGATTAATAGTGGGTACTATGTACATGAATAGAGTGTGTGACGAACCAGTAACTCTTGGTCTTTATGTGGAAAAGGAACCGGTGAAGAATGTATTCTATCAACGTCCAGATAAACATTCCCAAGGCTATCAGTAGGACGATTTCTGGAAGTGAAAGGCCCATGTTTACTGACATGGAGATGCACCAGACTGCAACTGGCACCCAAATTACAGGAACCGCCCACCAAACTGTAAGAGTCAAGAACTGTGTTTCCATTGCATAAATATGTCAGAGAATGGAGATCAGAGGGTTACAGACATTGCCAATTATTGTATAAATTTGAAAAGAAAAAAAAAACGTATATACCTCCCAAAAGTCACTGTGGAAGAACCGAGGGCCTTCCTTTGTCACAATGGGTTGGTGAACCCATTCCTCGTAAGCTTCCCCAAGATGACCAACCTTTAAAACATCCAAAGCAATGACAAGAGTGGTTTAGTTAGCAAGGCAACGTTGACATAAACTATATAAATGCTAAGGAAACCGTTGTGTTTACCTGAAATACAAGGGGCTTATTAAGATCCACAGTGAATCCCTGAGCTACCATTTTGCGGACCTTTTACTGAACTGAAAAGCTGTAATATAAAGACTATCAAGAAAATGACTGACATGGTGCAACTCTCTTAGGACAGTATAATTCTGGTGACTGGTGACATAATGAAACCTGATGTCAGCTTCTTCAACAATACAAATACATAAATGCAAGAAATCTCTTCACTAGTTTAATTACGCTATCAGCTGATAATTTTTTTTTTCTTTAAACATGGGTCTATTGTTTGTTAAGAAGATGGTTAAACTTAATTGTTCTTGAATGTGATACCCAGATCACGTATTCAAGTTATATTACTCTTGTTTACCAAAAAAAAAAAAGTTATACTACTCACGAGTAACCCCCCTAAAAACAAATGATATCATTTTGATATCTAAATGAAATACAAATTAGTTATCACAAGATACGCTGATACAGTATGTGTGCTCTTGTCACTCCAAAGGACCCCACCACCACCAAATACATAAGCATCGTCAAATCAAGTCACAGATTAACACATCAAGTAAACAAAACACACAGCTGATCAGTAGCTGCCAGGTTACAAACATGAGTTCGTGGTTGTTGATTTGAGAAACAAAATCAAAACTATTATTAGCCTAGAACCATGCTTGTTAATCTAAGTTCTCCTTATTCTCATATCGAACCATCAACAGTTTTCACATCCAAGAAAATAAAATCACGTGTACCACCTATTATTAGTATTGCATAACTATATCCCGAGACACCTTCCTTGTGACAACCATATAGGCTTCAACAATGCATACTCAAGTTTAAGAGAGACTTATGATTTTGTGTTGTTCCAAGGATGGAGCAAAAAAGTATCCGATCTAAAACGCCAAATCAAAACAAACAAACCTCGCTATTCAAATTATATGGAAATCGAGAAGGTAACAAAAACACGAAGCAACGAACGAGCGAGGAAGAGAAGCAACAAACCTAACCTTGAAATGCCGGAACTCAGTGACTCTGACGAAACAACAGCCGTCGGAAGACGAGAGAATCGCCGGAGCCCTGTTTTTGTGGTTTGTGTTTTGTTGTTTCGGGTTGTTGTATATTAAGGGACAATGTCGGTATTAAATACATCTTCGAGATAGGGGTACCATATCGAATCTGGACCGTTGGTTTGGAGAGTCGCCGTAGATATCGGTGAAGACTTAAAAGTTAAAAGCCAACGAATGGTTGAATTGGAAAATCAAAATCAACGACGGCTGTGCCAGGTCGTTGTTTCTCTTTTGGATCCTTCCATAGACTATTTAGCTGTATGTTTCCACATTTACGCACAAGTTAGCCAAAAACGTACGTTGAATCGCGAATGCATGTGTCATTTGGATTACGTAACTAAGTTGTCATTTCCACTTGGTATAATGAATGGGTTATGTAAAATTGTGTTCGATGGAATATCTTGGCAATGGGAATACTTATAACCGGTTTGCGCATAGCTAACTGAAACATTAACTTCAAATTTCAAAAAAAAAAAAAAAGAAATTGAGTTAATATATAGAAAAACCCCAAATTGTTTAATATTTATTTTTTTACTAAAATCTTTACTAATTTAAGGCACCAATAATTTTAAGGGCAGCTATGTTAGAATTTAAAATGATGTGTATTGTAATGGAAAAAAGTTGATATCTGAATTCTTAAGTGTGCCATCTTCATTACTTTTTGGTTTATAGCACCGCACAAATATATGAAGCTTTTCACAGTATTAGTATTTTTTTGATGCTAAAAACCGTTTAGCCTACGCAGTCTTTTCTCTAACAAAGAATATAGTTCACACATGATATCGTAATGATCAATCTGCTGAACCTGGGGACACCAACGGACCGGCGGTAAGGTACATTACGGTCCACTAACTCCACTTTGCATGGCCACAGAAGAGTAACGGATAAGCGGTAACCGGTTTGTGCATTAGTATATTTAATACCAAACAATTAGCTTTAATCATTCTCTAATAGAACCCACCAGAAAGTTAATGATAAATCATCACTTCATTACCCAGACCGTAAAGATATCTTCATGATTAGGTATTAAAATCAAAGATTGGCCGCTGGATGTTAATCATACTTTTGACGGTTTGTTGAGTAAAATCCTCATAATTTGATATGATTAAAATTAATTAAGCTTTTGTAGGATTTTGATGCTGCCTATGATTCACCACTAATATCTTGTCAGTATCAACTGTCATGTGAATAACCTCCATTGCCGCTGTCTCTAATTTTTTTATTATAATTATTCTGTTTTATTTTGCTAGAGAAACAAATGATATTCTATAATGCTTAAGAGTTAAGACTAAAGATTTAGCAAATACAAACTAAGTCAAATTCCATTTAATTATTTCAATGGCCTGACTATTCTCGCTTGAGACTTGAGAGATTAGTCCCTTCACTCGAGGAGCGCTTTATATGTTCTACTCTTCAATAAGAACATGTCATACCTTATCAATTATCATTCATCAATACTAAAGACTATAAGGTTGACAATTAAAAAAAGTTAAAAAAGGTTGACAATTAAAACTGATTTTAATTTGCTTATACGTTTATGGGCGTGAAGAACTAAAATTGGTTATTTGATTTTAACCATCTCATTTACAACTAAAATTGGTTATTTGATTTTAAAAATGGTTTAAGACTCTTAACATAATTAAAGTTTGTTAAAGCTACTGTGACAAGATCACAACAACTGATTGATACTAATTTTGCAATCTAACCATCTTATCCTTTCTATAATGAACAGTCACTATCTACAGCTCATTCCAAGACAGTACAACAACCAAATTTTGCTTAAAAAAAAAAGAGAGAAAAAAATCAATAATGAACAAAGATTCAATTTTCCAAACATACCCCTACTTCTTTGCCTCCTTTTCTTATATAAGTAGAAACCATCCAGAATTTAATCGGTACCCTTCCAAATTTTCTCATCTGTCCTTGGGAAACAATTCAGAAAAAATTTCCGAGACAAAGCAGATTCCATTTTCAAAATTTCCCGGGAAAAAATGAGAGAGATCCTTCACATACAAGGCGGACAGTGCGGCAACCAAATCGGAGCCAAGTTCTGGGAGGTGATCTGCAACGAGCACGGCATCGACCCTTCCGGAAAATACGACGGCGACTCCGATCTTCAGCTGGAGCGGATCAACGTCTATTACAACGAGGCGAGCGGTGGGAGGTACGTACCACGCGCTGTCCTGATGGATCTCGAGCCTGGAACCATGGACTCCATCAGATCCGGCCCTTTCGGACAGATTTTCCGGCCGGATAACTTCGTCTTCGGACAATCCGGCGCCGGTAATAACTGGGCCAAGGGTCATTACACGGAGGGAGCTGAACTGATCGATTCGGTTCTCGATGTTGTTAGAAAGGAAGCTGAGAATTGCGATTGCTTACAAGGTGAGATATAAACTGATTGTTCCTTTCCTCCATTTTGAATACCAAAACAGATTTATTAAAAAAATTATTATATTTTGGTGATTATAATATTTATATTATATAGTTTTTTATATTATATAGTTTCATTAGGCTTTGTTGTCATATAGATTATGAATTTGAAAACATTTGTTTTTTTTTTCTTGAACAGGGTTTCAAGTTTGCCATTCGTTGGGTGGAGGAACTGGCTCTGGCATGGGAACGCTTCTCATCTCCAAGATCAGAGAAGAGTATCCAGATCGTATGATGCTCACGTTTTCGGTCTTCCCATCTCCTAAAGTCTCTGACACAGTCGTGGAGCCATACAACGCTACCCTCTCTGTTCACCAGCTTGTCGAGAACGCTGATGAATGTATGGTTCTGGACAATGAAGCTCTCTACGACATCTGTTTCCGCACCCTGAAGCTTGCCACTCCAACTTGTAAGTAATGTTTAGAATAATGTTCCAAATGTTATTTATGTTGGAGATGAAGTGTGTGTGACGTTACTGACTAATTTAACAGAAAAGACAATGGTTTGAAAGTTGAAACCTTTCAGTTTATTACACAATTATTAGTGGTATTAGTTGGGTTGTTCTCATGTTCTTGCCTCTTGTAAGATAATAAGTAGTCTCTAATGTTCTCGTGTCTTATCATTGAACAAACATTAATCAAAGACAGCTACTTTGGTTTTTAAACCACCAAGCTTTTCTTACATGTGACACTACACTTGTGTTCTGTTTTGGTCATTTGCAGTTGGAGATTTAAACCACCTGATCTCTGCAACCATGAGCGGCGTAACATGCTGTCTTCGTTTCCCTGGTCAGCTCAACTCCGACCTCCGCAAGCTCGCGGTCAACCTAATCCCCTTCCCGCGTCTCCACTTCTTCATGGTCGGTTTCGCCCCTCTCACATCCCGCGGCTCCCAGCAGTACCGTGCCTTATCAGTACCCGAACTGACCCAACAGATGTGGGACGCCAAGAACATGATGTGTGCAGCTGACCCGAGACACGGACGTTACTTGACCGCGTCGGCAATGTTCCGTGGCAAAATGAGCACCAAAGAAGTGGACGAGCAGATGATCAACGTCCAGAACAAAAACTCTTCTTACTTCGTCGAATGGATCCCCAACAACGTCAAGTCCAGTGTCTGCGACATTCCTCCTAAGGGTCTCTCGATGGCGTCGACTTTTGTTGGTAACTCGACTTCGATCCAGGAGATGTTTAGGAGGGTGAGCGAGCAGTTCACGGCGATGTTCAGGAGGAAAGCTTTCTTGCATTGGTACACGGGAGAAGGAATGGATGAGATGGAGTTTACTGAAGCAGAGAGCAACATGAACGACCTTGTGGCTGAGTATCAGCAGTATCAGGATGCTACAGCGGATGAGGAGGAGTACGAAGAGGAAGAGGAAGATGAAGAGCTCGAGGCTTGAGATTTTTTTAGATTGTTTAATTGAGTTTGTTTTCGTATTTTGCTGGCTTTGATTGTTTTGTGTGTAAATTGTAATGAAAACTAATTTGTGGGTGTTTCTGTAAAACAGAAGATGAGGTTTTGCCGTTTTGGTCCTCCTGATCTTTCTTGTTTCGGTTTATATATCTGGTTAAGGTTTGGTTTAAGCTCTGGTTTTGAAGTGCTAATTGATAAAAAGAGACTCTAGAATTTACCTAAAGAAAATAATTAAAAGACCGACGCTAAGCTTTCTCTTCCCCGCCTCCCTGTCATCTTTGCGAGCTGTTTCTCGCAGGTGAAGTTCTTTTACCATTCGATTATTGCCTTTTTCTCGTGCCGTAGTTGAGAAAGTTTTTTATTTTTAGTTATCTTCTCCACTAAGAAAGTTCCACTTTTGCTCTGTTTTAGGGTAGAAATTAAAAGAGAAAGTTTGTGTCCTTTGATAAGAGTGCTTGATATCGTGTAGGTAAGAATAAAGATAAGCTTTGGTGAAGTAGCAGCAGCACAGAGGATGGGAGCAGCGGAGATTCTAACTAATCCCTCAAGCCTATACGAGACTAACTACGTGAGCAAAGGTGACTTGTCTGACACGGATATGGTGATTACCATCAGAAACACCCTTGCATCTGTCCAACATGTGAGTGTATATTCCTCTCATGTACCTATGTGGATATGTTTTTACATGTATACACATATGTTGATGCTATTTTGTGTTTTATGCCCTTTGCTTATTCCAGGGGGAATCACACCGTTACGATGAGCTTGTTAGAACTATGCAGGCTACCAAAAATTCTGATCCTGCAGTTGCGGCACAGCTTGTGGTGTGTTTCCTTTTCTTTCAACGAGAATCGCTTCCTTGCCTTCTCTTGTTGCTAAAGTGTTTTCGTTTTCTTTTTTTGTTTGGCAGACAGCATTGAAAGCATTGTCAGGCTCTGTGGCTTACTTAGATATCATTCACCATCGAAACCTTCTTTCTTTGGTAAGTTTCTATCTTACGGATGCTTTTTTTTTATTAGAATATGTTTAAGATGGATTTCATCTCAGGTTTTTGAAATGTCATTGTGGGATCTCAAACCTCATGTCATGGATGCCTTGGTGGGCCTACTCATATCACTGGTAACACAACTCATGCTTGACTTTTTATTTAACCTCTGTGAGGAGCTAGACAAGTTTTGTTTTGTCATCACAGGCTGTCACTACAGGAGAGTATCTGGACTCTTGTCTGAATATTCTCATACGCCACTTTGTTCCACCGGATCGGGTAATCAAAAGACTTTCGCAGCCACGTGTAATGAAACAGAAGAGAGACGTCCTTTCTCGTGTTCATGAAGCCCTTCTGAAAATCTGTATTTTGTTTCCTTTTGCTATCTCGAGAATATTGTCCCTACTCAACGATAACATGCCCAAAATAAACAAAAAGAGCCAAGTGAGTGTTTTCCCTTTTCGATTATGTAGTGGCAAAAGCTCATGCTGGAAACAATGATACCCTCTTTGCAGGGGGTAGATATATTTTTGGAGAACTTATTAAAGCTGGAGATATTTGTGGAGAACTTATTAAAGTTGGAGAACAGTCCAATCGGACAAGTTCATGGCATCAAGATTTTTATGGTGGTGATGCAGAGGCTGCGAGATATGGATGTAAGTACATAATATTGTTTTATCACAAGTACGCTATTAAGTAACTCTGTAATTAAATGACGTCCTGATGTATCCATTTAGTTGGAGATTGATTGGGATGGTGTTCCACAAGATGACTCAAGTATAGGCATGTTTGATATGGAACTTGAAGATGCAGTTGAAGATACTATGAATGAAGGAGACGAGGTATGCTAAGTGTTGCTAGCTTTCCTCTAAGACAGTTTGGACTCTGATATATATATATATATATATCTCTATTGCAGCTTCCAGTGGGATCTCTAAATGTTGCTTTTGAGTCTTTGGACAAATTGATGGTCATTTTTTTTGACCATCTTGAATCAAGTAAACTTGCTGGTCGTTTGGATGAGGTATGGCACCAAATAATAACTCAATTGACATTTGCTTTCCTTCCATTGCTGATCTGTTTTAAAATGATTTGTCTAGGTGTTTGAAAAGCTCTTCGAGGCATTTCAGAACTCCTTTCTGGATACATACAAAACAAAAGTTTTGCAGGTAGGCCAAACAGCTATAAATCACTGTCCAGCATGAAGATGTCTCATGCTTTTAGACTAACTTTTTTTGCATTCATCTGCAGTTTGTGATGTTCTATGCATGTTCACTCGATCCTGAAAATTGTGGTGTGAAATTTGCGAGTAAGCTGATGGACGTTTTCCTCTCCAGCAACAAGCCACCTACACGGCAAGTTTCACTTTCTTCTTTTATAGTACGTACGCTCTTTCATGTACTAATGAAAAAACTTGGTTGTTGGGTTTGTTTCTCCCTCTTTTTTTTTTTAATAACAGGATGAGTGCGGTGGCTTATCTAGCTAGCTACTTGGCTCGTGGGAAGTTTTTGCCTGTTTCCTATGTGGCTAGCGTATTAAAAAGGTTAGAAGCGATTGCTCATTAATGTTTACCTCATACATAATGGTTTGATCTGATTAAATCTTCAGTCTGTTGAAACATTGATTCCGTTGTGGCTGTTGTCTAAATTTTTAGGTTGGTAGATGAGTGTGCGGATTACTGTAGGACTTGCAATGATGGTATAAGGCCCAAAGCGCATCCGATTTTCTACTCCGCATGCCAGGTATATGTATACTGCTTTCAATCACCAAGCTTTACCAGACACAAAATTATTGCTTAAACCCCTTGTTTGATCATGTTTCTATGAACATCAGGCGATCATGTATGTGCTCTGCTTCCGTATGAGATCCATCCTAGATGTTCCTCGCTTTCGGTCTGTGCTTATACCATTGGACTCAATTTTAATGCACACCCTAAACCCTCTGAGGGTGAGTTATATATACTCTGATCCCATCTGGTTTTTTCATCTAAGCTCAACGGTTCAAAAGTATCAAATGCATAATAAGCAATTTTGTGTTTGAGAATAGGTATGCCTTCCATCCTTAGTTGCAGAGTTCCTTAGACAAGCTAAAGCAGTTGGCCTGTTGGTCGTCTCAGACTCCTTCATTTTCGATGGCTTACTTGAGTCTAAGCTATCCCGTGAGTTTGGCGGGCGAGAGAGGCTTGATACATTCTTCCCTTTTGACCCCTGCTTGCTGAAAAGCTCTAACAGGTTTGAACACTATCTCTGGTTTTTTTTGCTCGTTCTATAATGAATCATAGATCTTATAATGGTGGTTCCATGCCCTTATTGACTTCTGTTTTTGCTGTTACTTGAAGCTTTATCTCCCGGAATTTCATCTACTGGTCGATGGTGAGACCGACCTATGATGATGAGGAGGAATATGCTGAGATAATTGTGAACAGTGATGAGGAGAGTGATGAAGAGGACGAAGATGATGTTGATGACACCATGAACGAGATGTCCACAACGCCTAAGCATTCTTTCATGAACATGATGGAAAGAGATAGACTTCTGAAAATGCCCTCCATGATAAGACCTTCCATTAGTCCTCAATCCTTTTGAGTATTTTTTTTCTGGAGTGTCTATGCATAATTTTTGTAGCAATATTTAACGGTGATTCAAATCAATTTAAAACTTTTTAACATATGGAAACAGTGTTTAGAATACATTGCAGATGTTCGCTTTGACTTGAAGATGTTTTCTTTTTAAATAAGGAAATGTTTAAGTTAACCAATTGTATTCTACGATGAAAAACTCAGTGATCAAACATCACATTTTTCAGTTTATGACAAAACAATATATTCTGCAACAGGATATACACTTGATTTTAAAAAGACAAAAAAGGATTACAATATCATTCCAGCCTTTAACTAAATTTGAGAATACAATTACAATTGCAAATTTATCACGAGAAAGACCATTAATTACCGCCTAGACTTTCGTATAAAACTACCGATTATTCAAGACTTATACGAGGACCAGATATTAACAAATTATTAATTTATTATATTAAATTTTGAATTAATTCTAAAATTATTTTGATGAGTTATAAAAATTACACATAAAAAGCTAGATAAATTTGTTGACTTACAGTAACATTATAAGTTAATAGATTTATACTAATTTAGATTGATTTAACTATTTTAAATTGATTTAGACTAATTTAAATTAATTTAACATGATTTAAACCAATATAAATTATATTGATACGGTTTTTTAAAGAAATTCGGTCTTATGACCATTTTATCAGTTTTTTTTTTTTGTCAACTACCATTTTATCACTTAAAAGAACACGCTTATCGCTGCCTACGCCCATTTTTAGAACACCACTATATATGGTTGCAGGTATACTGAATACAACACCTGGTTTAATGTACTTCAAATTCGAACAAAACATAAACCGAACCGTACCGGAAGCTTCCATGATTGGATGACTCACACAAACGAGAGATGTATGCAAGGGCAACGGGCAGAGATGGGGCCAAGTGAAACTAGTGGAGTCGAACAAACTGAGAAGATATTCGGGCAACTATTCAGATCTGCCCGTCCTTACCTACTAATGGCTGTCTCTTCCGTTCGCCACTTGTCCTAATGGCAATTGCCTTCTATTTATTTATTACACAGCGATGTCGTCTCTCTCACTCCATGTGTTTCATAGTTTCCACAATTGACCTATCCAGTGCGAGTGTAAAAACGGCATGGTGTTTATGAATGGTGTAGAAAAACGCTTCAAAGTGTAAAGGTTCATATTTGAAACAGCAGGCCGTGTCACTTGTTGTCTAGCCTCTGTTCGTCATTTCGTCTCTTACTTAACCAAAAGAAAAAAAAGAAAAAGGAGAGACCTTTATCGATTTTGTGAGGGTAAGATCCAGAGATTGCATCAGCTTAGACATTTTTTTTTTATAAATCCAGGTAACTCTTTTGTTGTTTTCCCACCACTGATTTTTAAAAATTCTAGCGTTGGTGCCGTTTCAACTGCATATCGTTTTCTGGGGTAATGCTTTTGCTGTCTGTGTATGTGTGGAGATGTGAAACGAGAGGTTACCCTTTTGGTTTTAGCATGTTGGGTTGTGAATTTTGATTGAAATTCTCAAGCTTTTAGCTTCAAGAGATTCGTCTACTGATTTTTGTAGTGCTTTGTTGTTGTTTTTGTTACAGTTTGTTCATTGGAGCTTTCAGACTTGTGACTAGGATTAAGGACAGTCTCATGAGACATGACTTCTTCAGTGCATGAACTCTCTGGTTTTGTTTCTTTCTTGACCGTTTCCTAGTTCTTATGCTCTTGTTTTTGTTTCTTTTTTGTGGCTGATTTGTAAGTTGATTCTTGGTGGTGTGTTGATTGGCAGATAACAATGACAGTCATAAGAAGCAAGAACGTCCAGATTCCCAAACTCCACCACCGGTTCCTTCAGGACCATGTTCAGATACAAGCTCCGTCTACTCAGAGCCGATGGTAGTTTCTCTTACCCCTATACTAAATCTCTAGTATTTATGCCGGCTAATTGATATTTCTTTCTGTTATGTGATGCTTTGTTAAGTTTTGTGTGATATTGCTTTCTGTTATGTGCTGTTTAATTTAGTTTTGTGTGATCTTACTTTCTGTTATGTGCTGTTTGGTTAAGTTTTGTGTGATATTGCTTTCTGTTATGTGATGTTTGGTTTAGTTTTGTGTGATCTTGCTTTCTGTTATGTGCTGTTTGGTTTAGTTTCGTGTGATTCTCCTGCCTTTGCCATATAAGAGTGAACAACATCTCTCTTTATCTACATGCTACAAGCTTTTGCTTTGATACTTACAATGTCAAAAAAAAAAATTGAGCTAATTCAGAGTCTCAGACAGGAATGTTTTGAGTTCTTTCGTCCTGTTATTATCATCACCTTAATGCAAATTTAGTGTTAGTGCGATTGTAAACACTGATTGCTTTACACTACAGCCTTGAGATGCAATGGAATAGTACTGAATCTCAAGTAATGCTAAGCTGTTCAACCGTTGCTAGTTGAGAATTTTGAGATGCTATCTATGGTGTTTGTTTTGAAGGCGCATGGGCTCTACCCGTATCCTGATCCTTACTACAGAAGCGTCTTTGCACCGCAAGGCTATCTTCCACATCCATATCCTGGGGTATGTCTTATTATCATCACTCAGCCTCGATCTCTTTCCTTCTGAAACTTTTTGTTTTACTTTTGTAAGTTTTTTATTTCAGGTTCAAATGCAGTTAATGGGAATGCAGCAACAAGTGGTTCCATTACAGTGTGATGCAGTCGAGGAACCTGTTTTTGTGAACGCAAAGCAATACCACGGTATACTCAGGCGTAGGCAATCCCGGGCAAAACTTGAGGCACGTAACAGAGCCATCAAGTCAAAGAAGGTGAGCAAACCTTGTGATTAGTTTGGCTGGTTCCTTCCCTGATATGTGTTCTTATCTACTTGTGTTTCAGCCATATATGCATGAATCTCGACATTTGCATGCGATAAACCGACCAAGAGGATGCGGAGGCCGGTTTCTCAATGCCAAGAAGAAGAATGGAGACGGTAAGGAGGAGGAGGAGGCAACCTCTGATGAGAACACTTCAGAAGCAAGTTCTAGCTTCAGGTCTGAGAAGTCAGCCATGGCTCCTAATGGTAGATCTTGAGTAAAGTTCCTGCACAACCACATGTTTAGTTTTATATTTTGGGTGGATGTCTGTATCAGTGCAATATTGTTTTTTATTGTTTTGGACAAACTCTGTAGACTGTGTATAGGTGGTTATTTATTGCTTGGAGCAGATAGGGTGGTGGCTTTGTTTTAGTGACTAGAAATAAAACTGAGCAAGGAATGAAAAATGTGATTGAATGTATTGTTTGTACCAAAATGATCTTTTTTTAAGAATGTACCAAAACGATCTTTTTAAAGAATGTACCAAAATGATCTTCTTTGCCATTGAATTGATGTTTTGGAAAACTTAACCAATGTTCTTGGCTTTGTTTGCTATGTTTTTGACTTTGATTGAATGGTCACTATGCATTAATCCGTTGCATGCACAAAAAGAAAAGGAATCTGAGCATAGCAGGTTTGGTTTTTGATATATGCAATAGTTTATGGTTCGTAAGGCTTCGAATGGTGTAATGGAAGAAGTGCTGTCCATATGCACTTACATTCTTCCCATATTACAATCAATATTTAGCCTTTTCTGTTTTTATTATGTAATTTGTGAGAGAGCTGCATATAGTTTAATGTTCGTTTTTTATTTTTCCTAAAAAACAAATAGATTGCATGAAGATTTCATCCGCTATATATTTGATATTGTCCATTTGCTTTTTTCTTGGCTAAGAAATGATTTTGTTATAAATAATTAATTTTATAATATATTTATCTGTTTTTATAAATATAGTATTTTCATTATATTATACTTACAACTATAACAATACAAAAACTATTATTGTCTATTAATTTATTTTTGTTATATAATTTTAACATTTACTTAAACTATTATATTTATATAAAGTGCGTTTTAATTATAATATATATTTTGTAGATATATGATATTATATTTGAAACATGTATAATGATGGAAGAAAGATATATTTCGTTAATTGTTAGTATCTTTTCATATTTTGATTTTAAAATCATAGTAATATAGTAACATGGTTTTAATGCAATATTTATTGTTATTTATGAATTAGATTTATATATTATATGCTTTGTTTTATTGTAATTTTATTATTTTTATATATTTTTTATTTAAACTGTTTTTACTATTTAAAACTATAATAAACTGTTTGATCTGCATCTTTCATTCATAATTTACTTGATCTGTTTAATTTGCGCCGATTGAATTTGTTTTTCTATTCGAAACTTAAGAACTAAAAAAACTTAATTTTCAGATTAGTTAAGAAAATCATACTAAATTAAACACAATACTAATGTGGTACTTTAAAGCCATAAACTAAAAAAAATAAATGGTTTTTAGAATAGAATTTACTAGTTTTTTTAGAACAACTATTTGATATAGTTCGATGGAACTGTGTTTGAATAAGACTAGTTCAAGTAAGACTTTAGTGTCATTCTTAATTTGAATCTTTTGTTCTACCACATTCGTTAGGTAGAATATTCTTTCTTAATTTGTCACTTTACTATGCACTAAGCATATAATCATTTCATTTCCAGACAATTTATATTTCTCAAGTCATGTTTTGTTGTCTTGTTCCTTTTCTTTATAGTATTTATTTATAAATTATGGTTTAATAAGGTTCCTTAAAAGCATTGCTTTGTTTTACAGACAGCTTCTGACTGAAGGTTGGGTTGTTGGCTTTTTGCGCTTTTAGTTACTACTCTCTTTGAAGTTAGACAGTTGAAATTTTCAAAGACTTTTTAAACAAAACTAAAAGTAATCTAGTGTAATGACAAATGTGTTTCCTTCTCGAGTCTCTATGTTAGGGAAAATATTGTCAATTAAGATATGAAGTTCTCTTAAAGTTAAAAATAGATATATCAATTTGCTCACTATCATGTCAAACTTATGATATGATGTTCTTTGGCAAAATTTAAAAATATGACATAAATATGTAATAACTTACTGAGGGATTTGGTGGCGTTGACATAAAAAATTCATATAAACTATTGAACCATAAAATTAAAAACCTTAAAAATAAATATATAAAATCTGTACTACAACTTCTTTAAAAAAGACAAGTATTAGACAAATCAAAATAAAATGTTCTTTCGCATATCAGAGATAAAAAGGAAAGAAAGCAAATTATGTTAAATAACAGAAAATAAATAACAAGATATTTACGACATATTCATCGGTTTTGAGGTGTGGGATCTATACGATGGAAGGTCTACTATATTCTTTAAGCTACATTTCTCTCAATTCCTATCTAAATTGATTAAGCAGCATACCATTTCCCACAATCTGCATCTCGATTCTATGTTACATTGATAAAAAGACGTTTTAATAGCGCTAAGAACAAAATTCTAGTTTTGATATATATATATTCGCAATCTCTTCTTGTTAGATAGAGCATAGTTAAGACTAGTAGAAATTGAAACCAACTCGCAATCTCTTCTTGGTATATCATTTACTGAGATGTGAGATCACACATCAGCGGTAGATCCGTATATATAATTTGGTTGAGATATAAATTCAAGGCTATGTGATTACTATGACTAAGGGTTCCATTCATTGATGGAATATTAAAAGCTTCTGACTAACAGATCCCTTATTTGATGGAAACGATCCTCTTCTAATCTTCTTCGTGATTCCTCAAATCAAGTTCCATGATGTCATATGACATAATGGAGCAATTATATTTGTGCTACGTCTTTTGTAAGCTCATTGTTAACCTCGTGGCGAGTTATATCCACAACCTTTGATCCCACTTATAATTATTATATGTATATATGGCGAATATTATATTGTGGATACAATATATGCATGAGCAGCCTATCAAACTTGGAGACTTCCTTTCTATCCATGCCTGACTTTACACCTCTATCATGCCCATGCATGGGTCCCTCTCTCCACCTCTGTCTCTCTCCGAACACAATAGGAATAGAAGGGAGAGAGATGTGAGATTGAAGCAAAGCAAGAAGAACACAATTGTGACTTGTGTCAAAGATAGGGCTTTTCATTTGACTTTTTTTCCTTAACTTTCATTTCATTCCATAGAGTGGTGCAAAAAGACATATGTGCTTTTCCTTCCACTATGTGATTTCAATATCATTGCTGCGTCCATTTCCCATTTACGGAGTAAACTCATGTTTTGTTTTAGGTTTACTTATATGTTGTATATCTGGAGTTTAAAATAAAGCTCGGTTAGCTATTATGAATGCTTTATTGTTGTTAGTTTTCCCGTTTATAAGCTACATTACAATAAATAAATATAAAGTTTGATAAGCTATTATAGATGCATTGTTGTTGCATATAATTTTACAAACTACATAACAATAATTTTGAAAGAATAAGTTAATACGTGCTAATTTGTAGCTAACGAAGAACGTCGTTTATTATAGTTATAGGGATGAATTTTAGTATTATATAAACCAAATTTTGGAAGTATCCATGTAAATCTTGTATCTCTGATTTCGATCCAACTACGACCAACATTATATACTTTGCATCGTACTTATTAATTGGAAATATAGTGAGATTATGTTGGTTGCGGCGATACTATATAGAGTTAATATATTAAGTAATTAACGATGGTACGATCACCCTAATCAACTTTCATTTTCCCACTCAATGTCATCTGATAAGTGATGACTGAATGGATTTAAATAAAAATTCGGCCGGTCCATAAATCCAACTGATCATAATTAATAACAGTGATCAGTCTAGAAATCTCAGTTATACACTAGGACTATATACCCATTGTGCTCATATTCAAAAATATCACATTATTATTTATATATCATCTCTCTAACCTTGAAGGTCCAAATACCCTTGTTGACAAATAAAAAGAAAAAATACATGCGAAGAGCTACACCTCCATATATATTATATGGAGCTCCAAAAAGAAGTATATCAATGGTGGAAAATGAGGCCAATGGAAAAGTATTGAAAATTTGGGAAATCAAGCAATGTATGTAATGTGTGACATGGGAACAAGAGTAAGTGGACTTGGCAAAGTGGGGTACTCTTTTGCTCCATGCCTCTTGCTAAGATAAAAGTTGGCACCACAAACAAATAAATAAATATATATTAATCAAGCCAATTATTATTTTGTAAAAGATAGATATTGTCAAATTAAAAGGGTTGACGTTCTTTTTTCTCCAGCAACCAAACTACTCACTCTATTTATACTTTTATTTTTTTCCCTTATTATGAAAGCATCCAAAGCCTTTTCGGAAAGAGCACTGCATAATGTATAATGTGTTATGGGTCTAGACCTCTCTTCCTTTCAGAGGATCCGAGCCGAGGAGATAGAGGACAGGCAAAATGCAAAATGCCCCTCATTGGTTCACAGGGCTAATAATTTACAGAATGTGGTATTTTATGAATACATTTGGGTTAGATTAATCTTTTTTCGACTGTTTTAGATTAATCATTTTTATATCCCTCCACTATAAAATTATATGAGTCCTTTTGGGATAAAAGTTGATGTATGAAGAATAACTAATATATATGGTTTATAAATCAGATTATGAAAACTTTTGCTCTTTTATTTCAGTATTAATCTCTCTTTTTCGTTTTAGTTACACGTACCATTTCTTAACGTCTGTTACCAATAGAAACCAACTAAGCTAATATATATATATGTACATATAAGATCGAATTACTAGAATATACTACATTGATGATACGTCTGAAATCGGACAATGAGAAACTCTTATTCTTTTTGCTTCTATCTTACTCTAAAATTTCCTTGGTAACGCATGCACTTGTTATAAAATACATGTGACACGGTGTAGAATTAAACTTATTTTTGTTTTCGTCACATGTGCAATGGGCTATTGTAGTACATTTGTAAATTCATACGTTATTATATTACGGTATTTGTTAAATTGGAAACACATTAACTGATAAAAGATTGAGTGCTAACGTACTGTACTTTCAACAATTTTTAGGTTATGATCAAGTTTTGCTGCAAATAACAACGGTTTAACAAACATATATTCTGAACAAGCTCAACATTCCTTTCTAATTTTTAATTTTCACTTTCTTTGATTAGCCTTGGATATTATTTAAACACAATAAAACAGACTTCTAGGTTTAGCCCAAAAACTGCCTTAAATTGTAGTTCGTATATACAAACAATATGATGTACACATGTCGCAGAATAATAGACTATGAATAAGTGTTCCATTATATACAAGTGATTAAGATTAAGCTAACTATCCATGATTAACTTAAGTAAAGACTAAATATACATCATTCTATCTATACTCTATTATAGAACGACCCCCTCGTGATGCGAAGTGAACTTAAAACTCAAAAGAAATATGTTTTGGTGGCGCGAGAAGAAACTCGTAATATTGTAGTGTTGTGTTAAGTGGTTTTTAATGAAAAGAATACAACCTGAAAAGAATATATTTGGGTGTATTCGACAGAGAAAAAGTATTAGTAGCTGTATTTTTAATTACAAAAACGTTTTAACTTGGAGAAAAAGATATAGGGGGGCTACGTGGGTGTATCTGCCATGTAGAAAATCGAAGCGCATGCACTAAGTTGGACTCATGATGAGACCTCACATGATCCTCCCTTCATTTAATTTTACTCTCTTTCTCTCTCCGTATTATTTATTGTGTATATTTTATTTTGCCCACAGTATATTAATACGTAGACCGTAGTTATAAGAAGTTAGCCGTTTGTCCAGACATTGATTCTGTACAAATAGTTACTACCCAATCGAGACCGTTACAGAACCAAACACACAAACTGTACTGAACAATGCCACACTTGTCTTCTCCTTTTCTTGACTTTCATGAAAACTAAGACGATGAAAACTAAATCGAATTCGTACCGAACTATTAAAACTAAAACTGACTGCAAAATAAGACGATTAAAACTAAAACTGACTGCAAAAAAAAAAAAAAAAACTGACTGCAAAATAAATTTGACATAAGTCCTATCAAACTAATCAAAGCCAAACAAAAACTTTGATAACCCTTCTGTTTTTTCTTTTTTTGAATCAGCCCTTCTGTTTTTTATATTTCATAGAAGAAAAGGTTTTCATTTTAATAATTTAGCAGAATTTAATTATTTTTATATAAATAAAGACCCTTCACTCTTCTCACGCCTTCTGTTTTTTTTTTTTTTTTACTTTTTTTGGAACAGCCCTTCTGTTTTTTATATTTCATAGAAGTAAAGGTTTTGATTTTAATAATTTAGCAGAATTTAATTATTTTTATATAAGTAAAGACCCTTCACTCTTTTTTTTTTTTTTTTTTTTTTTTTTGTTAAAAAGACCCTTCACTCTTCCCACGCGCTCAGTGACATTCAATACAATGTTCCTCATGCAACATCGAAACATCGTCAAACGTAATGCATAAGTGCGTACATACCACACATGAATGAATTGATGATAATCGTGTTACATGTACATATATCAGCATCACCATCATGATGATCATAGCGAGAACTAACCTATGTTATGTCCTTCTCACAGAGATAATAACAACAGTTTTTTTCACTCTTTTTCCCCTAGAGAAGTTGGCAACAGACCCGTTTCGTCAAATATCCGTTTTCCTCTGACAACAATTTCATTTTTTTTTCGAATAATAAATAAATAAAAAACAAAGATTGGCCTGTCTCTGACAACATTTTCATTTTATATATTGTAATTTTTTTATCATTACTGTTCTAGGTAGAGTAAAAAAACAGACGAGTTTTGCAGAGACTGTTTTGCGTGTGTTGGCTTTTCTCCTTTATTGTCTTTTTCCCCTTTTATCCTGCTGCACCTTCAATTTAATTATTGTTAATTCGATACAAAACAAGATTAATGATTTTGTTCATAACAACACCATTTCTAGTTTTATTCAATTTTTTTAACAGTATTGAGCATAAACATTAAGATATTCATATTTAAAAAGAACTCTTAATAACAAAGAAAACAGTTGAGTTTTTTTTTTGCAGTATATACTAATTTATATTCGCAAAAAAAAAAAACTTTTATGAAATTCAACCCACCTGAATTTTCAATTTACATCTAGATTTTTTTTTTCTCTACCTATGTGCACCTGTGTTCCTGCATAGTCCCCCCTCTCTCTTCTTTCTCGCGCCACAAACGAAAATAAAAGTAATTTCTTTTACAGCTTAGTATTTTTTGTTCATGTCTTAAAAAGGATCTCGAGATTGGCGTATGAGAGATAAAGACCCCTACTTTGCTTCCTTTTCTTGCTCCTCTTATCTATCTTCTTCTCCTTCCTCACCATTGCTCTCTAGCGTTTTCTCTCTTCCACCAAACAAACAAACAAAAAAAAAGAATATTATACCAAAAAAACAACTTTTTTTTTTCTTTCCCACCATGAACGAGAGTGGAGGCTCTCTCTCTACTCAGAGAGCCTACCCTTGAAAAGAACCCATCAACTACACTAAACCAAAAACAAAAAACAACCTAGGAGTCCTCGAAAGTTTCATTCTTTAACTTGAATCTCCACCTGTGTCTTTCTTTAAATTCCTTAAAAGATTTCAACTTCACTCTCTGAGCTATGATGGTCCACACGATGCACATAGAGTCGCCGGATAAAGGGCTGGATTCCGGCAAGTATGTGAGGTACACGCCGGAGCAAGTGGAAGCTCTCGAGAGAGTTTACACCGAGTGTCCTAAGCCTAGCTCTCTCAGAAGACAGCAACTCATTAGAGAGTGTCCCATTCTCTCCAACATCGAGCCCAAACAGATCAAAGTTTGGTTTCAGAACCGAAGGTACAATAAATCATTTTTATTTTTTTAAAAAAATCTTTGTTAAGTTGTCTTTGTTCTTTCTGTTGATTGAATGTTTTCTTACCAAAAGATTTATCTTTTTTTGTTTTTTGTATTTAAGTGTATGAAGAAGACATAGAAATTTGTTTTTTTCCTTGCTTAATAATTTTTTCTTCATTGTTCTTATCTGAGAATTACGATTCTTTCTTTTTGGATTTTTGTAATCATTATGTTTTGAAATTTAATGTAGATCCATGCTCTTGTAAAATCTCTCAGAGCAGGAAATTTTGTTCTGCTTAAAGCTTTGACACTGTTGAAACTTTAAATACGAGAAAGTGACATGTAATAAAATTGTCTTTGAATGCGTTTTGTAACATTAATTTCCGTCAAAAGTATATGAATAAATTAAAAAAGCATCTTTTATATTCACTTAATACATTCAACATTTGCATAACTGATGTATTGAAGCTTTCTTTTGATTTGTTGATTATAGATGTCGAGAGAAGCAGAGGAAAGAAGCAGCTCGTCTCCAAACAGTGAACAGAAAGCTTAACGCCATGAACAAACTCTTGATGGAAGAGAATGATCGTCTCCAGAAGCAAGTTTCTCACTTGGTCTACGAGAATGGCCACATGAAACACCAACTTCACACTGTAGACTCTTCAACCTTTTCTCCATGTGAATCTCTATTAATATATTGGTTATATTTTTTAGCTTAATAGTTGTTACCTTTTATTTGGAATGCAGGCTTCTGGGACGACCACAGACAACAGCTGTGAGTCTGTGGTCGTAAGTGGTCAGCAACATCAACAGCAAAACCCAAATCATCAGCATCTGCAACGTGATGCTAACAACCCAGCTGGGTGAGTTTTTTTTTTTTTAACTTGTGTTACTTACTGTTTACATGTCTCAGCTTCTTAATTTGTATTTTTCATCTTTGTGATGTTTTTTTTTCAAACATGTTTGGTTTTTAGTCTCCTTTCGATAGCAGAGGAGGCCCTCGCAGAGTTCCTTTCCAAGGCTACAGGAACTGCTGTTGACTGGGTTCAGATGATTGGTATGAAGGTAATAATCTCCCTAAGTTGTATAAATCTGGTTTCTGGTTCTTTTTTAATATGTGCCAACATGAACTTAGTATTATTATTTTGATGAACCTTCTTTACTTGGTGTAGCCTGGTCCGGATTCTATTGGCATTGTCTCTGTTTCGCGCAATTGCAGCGGAATCGCAGCACGTGCCTGCGGCCTCGTGAGTTTAGAACCCATGAAGGTAAACTGTTACACTTGTGTCTGTAATCAGGAGAAATAAATAGATTTTAAGTTCAATCTTGATTTGAAAAAAAAAACTGTAGGTTGCTGAAATCCTCAAAGATCGTCAATCTTGGCTCCGTGATTGCCGACGTGTGGATACTCTGAGTGTGGTTCCTGCTGGAAACGGTGGTACTATCGAGCTAATATACACACAGGTCCGCCTCTATTCTTGAGTCTCTTAGTTGCACTTCTTTATAAAACTTTCAAAAGAGATAAACCATGATTTTATCAGATGTATGCTCCGACAACTTTAGCAGCAGCTCGTGACTTTTGGACGCTGAGATACAGCACATGTTTAGAAGATGGAAGCTATGTGGTGAGTTTTTGGATCTGCTTTTTATGTTTTGTTGTTTCCATTTTTTTAAACTGCTTCATGATTGATGGCTTCAATCACTGTCTTTCAGGTTTGTGAGAGGTCGCTTACTTCTGCAACTGGTGGCCCCAACGGGCCACCTTCTTCAAGCTTTGTCAGAGCTGAAATGAGACCAAGCGGGTTTCTCATCCGTCCTTGCGAGGGTGGCGGTTCCATTGTCCACATTGTTGACCATGTTGATTTGGATGTAAGCCACTACTCAAAATTGCTTCTGTTCAACAATATGTTCCTGACTTTGTGCTTTCCTAGGCTTGGAGTGTCCCTGAAGTCATGAGGCCTCTCTATGAATCTTCAAAGATTCTTGCTCAGAAAATGACTGTCGCTGTAAGTTCAAACAACCTCATACACCACAACAGCTTGGGATAATGTATGTGGTTCTTATGCTTGGTTTCTTTATTTCAGGCTCTTAGACATGTAAGGCAAATTGCACAAGAGACAGGTGGAGAAGTTCAGTACGGTGGAGGGCGCCAACCTGCGGTTTTAAGAACCTTTAGTCAAAAGCTATGTCGGTAAGTATCACCTCTATACTGACAAGAGTTGTTGTTTTCTCTCTTTCTAATTTGTTAAAATGAATGAACTTCAGGGGATTCAATGATGCTGTGAATGGTTTTGTGGATGATGGATGGTCACCATTGGGTAGTGCTGGTGCAGAGGATATTACAGTTATGATAAACTTGTCCCCTGGAAAGTTTGGTGGGTCTCAATTCCTCCCTAGCTTTGGCAGTGGCGTGCTTTGTGCAAAGGCATCTATGCTATTGGAGGTACATGTTGGATTAGTGGAATAAGCTTGTTTTTCTGTTTTGGTCTTTAGTTTAACTAACTTGCATCTCTTTCTTGAATCAAGAACGTTCCACCTGCTGTGCTGGTTAGATTCCTCAGGGAGCACCGCTCTGAATGGGCTGATTATGGTGTGGATGCTTATGCTGCTGCATCCCTCAGAGCTAGTCCTTTTGCTGTTCCTTGCGCTAGAGGTGGTGGTTTCCCCAGTAGCCAAGTCATTCTCCCTCTCGCGCAGACTGTTGAACATGAAGAGGTGCTAAAGAACAAACAGCTTTAATTTTTTCTTCTCTCTTAGTATCTTTTTGGTAGTCCTGTGAGTCCTTTTTTTGATTTCTTGTTTCAGTTTCTTGAGGTGGTTAGAATTGAAGGTCATGCTTACTCACCTGAAGATATGGGTTTAGCTAGGGATATGTACTTACTACAGGTTTTACTTCACCTCCAAAGCTTCTTGTCACTTGCTCTGGTCTCTTGTTCACATTTTTTTTTTAATTCTTGATACTTGTCCAGCTTTGTAGCGGTGTTGATGAAAATGTGGTTGGAGGTTGTGCACAGCTTGTCTTTGCTCCTATTGATGAATCATTTGCTGATGATGCACCTTTGCTTCCTTCTGGTTTCCGCGTCATACCTCTTGAACATAAATCAACCCCGGTAATATATCAAAATCTCATTTAAAGATCAATATCCAAATTAAATGTATTCCTGATATCATATTCTAATCTTTCACTGTCATATATAGAACGGTGCATCTGCGAACCGTACGTTGGACTTAGCATCGGCTCTAGAGGGATCAACACGTCAAGCAGGTGAAGCTGACCCAAATGGTTGTAACTTTAGGTCGGTAGTGACCATAGCATTCCAGTTCACATTTGATAACCACACAAGAGACAATGTTGCTTCAATGGCACGTCAGTACGTGAGAAGCATAGTGGGATCGATTCAGAGGGTTGCTCTAGCCATTGCTCCTCGTCCTGGTTCCAGTATCAGTCCAATATCTGCACCCACTTCCCCTGAAGCTCTCACTCTGGTCCGTTGGATCTCCCGGAGTTACAGGTACTTATTAGCGTTCTAGTTTTGTGTCTAAGTTACAAATTATAATCTTGAGTGTTTTTTGGGTCTGAAACTCTGTTCTTATTGGCTTGTTGTAGAGTTCACACTGGTGCAGATCTCTTTGGATCTGATTCTCAAACCAATGGTGACACGTTGCTGCGTCAACTCTGGAACCACACTGACGCAATCTTGTGCTGCTCGCTCAAAACAAACGTAAGTGACTACATGTTAGGACACGTTTTTTCAAAAAATTTAGATGGGTGTGACAATATCTCTTTTGCAGGCTTCACCGGTCTTCACATTCGCAAACCAAACCGGTTTAGACATGCTGGAAACTACTCTTGTAGCACTTCAAGACATAATGCTAGACAAGACCCTCGACGAGTCTGGTCGTAAAGCTCTTTGCTCTGAGTTCCCCAAGATCATGCAACAGGTTTTTTCCTTTACCTGATGAATCTTTTGCCATTTTCTTGAGAAAAAAATCATTGTCTGAATTGGAATCTTGATTACTTTTTTGTTGTTGTAGGGATATGCTCATCTTCCGGCGGGAGTATGTGCATCAAGCATGGGGAGATTGGTGTCTTACGAGCAGGCAACAGTATGGAAAGTTCTTGAAGACGATGAATCAAACCACTGCTTAGCTTTTATGTTCATGAACTGGTCGTTTGTTTGAAGGAAAGTAAGGAAGACCAGTTTACTCCATCCCCATGAATGGTTTGGTTATTTATGTAAGATATTAAAGTTTAGGGTGCTATTATGCTAAACAGTGTTTTGAAATTCAGGGACTAATATGTAATATGACATGTATGATCATTTTATGGATTGTTCTTGTTCGTATGTTATGGCAGGATATTATTATGATGATGTTATGAAGTCTTTTTTTTTTGTTCTGCTAATTTGAGTTATTTTTTTATCTGATCATTTTCTTTTGTCAACTATTTATGACCTGTAGTTGTTATTTTTGCACATATTGAGCTGCATAGCTAAACAAAAACCATAAAGAAGAAAGAGCTCAAAATTCGACAAGAATAAATGGGACTAAATTTGTAAAGAAGTGTATATATGTGGTTCTTATTCAATTCTACGAACTAAAATTTGTTTAGTAATGAAAATAAGATGAATGAAATTTAGAAAACAAACTTTGTTACACACAACTTCTCATCTACATTTTGATAACAAAAATAAATGGGATAGGCTTGTATTTGGAGTACGTATATCAATACATAAAACAAATATATTTGTTTATTATTGATAAGGAATGATGCTAGATTGGTGTATACTAGAGAGGAGTGTAGGGTGGTCCAGTTTAACTATAGGTGCTAAGCTGTGGAAGCCGTTTCTAGCACTGCAAGATATTCAAAGATTGGATCTGCATGAAATCTTCACAGTAAATGAATCTATAAATTTCACAAAAGTAAATTGAGATCATATCTATCATGAGAAAATTAAATGATAATGAATTGATGATGCCTCCCTCTCTTTAACTTATAGGCAGAGAAACCTATAAACGTTTTTCCCCGTAGCTGTATATTTTAATGAATACTTTTTAAATGTTTTTGCATTCTATAGAATTTGACCAATTTGGCAAAAGAGTATAGCCAAAAAAAAATGGTCGCGATAACATTTCTATTCTTAAAGAAAATAAGCATAGTTTCAATTGTAGTTGCCACAAAAACATGGATTGAACTTTTAACAAACATTTGGCTCTATCTATAGATTCAACTATCTGCAGTGTTTTGTGGGAAGAAACTATCTGTTGCCGATGCTCTAATAGGTATGACAACATAAATCGAATTGAAAACACACAACAAGGACAACGAAAATCGAAAGGTACGTAATAAAAGAAAAGTCATCAGAGTTTTCATTAAAACTATGAGAAATTTTGGCTGGAAATCAACCTTATTTTACTTCATACATATGTATCCTGGTACCAAAAGCATCATTCAAAATCTTAAACCATTTCCAATATTTTACTTTATTTTATTTTTTAAAATAGAGTGATTATATAATAAACTCTATAATATAGTTGATTCTACTCCAATGATATTCTATTTTGGAATAAAAAATAAAATAATATTAAAAACAGAATAATAGAGTGAAAAATAGAATATTATTGGAATATTTTTATTCTATACTTTATTTTACAAAAAAAAAAAAAAAGATTAGAGATGCTCTTAGATCAGAATTTGCGGATATAAACCAGGAGCCAACCTAGGTTTCGCAGATGCAAGTAGAGGCTTGGCCATGAACAAGTTGGTATAAGCGGAAATGAGCTCGACTTGGCTTGCACCTGGTGGGAGAGTCCATTCGAACCCTTGGAGAAGCCTAGCTAACAACATGACGATCATTGTTGTCCCAAGCTTAGGACCTGCGCAGCCACGCCGACCGGTGCCGAATACCACGAAACCCATGTCAGGCTCCATAAGAGTCACATCCACTGAGTCCCTAGAATGATCAACAAGGTGTCGCTCTGGCTTGAACGCGTCAGGTTTCTCCCATGTCTTAGGGTTCCGACCAAGTCCTGGACGGCTCACAAGAATTTGACTACCTGTCGTTGCAATTTAACATATATAACCACGTCATATTATGTTCGTTTGTATTCTTTTAGAATACTCTATGTAATAAACTGTTTGACGGAAGTTAAGCAAGACCTCCCTAGGCCCTAGATTAACCTCTATATATATACTATGGTTTGGATTGGTGACTGCATGTTTAAGGAAAAACGAAAACAAAATAATAAACAGAAATTCACTTGAAGAATTGAATAAATAAGAAAATAGGATTTTTTGTTCAATTTGTTCCTCATAAAATTATAAAGAGAAAAAATTATTCATAGATTCTTTTAAACAAGCGAAAGTTAGAGAACTAGAGTATGATCCATGTGTAAATAATTTGACTAAATTTAATTTCTAGGTATAAAATTTGATAATCATCATATTTGTTTATGTCGTCACCGATTGAAACCTATATTTAATAAATTAATTTCTCCATATTAATACAATAAATATGAATTTTTTTTACCTTTGGGAACAAAATAACCAGCAAGAGTAGTATCTTCTCGGGCTCCATGAGGAGGCAAAAATGCATTAGGTGGGTGAAGCCGGAAAGATTCTCTGCAACAAGCTTTGATGTAGTTAAGTTGTGGTATGTCTGATTCCTGGATAAGTCTGTCTTTGCCAACTACAGTGTTCAATTCTTTTGTCGCTTTCTCAAGAATCTCTTGATGATTCAACATCTCCCCTATCGTCCACTCCACAGTATTCATTGTATTGTCGATGGTTGCAACATTGACATCCTACATATGGAATGCATGGTATAGTATATATAATATACATCTCCACGCTAATTTTTTTTTTTTTTTAAACAATTCTTACCTTGCACTGAGCTCTAATCTCCTCAAATGTGAATAAATACATTCCTTGATCATCTTTTTGCGTGATTAGAATATCGAGCCAATCTTCTTCCGTCTCTTTTCCGCCTTTCTCCCTCCACAAATGCATTCTCTCACGGATGATCGGGTCGTTGCACCTGTTGATAATATCAACCGCTTCTCTAACATCCTTCTCCTCACCCTCCACGTTCCATCCTCTAAGAAAAGGGAGGTAGTCTGCTACACTGAAGCCGAATAAACAATCAAGAGCTCGATATACTGCGTCCACGTGCTCTTTTTCTTTCGGCCCGAGACCGCCATCCTTGGCCGGTTTATCAAAATGTCTCTGGCCAAACAGCATCCTCATCATCACGGCGTGGCTGTATGTTAAGGCGACATCCCTCACGTTAACCAGCTTCGTCACAGACCCTGATTGGCATATATTGTACACATACGTGACAATGTTATCAGCTTCTACTGTTCTATCACCGATAGTCTTGTTAAGAGTCGCAGAAGACAATAGTTTGGTGACCATCACTTTCTTCGCTAGCTTCCATCGCTCGCCGTAGGAAGAGAAACTAACGCCGTTGTAGCCATGACTTATGAGTTTGATCGAGTATGCCTCAGCTCTGTCTGCGAGAGCCGTGTCCTTTTCCCTAAGCACTTCTCGGGCAATCTCGCTTGAGGTTACGATGATGACATGGACGCCGGCAAAACGGAAGCAAGCTATCTCCGTTTCCATAGCTTCCATGACGCGGTGGATCCACTGATGAGCCGGCCGGTTCATGATCATTTGGAACAAGTTTCCAACGATCGGCCATCCCCCTGGGCCCGGAGGAAGTTGACCTCTTGATTTCTTGGCTCTCAAGAAACGTATAGCTAAGGCCGCCAGGACCAGCGTAGTGGAAAATACAAGCGTGAAACTATATGGATTGGTCATATTCATGTTCATATTACTATTTTCTCTTTTAAGTGAGAGTGCCAAAGTCTCGAGTTGCTATATATAAAACCGTCTAAACATCCCAAGTTCCCAACCAATTGAGTAAAAAACAAAATACAGGTAATAATATTCTCTTTTTTTGGTCAACAGAAAATAATATTCTATCCATTTTTAAAGTTAGTTCTTGATGAAATGGCCTATTTAGAATATTACTATCTGTTTGACCAAAAAAATAAGAATATTACTATCTGTATTTTGTTTTTTACCCATTGGTTGGGAACTTTGGGATCGCTTGAGTGGTTTTATGAGCTTAGGGCTAGGGGTTAACTTGTCAGTTAGTTCGTAACTTTGTACTATTTGGAAGTTGGGAGTTTAATCGAATATACATCAGTAGATGACCAAAAAGGAATATTATCATCTGTATGATTATTTTATTTCTAAATACTAATATATTTTGATTGTTTTATTCATAAAGAGTAAAAATACATGCATCACTGAGAATAGCAGAAATGGGGATCAAAGTTGTTAATGAGAGGTTGATCAATTTTTACAATAGTGGCAACTATCTAATTGTAGAAAATTAGTGTTAGAACTTAGAAGTACTAATGATCAAATACGGTTTCACTTCATTTATAAGTATGACAAGTTTTTCTGATTATTATGCTGATTTTTTTATTACCATTCTTTCAACTACATGTATTTGCACAAATAGAGAAATGCATGATTAACAACATCTTTTTCTTTTGAAACACACATGATTAACAGCATTATCTATGCCATAGATATCAGCTGGGTTAGGTATTACTTTGGACTGAAGTGAATCTTACTCAAGTGGCTGATAATGTTTGGACTCCTCCACCAGTAGGATGGTTAAAATGTAATATTAGCATGGAGCTGAGTCGGAAAAAAGCACTACTAGGGACAGCTAGGGTGTTGAGGGATGGAAATAGAGTAGTGAAATTGCATAGTCGGATGGCATGGCCAAATTTTAGAGAGTTGGAAGATCTAAAGCTAACGGTTCTTCTTTGGGCTTTCGATGGTATGAGAAGTCTTCAGTGTGACAAGATCATTTTCGCTGGTGAATTTGATGATATGGTTAAGGCATTGCTCAAACCTACGGTTTGGCCATGCCATCTTTCCAGTTCCAGATTAGTGAACTTCTTTTGGTTACATTCGTATGTGGCTGCAGGTCCACCTGGATGGTTAAAGGAGGGGTTTTTTGTAAATGAAAGTTGTTTGGCCTCTGCTCCTGTCAAACCTGGTTAATTTTTGGGGTGTTATGAAGATTTTATAAGGCCTTTTGATTAGTCTAAATTAAGTGGGGTATAGTTGTGATTAAGCCCCTGAAGTTTGGTGTCATGCTCAGAGATTGTGCTCTTTGTTCCAATATAATGAAAATTTTCAGTGAAAAAAGATGTCATATAAACATGGATTAAACTTCTAAATGTATTATAGATAGTGAGATATGGTGATCATTTCTTTTCTTTTCTTTCCTTTTTGTCTGAGGTCTGGTACCAGTGGAGTACATGGTAGTGTATTTGTATATAAAAATCATATCCAGTTATATACTACTAGTACATTGTGCATTTTCTTGTATTTATTTATGGGTTCTTGAAATTCGTTTTTTTCTTGGGTAATTTTGAATGAAAAAAAATCAAAAACCCTATTTGATTTTAATCACCAATGACAACTAGCCAACTAGTCCCTGCCTGACCTTTGGTTAGTGCTTTAAATATGACCTTTAGTGAGAGATCCTAATTCACTCTATCACTAACAAAGAACAAAAATGAGAACTGTGGTAGTAAAAGCTCTCAAGTATCTTCTACTTGTTCACATCTCATTAACCTTCATCTACACAAATAAAGTCTCATCCGCTTCTCCAGTGACTCCACCGGCGGCAAAGATGAGCCGAAGACTTGTGGCGGTCCAAGGCATGGTTTATTGCAAGTCTTGCAAGTACTCCGGCATTGATACGCTCCTAGAAGCATCTCCTCTTCAAGGTTGTTACATTATAATCTCTGATCTTTTCAACTTTTCTAATTATTTTGTAGTCTCGTAGATCTATAACTTCATAAGTTCCAACGCGAACTTTGGATTGACCTTTTCTTCGTTTTTTTGTTTAGTTTTATTTCATCGTTGCATGTTTAGGAGGTTTAGTTCAATGACATAATCTTCACATTAAGTTCTGTAGCTGAGTCAGATTCCTGGTTCTTGAACCGTTTACGCGTTTAAATGAAAATATATATATATGCATGCATTACATTCTCGCAAAAATACATCCCATCAAACTTTATGGCTGAAAATCTTAGATTAATTCATTAACATTTGTTCAAAGAGATTATGTCGGATGAATTTAGTTTAAAGACTCGTTTACCTCCAATGCATGCAATGTTAGACTGATTTTCCTATGAAATAATTTGAATGAATGATATTAATCCAACAAAACTGATGTGATTAAGAGCACTGATTGACTGGTATCTTAAGGTAGATTTCTCTAAAAGTCAAATAGGTTAGGGTAAATGCATTTTCAAAAATTGACACCAATGACCTCTTTAGAAAGAAATAATAATAATATATCATGATTTTGAGTTAACAACACATTCGTCGAGTCTCTCGTGCCACTTGGCTTTCATGCACGAAAATGTATTTTCGTCCTTTTCTTCTCTTTTCATTTCTATACGACTAATTTATTTTCCCAAGTTAAATGTTTAAATTAAACTTGTAATTATCATTGATATTATCAAGCTCTATTTAATTTTTCGACTACACAGGAGCGACTGTAAAGCTTGCATGCAACAACACAAAGAGAGGTGTAACGATGGAGACAAAGACGGACAAAAACGGATACTTCTTCATGTTGGCTCCGAATAAACTCACCACCTACGCTTTCCACACGTGCCGGGCTTGGCCCACGAATCCTGGTCCCGCAGCTGCGACAGTGACATGCACCGTCCCTTCACAGCTCAACAATGGAACCACCGGTGCTATGCTTAAGCCTTCTAAATCAATCAACATAGGTGAACGCGAGTACGTTTTATTCTCTGTTGGTCCTTTCGCGTTTGAACCGGCATGTACTCGTTGAAGTCTCGACTTTCTTCTTTATGTATGTGTGTGCTTGCTTGCTAGTGCTTTAAGTGTTTATGATGTCGTGTTTCTTTTTTAATATGTTCACATTTGAAACTTTTCTCAGTAGACATTTTGAGATGGTTAGTATGTTTGATTTCGGATACTCGATCCCTTATCTCTTCTTCACAACTGGCAGACCAATTCTTTTTGTAAGGCAACCTTATAATGTGTACCACGGCGATGCTACTACTTGGACCCAAAATCTAATTAAACATCACGTCGAAGGAAGTGTTAGGCTTTATGATGTTGTTATATATATTCCTCTCAATCATGCGATTTTCACTGGATCTAAACTCTTTTTGGAGATGATGGTATATAATATGTATGCACATAGTGGTTTTTGAATATTCTATTTTCTTTTATTTATTTAGAACTCGTTGTCCTATCATCATCATTAAGTGCATACCAGTACACATTAATGAAAAACAAAAGAATAAGAGATGTATTACTAGTAATATATAACACTGCAATACATTAAAAAACCATCATTCATTTATAAAAAAATATAATAGAGCTACAATATCATTAAGCGAAAACATTTTTAAATGGAGAACAACGATAAATTTTGCAGAGTCGCAGCATCGATCTGCTATTTAGTCATATAAAAAATAACAAAAAAAAAAACATAGCTGATTAATTGGTAACAAGATAATAGTTATGCTGCATCGCTCGCAAATCGTTTGGTGAGTTTTGGGGCGCAAACCCAGCAAGCTACAAAAGCCGCAATGATGATGAGCGCCACAAAGACGATGGTTAGGATGAAACCTGTATCCATTTTTTCTTGACCAAACCACCAAGCCTTTGGGTCTTTCTAATTTTTCTTCTCTTCTTTCTTTTACCTACTAGTCAATTTTACTCATCTATTTATACTGTATTGTCGTCGACACTGAGTTTACATTTTTGTGGGTAAGTCAGAGAATTTTGGAAATTTTAGATTTTCTCATTAAGGAGCATTAACTAGTGGAAGTTGGGAATGTTTACATTTATGGTATTCTAGTAATTGTCACGCATATACCACTAGATTCTTTCTTAAACATTCTAAGAAAGCATAAAGTTGTGATATTTACATATAGGAAAAATGTCTCTTTTTGTAACATATATTAACTCATTATTTCCTTCTCCCCAATATTTGTTTCTCACATGCTCACTTAATTCCTTTTTTCTTTTTAACTTTTTAGTTCAAAAGCTTCCATTTCTACGATAACTTCTCTTAATTTTTTGAGTTTTACTCTCTTTTTTTTTGCTAAAGTTATTATGGTGTATCTTTCTGTACATGACAAGTAAATAATTTTTTTGGTAACATTTAACCGTCTCTACACGTTCACATTAACACATTGCAAGTGTGTTCTTGCCAGAAGACAAGACCCACCAACAAACTAGAATATAGCATAATAACTTCTTAACGTACGCGCGTGTTTTTCCAACAGCTATGGTTTTGTCCTAGTTATGTAATTATATGAGTTGATAGAAGTAGAACCATATGGTTATATTGTGTGACAATAGCGATACTAGTAAATTCTTTACCAATCGATACCGAGTTGCTTGGATAGGAATAGATTATCAAGATGCCGATGCATTGACATGGCTTTTCCATCTGTATCTTAGCCTCCGCTTCAGTAACAACCAAAGGAGAGAGTGAGAGAGATGTATCAAAACATAATGAACTCTCAGCTACCTGAAGTAGAAACTCCTATAAACTAAACGAAATCTCAAAACCATTTAATGCAGAAGCCAAAATCAATCTCTAAGACATTTCTCTTGCTATTGCTGCGTGATTTGTCTCATTGTTTGTACACAGAGAGCATATAAGATCCATCTGCTTTACGTTGGTTGGACGTATGGGAGGAAGAAAATTAAAAAGTAATCTTCTTTCCGGACATTTATGTCGAGTGAAGGTGCTAGAAATTTCAGACTATGGAGGTTGTTTTCAAGAGCTACAACAGATGAGATATCTCTTGGGCAATTTGGAATGTCTTGAAACTGTAAAAGTTGGTGTTGACCCGGACAACGGATGAGGCAAGAACGCTGAGTTCGTGCCATCTAATGTAATGACTCTTCCCAGACTTTCATCCAAGTGCACCATTCAATTCATCTGACTTTTTCTTTCCTTACCTTTTCATTGTAGTGTTGCAACACTGATATGATTATAATTTCATTCTTTCAAGTTGCTTACACTCTCTTAAAAAGGAAAATGATTGTTTTCACATTGCCCTTGTGATTCTCAAGAACAAGGACTCTTATTAAAATGTCAAAACAAGCAGTTAATCTCTCGTTGGTCCAATGGATTTTTTAAACCTTGTTGCTCAATTTCCACACGAGAATAATAATAACTGAAGTTTGCAATATTATCATATACTAAATAAACGTTACACCTTCAAGTTTGAATTGTCAGAAAGATGCGAGCAAAAGAGAACAAGAAAACACAAATGTTTGCAAACTCAGCTGAGAGTACAAGGCTCCTCACTTTCTGCCTTTAGCATTTTTCAAGCCTTTAGTAAGCATCCGTGGTGCAATCGCCATTGACATAAGCTCTTGAAAGAGTAATTTGCAAGCATATGGAATGTGAACCTGTGGAGATTATTAGACAGAATGCCATCAGACAAAAGAGCATGAAAGCCAAAACCGTTTAAAAACAATTTTGGAAACTTACCTGAACAATGTCTGTTTTGTTCTTGCAACCTCTGCATTCGAAAGAATTCTTCTTCAGGTTTGCAATGGCGATGAGCCCACAGGTTTCACACACATGTACCCTATACGCATCGCTCTGATCAAACAGCCTCTCTTTCAGAAAGTTGGCAGCACCGTGTGCAATCATGCAATCGCGTTCCATCTCTCCAAAACGCAGACCACCATCACGGGATCGTCCTTCAGCCGGCTGTCTTGTTAAGATTTGCACCGGACCTCGTCCACGTGAGTGAATCTTGTCATCAACCATATGCTTCAACCTTTGGTAGTACGTTGGTCCAAGGAATATCATGGCTGTGAGTGGTCTGCCCGTGTGACCGTTGTACATTCGCTCAAATCCACGCATTTGGTACCCACATTTATGGAGAGCTTTGCTTATATTATCCACCTAAACACACCACAATGGTAAGAATTTATACCAAGTCGCAACTAACCAAAGCAGCTAAGGAAAAACGCAAGTTACCGTGACATCTGTAAAAGGAGTAGCGTCTCCTTCTTTTCCCATGTGAGCTGCCACTTTCCCCATGATGCACTCAATCAGCTGTCCAATTGTCATCCGAGAGGGAATAGCATGTGGATTCACTATAATGTCAGGAGTCACGCCTTCAATCGTCCAAGGCATGTCCTCCTGTGTGTACGTCATGCCAACAGTTCCCTTCTGACCGTGTCTACTACTGAATTTGTCTCCAATTTGAGGGATACGAACGGATCTAACCCTCACTTTCACAAACCTCAAACCATCTGCATTTGTAGTCAATAACACCTACAGAAGTTCATATATTATAAGATTAAAGAACTTTCACAAACTCAGCTTTATGTTAAACAAGATTTGATAAGCTTCATAGTCCAATCATGAAACTTTTAAACTCTAACTGCAAGGAGATACCAAAGTTACCTGATCAACCATTCCAGTTTCACTATGTCGCAAGCTTATACTATGATCACGTCTTGTGTATCGTGATGATTGTCCTTGAGCCTCATCTTGAGATATGGGAGTGGTTTTCCCAATGATTACATCTTCACCGGAAACTCTAGTACCCTATACCCAAAGTTAAAAAAGAAATTGTATGATTTAACATTCTAGTACAGAATCGCCTAAGGATATCAGATATAACCATTAAAGGAATAATAAATCTTTTACTTACAGGAGGTGCAAGACCATCATCATCCAGTTTTTCATAAGAACCATGTCGCATACCCTGCATCAGACGCCCTGAGTTTTAAACTCCACGAACAAAGGACCCACAGACATATAAAAGAAACCAGTTAAATTGCGTCTTACCATCGTACTTGCCCTGTCTGGGCGCCCAAAGTCTTCTTTGACAAGGGTCCCCATTTTTTTCTCCTCGTCTCTGACAGCAGAAAAGTTGCAGTATAAATAATTGGAAAGACCGAAAGCAGATCACCACATGTATGGTATACGCACCTGTATGACCGGAAGAACAAGGATCTAAAGAAACCACGGTCTATTGAAGACTGATTCATGATGACAGAATCTTCTTGATTATATCCAGAGTAACAAGAAATGGCAACAATAGCATTCTACACAAGAACAAAAAAGGAATTTGAGAGAATTGAATTGATAGAAGAGTAAAAGGTGAATTTTGGAAGACTTTAAGCAAAAGAACTCACAATCCCTGCAGGAAGTTGCCTAAAATGAAGATGCTCCATAGCTCGTGTGGTAACCAAAGGCTTTTGAGGGTAATAGAGAACATATGCTAAGGTATCCTGGTTGACAGAACAATCGCAATAATAACATTAAAGCACATAGTGTTATAACAAGAGATGGCAGGAAAAGACAACAAATTAAGAGCCTAGAACATACCATGCGAAACTGGTAGTTGGTGACATATATTCCCATAGCTTGCTTTCCCATAGCAGATTGATATGTATTACGGGGTGACTAATTCATCAAAACGCAGAAATGGCAGACAAAAAGTACACGATATAGTTAGCATAAATTTTGATTTTACAGAACTAAGTTGTTTCGCATAGACAAGTCAATTAAAGAAAGAGAAACCTGGTTATGGTCGGGAAATGGTATAATTGAAGCACAAACGCCCAATATCAAAGAAGGGTGAATCTCACAGTGTGTGTAAGTTTCAGAATATGCCTCGTCAGGACGGAGTCTGGCTTGAACCAGATCCTGAAACAAAATTAGGATTGAGTTTTCAGTACAAATGAATGCCTCAAAGTGCATTTGTTCACATCTTCAGATCAATATTCAACATTTTCTTACTCACATTGATAGTCATGGATATCATAGTCGTCTCCTCTTCCTCTGTGTCTACGTATTCTATAAACCCTTTTGCAACAAGATGATGCCAACCATCTTCTTCTGCACTTTCCTGGATTATAAATACGAATACGGGTACAATGAGGTTATCTAACGAAAGGTACTTCGAGAAAAGAAGACTTGAACTTTACCCTTTGTTGCAGAGCATAGATATCTCTCTTCTTTATTACCAGCCTCTGGTTATCCACAATAAACAAGGGACGACTACAACGACCATAATCAGTGTATATCCGGAGCTCTTTCAGACGAATATCTCTAACAACGCCAACTTCAGTGTTAACATCAACCTGCAAGGGAAACGTAATATATCACTTCTACAGGAAGTTGCAATTCATTGACTAGATAATTTGGAATGAAAGAAATTGCATGCTTACCCTTCTTCTCAAACGTCTCAATGTTTTCACCAACATGTCAGGATCTCGATGAACTCCAACCCACATTCCATTGACAAAGATTTTTGTGGCTTGGGGTATAACAGATGGAGAGATTTCCTACAATTAAATTAAGACCTTTAGTAAACCACAAGAAACGAAGTGTCAGAGACAGAGCAAGAGACTGACTGTGAAGTACTACAAACCTCAAAATTCTCAGTTCCCCATTCTTCCAGAAATTCCAAGATGGGATAAGCAGCTGACCCAACTGTAACATAGACCATGAGCGCCAAGTTTTTCACTAGACCACAAGCCTGGCAAAAGCAAAGCCACAATAAGCAATGGAACTAAACGGAATCCAAAACATTCTTATTTCTATATATACAACAAGTAAACCTGTCCTTCGGGTGTTTCAGCAGGGCACATCATACCCCACTGTGAGTTGTGAAGTTGTCTTGGTTTTGCCAATTTTCCTGGTATATAAGAGTCGATTAACATTCAAGTGGAAAAACCAGAACTACAAGCCGATCTAACTTGAAAGGATGTGGAAAATAAAGAGAACCATGAACAAAAAGTATCAACAGCATTAACTGCAAAACATAAACTGAGACAAATTAGAAGTGTAGGAAAATAACGAGGCTTTACCTTCACGACCAATAGGAGAATTGAGACGCCTCAGATGTGACAAAGTGGAAGCATATGTTAACCGATTTAGAACCTGGTGATAGTCAGGACTTTTCAGAACCAAATCATGCAAATAAGTCATATCATAATAAGATATATAACCGAGTTATTTGAGCTGACAAACAGAAGAACAAAGAAATATCCTCACCTGAGAGACTCCAGCCCTTGTGCCAGCAGCGTTTGCTTGGCCCCAGTTCCCAGTAGCAAGAGAATATTTTAGGCCAGAGGTGATTGTTTTAGCCTTAATGGCAAATTGAAGATTGACTTCTTTGCCATTGTCAACGCACTGTTAAAATGACATGAATCAGACTTCCAAACAAATATCAACAAACAAGAATTCCAGTCCTTGGCTCACGAAAGAGTGACTATGTAAGAGACCTTCTGTACATAAGATCTCACATCCCTCGTCAGCTTTCTGAAAAGCTGCATTAAAGAAGATGTTAGATCAGTACGAAATCAACGAAAATGATACTTCAAATTCTATAAATTATCTCAATAATAATGCATGACTGTGTGCGGTTAACAAACCATTCTAAAGAGCCCTCCAAGTAAAGGACCAGCAAGATCCAGCCTTTTATTACCATAATGATCCCGATCATCTTCTGGCCTTCGGCCAAGTGCACAAAGCAGCAGCCGGTGTATGATATACCTAAGGGTTATTGCATAATATGAGCAACACGATAACGTATGAATCTAAGAGAACACGAGTGAGCTGAATACGTACCCGAGATAGTAAGCTTTCTTCGTCTCACAAAACTCCCCAACTCCTACATGAGGAAGCATTTCTTTTTGAAGGATATCTTTTGCATACCTGCAATGATAATATTGCAATTGCAAACCTCCGGTATCAACATCTCAATGGCTGACATCTTAGATCATAACACCCACGTTAAGTGGTTTAAGTGATCACATACTTTATCCTCTTTTCCTTGGATGCTACACCAGGAGTTGAACCACGTTTCCCAATATAGTCGAGAGCAACCTGAATCATTATGGGAGTTATCAACTGATTGCAGGATCAAATTTTCAAGCACCCAACGTTAAGGAAAGCCACAATAATTAAGATATTTAACCAAATACAGGATCATCTGATACCTGTTGATTTTGGATAACAAAAGCTTCTTCTAAGGAAGGCCTGAGCAACTCCATCATCTGAGTATCGGCAAAGTCATAGCAAATGTGTTCCAAAATGTCCTTATCCGCAACAAATCCCAATGCACGAAATACAATGATAATAGGGATTTCTGTTTTGATGTAAGGGAGAGTACACCGAATATACTGTCCAGATGAACCCTGCATCCATTTGCCACATAGAAATGTAACTTATTTAGCATATTCTGGAATTTACAGACAAAACACTGAGGATTATTAGCTTTTATCTTACTCCTTTTGCACTAGCACGAGCAAGCATGCGCACGAACATTGTGCTTGGAGGCCTATTTTGGTTCTCAGCCATGGAACGTACTTCGCCAACATATGCATACTTATTTGGCTGTCTCTTCTTGAAAACATAAACATGGTTGGTGCTCATCTTCTCCTGAGCAATCAGAACCTTTTCACTGCCATTGATAATGAAGTAACCGCCCTGATCATAAGGACATTCTCCAAGCTCTGTCAGATCTTTCTCCGAGTTCTGAAACAAGGTACAGTAACTAGACCGGAGCATGATGGGAACCTAGAGAAGAAGAAAACAGTTCTACTGTCAGGAACCTTATAGCAGATGCAGCTTATTGAATCTTGCAAGTTCAACTGACCTTTCCGATGAAAACTTTGGTAAAATCCTGTGTCTCCGTAACTTCCTCACCATCATGCCCTTTCTTTATAACTCTCTTAGAAACATCGACATACAAAGGAGCCGAGTAGGTGAGGTTTCTCAACCTTGCAGCTTTAGGGAACAAGGTGGCAGTCTCTCCATCAGATTCCGTCATCATCGGTTTACTCAGATAAATCTGTCCAAAACTAATCTTGTAGATTGTCTGCACACAAAAAAAAAAAAAGTTTTAAAGGAGGTGGAGCATAACTAACACACATTTCCCCAGTGCCAAACAATGAACTCATCAGCTTCACCCCCATCATTCAAAAATGCTACATATACAAAACGAAGATGTGACCAGTTCCGTCAACCCAGGCATCTATTCTCACTGACTCCATAATTAGACTGTTGGTGCGACTTGAACCTAGGACCTCACCCTTTAACAACTTTCCCATAGGACAAGCTGTAACCAATTGAGCTGCAGGATTATGTGGTAACAACTTGTCCTGTGGAAAAGTTGTTAAAAGTTGAACTCCTGGATTCGAGGCGCACCAGCAATTATAATTAGGAGTTAGTGAAAACTGGGAGGAATTGGGATAGATGCCCTGCAAAAGGGCTGTCGACGGGATAGGTCCACAGGTGGTCACGGAATAGCTCCCTAATTGCAACAAAACTGTATCCAAAACACGATAAAGCCAACATGAAAGAAGCACCTCGGCGAAATCAGAGTGGTGGCCAGGATTGTGCTGAGATTCAGGTCGGATGTCGATATCAGCGGATTCATCAACGATTTCTTGCATAGTGTTCTGGATAAACTCATCGAAGGAATCGAGCTGCTGACGAACGAGACCTTTCTCTTCGAAATAGGCAGAGATAACGGCCCACGCGTCCTCCTGTGTGATCTCCTCATCGTCATCTTCTTCTTCGATGTAAGTCGGTTCCTGTTCGTATTCGTTATTGTTGTACTCCATTTTTTATTCTCTGAATAACAATTTAATCTCAACGCAGAGAATGGACGAGGGAGACGGCCTCGTTCGTGAGCTTTGAGTTATTAGTAGAAAGGTTCTCGGAGAGAGTGAGAGTCGGTTTTGCTTATTTGCGGAAATAACCGGTTCAATTCGACAACCGGTTTCAGACGATTTGGTATAGAAACCGATCGGTTTCTATAAAAGAGCGCTTAGTCTGTTGAATGACGGAAATACCCTTGGTATATAAACGATAAAATATTTCCTGTCATTCATTCAAATAAAAATGGGAATTCGCCAAAAAAAAACCTCAACTCCGCACGAATTACCAAAAAAAATATGAATTTTTGGGCTGACAAAAAAAACACAAACTTTTCATTGACTTTAAAATTAATTAATAATGTTTTCATTGACTTGCCAATTTAGCACGCCGTCAGCAAATTTAACAGAAAAAATTTGACGTCGTTTTACATGATTTGAAAAAAAATAATAGACACTTGGATTCGAACTCGGGTTGTTTGGATCAATGACAAGGTATTTTACCATTAGGCTAGTGGTACTTTTAATGAAGTTACTAACTCATATAATTTTATTTGGTAATGAATGAATATAAAAGAAAAATTTAATAAAATTAATTTTGAATAAAAATTAAAAATAAAATTATATTTTTTATTTAAAAAATCAAAAATCTTACAAAATTTTCATTTAAAAAAAATCCAAAAAATTTTAAAATTCAAAGAAAATGCCAAAAAAATAAAGTTACAATTATCAGCTAAAAATTAAAATCTTACTCATAATGGGTAAAATATTTATTTTAACCATTTTAATTTAATTTTAATATGTGGGTATCTTTTTATGTGTGTATAATTAATTTCAATTTTTAGCAATTGTTTTTAAAAAATTGAATTTTTTGGATTTTTTTTATTTTTTAAAGAAAAAATAAAATTTTATGTTTTTTAAAAAAAAAAGTTTTTTAATTTATTTTTAGTCAAAAAAAATCATTTTTAATTTTAATTTTGGTCAAAAAATTTTAAAGATCTTTATAAGTTTTTAGAGATTTTTTTATATTCAATTAGTACCAAATAAAAATAAATATGTTAGTAAGTATGTTGAAAGTACCACTAGCCCAGTGATAAAATATCTAGTCATTCGATCTAAGCAATCCGAGTTCAAATCCAAGGGTCTACTTGTTTTTATTTTCAAATCATGTAAAACGACGTCGTTTCATCTCATTTAAAAACGACGTCGTTTCAGTTAACGCCAACATTTAACACCGTCTTAACTGTGGATTAACGATGTGCTTGCTTAATAAACTAAAAAAGTCAATAAAAGTAGAGTATTTTTTGACCAGATTCGTGTACGGATTTTTTTTGGCAATTCGTGCAAAGTTCGTTTCTTTTTTTGGCCGAATTCTCAAATAAAAATAGATGTAATAGTTTTAGACTGAAGCCAAACTAGAACGATGAGTTCGTTTATATAACAGAAATTCAGCTCACCAACGATGAGACGTCAAAAAAAAAAAAAAAAAAAAGATAAAACGATGAGTTTGGCTTCAGTCTAAAACTATTACATCTATTTTTATTTCTTCTTAATCCTTAAAGATCCTTTGTTTCATCAAATCTGAAAAGGGGTATCATTCTCTGCTTTTGAACTTTTCAGAATCCCATTAAGGATTATACTAAGCAACTACTCTAATAATCAAAGACAGAACTGAAGAACACAGCAAAAGTTAAATTCTCTTTGCAGAAGTTTTCAAGGCATCCAAGAGGAGTAACAATTTTTGGTTAAGGTAAAGAAAATGTTTCATCAACTGATGACGACCTGAAACTTAATCTACATCTCGATATTGTCCCAGTCAAACGAGTTTCCTTCCAAATTGTAACCTGGCTGTTGCATTCTGTTCCTCGCCAATCTACTCATCACCGCAAGCCCTGAAAATGGTAGACAACGAGTTCAAGATAAGAGCCAAGACTCTGATGTGGTGTGATTAAGATTTGTAGAGAGATGTATCTATTTATTTACCTTCTACCATTCTATAGAGTGATGACAACCAACCGTCTCTAGAGATATTATGCTCCTCAAGCGACTCTGCAATCTCCTTGTCATGCTTCCCCTCCAGAACATTGCGCAATGTCACAACCGCATCTTTCGTTCTCTTCAGAATACTCCCATCATCTTCAATCTCAAGGATCTGGAGATCGTTGTGTGATGATGTTAGACTCACACCTAGCGCAAACTGAGCAGCTGCAGCCCAACGACTAGAAGCTAGCCATTTCCTTTGTCCTTGTAACGGTTGCTGCGACCCATCATCATCTTCTCCTCTCTCACGCTTGTTGTCAAGTACCAAACTACGCAAGTACTCTGCATTTGCAGCTCCTGTGCTTTGAACCATCTTTGAGAACGAGCTTCTTTCGTTTGATAGAAGGTTCTCCGGTGTGCTGAACTCTTGAACTCTTCCGGAATCGAGGACGAGGATTTTGTCACAGTCGATGATGGTGTTGAGACGGTGAGCGATGATGAGCATGGTGCATGACTTGAACTCCTCACGGATAGTCTTCTGAATGAGAGCATCGGTTCTAACATCAACAGCAGCGGTTGCTTCGTCAAGAACCAGTATCTTGGATCTCCGCAACAGTGCACGCGAGAGACTCAACAACTGCCTCTGTCCCACACTGAAGTTCTCTCCTGCCTCAGACACCTGAACCAGAACGCAACAACAAAGATTGAACTAAAAAACAATTCAAATGAATCTCACTCAAGCTACATGTGGTTAGTTGTAAGTACCTCAGCATCAAGACCAAGAGGATTTCTACGGATGGTATCCTTCAAGTGTGCTCTCTCCAGAGATTCCCATAGATCAGCATCATTGTGTTCACCAAATGGATCAAGATTGAACCTCACAGTTCCCGAGAAAAGAACTGGCGACTGTGGAATGATCCCAAGCACTTTACGCAAGTCCATCAGTCCAAACTTGCCAATGTCACATTCATCGATTAGTATCCTTCCTTTCTCCAGCTCCACGATTCTAAACAAGGCATTCAACAGGCTTGACTTCCCAGCTCCTGTCCTTCCAACGATCCCCACCTTATCCGTTGGATGAATAAAGAAAGAAACCCCATGAAGCACAGGTGGTAACTGAGGCCTGTAACGGAGAACAGCATCCTCAAACTTTATGCTTCCAGCTGATGGCCATCCAGGAGGTGGACGGTTGCTCTCAATAACAAGCGGAGCCTCTGAAGGTGTCTCTATATAGTTTCCAACACGCTCGACTGCATTCAGACTGTTCTCAGCCAAACTCGCGAGTCTCAGAACACCTGTTAGCAAGCTAGTAATGTTCAAGGCGTAGCTGAGAAGCAAACCCATTGTGGATGCAAATGCCTGTTGGTTCTCAGCTTTCCCATTCTGCATGACAGCGAACGATGCTGTCAGCCAAATCATAAGACCACCGAGTGTTTCTAAACGGATGCCGAGCCATCGATTCGCACTCATGTTGACAAGAGTGAATCTGATGTTATTGTCCATTGATCTTCCGTTGATTTCAGCCATCCGGTCATATGCTTTGTAGGCACGTATAGTTGATAAGCCATTCAATGCCTCTCCAAACTGTGCATAAACAGGGGATCTTGTTATTGAATCCATACGCTTAACCTCACGAGCTGTGTTCTGCAATGAGAAAAATTGACGAATGGAGGTTAAAACAGAATGTGTAACATCAGTCATATGTGTTTCTTTGAAGGTAAACATTACCTGGTAATAGAGATAAGCTCCATAAAACAAGACCAGGAGGGGCATGATGGCCCACAAGGACAAAGTGCTGACAATGCCAATCAAGACAACAGTTGAAAGAAGCTGTGAGACTTGACCCATAAACATGTTCACAAAGACGGCCACAGTTCGATCAATATCACCCAGGTCTTTTGCGAACCGGTTGATTATTCGTCCTAAGGGATTGGTATGGAAGAAGGACATTGGGGCCCTTAGTATTGAATGAAGCATATGGTCGTGTAACTTCTTAGCTGCATAAAGACTTGACATAATCAACCAATATGAATTGGTCAATGTCACCAAAACCTGAAAGGAACAAAGAAACAGACTCAGCACAAGATGTTATGTTGTAAATAGTATACGGTCCATCAAGCACATACCTGTCCGAATGAGAGAAGTGCATATATGAGATTGTAGAAAAGGGGTCCATGACTCTTTGGAGTTCCTGCATCAGTCCACTCACTCAACCACGTGCTGCTGGTAACCCGGAATACTTCTGTCAAGACGTAGCATAAAAGGAGCATCATCACCACCCATGCCCCTCCAAGTGCATCCTGGTACCTGTGAACATGGTAAGACACCGCACAAGTCATTTTTCATATCCTGCAAAGGTGCATTCATAGCCAATAGACATAAAGAATATGGTGTTCAAGTTACCTCTTCAGGACTCTCCAACTCACTACTCCAGTTTCACGTTCTTCTTGCTTGATGAGGACAGATTTTCCTCCTTTATTTTCTTCCTTCGATTTCTTATCGTCAGTGCCATTCATCTGAAGTGTGTTTGTGTTCCCGTTCGTCAATGGTGCTACGGCCGTTTGAACAGCCTCAGCTTCTCCATTTTCTTCAGAATATTCTTCCACCTTCCCTGCATTTTCCATTAACCTCTGAAACAAAGGGCCATTATTGGATAGCTCTTCATATGTTCCTTCCTCTTTCACTGTGCCTTCATGGACAAGTATAATCCTATCCACTTGCGATAGGAAATGAAGCTGGTTCGTAACTAGAACTCTCGTTTTCTGGCCCAATTCTCTTTTTATGCATTTCTCAAAAACCTGAAACAAATTATTTTTTATAAAATCAGATTGATAGTATGAAAAGGACCAGTCTTATCAATAAAGAACCAACGAGTTGTTACCTGTTGACCAACGTGAGCATCAAGGGCACTTAACGGGTCATCAAAGATGAATACATCTGAGTTTGAGTAAACGGCCCTAGCCATTGACACCCTCTGCTTCTGTCCTCCACTGATGTTAACACCTCTTTCTCCGATCTCCGTGAGATCACCACCCTATCAAGCAAGACAAAGAGGTTGGAACAAACTTAAAAATACAAGACAAATCCTTGTTATCAAGTACGCCTTAGAACTTACAGGCAGTAACTCTAGGTCATGCTTGAGCGCAGTCACATCAAGGACCCTTTCATATCTTTCACGGTCAAAAGGAGAACCAAACAATATATTGTCGCGTACCTATAATTTTTTAATAAGAACATAGATATCACTCATCGGCTCAGAACAGCTTTAAAATCAAAAACTTAAAGAAACAATCCACTAAGTTTGTGATCAATTATAAGAGTAAAAGAATAGAAGAGCATACTGTTGCATTGAAGATCCATGAAACTTGTGGAACATAAGCAACTGATCCTCTGAGAGTAACCATTGCATCAGATGTTGCAGGAAGTTCCCCAAGGATAGCAGATATCAGTGAGGTTTTTCCTTCTCCGGTACTACCAACCACAGCAACTAGGCTGCCAAGAGGTACATCCAAGTTTATATTTGACAACGTCGGCCTATCCCCCTGCAGATATATATATACACGGTTAACTCGAGTTTTCTACTTCTGATGAAAGTCGGTAAAGTGAACGAAAACAAAAGCGGCACCTTAGCATCCCAAGAGAAAAATCCATTTCTTATTGAGATGGCTGGCTGTCCAGGTTCAATGGGAGGATTTGGTAAGAGAATTCTCTCTTCTGTCGCTAACACCTCCTCTAAACGTTTTAAGGATACATTAGCATTCACCACCTACACGTAAACACTAGTCAGCATCAGCATCGGCAAATATGCAACGCAAAATACTCAACTGTTTTTCAGTACCAGAACTGAAAACATGGCTGTACACAAAAATATTGAAGAAAATACCTGAGTTATAATGTTGGGAAGCATGAATAAAGGGAAACGAAGCACAGCAAAGAGAGAAAGCGATGTAAACGCTCTTGCGGGGGTCAGGTCTCCTCCAAGCAATGTGAACACACCAAATGAAACGATAGTCACGAGAACAGGAATGCTGTTCAGTATGAACATATTCAACTGCAAAACAAAGGAAAAACCAAGCAAGAGTCAGAAACAAACAACCACAAAGAAGAACATCTAAGCAATCCAATAATAAGAAGAAAAGTGGTACAATGCTGAATCATACCGCTCCAAGAAGCTGTGATTTCCGGAACCAAGATAATTCATCATCACGTACAGTTTGGACCTTGGACTGAAAACTGTTTTCCCAAGCATAACACCTGTAGCATTTTTGGTTTAGTACAAATTGCCTGCAAAATTTGCAACACCATCCATCACCAAAAACATTGGTTCTAGAGTGTCTTACTTTACTGTATCCATTGCAGCTAAAACCTCATTCATAAGGCCAATTCGCTTGTCAGTACGCTGCAGACCTTCCTTTGTCAGATTCTGCATTTTGCTTATAATAACAGTCTGTTTCAAGTAAAAACAGAGAACTAGTTCAGGAGAGGGAGATGAAGGATAATTAACGTTTAGGAGGGTAAGTGATCAAATAAACAGTGGATAGCTAAATAACATAAAAGGAAAAAATAAATGAGGAGACATGAAGGTAGGTTGACCTGTAAAGGGAACATAAGGACCAACAACAATGCACCAATGAGCGAGGCAACACCCAATTGCTGGTAGAGTAGAATCAATGCTACAATTATACGAAATGGAGCCGACCACATGGTATGAAGTGATTGGCAAATTTGCTGCCACATGATACACATGGTCAATTAGATACATAATATTGATACTAAGGACAACTGAAATTCAAAATATGAAGGGATATGAACCTGAAGAGATTCGGCATCAGTCGTCATTAAGTTAGTTATCTTTCCCGTTTGAAACTTTCTACGACCTTCATTAGTTAACCTCAACGACTTGCGAAATACAGCAGCAATCTAAGAAGGGGAAAAAAAACATATTGCTAGAGAACAAAGCCATGGTAGCAGATTGAAAGTGAAGTGAAACTTAAAGTACCAGAGCAGATCTTAGTCGGTAACCAACACGCATGACATTCTGGAAATATTGAGCTTCACATAGCACCCCCAATACCTGGAAATGTATTCATCAACAAAGTTAGAAACATCCAAGACACAAACATTGAGAACTCAAGAGCAGCAACTCCAAAAGTAGTACTTAGAGACAGCCTGCATTGCTATAAAATCAGTTTTAAAAGGATATTAGACCGAATATACAGAGTAAAACAGGTGTCTGTTTCACAAGCTGTGGCTTCTACTATGTACCACAAATTAGCCAAATCCATGGAAAGAGAGAGAAGGATTTCATTTCATACCACTCCAACAAAGATGGAGAAAGCATAGATGTAACCCATATAAGCTGGCTCATCTTGTTGCATTGACTGCAAATAGTTTGACGAACAGAAGGAGATTAGAGAAGAGACCGACCGTGATCCATGTGAAATGAAAGTTTAAAAGATGTTATGTCAATTAGGTTCAGATATATTGCTAGTACAAAAAACATGGGGAAAGAACAAACCTTTAAGAGTTGATTCAGTAAAAGAGGCCCCACAAACTGTGAGCAATCATTCCCAATCTGTGAAGTACAATGAACTAGTTAGATATAAACTGAGGATGCATTGCTTCCTTATATTTGTCACATTATGTAAATTTAAAGTAACATCCTAAGGCCTCAAGACTATCTAACATGACGCGGCACCAGTGACCATTGTACTTAAACCATGTCATAAGAACAGAAGATACGAAAGACTCTGGAAGAGTGAATCAAAAGAGAAAACGTGAAAGATGTGGAAGAAAGTACCTTCCAGAATCCTCCCCACCAAAACCTTCATAATGCAAAGGACAATAAAAACAATTTACATCAGACATGTAGTTCAGAAATGAAATAGTGCTAATGCAAGTTATGAACCAGGAAAGCATCGAGGTGAAAGCCAGCACTATATAACCATAGTCGAAAGGGATGAAAACAGAGCATGAAACGGTGAGAATATTACCTTCCTCCCAGACTACTGTTTAAAGCTCTCAACAGCCACGGTTTCGGCTTTTGTAGTTCCTTATCCCAGGATTGCTGGAAGCTAAAAAGGATACATATAATATCAAGAAACATGTCACTCACATACATTTTTAGGAGAATCAGTTTTTTCGAAGTACCTCGTGAACAGAGTTTCAGTCTGATCCCAAGTGTCCAGATGCCACACATCTGTCTCTGTGAGAGGCCTTTTAGTTCCCAGAGTCATCAAGGGATTAATCCATGAGAAGAAGATCCCTGTGACATTTCAACAATTGTTTAAGAATAGAGTGTGCAAAACACTATGGTATGATAAATGGTTAGTCAATAAGCATAGACTACACTATGCCTTACAATCACAATCCAGTATTCACATAACTGAAACAAGGCCAAAGAGTGACTTACTGTCAAATATGTTTGCATGCCTTTCTGGGCATATTTGGTGTCCCTCAGAAAGCTCTTCATACTCATGATCATCCACAGTGTCACTTCGCATTGGCATGTAGCCAGGGTAAGGATCCAAATTGGGAAGATGCACAAACAATAGAGTTCCAAACAGAGCCTGAAATAAAAACCAAAACTCACCGTCTTAAGTTGTTATCAGAGGGAAAAAAAATCTGAGTGTAATTTAGACATAGCACACAACAAATATTTATAAGGCTGATAAGGAGTCTAAGTGAGCTTACCTGAACTGCCACCTCGCTTATGTAGAGATACAGTACATAGCTGCAATGAAAACAAAGCTTGAGTTCACCCTTCTAAACCAATGACTTGCATAAAACCATATAACACCAGCAACCTCCTAACCTGGTATAGAACTCCTTGACCGAGAGAACAAGATTTAGCAGGACCATATCCCCAACAAGAGCATATATGACAGCAAACCTGACGTACCAACGGAGTTCATGAATGTAAATTTTAGTCTCCATAAAAATCATGATCACTACAGAGCCCCAAGTAAAAGCTTCAACCCCCAAACCAAACGCCTGCCAAACAAACCACACAAAACATCAGTATCTTTCAGGTAAAACATACATAACAACCCAAAAAAGATTAAAAGAACACGTTTAAAAACAGCAAATCACCTCATAAGGAGGAAGCCCATCTCCATCCAAATCCAAAACAGAAACCCCCATGATCAATCGAAACAGAGGCTCAGCAGTACCATAAGCAGCCAACAAAGCCAGCAAATAGCTATACAGTTTCGACCTCAAGCAGAGCCTCTCCACTTTGTGGTCCTTCATGGTGCGCCATATACGATACAAACACAGAACCAAGAGAACCAGATGAGAGATGACAAGAACAAACGAGTCAGTAGCACAGGGCGTGTAAACACCGAACGCATTATCAACTTGTCTCGTCCAAACACCATTAGGTACCGGCTTGCAGTACCACTCCAACGCCTCCTCAAACCCCATTTTTTTCCTCTTCCTCAGATACAGAGCATCAACAAAAGCTTTTCTCTAACCCTGCAAAGAGATATGATTCAAGAACAAAGTTATAACCTTTTTTAGTTCCGTTTACTAGAGAAATCATTTTAAAACCAATCATCTAAAAATTCAATGAAAGCAAAATGGTCCCCAGAATGATAAGTGACTAGAAAACATTCGCGCCTAAAAAGGTGCGAACTTTTGCATGTAATCAATTTCAGTTGACGCAGGATAATCATTATAAAATGATACAACGGTTACAAGAAAGCAATAAAAGCAAGAACAGAGTAATAATGATAGAGAAAGCTCCACGCGGCAAAAACGAATCCATATTATTTATTTCTATCACAGTCACAGACAAAGGATGAAGATGAGATCTTGTGAGAACACACGAATATGAAATCACGAGGAAACTCAAACTAACATCTAAAGTTAATCCCACTTTGTCGGAAAAAAAACAGAGGAGAAGACCAGAGAGAGAGAGAAAAAAAAAAGATGAAAGCTTTATCATCACCTGGAGATTTGGCAAATCACGAGGAAACGGAAAAAGGGATCTTATGTACTCACTCGTATGGCTGGCTTTTGAGAGAAAGTGGGTTCTCACTTTTTTGATGGAAGAAAGAATATTTGAGAGACAGAGAGAAGAGTGATACGTCACCGCTTACGATGCGAAGATGCAAAATATATGGACAACAGAGAAGCTCTCTTTTTCTAACTGGAAATAAGGCTTTTTTTAACAAACAAACAAAAACACATTTAATAATATATACTATTTTTACTTCATTTTATGTTATCATTTTCTCTTAAAACGTTTTCTATAAATACTTATATTCAAAAATAGTATATGTTCACAATATATGCCTATATGGCCTTTTGTATATCAATTTTGATTTTCTATATCCAATAGTATAATAATGACTAGTTACAACAACTGTAAAACAGATTAATAACGCAACCAAATATAACCCATGATTTAGATGAAATATTATTTATTTTTTGTCAATAAACAAGATAATAGTTTTGTAAGAGGCATAAGGAGATATGAATATTTTAATGTAACTATTAAAAATATAACTTGATAACTACTAAGCTTATGTATTATGTATATTGGGATCCAAGAAAATGTTTATTCAGCTAATGCTTAGAGGATATTATTAAGTTTTGCCATTGTATAATTTTGATTAGAAACAGGATAGTGGAAGTAAAAATCTCGTTTCGTTGTTATTTGAATGCTAATGTGGCTTATATTATGAATAACTAGTATTTTCTTTTGTGTATACTCACAACTAGTTTTGTAGAGAAAAAAAAAACTCAAATTGTTTACAGGAAGCTACTATAAAAATCAATTAATCTCGATTATAGTTCGTCCAGATTTTTAAAAGACTCGATTATAGTTCGTCCGGATTTTTAAAAGACTCAAATGAGATATCAATAACTCATGTCACGTGATGGACGAAAATATTTCATTTTAATCCAATTAGCAAAATAATGTTGTTCACGTGCAATGAAAATACCCAAGGTTTATTTTGTGTTTTCTAAATGTATCCTCTTCGGTCGATGAAATTGCTATCAAATCGATGAAATTGGTATAAGCATCTACATAGAGTTAAATCCTCAATCCTCAATCTTTGCTCAAAAAAAAAAAAGAGTTAAATCCTCAATCCTGATTACGTTAGTGTTTTTTTTCTGTGGCCGGTCCTGGAACAAAGACAAAGACTGAACCTTTCTTTTTGTAACAAGACAAAGACTGAACTCTACTTTTTTTTACACATAAGAGGTTGATTTTGGCGTGTAGTTTTTTTATTCCTATAAACTTTAGTGTTATAATAATACGGACACTACTCAAAAGCTGCAAAGCTTTGCGTCTGTCTTCTTCCCCCGGGGGTTGGACATGTACGTGGTGGGTGCATTTCAGCATGTGGTGGGTGGGAAAAACTGAGAAGTCATAGGGGTGTTTTAATCTCGAAGAGATCTATAAGTGTACAACTTTTCAGAAAGAAATGTAATTTTATCACAGCTACTAGGACATACAAATTTCTATTAAAATAAAAATAGGAATGTTTATCTGACTATCAGTTGAACAAAAAAAAAATGTTTATCTGACTGACTATCTAAAAGGGCAACACACATGAAGAAAATTTATATACATCGAAAACTACATTCGATCTAACAACGTGGTGGATATTAGATAATCCACTTTCGAAGCAAAGTTTATCCTAGCTCTATGTAATAGTTTGTAAAGGGACTAATAAAAAATAGAAAAAGAGTTTGAAAATGTAATAATGGTTCTCGAAGAGCTTTATTGTCCAATAAAATTTAAATAAAAAAATGATGTAAATCACTAAAGATAAAGATATTTGGATCAATGACATAAGTATGAAGGAGAGATTTTAAAGACATTTTCAAAGGTTACAATCCACAGTGATCTATGATGCATAATTGTATTTATAAACTTATAAAAATCTCAAACACATAGGTTTGCTAATATCCCTTTTTATCGGCATATCATAAAAAGCCATATTTCATTAGAGTATCAAGGTTTTTTCGCAAGTCTCTCAACATTAAAGTGATTAAATTTTTGAAAATGAAAAAAAAAAAGAGAAAATTTGTATTTCAAAATACAAAAAGTGTGAGAAACTCAAATGGTAGGTGTCACTTTGGATGTGGTCGTATTTTTTATATTTATATTTAATGACACAGCAAAATTATATGAATATTAAATTGATGAGATAATCTCTAGAGAGACTACATTATGACTGATGTTTAAAGGCTTTATTAGACTTGTGATAGGTTTTTTTTTTTTTTTGAAACAGACTTGTGATAGGTTATCCCCATACTGGTTTAATGGGATTCTACTAGTCTGACTACTAATAATCAGTACATGGACTTGCAATAAAACAGTAGAGAATACTATCATCTAAGACACCATTTCAACCCATGTATGAAGTCTAATTACATACTCTCTACACAAACTAAGCCCAGTCCGAAATATCTGTGCACCTCTCTAGATCTGCCTCTAACTTCTGAATTCCCTTTCAAATGTTGCTGTCGTTGCTATCGCCATCTCTACTGCCCAGTCTCAATTTGCTAGGTCGATGTAAAAGTTAAATTTTTGGCACGCTCATTTAACAATCAGAAGGAGAAAAACAATGAATAGACCATTTCACATACTGCCAACGTTCCCATTCACCTATGTGAATACCTTTCAGATTCGAACCAATCACATCATTGTAATTCCCACAACGGTAGACAAAGAGCAAAAGAGATGTAGATTCTTTTATCAGGTCAACAAATGAGAGAATATACCATGTGTATGGTGCTTCCTCGTTTGACACCTTTTTTAGTTGCGTGTTTGCATTGATCCCGTCTTCTCTTGTTTTAGCCATGTCAAAAGTAACCGAGTTGCCGAGTTGGTAAAATAACTGGTTTAGTCTAAAAAAGTATCTTCAACTTCATTCTATTTTTTTACTTGAATTTGAAGTAAAAATACTACAAACCTATTCTATTTTTCACTTTGCAATAGATTAAAATAAATTTATTTTATAAATAAAATAGTTAAATTTTTTTAAAACTTTATTTTCACTCTAAAATAAAGTAGCAGTCGATCATAACCTAATTATATTATAAAATTAATGTATTTGAAAAATAGAATGGTTTATTAGTGATAGTCTAAGTCTTCATATCTTCTCCAATTTTTTAATTAGATTTTCTATGTAATATTTATTACGTAATGAAAAATAAATAAAAGTATCATTATAAAATATACGAACACAGAACACAAGGTAGTGACATTACAGAGCACCATTGTTCTTGAGGCGAGCACAACTCCGACGCCGATGATGTGTCCTACGTTGCCGGCGAGCATCTACTGGCTTCTTCGGAGATCACAGATGGATTCTTTTTGGTTATTCGTTGCTAACATGTCAAGTGATCATTGGTTTTTTTATCTCTACATAAGGTTGTCGAGGATTGCATTTCAACGAGTAAGGCCCATTAGGGCCGTTTTAGGGCTTTTATTCTCTGTAGAAAACAAAATGGTGAATTAGCCCAATATTATATTTCGTCAAAATAAGAAACCAACACATATTGTGGTTATATACTATATGTGAAGCCACTGCCACTAACCATATTTGAACTGTTTGGTAAAAGATTATAGTCGGGACTTGTTGAGAATAGCATGCAAATTAAACTCAAAAAAGAAAGAAGTTATAGAGAGGAAACTTGATCGAGACAAACTTTGTTATCACTGATGTGAACAATAAGTTATAAACATTTAAAAATGTATTTATAAGCCTCAAATAACAACTTTCTATTTCGACCAAAAACGAGTTTCCTAACCAAATGGAGTAATTTCCGTGGGAGTCTGTTAACTTGACTTTTTACTAGTATATCGAAATTTAATTCTCAGTAAGTTTCAGAGAGCTACTATCATCTTTTCATTCAAGTTCTGCTCGATCTATTGAGTGTGTCGCTGAGGCATTTTTCCAAATTTGTTTTACAAAATAGACATTTATGGGGAAAAAACACTTATGGCCAATCCTAAGATTTTGAATATATATTACTACTAAAAAATATGAAACCCTAAATTCAATATTTTATTGGGTTGTGTCCATAACTGACTCTGCAAAACACTTTGGACGTTTGATTGTTTGAAACCTAAACTTATCTCCGGACTGGATGAGATAGAGTTAGAACTAGAATAGAAAAAAAGAATAAAAGATCAATGTCGGGTCTTCAATTGGGAGGACAAACAAGTCAAAACAGTTTCTTCTCATGATTATGTTTGAATTTAGACCACGTAAGTAGTTATATATTAAGCTTGTTAAGAAACAACAAGAGTGAATGTTTCGTTTCAAATCAGGAGACAGGCCATGACTTAGTATTGTGCTACTTAGAGTCGCTACAGCGATCCCTTAGCTATATAACTTGATAAGTTCAAAGTATTCACCATCAACCCTATGTTTTGTTTCAAAACTTGGATTAGGATATGTTAAAGCTCTTCCTGTCAAAAAAATGATTTTTTACTTAATTATTTGCACAAATATGCAAACGTTTTGTCTCCCAAATCGAATCTCTCCTTCTCGTTATCTGACTATATATATTAAAGGGTTAAACTATAGTTCTTAATTTGATTTACATCATGTCCAAGACTAATTTATATATCTGGCTGTGTCTATATCCTGTTGAATTCGTATTTTTTAATGAGTTCTGATTATTTTTCGTAATATGGTAAAGATTAAAGAGTAATGGGCCGGCAGAATCGTTTGAAGTGACAACAATTTATAATGTTATTGTTAATCAAGGGAGATTAGATTATTGGAGGAGACATGGGAACAATGTCAACAGTTTTGGGGAGTAATAATATAATGTAGAATTAACCTGCTAGAAATATTTTTCTTGAACCACAAGCATATTGTAGAATTCCAAGGGACAAAGTTGGATTCTCTATGATTTTCCAAATGTAGGTGTCTTTGGCTAAAGTCTACAACGACTACATTTACCCTAATGGTGGGTTACTTTTACTTTATATATTAAACGAGTTTGTTTCGTTTTTAAAAACTCCATAAACAACATTTTCATTGTACTACTAAGTTTTAATTAGTGTTCTCTATTATTTGCTTTCCTTACTGTCTGTCTTTCTTTATTAAATATCTTGCGCTAGTTATTAATTTATTATGTACTTGCGTATTCCATTTTAGATAGTTAAATATGCGTCATGTATGTTCGTTTGGTGGACAAACTGATGCCATGATTTTTGCATATAGTACAGATCTAACCATTTATTTCGCCATGCATTTTTAATAGTTCCATAAAACTTCAATCAGTTTTCTAAACACAATATGTCCGTGTGTCGGCTACCACGGCACCGGGAATATTGGCGGCCGGTTTGCCCTCTTGGTTAGTATTAAAATTGTACCAATCAATTAATTAATAAATTAACATAACAACAACAGAAGTTACAGAACAGCAGCAGAGGTCGAGGTATTAACTTCGGTGCCTCACATAACTTCCTTACAGTTTACATTTATGTATATACTAACTGTTCTTTCCTCCATACATAAAATCTTACTTCTTTTTATATTTAGAAAAATATTATTACCTTCTTGGATAGTAGCTTAACTTTTTGTCTCATGTTCTTCCCTTATTATCAAAACGTTATTATCTCGAAGATTAAGGTATAAAAGTAATCTAGGTCGCCGAGTCTAACCCTATCTGTCCACTTTTTCATGCGATAATTTCCGTCCAAAAACTTTGACGCTATAATGACTACTAAAACTAATTTAGCCTCATGAAACGACAAGGAAAGTTCTCTCTATGAATCTACAGCAATTCCAAAAAGAAAAAAAGACAGATTGAAAGAAATTCGTAGCATATAATAAGGTATTTATTTTACACCAAAAAAACAAATATAATACGGAATTTATTTCTCGTGTTGTAAAATTTGACATTGCATTAAAAAAAAAAAACAACGAATCAAAATGATATAGTAATCCGTATATATTAACAATTTAGAAATTGTAACCATTCCTACTAGTGGAGCTGTGTGCTATGATTGATTTTGCATCCTGTTTGGAAGGTGACCTCTTTCTCCCTAATTCGATCATTGATTGAAATAAACATAGTATTATATTGTTCTTATATTTTTCTACTGTCGTCCCCCGTCGAGTGGCTGCTCAAGCTAGCGACTGTATTTCACCTGTGGAAGCAAGGAAATATTGTTCTCCATAACCTTGTCTCCTTCCCAGCTATTGATCTAAGACATCTGTAATACTATCACAGTAAGAGGACCAGAAACCGGTTGTGAAATTATGGGGATTTGAGACAAAATATAAAATGGGGGTTTCTATTTTATAGTTATAAGTTTTTGACCCCTAAAAGTAGTTGAATGAAATAAATTTTAAATCCACATAAGCGCAGGGGCGGATCTACGTTGCTTAGCAAGGGTGCAGTTGCCCCCAGTAAGTTTGTATAATTAATTGAAATACGCTAAGCATGTATAAGTATTCTACAGCTTAGTTGGCTGAAACCATATCTTTGCCCCCACTGAACCCACGTTCGAATACCCCATCTAGTGCCTTGCACCATTTCTTTTCATTCATAAACTAACAACGTTCGACGGCTTTTTTGTTCCCCATTTCGTTTCATTCATAAGCTTTTATTTTAAGACATTTTTAATCCCATTATTTTCAGCTTTGTTAGTGATGTCTTTTATTTTCTCCGTTTAGTTCCTTGTATCTTTTTCCCTTATTTTTTCTCTACTTTTCTTATTTCTTTTTTTATGGCCAAGTGTTATTTTTCACTATTTTTCTCATGTTCTATTTTTGTTATTGATTTCTTTTCATTCAATTTTTTTTTGTTTTAAAATGATTTTGAATTTCAGTATTTTTTTTCATTTTATTAGTAAAGTCTTTTTTGTTTCTTCATTTAGTCTTAGTCATATTATTTTATTATTATTATTCTTCTAAATTTTATTATTATTAAAAAAAATTAGATATATGTTATATTATCAAATAAAATACTTATTAATATTATCGCCTCCACTCATAATATTTTCTAGATCCGCCACTGCATAAGCGCCAGAGATCCAATGAGAAGCACATCACATCATTTGTGGAAGATGTTTAATTACAGTTGCATAAATCTTGAAAGATTACTTTTAGACATAATATTTAATCAAGTAGAGATTACTGATCTGTTTCAATAATTTAAAATATGTGCTATAATATCCTAGGGCTGTTCTTTTTCCTTTAACCTAAGTAGATCACCAACAGCATTTGGTCTGGATTTAGTATAGAGTGACTATAGACCAAATCCAGGGTGCTTAAAATTAGTATTATATGCCATGTGGTCTACACGATATCATGTTCGGGTTTTAGTATTTCACCTTTGCTTGGCTTTATATTAGTGATTAAAGTTTTTTTAAAACCTTGTTTTCAACATAAAATCTATACTAGATCTTAGAGAGATCTCGATCTGGCAAGGAAAGGGATAGTTGCATATACAATAAGCACGCATTTACATTTTTTAACACACTATTTATAAGGACCTCGTCTTTTTTTTTGGGGCAACTGTAAGGACCTCGTCTTATTGCATATATACCAAAAATGTAATAATGATATAGTATAAAATGTCTTAGATACAGTATGTATCATATAGTTAGGACTTCATTGTTTAAAAATATAATTATATAATTTTGAATTAGAGAAAAACACATTGTACTGTATTATTATTTACACTTGATAAAATTGGTTTTCAAAATATAAAAACAAGACTATTAAAGCAACTCAAATTTAAATAAGATATATAAATAGAAAGAGAGTCACCGTCGAATTAATTATACGATTCGGTTCTCGATAGATGCGTGATTAACTATTAAATCACTATCATGCTATTTGAAACCCTACTCGTCTAACTCTTGCCAGAGTCCAGGTATGTAGCATTGTCACACATGCCATGTGAAATTTTTAGCCGATGATGTGGACCTTTGTATGATTAAGAAATTATTTGGGTAGTTTCCAAATTGATATGAAACAAGTTTTATGATATGGGTCGCTATTATAAAGAAAAGTCTAGCAGTTTTATTTTATTATGCGCTAACAATAAAAATATACACACCTCTATGCATACGTATAGTGACTACTGACTACTGTGTATATATGTATATATTATTATATTAATCATTCTCATTCTTAAAAGTTTGACATGGCCACAAGCAGTATCACTTGCCATGTCTCTTTTTAATAATGTTATACTGTGGCACTAAAGTGTGTGTTTGTATATGTATGTATATATGCATGTATATATATCATTATTTTAGGTATTAGTGTATGTATTTCTTATCTGCATATACACGAGAAACATACGATTCGATATGGCGCAATTCTTATAAGTTATTACTTTTATAAAATACCAATATATATGTTACACTGTCTGCTGCACTATTTGATCACACAACATTCTTTAACCAAGTCATGGGGCTTTGTTTACTGTATAACTCAGTTCTAATCGGTTCCCCAAATTCCCTTCTCCTTTTGTGCATAGAGTGAAGAGACTCTAGAATGAATCATCAGCTAATTTATCTCTTCTTAGATACATGTGTCTCATGGAAACAAGCATTGGTTAAGTGATCACACCGAATTATCAAGATCGATGTTCTTCTAATTACATAGTTTTCTCTTGTTTCTGCGTTGTGACTGTGTCTTTTGGAAGATCAGTATATATTAAGGGATTTATTTACATTTTTTGTCCCTACGCATTAGAGTTTTTTTTCCTTATAGTCGTAGACTATAAACCAAACGAATTATTTATTAAGTAGGTTCCAATTTTGTTTGGACCCAAAAGCTGTGGCGTTAGAGAAAGAGACCCCACAATTCCAAAATGTTGCCGCCTGTTTTCCTCACATCCTATGGTTTTAGTTAATTACACTGTTTTAGTTAATCTCTGCGAACCGATCTTTAATATTCTCATTAAAGGATCCACTTTTAAGTACACGTTAAGCCCGTCATGAACCATAATCATCATTCATTTCTATGTAATCTTTTGCAGAATATATTACGATTTTAAACACAAAAACTAACGGATTAAATCGTCTTAAAATAAGATTCGAGGGAGAAGTAATTGGAGCGTTGTGGGAACTGATCCGTACAAAACATGGACCCCCACAAGATACAGTACGTAGAAGACAGAAGTCATTCGATGTAGTAGTTAGTAAAAGATCGGGATATAGTTAATCTTGTGACCAAACACTTAAACTAAGAGCTTCCGAATATACTATTAGTAACGGAACAGTTACTGTCTTTACGAACCAACGAGGAAGGGAATATCTCTTTGGGGTTTTATTAAAACAGAGTTCAGAGAGGTTCAGTTATGTTTTGTCTCTTGCCTCTCTTATCTGCTGCATTTAATGACTTTGTGCCTCTTCCACCAAACAATCAAATATTTTCTCACATCTTTCTATCACTCTTTCTCCTATTTTTTTTCCAATACTTGAGTACTCTAATTTATGTTTTGTTTATGATTACGATGTATTTTAATTTAATACTAAACTCAGGGAAACTGATCTATTTAACTCAAGAATTATGTTTGCAATAGAAGAAAATAAATTGTGAAATAGTATTAAAGTTGAAGCAATATATATATATATACATATATGTGAACTAATCTACTTATTATTATTTAGTTTTAAGTTCTTGTTGAATAAAAATTAACATGATATTAGAGTTGTTAACTTAAGTAAGTAAAGTGATCCAAATAGGATTTGTTACAAATCCAAAAAGTAGGGTATGCTTCAAAATGGACCAAAAATAACATGATAATGAGTATTATACATGAAACTATAAGAGATTTGAAGTAGTGTATAACATATAAGAATCACTCTCTTTTTTTTTTGATCAAATAAGAATCACTCTCTTATTTAGAATTAGTTAATAGTTGAAACTCACGCATCGTAAAGAATAAGAATTAAAAAAAAAAAGAATTCTTAGTTTGGCGAATACAAAAATTATATTATAATTTAAAATAAACAAACACATTTAAACAAACCAACGGAAAGAAATTTCTCGAATATTTTTTCATCTTTTCAAAACGTGTTTTTATGGTAGCCAAGGAGAGGTGCATCATATCTACTATGCGCCAAATGTATCATAGGCGTTGGGCATATTTATGTTTGTCCATTTTTAAAGCTTGTGAAATAAAATTAAAATAAAATTAATTGTGCATGACATTTAAGCTACGTTTCTCCAATATTTCCCATTCATTTAAGCACAAAGTTCAAAACATTATAGCGTTTTCGACACTTATTTCAACTGGGGTGATTATTTTTTACTCCTTCTGTCCCATTTTATGTGGTTTTTAAGAGGTTTTATTTTGTCCCAAAATAAGTGATGTTCTCACTAATCTAGATAAAATTTAATGTTAGTTAAAATTTGTGACCAATTACAAAATAGTGTATCTTTATTTAATTGGTTGAACATTTATATTTAATATCATTTTTATACAATCAAGACAAATTATATAGAATTTTGTACTTTCTTAATCTTTGTGAAAAAGCTTAAAATTCACTTAAAATGGGACAGAGGGAGTAGCTATTTCAGACATTGAAAGCTAACGAGTATTGTAGAGCACGGATACTTACTTTGAAGATTTTCGATCAAAGTGTCTTAAGGGCCGTTAGATTCGGGTTTATTATAGGCTTCCAACTTAAAATCAATTGGTGATTAGTGGATTGGCCATAACCTTTTATATATTAGTTAATGTTTATTAGAATTCTCGATATAGGATATATATCCCTAATACCCTCCTCGAGATGATGGTTCTTATCGGCCATAAACTCGGTCGAGCGAGTCAATTAACTACGACATTTATACTCGGTCGAAAAGGATTAATATTAATTAGGGACTTAAGGTATTTTAAGATCTTTTGCTCTGATACCATGTTAGATTCGGATTTATTATGAGCTTCCAACTTAAAACTAATTGATGATTAGTGGATTGACCCTGACCCTTTATATATTAGTTAATGTTCCTTAAAATTTCCGATATGGGATATATATCCCTAAGAAAAAAAAACATCAACGAGAAGAAAATTCAAGTAACAAAACAATATGTAACTTAACTGCATACAACATGTAGGAGATGAAACAAATTAGGTAGATGGAGTTACACTTTTGCATATATATAGAACAAACCAGTTTTCTTAGATTCGAATCGAGAACTTGGAACGTAACATAATACGAAGCCACACAATGCCAACAACATCCTAGTACATAGGTTGGGTCCCTTCCAGCTCCAGCTTCTGGATCGTCTTTAATGATAATTTAGGCATGTCCATTGTCTGTATATTATAATCATATCAAATCATTAGAAACAATAAACCGATAATACTAATAAGTAATACCTAACCTAATTACCTATAGTTTCTTAACCTATATGAATGAAACATTAGTCACCAGATTTTAAAATCCATTTTTGGAGTTTTGCACCATTACCAAAAGAAACAAGAAGATAATGGGGAAGGAAGCTACTACTGCTGCATCTTGAGGCACGTGACAGCGTCCCACACGTGTCATAATCGCTTACGTCATGAAAAGTCTCTTCGCTCTCTTTTATTTTTTTCTCTGTTCCATTCACATGGCGTTGAAAACTGTAAACACAGTATATTAAATTATTAACCACTGTCAAAAAGAAGAAAGCTTCTGTAACGTCTTTTTACTGTTACAGCATTTTTTTAACCACCACACACGCTTAAATACACCTCACCAACTCTCTCGCCTCTCTCTAAACCCGAACACACTCCTCCTCTCTCTCAACTTCAAGAACTTCTTTCTCTAACATAAACCCCATTTCTTGATTCTCTTTAATTTGGTCCCGTGCGATGCTCCGAGAATCAGACGGTGAGATGAGCTTAGAGACAGCAAACTCACCGATAAGCAGCGGGACAGAGAGCTGCAGCAGTTTCAGCCGCTTATCTTTCGACACACCGCCGTCAACCACCGCAACTATCCCCGAGGAAGAGAGCTTCCTCTCCCTCAAACCACACCGCTCCTCCGACTTCGCCTACGGAGAGATCCGCCGGCGGCGCAAACACGGCCTCACCTTCCGAGATTTTCGCCTCATGCGACGTATCGGCGCAGGAGACATCGGGACCGTGTACCTCTGCCGTCTCGCCGGAGGCGAAGACGATAGCCGGAGATCTTATTTCGCGATGAAGGTCGTGGATAAAGAAGCGCTGGCGTTGAAGAAGAAGATGCACCGAGCTGAGATGGAGAAGAAGATCTTGAAGATGCTCGACCACCCGTTTTTGCCGACTCTCTACGCAGAGTTCGAAGCTTCGCATTTCTCTTGCATCGTCATGGAGTATTGCTCCGGCGGAGACTTGCACTCGCTCCGTCACAGACAGCCCGACGGAAGATTCTCCCTTTCCTCCGCCAGGTAATAAATGTTACTATCATATTTATTTTTAATTTAAAAGAATAAAAATTCCGATTATTAAATGTATACGAACTTGCATGCATTGATTCTGTTCATCTTTTGGTATCTTCTCTTACAAAACCTGACCTGTTCTTGTCATGTCGGCTTTTTCAGTTCTTTGAATTGTTAAGAAGAGTCTTTTTCAACCCATCACATTAACATTTAATTATTATTTTCAAAATAATTTAAGTTTATTTCGTAATAATTTTTGTAACAGATTTTACGCGGCTGAAGTTCTAGTGGCGTTAGAATATCTACACATGTTGGGCATCATCTACAGAGATCTAAAGCCCGAAAATATCCTAGTTAGATCCGACGGTCACATCATGCTCTCTGACTTTGACCTCTCCCTATGCTCCGACTCCATCGCAGCCGTTGAATCCTCCTCCTCCTCGCCGGAAAATCATCAACCTCGTTCTTCCCCGCGCCGACTCACTCGTCTCGCTAACCTTTTCCACCGCGTCCTGCGGTCCAAAAAGGTGCAGACACTCGAACCGAACCGTCTCTTTGTGGCTGAACCGGTTACCGCCCGGTCCGGTTCTTTTGTTGGTACGCACGAGTACGTTGCACCAGAAGTCGCATCGGGTGGGTCCCACGGGAATGCCGTTGACTGGTGGGCCTTTGGAGTGTTCCTCTACGAGATTATCTACGGCCGGACACCGTTCGCCGCGCCGACCAATGACGTCACGCTCCGTAACATCGTGAAAAGACAGTTGACTTTCCCGACCGATACGCCGGCGACGATGTTCGAGCTTCATGCCCGGAGTTTGATCTCCGGGTTGCTCAACAAGGATCCGGCCAAAAGACTCGGGTCGCGGCGAGGTGCGGCGGAGGTTAAAGTGCATCCGTTTTTCAAAGGTCTGAACTTCGCGCTCATACGTACGTTGACTCCGCCGGAGATTCCTTCCGACGTCAGGAGACCGAAGAAAGCGGCGACGTTTAGTGGTAGAAGTAGCAAACCAGCGGCGTTCGATTTCTTTTGAAACGAACGGTAGTGATTAGAGGAGCCATGTTCTGGTCGGTTTCAAGTCGGTGACTGACTTGTGCACGATAGATCTTTTAGCTGTACATATTCCATTGAAGCTGTCCTTAATTTTTTTTTTTTTAATATTAGTATTATCTGACTTTTATATGATTAAAATTAGATGACTTCTCACGCGATTTGTACTATAAACTTATAAATCTAAAACTAATCTTCTTGTCATAATTATCAAATCTTCGGAAGTCGGAAACATCTTAGTTGTGTGTTTAAATGTTATGGCATTATTTAATTGGCCATTTAGTCAACATATCTTACGGGTATGATTAAACTTCTTTGCACCGCAATGTTTATCTCCGTAACAAATAATTAAACTGGTGATTACTTTATATTATAACTCGTCACGCCAGACTTTTTGTAGTTCGAACGGTACAAAATAAAAAGGAAGATTCCTCTTTTGACAATTGGTACACTTGAAGTCATGTTGCATTTTGTTTAACCTTTTGAATGTCAAAAAGGGAAGAAAAAACGTTATCCATAAGGGTAGGAATATGCTTTATGAGATCCGACCAGTTGCATGATCTCTTCTGTTTTTGATTCTCTATGTCCATCTTTGAAACTAAGAGAACAATAAACAATTTGATAGGTGAGATGGATTGTTCTCTTGGTTTAAAGTATAAAACGGGATCTTTCTAGTAAGATTTTCATTTTGTTGAATGATTTGAATTATATACATTCACTTGACCGCAGATTTTATAGATTTAAAATGTTATCCGAATTACATTGAAAACCCTGTTAAATTGTAGTGAATAAACAACCAAGTAGGTGAATCATTCAGCTAAGATTTGTGGGCATGTTTCAAGCATGTTCTCAACTTAATCCATTGCATAATGTGGCAATATAGAAAAGTAGCAAAGCCCTCTGGCTTTTGAACTGCGTGAAGAGGATTTGTCTGTACACCTACATTCATTTGACTTAAGTGTGTAAAAACAATGCAAAACTAAAAGGAAACAGAGAGTTAAAAAGATGTCTTTGTCTATCTTGTGAGTAACAAAACAGTATAGGTACTTGCTGTAGTTATGTATTCACCACGTCGAGAGTTAATGAAGTTAGTACAGTGTTCAACCAACCAACATTGCTTGATCTATCTATCTCTCTCATTAAATATACGTATGAATTATGTATTCACATTCACTCAGACCCCAAAGAGAACTCTTATGCATACACATATGAGTTATAAATCATGGTTTGAAATTCGGCGTAGTATATACTCTCTGTTTAACAAAAAAGTATTATTTTGATAGTTTTCGTTACACAATGAATAGCATTTTAAAATTCTAATAAATTTATAATTATTTATACTTGAATTAATTACAAAATGTATTGATTTTATAAGCAATATTATTTAAAACAAAGACTATCAACTAAACAAATATAATTATCAAAATTATAAATAAAATTGAGTTATTTTTAATTTGTATAGAAAATGTCAAACTGACACTCAAAATGAAATAGAAGTAATATTTATTTTAGATATAGTATTTGTAATAATAAATGCAAACAAATAAGGTGGTACTTAAATATTCGGCACCAACTTAAATATCTCGGAAGGCTTACTCATTGTATAGATATTTTCATTTTCATTGTCGTTTTAGGTTTATGCACACAGACTAAGAAAACATATGATTTTGCATATTTCCAAAATTAAAACACAATTATGTATACGTCTAACCATATTTCAACTAATAGAAAAATAAAATGAAAAATTTTATTAATAAGTTTCACATTGAAACTCTAAAACAACATTTATTTTGAAAAGAAATTTTTTTTTCTTACAACGACAATTAAATCAAAACGGAAGGAGTACAAAACTTGAATTATACCAATACATAAAAAACACTAGTAAAAAAGTACAGAAGGAAAGATTGATCAAAAGAAAAGTGCATAAGGAAAGGAAGATTTTAGTCGAACTGTAGAAGGCACTGAAATTAAATGGAATGATTATTTCATAATTATAAACAAGTTAATCATATCACCATGGAAATGGTGACTAATAATAATTGTTACTTAAAAAGAGATATAAAAAGCTGAAATGTCAATGATTAGTCAATTCAATACAAATTGTTTTGGACAATGCATAGAAGTTTTGTCCCTCCTAAAATGTGTAAACATGGACCACAAACAAGATTACCATCACGGTATGCTATTGTTAATACTTAAGTCTCGTCACAATAAGTACAACGAGCTTAAAATAATTGATGCGTTTCACTGTTAGCAGTTTGAAAAAAAAGAAAAACATAAAATTAACTTAAAAGTCAAAGTCTTCTTATGGGGAGAGGTGTTTCTTTCGCAGAAGCCGAGGTATGTAACTTGTCCTTATTCCATTCTCACTCGCCTACGTGGACCAAGAAACTTCCCATGCAGTTAATAACAATAATTCTTACAATACGCATAACTTTAAAGAGTTTAAAATACGCACAGTCGCCCACACCAAATAAATACAAACATACTAGACCACTAGACGTTGCATATGTAAATGTATAAATTTCTGTCCATAAATGTAACAAACTTATCACTTAAGAGGTTTATTAACTAAATAAAAAAAATTGTAATAAAATTATAGGGAATAAGTACAAAGCTATGTCGAGTTACGAGTCTGAATTCATACGGAATGAATAACATCATCAAAACGTATGTTAATCTTGAAATTGAGTGATGATCTGTTAGAAAGCTGATACAGATTACCTTATTCAAAGTACTTATTAATGATTTTTTTTCCAGAAAACCTACTCAACGATTTTCAATGTATTCCTTCGACATCGACGGTTTTTGACATGATAATTGACAACTTTTTGAGAAAATAATAATTTAACTAACTTGTATGTTTATTGTTGTTAGTCTTCGTTACTACACAGATACAATGGAACACATTAGGTGATTGTAAATTTGTATGTACGATAAATAATTATATCTTGAATCATCGGACTAATGCTTGCAAACAAAAAAGATTTGAGGCCATAAGATAGAAAAGAATTGATTATAGAATAGTTGTAATTAATAATTGAGATCACATAGAATAACATGATTTGTTAGAAATTAATATACAAAAGAAAGAAGAGAAGTGTGACAACACATGGGATGTGCCCAACAGCACAAGAGACAGCTTCACCAGTCTGATTTATGCCAATGTCCCGCTCTTGTCCACTCTCTGCCCCACCACTTTCATTAGTAATATTACTATATAGTTAGTGTTTAATTTAATAAGAATGCAATAACATGGTACAATGAATAAACAAAGTGAAATATTATTCGTAGAAACTAATAAAATAAGAGTCTCGTAAAATAACAGCAGCTAATGTTTATACACATGTTTAATGAATAATAGCGTAAATGTTAGTTGAATGCATATGGTACATCTCTCTTTCAAGGAGAAAAAGAATCTTCAAATACTGATGCGTTAATTGTTTGTGCGCGTGCATGCATATCTGTTAAATGCTTTTGATACGTCCACATCTGCTCTATACTCATCGAGGTGTTCATTCTCCTCGCAGTTATACAATATACACAAACACATGTATCATACACACACATTACACATCTACACAGATAGTCCATTTGTTTGGCAAAAGAAGATTAGGCGCCTCGTGCCGTTGAAAAAAGTAGCCACTTGTGAGATTCTGTGCCGATTACTTGCGGAAGTGAACTATGTCGCAGAAAAGGTTGACGAGATTTTCAATTACCACTCATTTATTAACGGTCACAAAAGCATCAAACATGCAGTTTTTTTAGTGCTTTGAGAGAGCAACTTTTCTCTTAAATTTTCTAAAATAAATACTAAATTAAATTTGAGAAATAGTATATATATTACTAGTACTACTATGCTTTTTTTTAAAACCAAATTACAACTAGCTTGAATATCAATATTACTCTATTCGTGTTTAAATCTTTAATTATTCTTACGGTTTCTACAGTTTTATATTTTGTTTCCTCCCGTGGGACAATAAACTTATGTGTGTAGTTCGCGTCTCCATCTTAGTATATAGTATATGCAAGCTACTAGGTTTTCAATAATGTTAGAATACTCTCTCCATTTCTTTTTTTTTTTAATGTATAATGTTTAAAAAAATTGTGTGTTTCAATGTAATATATTTTTATAGTTTCGTTTAATTATATTTAAAATATTTATTATATATTTTAATATATATACATATGTATACTAGTATATGTTAATTGATTTTATGCAAAGCATCATGTATTTTAAAACATAGGAGCTCGTTGCACGAATAGTTTTTAAACGTGACGATAGGCCCGTTCGGGCCAGTGAAACTTGTGCCTAGTCAGACCTTTGTGGTCATAGTCTTACGTGGTCTACCTCTGCAACAATTCAGAAGCAAAAAGCAAAAATTATTATTTTTCTTATATATTTGATCTACAGATCATAAATAGTTATCGTCGTTTTGCGAGTTTGAAACAATTAAAATTAAGGACTATTACAATATATTAGGTTAGACTAGGCCTGTGATAGATACCGTAATGTCTATGATGTGTCTGGTCAGAGTCAATTAAATTGGTACTGACCACATTGGTACATTAGCCTATTGCCACTCACATTGGTTCCATAATCCAAATCCAAATCTTTTTGTTCAACAATAGCACAATAATTTTATTATGTTCGTACTAACATTTATCTATACTGGTCGATTAATGGTAGCGGAACCCACAGAATATTTGATTGTTTTCTTTTTACTGGTCCATTGTAGAGCCCATTCTATTCTTACATTGTGAGTAAAGACAAAACTATATATCAAAAGTCAAAAATAACATTTGTCTAGCATACGAATTCCATAATTGTTCTTTTGCATTTTTCCCTTTATGGTTTCAGTTTTATTATGGTTTCAGTTTTAGACTTTTTTAAAAACGTAAAATGATCAAATCCTTTTAGTTTTCTGTTTTTTTTTTTGTTCAAAATCTTTTAGTTTTCTGTTAACTTACCTATTGTATAAGGAATTCCAAATATCGACTAAGTAAAATCAAATTTCAATTCTTAGGTTTTGCAATTGCAAGAATTTGTAAAAAAACTAATGTATTTAGAAATAGTTGATTAAAATCTAACAAAGCTGTAACCGACTGTTTTTACATTTCCAAAACAATATAATCGACAGTTTATAAGACATCTTGTGCGTTCTTCTTGTGGTGTTTGTTATACCAGAATCAGAAGTTTCCTACACTTAATAAAAATCCCAAACAGGCTTTGAGCTCTCAATTTTGTAAGCTCCATTAACAGTGGGCCATAACTTACACAAGTCAAGCCCATCTTACACTCTTTACAAATTCGCGTTCTTACACCGGCGCGTGGAGCGCGTGATTCAAGAAAACGCAGGAGCTAAATGGATAAACCCCCAAACTGAAAATATTCAGAAAACAAAAAAAAACACTAAAAGCCCCTCCAAAATCAATCTCAAGAAGATGAGAGAGCTCGAGTCTTCTTCTTCAAGATAATCGAAAAACCCTTCATACAGTATCTCTTGGTAAAGCAAAAAGGTACGTCTTTTTCTTCTCCTTCTTCTCAATTTCGGGTATGAAACGTTGTAGAAATGCTTAAAGATCGGATTTTTATTGTTGGGTTTAGGCGTTGTAGAGAGCTTCTGGTTCATACTGATTATGAGCATAATTGAATCCAATGATGTGTGACTACTTTATTTTTTAAAACAACACAGTGAAAAGCAGAATGTGTAATGGCATCAATATCAACAACCTCCTGGCTCTATCGAGATAAACTATGCACAAAGAGTGGAAAGCTCGGTACTTGTATACTACAGGTTACTTCTTATTCCACATTACATTCATATGTTGGCTTCTACAGATGTTAAACTGGTTACAAAGTTGTTTAATACATGTAGAAACGGGTTAAGTTTCTTCACCGCCGACTCCAGCGGTAGCGTCAGAAAATTAAAGCTTTAATGACAGCAACACAAAACACTTGTGAAGCATGATCAACTGATTTACAGTCGCGGCGGCTATTAATAGCCAATCAAACAGACGCGGAATAATTCAGCGTCATCCAACGTCTAGTTTTCTGCGTCTCCACCAATGTATTAGCGACTTTTTTGGGGTTTCTGCGTCTCCAGCATTGGATTTTTATCTCCATCACAGTGCATTTCTTTGCCGCTGCAGCTGGACGCGACGACTATGAAACGAACACAGCTCATATAAGAAAAAGTAAATGTGATACTTGAAGGTGATCAGTGCACCTAATTTTATTTCTTCTTTTTACTGTTATAGCAAAGGCTTACCAAGTCATATGAAGCTAACATTAGACGGCTGCAAAAAGATTTATCATCTTCTATAAGTGAAGTGTCGAAAGTAGAGTCAAGCCTGGTTGAGGTACTAGCAGCTAAGAACTTAGAGATAGAAGCACTTGTCAGCGCAATGGATGCCGTGAAAAAAACAAGCTGCTCTGAACGAAGGAATATTATTGTCCCTTCAGGAATATTTAGAATACACAATCAACATTTAACCTATCACTACAAAATTTGTAGAACGAACAATCTACACATTACTCAAAATCTAAAATATGTAGAAATATATTTAAAATAGGTGCTCTTATTCCTACACATAGTAGAATGTTTATTCTACGAATATGAATAAACAGTTGCAAAAATTATAGAAATTACAGTTATGAAAATATTTTGCAGATATTTTGTTTCTATTTTTAAGTAGAATTAGATTAAGACATGCGCTTTGCGTAGGATGAGATGATTATCAAACTACGGAAGTTATATAATAATTCATGATATATATTGTTACATAATAATACATTTTAAATTGAAAAGGTAGTAAATTAATTTATATAGTAGAATAAAAGTACGTCGATACTAAACTCAAATCATTTACCCATTTCATAACCTTTTATTGAAAATGATCCAAGTAAAATATTGATTTTAATTATTTTTACCGTCAAACTCTATTTGTTCACATCAATGATCAGAGTGACTCCAAACACCAACATACTATATAATACTCTTTTCGTTTCAGTTTAATCGTTACAAAATAAGTATCGTATTGGAACTTTAATGAAAAAATTATTACTTTATATGATTTTTGACTTTTTATATTCTTTGGTTTATTTTTATATTGGTTGAAATATGATTAGATGTATTATTCAAAATATTTTTATTTAGAAAATATATAATTAAATATTTTATTAATCCATGTTTAGAAATTTAAAACAACAATTAAAATAGTTTGTCAAAAAATGAAACGAAAAGAACATAATACAATGCTTTTAAGTAGTACCAATGACATTATTCATAATTATAGTTGAGAAATTCCTTTAGATAGCTATTTTTAGTTTATTTTTACAAAAATAGTCTCCTATTGAGGAAAATGACAAAAAGAGACTTTATTAAAGGGTAAATATGCATTTATAGCCATTGGTTAACTAATCTAAACCTTATAGTTTAGAGTTAGGGGTGGGGTTTTAGGGATTAGTTCAAATTTTTAAAGATAAAAAATAAATATTAATTTTTTTTTTTAAATGGGCTATTTTGGTCATTTTATTTTTTGAGGGCTATTTTTGTGACAAAAACTTAAAAATGGCTATTTGAAAGAATTGAAATAGTTATAAATGTAGACTGGAAAACATGAAAAAACGACACATCAACAAATGGTAGAGCTGTAATTGAAATATAGAAGCAAGGATAATTTTTAAAATTGTTTCTCCTTCGAAAAGTAAGGGAGACTATATAGTATGCTGTAAATATTAATGAATATGAATATGTCTATATAGTATGCTATTTAGTATGCTGTAAACCCTGACCCAAAGAATAGTAAGATTCGATAAATTATAACAGTAATATTCATTCAGCTATATCAATGAATTAATGAATATGCTTGTGTAGCTAAAGTACTTAGGGATCGAATCCACAGAGAGCTAGGACACACACTAGATCTAATCAGGGTGAATAAACTAGGTGAATATGATTAAATGTAAATTGCAAGTTGTTGAGCAAGGAAGTTGATCGATTGATTGATTGAGGGTTTGAAGCTTAATTAGAAGGCGCTAGACTTAGGGTTTTATTCATGTATCGGGGATTATAATCTTATAGGTGCTAAACAGTTGTTTGCATGATATTATAGAGCTCAACTTCTTGAACAACAAACTGATCACGTGTTCGCTTTCTAGGCTTGTCTATTAACCGAATCGGAAAGCATCGATCGATTATTCTAGAGGAATATCGACCGATGTACTCCTCTCGTCGTCGATCGATTATTCTATAGGAATATCGATAGCGTGATTCTAGCTAAGCTTTATGCACGGGTTGAATGATGCTCACTAGGCTTCCTAGATCTGCTGTTAGCCTTACTCTAGCAATCCTAGTTCAATAGGACGAGTTCAGGGTGAGTTTCAAGTTATCACTTGTCTCTAAAACTCCTAGATCATGGTTTCTAGATTGATAGTCTTAGAAAACAAACATTAACGACAATCCTATGGATGAATATCACAACTAGCAATCATATAGTTGGGGCTAATCCTTGTAGCCTATTTGAACCACGATCTGAGATTCACTGGTTACAAAGTATTTTTGCCAATAGAATTGGTGCAGCAAGAGGAGAAAAAGAAAAGAGATTTTGTCGATGAAATTGGTGAAGTGCTAGAATTTTGTCGCTGAAATTTATTTGTTTTATGGTCAATATTCTTGTATATTCTAATTTTCCTTATTTCAGAACTTTGATTCATATGTATTTTTTTTTTTTTTTAAAATAGACCCTTCCTAAAATTCAGTTTATCATTTATTCATTGTCAATAATATGCTTAATAATATGTCACACCTATATTAACCATTCACTCCTACAAAATCTGGTTGCTTAACAAACCAATATTTGATTCCTTATTAAATGTAAAATCAATTTATACACAGTGAGGATGTAAACCATTTTTATATCAGTCCATTTTCAATTTATAATTTTGTACCACATGATTTAAATATGTTGTCACTGAAAATGTTTTTAAGAAAATTAAACTATTTCATGTGAACTATAAAATATTATTGTGTTTCAAAATGTTATATTAACCAATTAGTAATATGGTAAATATTACAATTAATTATGAAAAACAAAAAAATATGTGCATAAAAATAAAATAATCATCTGCACGGTTGTGCGGGTCAAGATCTAGTTATTTGATTAAAACAATATTATGCACAAGTGGGTAGTTTAGGAATTACGAAATTACTTTGATGATAAGTATGTCATCATGAGTTATTCAAACAATTTCTGTAAAAAAATAGGTTATTGTAGGTAATTTTCTCTAAATTATATTATAAAATAATAAAATATTTATTTTTTAAAAAAAATCCTAGTTTTCAAACTTCAAAAGGTCACAAAATATAGTAGTATAATAGTAAAATAAGGCGATAAGTTTCACATGAGATAGGCCCATAAGTTTTGTGCCAAATAATAGATCAAAATTGCAGAAAACCCTAAACGGATCAAATTCTGAAAATAATAGATCTATATAAATATATATATATATCCTAAACGGATCAAATTCTGAAAATAATAGATCTATATAAATATATATATATATATATATATATATATAAGAATTTTCTTCTAGGGGTCGCTCAAAGTTGCAGGAAACCCTAACTTTAGGATCAAATTGGTTGCGATATGGCAGGAGGAGGAGGTGGGTAGTGTTGGATTCGATTATTTCTGATTATTAAAGCGATAGTAACGGTTGTTTTGGTGATTGATTTTTTGGTAGGTCATGAGTCGTATATTTCACCGCCGCTGACGGGAGTGTGGTGGGACCTCAACACGTGTCCGGTTCCCGATGATTTTGACCCTCGTTGTGTCGATCGGTGTATAAAATCTGCGTTGCACGAGCAGATTCGTATTCCGACTGCAGTGGCCATTTATGCCATTGGCAACCTAGAATACATGTCTCTTGACCTCTTGGAAAAGATCTCTTCCTCTGGAATCGCTCTTATTCACGCCCCTTGCGGTAAAAATAAAATTAATCCATCCTCTCTCTCTCTCGTTTCTTTGTTTTTTTTTTTTTTTTTTAAATCGTCTCTCATCCGTACGTACGTACGTAAAATTTCTAGGTGGGAACAACTTAATTCATTTTCTGTACGAATGGTCTCATGAGCAGCAGCATGAACCATCACGTCCGGGTTCTGGTTACATAATGTTGATATCCGGTGATAGTACGATGGTTAATCGTTGTCGTCTTAAGGAATTTTCTAAATTCAGTAAGATTTGTGCATATCCAAAAGCTGTTGGGCCAGTAACAACCCTTGACAATCAGGGTGAGAAAGTGTTTGTCAAAGAGCTTGTCTGGGAAACTTTATTGAGTGTCAACCCATCACCATGTGTCACCAGGGAGGCGGACGAAGAACCCTGCATGTGCCAAGTATGCCATGTTGTTTCCGAAACATGTAAAGATTTCGTCACTCATCTCAGGAGTGAACAACACAGAGCGAGGGTTAGTTAGCATCCTCCTCCCCCAGCTTTTAGGTATCATTTTTGTAAATTTTTCATGTACCTGTGTGTGTGTGTGTGTGTGTATGCAGTTGTTTGGAATTGTGCCCGTGGACTACGATGGTAACCCTAGATATTTTTGCCCAGTTTGCAATTATCCCGCCTACGACGAATTCAACATGTCCCTCCATAACGAAAGCGAAGATCATATTCACAAGGTAAGCAGCATTCATCGCCTCTCTTAGCTTGTACAACTCTGTCCCACTTAAAATTTGATCCCATTTGGTTTGTTTTCAAGCTGGCTGATAAAGAGCAGCCTCCTCAAGCAGAGGATTGCGAGAGCAGGAAGAGAAATCCACAAGTGGATCTCTTTAACGAGATAAACAAGAAGCAATCTCTTGAACGACCCTAAGGAAGAAGACGTAGTTGCCTAAGAGTGCGTGCGTGTGCATCGGTCTTTGTGTTATAGAGTTTATTTATTATTATGGTGAATGCTTTGTTCTTCTACCTCTATGATATTTCTATGTCTGCTTTCTTTCTTTTCAACTAGTACTCTTATAGGTTAAAATGAAAATCTTAATCTCGTTGCTTTATATGCAAAAGAAATGGGTGAAATTAATGAGAGCTTGAGAGAGTAGCCTTTACTTTGTAAACTGTAAGGGCCTATGCAAGGATTCTCTTTTACACATTTCTACTTCTTAAGCCGCCTTATTCCACTCCCTAGGTTTTCACGCATGTTTGTTTTTTTCTGTCAAAAGTTGTATTGTCGTGGACCTTCTTGTTCATGCAGTTCCAACACACCCATATGAACAGTGTATCCTAAGAAATGGTTAAGTGGGTTGCCTCCGAATAGTGCATGTCGGGTCGTTTCCTGTTCTCCACATATTGGTCGATTAATTGTAGCGGAACCCACACAAATTTTTGATTGTTTTCTTTTTACTGGTCCATTGTAGAGACCATTCTATTTTTACATCATGAGGAAAGAGAAAACTACATATATCAAAAGTCAAAACTAACTTTTGTCTGCATACGAAATTCCAAAGTTATACGTTCATTTATTTGTTATATCCTGGTTTCGGTTTTATATTTTTGTTAAAACTAAAAAGAACAAATGATAAAATTACCAAAATATCAAAATATCTATTAAGGAGTTCCAAATAATAATAAGTAATATTAAGTTTCAATTGGAACTTTTTGTACTTGCAAAATAGTGTATTTACAAATTTACAATAATTGATTATTATATAATCAACCGTTTAGAAGTCATCTTGTGTATTTGTCAGTGTTGCAACTAGGGTGAACGTTCGGGTACCCATATAGGTTCGAGTCGGATATTTCGGATTTTCGGATATTTTGGTAGAGGAACATTAAATCCGTTCGGGTATTTCTTTACTTCGGGTCGGTTCGGATATATTTAATTCGGGTTCGGTTATTTCAGATCGGGTTCGGATATTTAGATTTTGAAATAAAAAAAATTAAATTCTTCATAAGTTTCTTGTATTTAAAAATATAACTTTCACTAATTTTTTTTAATAGATTGAATGATTAATAAATTTGGTGATAACATTTTAAAACTAAAAAGACACTAATTTGGTTATTGTTTTTTTAATTTTGGGTGTAACTTTTGTTAATGCACGTAACAAAAGGGCTTGACATGCATTTTAAATGAATAACAAATCATTTTATCCGTAAATATACGTATGTTAGTATGGATAGCATCAATATAATTATTTTAAATAAAATTAGAAAAGCAAACTATAAATTTAAGGTTAAATATGCATAAGTTCGGTTATCTTCGGATATCCATTCGGGTTTGGATATTATCCGTTCGGGTTCGGATATCCAATCTCTCCTAATTCAACACCCATTTGAGTATTTTGCTACTTTGGTTCGGTTTTGATTCGAATTTTTTCAGTCGGGTTCGGATACAGGTTCGGGTATCGTGTAAAATGCCCAGCCCTAGTTGCAACAATCAAGAAGTTTCCTACACTTAATAACCCCAACAGGCTCTGAGCTCCCAATCTCGTAAGATCCATTATAAGTGGGCTTTTATTAGGCAAGTAAAGCCCATCCATCTCCTCTTCACTAATCCAGGTTCTCACCGGGGCGTGGAGCGCGTGAGTCGAAGAAACGCAGGAGATAAATGGATAAACCCAAAAACTGAAAATAAATAAAAAAACACTAAAACCCCTTCAAAATCAACCTACAGAGGATGAGAGAGCTCGAGTCTTCTTCTTCTTCCAGATAATCGAGAAAACCCTTCATACGGTATCTCTTGGTAAACCAAAAAGGTTCGTCCTTTTCCTCAAATTCTCGAGTATGAAGCGTTGTAGAAATGCTTAAAGATGGGATTTTTATCGTTGTGTTTTAGGCTTTATCTTATCTCGGTTTATAGTGCTTCTAGTTCATATTGGTTCTGAGCATAATTGAGTCCAACGATGTGTGACTAATTTTATTTTGCAAAATTACACAGTGAAGAAAGAGCAGAGAGTGTAAATGGCGTCAATATCAACCACCTCCTGGCTCTATCTATGCACAGAGAGTGGAAAGCTCGGTACTTGTATACTTCAGGTTACTTCTTCTTATTACACATAATATTTCATATGTTGATTTCTACTAGAAGATGATGTCAAGCTTGTTTACAAAGTTGTTTAATTACATGTATAGAGGAGGCCTACTGTTAAATGCGGATTTCCAATCAGGAGATTACATGTTGGTGTTGTTACTTCCAAGGATGTGTTACTGCGACACTGTATCAAATGCAAGAAGGATGATGATGATGCTGAGAGTGAAGTGTCTTCTAAAAAGGACGGACAAGGATATGAGTATGTTTCTGTTGAGAAGGCACCTTACCACAGTTACATGGATTCGACTTCTGGAAGAATGGAGCCCGCGTCCGGGGCTCGTGCCAGCATTCCAGGTGAGGACTATTGGCCTGAAGGGACTTCGAGCCGGGTCAGAGCCGCTAGAGCTCCTCAACCAGCTGGTGAGTCTTCGAGCTTCCCTTCTTATGGGAAGAATCCTGGAAGCAGGAGAAAGAAGAACAGGAAAGCTGCTACCGAGGGGAACGCGACGGCCGTTGAGACGTATGATGATGAAGTGTCTGATGACTCTGAAGAAGAGGAGAGCGATTCCTCTGACGGGTTTGTTGTGTATAACAATGAGGTTGAAGAGGAGGAAGAGAGTGGTTTTGAGTTGGATAAGAAGCTTGGACGGCCGCATCCTTTTATCGATCCTACTAAGAAGAAACAGATTGAACAGACACTCACGAGTGATGAGAGTTGGTGGAACTGGAGGAAACCGGAGAAAGAACAGTGGTCTAGATGGCAAAGAAGACGTCCTGATGTTGAAACGGTGAGAGTCATCTCATCATTACAGTGATTATGTGTTTTAAACACATGTCCTAACGTTTTGGTGTTGTTGCTGTTGAACAGGTTTTTCTCAAGGCGATGGCAGAGACAGGACAGGTGAAGCTCTACGGGAAAGAGCCAACGCTGACGGAGACTTCTCTGTACAGAGCTAGACGTCATCTTTTCAAGGAAGAGAGGCTGCAAGCTGAGCGAGACAGACTAGCAAAAGAAGGTCCGATGGCTTTTTATTCTGAGTGGGTAAAAGCATGGAAGAGAGACACGTCACGAGAAGCTGTGCAGAAGCATTTTGAAGAGACGGGTGAAGATGAAAACACACAGCTGATTGAGATGTTCTCTCATCAAACAGATCGAGAGTACCGGATAATGATGGGAACTGATATTAGGATCAAGAGAGATCCTTTGGCGATGCGGATGAAGGAGGATCAGATTAAGCAAAGTATGAAACTTCAAAACACTCATCATCATGGAATGTTCAAAGGTGGTTTTGATTATTAACTTTCTTTTGTTTGTTTTGCTAGTTTGGGGTGGAGATCCGGTTTACCCGACGATTAACTACATTCAAGCTCCAGATGCGGTTATGGATTTCAGAGGACCTGATTTTCATGAGCCAACACCAAACATGCTCTCTTATCTGAAGGAGGTTGGTCTGCTTTTGCTCAAACTACTTCGTTGTTCCTTTTTCAATCTTGGTCTGAATTGTTTTCTGTTGTTTCGATTTGATCAGAATGGCAAAGTCATCTCAAGAGAGATGCATGAAACACTACTAGCAAAAGAGAAAACCGAACAGCTCGAGGTAACGTGATCAATCTCGTTGACACAACTCTCACTGAGAAGTTTCAGGGGTTTTGTTTGTTTGATAAATTGTATGAGTGTGAATGCAGGTGCCTGACATTGATGATGCAATGGCACAAGCTGTTGATATTGGTGAAAACGATGTGAGTATCCTTTTCTTCTGCTTCGTTTTTCTTAATGTTATTATGATCTGTATTTGACATATTGTGGACGTTTGTTTGGTGACAGGACGAGGAAGAGGATACAGAAGAAGCAGAAAAAGATGAGAAAGTGGCGAGGAACTGGAGTGTCTTGAAGAGTACTCCTGAGCTTCGCAGCAACTCCAAGGTAAAAAAGCCGCACATTCACAGCTTTAGCCGTCTATACATATCTGTGTGTGTTTATGATGTTTATGTGTTTGGTTTCTTGAAACAGCCTAAACCGAAGAAGGAAGGTCGGATGTCACTAGACGAGGCCGTGGATGATTCTGAGAACTTAACCGATTTTCTCATGGACTTTGATGAGGAGACTGATCCTTAAACCATTTTTTTGTGTGTGTTTCGCTTCAGATTTCAATGTAAAGACCTTTTTATTATCTAAACTTAGAAGATTTTTCTGGATGGGATAACAAAAAAATGTTTACTAGTGTCAACGGTTTGTTTCAACTTATGAAGATGGTTTGAAAGGGTTCAAGTCTGTTAGAAAACCAGACGACAAGTAGTATCTCTCTTTGTTCATCTATGTTTGTTTAAAATGAAACCCACTTATTGTCCAACAAATTATTTCGTGACATGAGTTGAACACAAACAAAATCCTACAAATGAAATGTAATGGAATGAAGTTATGACGATGCTTGGTGTGTATAAAGACTTTGTTTTTATCTCACTTGTTTCTGGAGATGACTCTATGGGTCAAGTCAATAAGTGCACGCCTTGATCTTTTGACATCTTCGTCGTCTGTTTCAGGTAGAGACCCTATTGCTGCTGCTGCCAGATTCGCATGCTCTATAGCTAACTCTCTTGTCCTTTGTATTCCCTTGCTCTTCCCAAGATACTCTAACGCCTGGATTTGTTTTTATGGAATTTATAACATAAGACTTCGAAAATGTATCCGATATATTAGGATATTTAGAATTCGTAACACTTACAATGTCAACATTTGTTGGATCTTTTTCAAGCTGATCAACAACTGTGCGTAGCTGAGGAAACTCCTCCATAGCAAAGAGTATTGGAGCTGTTATGATCCCATGGCGGATATCTGATAACGATCCCTTTCCAAGAGAAGCTGATGTGCCAGTGAAATCAAGAACGTCGTCTATCAATTGGAATGCCAAGCCCTTCAAAATAGAAACTAATCAAAAGTTGTAGACAAAGACTAGTTGCAAAGAGCTATCATTTGTCAGAAGATGATAGATAACGAACCAGATTCCTCCCGTATTCAAAAGCTAACATGGCAACTTCTGCTGATTGACCAGCGAGTAACGCAATTGCTTTGCAGCTATTTGAGATAAGTGACGCCGTCTTATAATATGTCTTCTGCATGTAGTAGTCCATGCTGTAGTCATGAAAAATTAATCATATTTGCATGAACAATACTAGAAGTGTTATCAATGGAAAAGTCTACACTTGATTTGGATTCTCAATCATAAATTGGCAGCATACAAGACATGAGTAGCTTTTAACAATTGCTGTCTATTAAAATGAAAAGAGAAGTAAGATATATACCTATGCCGCTGATCGGTTGTGCTAGTCATTTGCATGGTTTCACCTGTAACAAGATGTTCTACAACAGTTGCAAGTAACGATACAACCTACACAAGAGTGAAACAATGAAGCGGGATAACAGTACTTAGGATTGAAGTTACTAATTCGAAATTCTATTTTAAAGCAAGTTTTAGTTGCCTATGAACCACCGTATCTTGAAAAAACAGTAGCGAATGAAAGGTTAAATGTCTTAGTTTCCTTACCTCTGTATTTTTTAGAGCAGCTAGAGCCACACAAGCACGAGAGAGCAAAAAGTCTCCTGCTAATACCGATATCTACAATGTGAAGTCAATCGTGATGTTAATATCTAACTGAAGCATAATCGCCAAAATACAAGATTAATCATGTCCTAGACGGTAGAAGCTTCTGTAAAGTGAGAGTACCTTGTCACCCATTACAAAGTTTAAGGAACCAACACCACGCCTTGTATCCGCATCATCCAAGACATCATCGTGCAGAAGGCTTGCAACCTACATATGACCAAAGCATTACTAATTGAAGGATACTAATACTTGATATTAATGAATGTGATTAAGTATAGTTACTGACATGTATCATCTCGGTGATTTCAGCAATACCCCGTTGCCTAACACGTAATTCTGATGATGGGACTATATCTGCTGATTCAGCAGCCAATGCTTCTGGTACGCGTACATTCAGAGCTGTCGCCATCAACAGCAGAATCTATAAACATAAAACCAGACTAGTTATGATACCGAGAGAGAGAAAATGGTTTCAGAGCATGACCAGAAGATATGGAAACATAAAAAAGGAAGCATGGTGATTACAGTTGGACGAAACTGTTTGCCTTCCACACCCCTTTTGAAGAAGTATTCAGCCGCAGAGGCAAGCTTCGGCACCTGAATATAGCATACAGAAAAAATTATCTACAAGTTTCTTCAGAAACAGGAAATTAGCTTCGTTTGCTTCTTTGTGAGCAGAATGAATGGAAAATAAAAAAGCGACAATACCTCGGCAACAACCATGGCTCTTAACTTATTACTAAGAAGAGACAGCTCATCGGCTACAAGCGAAAACGGATCAAGCTCCTCCTAGGAAAGGACATTCTTACTCTTTCAGCAGTCAGAAAAAAAGAGCGAGCACTTTGAAATATTTAAGCAATAACTCAAAGGTTAAAAAAAAACAATTGGAAGTAGAAGATCATCATGATGATTATTCTCAATGGAAATGGTGTAAATAAGGGAGCAAAAGTGCAAACCTCAACAACGGAGCTGCTCTGGTGGTGATAGAGTTGATGTGTAAAGCTCCCAAAAACAGGAGAATAAGTAGTACCTCTGCAAACGTAGCCCTACTAAAACATGACAAAGAGAATTAACACATTGGTTAGGTAACGCAGCACATGAATTTTTTTAGATAAATCAAACCGTTCTCAATCGTTTTCTTATCCTAACCTCTCTCTCTCTCACACACACACATACACACAGATAAAACAACCGTTATGCATCCAAATAGAAACCATAATGTAAAAAAAAAAAAAATTCTCTTATTAGAAATTTGAAAGAGAAAACTATTGATTACTAATAGTAATTTACTATATACTCCAACAACAAAACTATAATGAGTTTCAACTATAATAGTGTTATCGAAATTCCAACAAACACCCTAATAATATAATAAATTATGTCCCACAATAAAAAAAAAAAAACACAACCTTTATCCAATCTCCAATGGTAAACGAATGATTATTAAATGTAAATCTGGAACTGCAGACTCTATTCAGAATTAAAACAGACCGATGCAATCAATTACCTTGTGTGTAGAGTCGAAAGAAGACGAGCGACCCTGATCGGCCAGGCGATGAGAGGAGGCAATAGATCGAGAGAAGCTGCGGTGGTTTCTCAGAAACTTCCGAGCGATACCTCTCGTGAATAACATCTTTTCTTATTTACAGATCCAAAAGAAAGCAGCTGACTTTGTTCTCTTCTCTCCCAAGGGAAATTATAAAATTAACCAAAATGTTTAGTGACGAAGACGAACCTCAGCCATGAAAATGCATAAATTAAAGATTTTCCACAAGGACCAGACCGAGTTACTCTTACGACCGCTTTTCAGGGCTTTAGGGTTTAATGATATTTTTTTTTTCTTTTTTTTTTTTTAAAGCAAACGAAATAAAAACTCCTAACATGAGGCCCACTAAAGCCCAATCGTACCTCTCCAGTATCTCTTTTTTTCTGTTGATGTTCTTATCGGAGGAGGTTTATGGAAGGAAAGACACAGCTATTGACTCTTCTACTATGAGTTTCATGAAAGGAACTACTTCAAGTCTTCAACTGATATACAACAAATTACAAATATCCAGATTTCAACTATTTTTATCCAAATTTTGAATAAATAATTTTACCAATAAATAATTTGTTTTCCAAAACTAAAATCGTTTTCTTAATTTATATCTCAGAGCAAAATGTATACCTCACTGAGACCGTTATAAACTTTTTTTTTAAACAGGTACCGGAATGAATGTGCTGAAAACAAGTCTAATAGAAAATCTACCATTAGGTTCATCTTCTTTTTTTTTTTTTAAATATTTGCTTCTTTTTTTTTACATGCACATGGAACAATGTTAACATATAAAACATCAATAAACACTGCAATATTTTCCCACCATATACATTAATAACATTACACATTTACCACTGAAGAGGGCTTTGTATGCAGAAGCAATTGCTCAAACTCTTCATCAGTGCTCTTTAGCATCAATGACAATGGCAATTTCAAACCTCTCTCAATCGATTCCAGGTGCCTCGGTTTTATCCTTTTCTCTAGACTAAACGCAAAATACTGCGGAAACTCCTTTAGACTCTCTAGTTTACCTTTGATCTCGCACATGTAGTAATCAAGCTTTGGTTTAAAGTTGTTCTCTATGCTGAATGTGAACAGAGCCGGACACCTAAGGATCATTCCAATCGCCTCTGATCTCGAGAACCCTATACTCTCCAAGAATCTGACCCAAAAAAAATCACAATGTAAAGCCTAATAACATTAGAAAGAAAAGGAAGACTGAACTTTTTTTTATTTACCTAAGCTTTGGGATGAGAGTTTGTTCGACACTAGACACCAACAAGACAGGATCCTGGTAAGCAAGAGCATCAAGATCCTTGAAACCAAGTCTCTGCAAGTAGAATAGCGCAGGCTTGAGCTGGTCCTCCACGCTGCTGATCAGTAGCCTCGGGCATTTCTTGACCACTCTTCTGAACCCATTCTCGGGGACACGGAGATCACTCGACAGGAACACGAAAACAGGGTTGAGTTCTGTTCTGATGTCTGAAGTGAGGATCTTAGGACACATCCCCAAGATCCTCGGGAGGTCGTTCGGGTAGATTCCTTTTGACTGGAGGAAGTTGAGGACGGACTCGACGGAGTCGAGGGAGGCAGAACGGAGGAAAGGGTTGAGAGAGAGGGCTTTGCCGGAGTCGATTCCCATGAGCTCGAGGCAAAGGATCTTCTCTTTCATCTGGAGGGTTACGGCTTGGTCCGCTACGGTGAAGAGAGGGTGGCTGTGGAGAGTGGTTTTGATGGTGGCGGGTTTCGTGGATTGAGATTGCTGTGGTGGACATGATGAAGGTTTCTTTGGGGAGATGTAGAGAGACGAGCTGAGTGCTGCAGACATGGTGGAACTGAGTAGTGAGAGAGAGATGATGTGGCCTTAAAGAAAGAAATAAGGTGATGTGTGTTACTGCCACGTGGCATTATCTTGTGTTGTGATTGGGTGAGTTTAGATTGCAAAACTGTTTGATTTTCTAATCTGGATAATACAAAAAGACATCCAAACACGTGGCGGTCCTCTTGTACAGTGATTGGTTTGTTTGAGATTACATTATTGTCTTCTTCTTCAGTGTTTCAATCTTTTAATTTTTTTTCTCTAGACAGTTGATCTTAAACTTCTGCCTTGTCACATTTCGAGGCTGACTCTTAAGCCCTGATGCAGCCACTGATATCGAGCAGGTTTAAGATCTCTGGACAGTTTTGGATGCTTCTGGCCAATGTCGCTGCGGACCAAACTTATCTGTGCATGATCTTGTCTTGATGATATGACAATGCGTTGCTTTGTGTTGGATTCATGTACTTCATTGCAAGGATAGAAACTGATATAATCATGTCAGGGTAACTAAAGAGGACAAGAGGGAACGTAATGTCCAGCTGATAAATAAAAATTCAGTGATGGATTAAAACAGAGTAATAAATCCTAGTTTTTTTTTTTTTGCTAAATAATAACCCCTAGTTCCCTACAACAAACAAGATGATAAACAAACAAATTTTGAACAGCGGACCAAAACTGGCATTACATTAAAATACTGATACATATCAGATCGATCGAAGAGACATCTTATTTGAGCTGATTCAGCAAAAAAGGTTTGGCATATACCTTTGATGCATTTCTCAACTGATGAAAAAATTGCAAAGAATAATAGTAACCTTTTAAAAAAAAAAGCTGTAAAGAAAAATCTTGAGTTAATATTTTCTTTTGAAATAAAGAATGTCATAAGAAAGAGTATTGGCAGAGAAAGAAAATGTGTACATATTTTACAACGTTTTCTATCGACCTATAAAACGTTTTTTTTTTTTACGATGACCTATAAAACGTTTAAATTCCAATTTTGGCGTTGACTAAACACTTTGTCTTTTTTTTTTTTACTGAAGGTTTTACTTTTCAATGTTTTCATTAAAACATTTAGTCCTATATTGATTTTGATGATAATCAATATAGTAGTATAAATTAATCTAGTCGGCAAGATTATCTTCTCCATGATCTCATTAGTTACCAACTCTAATGACAAATGCATCAAAAGTCAAAACAAAAACGATAAATAAGATGGCACGGTGACCACATAAAAACACACAAAAAGGTTGACTAAACATGCACAAATTAATTAAACTAAAGTTTGTCGTTTAATATCTGTGTTGAACCGTTGGATGAAATCTTCGACTCGCTTATTCAACTCCTCGTTTGACATCTTCGCGAATTCTTCCGACTCTTCTCTTACATTCTCCCACTTGTGATCAACCATCCATTTAGAGCTATCGTCAGACTTGCTTCGATCATAACTTTTACGTCTATGTTTGATCTCTCGATGAGTACGTTCTGAACGTGCTTTATCCGACTTGCTTCTCCCGTACGGTTTTGTGCTCGCCAGATTTCTTGCGTCGCAAGTTTCTTCTCTACTAGTGATTATATGAATGTTCTGCTCAGTCGCCGGCTCGTGTTTTTCGATAAGTCTGTTCTCGCTTACGACTTGTACGGTTTTCTCATGAACTCTCTCTTCCTTATGAAGCAGATACCGTGTTGGTTCTTTCGCTCTGGCTTCTTCTTCTTCTTGTTTCTCACGTTTCATGGTTACTTCCGCCAAACCCATCTCATAGCCCGAGTGTTCCCGACTAGCGTCGATTCTCATCGCGGCCGTGTACTCTCCATAAAGGTCGTTGTTCTCTTTCTGAGCAAATACACCGTAGTCTGCGGCTATGATAAGGATAAGTGCGTTTGAGATGAAGAACAAGATCTTTGTGTCGTGGAAGATCGACGAAGGAGATACGTCAAGGACGTAGAAGATCAAAACGTATGCTAGGATCGATAAGAGGATCGGGAGAAAGGAAAAGTATATATTGTACTGTTTCTTGGCCTTGGTAGGCTCCGAAATAGGGGTTCCAACAGTGTAGGTGGGCATTTCCGTCATTTTGAGTGAGAGTTCGTGATGAGTGGGGCATTTGAGTTTGAGTTTGAGTTTGAGGTTGGAGAGTGTATGTTGTGTCTGATCGTCGAAGTGCTTGGTGGGAGCTCTTTATATATTGTGAATTGTGATCATGAAATCTGAACTATCGAGCTTATGAGTTTCCTATTCTACCCTTGACAACCACTAAATCTTGCTTGTGAAATCCTGCCACGATTCGCGATTTGTCGTGCCATGGTGATATAGCTTTGAGTTACGTGGAAATAAAAGCCCAATCATCTTCTGCATGTATTATTCAATGATTAATCCTTTGTTTTACTGAAAGTGTACAAACTACATTACATTATAATATGTGTATTATAAGATAGGAACAAGATTAAAAATCTTGTCGATATGGTAGTGATATAAGCAAATCGGAAAAAAACATTTATGTAACGACCCGGTTACGTGAACCAGATTTTAATTCATTAATTTGAATTATAATTAAACCGAACTTACCGTCATTTGCGTATAATGCTAAACGGGCCGTATATGTATATCATATATATATATATCTACTTCTCCCTGAAGAAACCTAAAACATCGTTGTTGTCCCAGCCGCCTCCCCTTTTTGCTACCCAAGATCACCACTTAATCTCCATTCCAAGTTGCTTCTCCTCTTCTCACCTAATCTCCATCATAAGGAGATGCACTCCAGATAAGACGTGGCGTAACCATCAACGAGTAACACCGGAGAACCACTTTGTTAGTGCCGTATCACCACCACCATCATCATTTTCATCAAAACGTGAGAAAAGTCAAGTGGGAGATCGCAAGTAAATCCGTAGCCGTAGCCACCGTCTCAACGCCTGACCAATCACCGATCTGACCACAACGTTTTGCTGACTACCGGAGGTGCATCCCTTGTCCCTGAAGACGTTACCTTGCTGTCGGAGATTGTGACGTCTCTATAACGCAAGAGAAACGTGAGATCTTGGTAAGCTCTAACTCTTGCTTGAGCCCCAAGCTTGTTCCTCCACTTTTAGTTAAGCGTTGATCACCATCATCTTGAACCGTGAGTTACCAAGAAGTTTAACCCTGGGTTAAGTGGCATTATTCTTGTTTCTTGTGTTGCAAGAAATATATATATATAATGTATAATCTTAATTGTCATGCGTAGGAAGTAAAGCGTGGAAGTTAGGTGTGATTTTATTCATCAAGTAATTCTTTATATATAAAGCTTAGTCCGAGGCTTGCTGGATAAGGTTTATTATTTCTCCAGCATTTCCGTTCCATCTATCAGTTTTGGCTAAGGTGAGGGCTATTCCGTTTAAATCCCGAACTAGTTTAGTACTACTATTATGGAAAGTTTAGTTTCGAAACATGATCCATCTCTGTGAATCGAGTCTGATTGAAAGTTTTGTTTGTTTATTTTTATTATTGATTGTTAAACCGGAAATAGGAAAATAGAGGATTCAACTGATGATTGAAATGAGTGATGTTAAAAATGCTAATATATATGTATATAAATATAAGTCCGTTTGTGTGGATTGCGGGTGCACAAAGACGTTTGTGTAAGCCGCCGACGAGCAGTGTGATTGCGGGTGCACAAAGACGTTTGTGTAAGCCGCCGACGAGCAGTGAGATTGCGGAGATACAAAGACGTTTGTATCAGTCGCCGACGCGCAGATTGCGGGAGTGCAGAGATGGACTACTGTACGCCTGGAGATATACATATATCCTTATGAGGAAATGCGGGGTGCATAGAGTAGCATGTACTATCAGCGCATTGATTGTTTTATGTGGTGTATTAGACACTGTGTTTGTTTCGTGCTAGAGCTAGGCCTACATGGTCGTAGTGCTATGTACTGAGTCTGTGGTTTGCGGTTTAGCATCCCATACCTCACTGAGTGACTCCCCTGTTACTCACCCCTCCTTTCTTTCCCCTTTCAGGTGTGACTGACGAGCAGGAGTGATTGCTATTGGACCGGTGCTTTTGGGAGTTATTTTTATTATTTTCAGACTTTCGGTTTTATGTTTTTATCGATTTTATCAGACTTATTTATTTTATCCGATTACTGGATTTATGACGATGAGATGACTTTTGAGAAGTAATAAATGGAGATTTTATGAGATATTTATTTATTATATTATTTGGAGAAATCGGGGTATTACAATTTGGTATCAGAGCGGGGTTCCGTCCCAGCTCCGACCTGGGATGGCGATTTGTGGGACGCGGTTTTAATCGGTTTTGACGATTTTGAAATTTTGGAATTTGGGGATTTTAAAAATAAAAAAATTGATAGCACCTTCCTATTTGGCCTTGCCTTTAAATCGTTGGTATTCAGTTCATCAGAGATTAATTGTTGTGTTATTCCTTTCAGATGCCGCCGCGTAGGAGAGTTGTTCGTAACCCGGCCGCCAGTACTGCTCGAGAGGGTGGAGGTGAGCATGTGCCACCACCGCCTCCACCGCAGGTGATTCCACCGCCTCCACCGCAGGTGATTCCACCGCCTCCACCGCAGGTGATTCCACCGCCAGTGATTCCAGGGATCGATCAGGCTGCTATCATGCAGATGGTGCAGCAGGCTGCTCAGGGAGTAGTTCAGCAGGCTGCCCAGGAGGCTGCTAGAGTAGCCGCACAGGAGGTTGCCAGGCAGTTGGCTGCAGCTCAGCAGGGACAGGCTCAGCAGGGTCAGGCACATCAGTTGCCTCGTGGTCCGCAGATTCAGGTACAGCATGGGCCACAGATTAATATGCAGCAGGGCGCCCCGATCCAGGTTCAGGGTAATCCGCCGGCCCCAGGAGTCTTTCAGGTTCCACCACCGCCACCTGTCATTCCAGTGCAGCAGCAGGGACTTGATGAGGACCTCATGAGGGTGATGGGGCGGATGAAGCATGTGGAGCTGGAGAAATTTAGGGGAACAGTGAATGCTACAGCAGCTTTTCAGTGGAAATTCAGATTGAACAAGTGTTTGAGGACTATCAAGTGTCCAGATCACCTTCGCCTGAATATTGCAGAGTTATATCTGCGTGATGATGCAGCAGTTTGGTGGGAGGGAGTGTGCTCGATGCGTGGGGTTGAGGATTATCCGACCTATACTGAGTTTCTTGTCGCGTTTGACAAGAAATACTTCCCCAGGGAAGCTTTACACCAGAAGAGGAATGAGTTCCAGCATCTGACCCAGGGTGGCAAGACAGTCAGGCAGTACGAGCACGAGTTTATGGAGCTCCGCATGTTTGCTGGCAACCATTTTGATGAGGAGGACTTGATTCGGATGTTCCTAAATGGGATGCAGGTGGACCTTCGTGGCAGATGCAGTGTTGTTACTTACACCAGCTTGGAGGATCTGGTAGAGAAGACTGTTGTGCAGGAGGCATGTCTTGCTGAGGAGCAGAAGCAATCCAAGGCACCTCAGTCTAAGACTGGAAGGAGTTCAGAATCACAAAAGAGAACCTGGGAACAGTTGGGAGCACCTAGTTGCAGCAAATGCCATCGCCATCATTTTGGAGAGTGCGTCCAGTGTCATAGTTGTGGAAGGATGGGACATGTGTCCAAGTATTGTCGAAGCAGGCCAGTCGATGTTCAGGGTACCGGGCAGTTTGCAGCAGGACCTGGGCGTTGCTATAATTGTGGTCAAACAGGTCATTTTTCTAGGGAGTGTCCGACGAGGGGACATGCTACGCTTCCACCACCGCCTAAGCGTCATGCCATCGAGCCACGAGGATCTGCTGCAGGAGGCAACGAGAGTTGAGCTGTTTGATGGTACGTATCTTTTCACCTTGGTAGTTTATGTGTGTCTGCATGCTATCTTTTGTGGTTATCATGTATATATGTATATATATTTTTTTTTCTTTCTTTTTTAAAGAAAAAAAAAGTGTGTACGATCAGTTTCGGTTGAGTGTGAGCTTTCCCTTATTTGATATGGGAGATTCACATAGTTCGGAGTGTCCGCAGCGGCCAAGCGTCTTTCTAACAGAGTTAAGTCAAGTTGAAGACATCTTATTTTTTTTTTTTTCGGCACAGAGAAGCTTGAGAGACCGAGATTTTGATGAGGATTGACTATTTGGAGTTTGTTTTGATGGTATTAGATATTCAGTTTAGGATTTGAATTCGAGGACGAATTCTTTGTTAGTGGGGAAGAATTGTAACGACCCGGTTACGTGAACCAGATTTTAATTCATTAATTTGAATTATAATTAAACCGAACTTACCGTCATTTGCGTATAATGCTAAACGGGCCGTATATGTATATCATATATATATATATCTACTTCTCCCTGAAGAAACCTAAAACATCGTTGTTGTCCCAGCCGCCTCCCCTTTTTGCTACCCAAGATCACCACCTAATCTCCATTCCAAGTTGCTTCTCCTCTTCTCACCTAATCTCCATCATAAGGAGATGCACTCCAGATAAGACGTGGCGTAACCATCAACGAGTAACACCGGAGAACCACTTTGTTAGTGCCGTATCACCACCACCATCATCATTTTCATCAAAACGTGAGAAAAGTCAAGTGGGAGATCGCAAGTAAATCCGTAGCCGTAGCCACCGTCTCAACGCCTGACCAATCACCGATCTGACCACAACGTTTTGCTGACTACCGGAGGTGCATCCCTTGTCCCTGAAGACGTTACCTTGCTGTCGGAGATTGTGACGTCTCTATAACGCAAGAGAAACGTGAGATCTTGGTAAGCTCTAACTCTTGCTTGAGCCCCAAGCTTGTTCCTCCACTTTTAGTTAAGCGTTGATCACCATCATCTTGAACCGTGAGTTACCAAGAAGTTTAACCCTGGGTTAAGTGGCATTATTCTTGTTTCTTGTGTTGCAAGAAATATATATATATAATGTATAATCTTAATTGTCATGCGTAGGAAGTAAAGCGTGGAAGTTAGGTGTGATTTTATTCATCAAGTAATTCTTTATATATAAAGCTTAGTCCGAGGCTTGCTGGATAAGGTTTATTATTTCTCCAGCATTTCCGTTCCATCTATCAGTTTTGGCTAAGGTGAGGGCTATTCCGTTTAAATCCCGAACTAGTTTAGTACTACTATTATGGAAAGTTTAGTTTCGAAACATGATCCATCTCTGTGAATCGAGTCTGATTGAAAGTTTTGTTTGTTTATTTTTATTATTGATTGTTAAACCGGAAATAGGAAAATAGAGGATTCAACTGATGATTGAAATGAGTGATGTTAAAAATGCTAATATATATGTATATAAATATAAGTCCGTTTGTGTGGATTGCGGGTGCACAAAGACGTTTGTGTAAGCCGCCGACGAGCAGTGTGATTGCGGGTGGACAAAGACGTTTGTGTAAGCCGCCGACGAGCAGTGAGATTGCGGAGATACAAAGACATTTGTATCAGTCGCCGACGCGCAGATTGCGGGAGTGCAGAGATGGACTACTGTACGCCTGGAGATATACATATATCCTTATGAGGAAATGCGGGGTGCATAGAGTAGCATGTACTATCAGCGCATTGATTGTTTTATGTGGTGTATTAGACACTGTGTTTGTTTCGTGCTAGAGCTAGGCCTACATGGTCGTAGTGCTATGTACTGAGTCTGTGGTTTGCGGTTTAGCATCCCATACCTCACTGAGTGACTCCCCTGTTACTCACTCCTCCTTTCTTTCCCCTTTCAGGTGTGACTGACGAGCAGGAGTGATTGCTATTGGACCGGTGCTTTTGGGAGTTATTTTTATTATTTTCAGACTTTCGATTTTATGTTTTTATCGATTTTATCAGACTTATTTATTTTATCCGATTACTGGATTTATGACGATGAGATGACTTTTGAAAAGTAATAAATGGAGATTTTATGAGATATTTATTTATTATATTATTTGGAGAAATCGGGGTATTACAATTTAGGTCAAGGTACAGAGGACATCATGTGACAAAATGTTCCACGTTTTGACAGCACAACAAAGTAAAATAAAAACAACGTATATACGATAGCTTCGCTTCTACGTATCTATTTTTATAGTGAATTATTTTTTGTTGCTTCACCTAACGTTTCAAATTTACAGAGATACAAGTATACTAATACAACCATTTGAAGATTGAATTCGTTTATCCGTTTCTTAAAGAAAAATCAATCCGTTTTCATTTTATTTTATTTTCAAAGCTCTATTAAGACGGTATCAATTTTTCATGCGTGAATGATTGTGTTATCGACAAATCACTTTTTCTCAACTAAAATATTCATCACTCTTCAGTCAGACATTGTAATAAGCATTTTTAATGGGGTCAATAATAGAATAATAATTGAAACAAAAAATAATAGTAAAATTACAATACATAAACACTAGACGAGTGTTCCATCTTACAACAGATCATCATCTTGTTGGTTAAGCAGTTAAGCTACTACGTGGCAATAGCGAAGCTCATGTGATCCCCACACGTTGGCGGCTGGTTTATATTTCATGGTACAAGTGTTAGATTTTTTTTTTTTTTGATCAAAGGTACAAGTGTTAGATTAGATCTTCTAACTTATCTTAACTTGTGGCGACTAATCTTGCACGTTTATTATTTCTCAACTTAAAATTTTAGCATCGAGTTCTTTTTTTTTCTTTCTTTTTTGCTATTCCGGCTATTTTTGTCTTACTTATCGGCAGAAAAGCTCATCTAGTGTGCCACATGTTCCACAAGTGATATATGCAAGTATACAACTGGACATAAGCAATATATAAAAAGTAACCAACTTGAAGTTGCCCCAAGAACAATTATAACAAATTTGTAGCAATTAAATTCAAATGAAATTGGAAGAAAAATTAACGAGTAGGAGTCAAACCAACATCCCATAAGCCACTAAACTCTAGCACATCTTCTCGTATAAAGAGGTGAAGAAATGTTGCATACTGGAATGGCAACGTTATAAAGTCAAAAGGCCTTTCCTGCCTCAACAAGTCATTCTTCTACGCTCTTGCTTCGCTACATGATCAAGTTTTTGATCTTGCCGTTCAACAAACCAAGATTCATCTGAATTCTTCCTAGCATGATTTACAACTTCTTCGTTTTTTTCTTTCTCAACACCTACTTATTTCTCAAGTTGTTTCATCTTGCTTTCCATCAATATCTTCTTAGTCAGTACTAAATCTCTTTTCTGATCTTAATCCGCTTTTCATAAAGCTTCCAAACCGACTTGAAACCCCACCTTTTTGCTGGAAAAATTTCCTAATGTTCAATATATACCACCTAACATTGAGTTATAATAAAAACTAAGAGGGGAAAGTAAAATAATATTTGTGAAAGAACCAATTATAAACTTTGAAATTTTGTATATTGAAAATACCTAGGTTAATACAAGAAACAAGGAAATATTGGTTTGAACTTTGAAAAATATAACGATGAAAAACTAGAGAAAACGATTGAGGCAGATATAATTTTATCTAGAATATCATCTAATTAGTTGTGTTTATGTGTACTACAAGCTCCAGTTAAAGTATTCAACAACTCCGGCTCACTCTTTGATAATTGGCTTTTGCACCGGCACTTATACCCTCCAATAATCATAACTTTTTATTTGAGATCATTTGAAGATTAAAGGTAAACTTCGTCCCATCTGCAGGTAATCGAATATCAATTGATACTATGCTGATAGTAATTCGATGTAATAATTAGGTTTCGTGTTTCCTGGTTTTAAGTGGTTTAAATTTGACATAATAATTCTTTATATATAGTATACAATTAAGTTACTGGCCAAACTGAAACTTCAAAATTCTTGAAGCTATTCAAGTCTTTATAATCCGTCAAAAATACGGAAAAGTAATCCATATAAACCAAGAAAGTGTGCTAACTTAATGTCTAAAAAAAACTGAAATAAAATAAACCGAGTTATCGAGAATGGTGGTAAGGACAAGAAGCCTGAAGTCGAACATTCCGTTTCTGAAGAAAACTACGAAGAGATCTCTTCATGGAGGCCTTTCGTGTCAAAATGTTAGGGACTGTTGAAGGATCCGAGCCGTCTGAACTTTCCAATGATAATGATCTCTCTTTCATGTCTCCACTCGCTAGTGATAGTATAGCTTTTGCCTGCATTAAGTTATCAACCATTGTTTTTAAAATTATATGTATTAAAAAATCAGATACTATGGATATGTAAATGTATATAGAACCTGGAAAAAAATAGTACCTGGAGATGGGTAAGATCTGGAGTAACATATACGTGGCCGTTGTAGAAAATAACCATTTCTTGAGATTCTTGCTTTGGTTGTAGATTTTCAGAGCTGCTTGGATTACAAGGAGGAGGAAGAAGGCGAAGTTCCAAGTCGCAATTACTTTGCATCTCCATCTTTTAATTGTGAGTAAAGTTGTAAAGGCTTCTGAAGTTATTAATGATGATGTGATTGAGCTAGTCGATTGATTTATATAAATATTTGTGTGTGCGTGTATCGCGTGTTGTTGTGTATGTGTCGTCTGGTCGAAGAGAGAGAAGGATCATGAACACACGAGACAAAAGCTAGCAACTGAACGGCGAAATTTGGACAGAAGACAACTTTACATCTCGTTTTCCTGCACGTGTAAAATGTTTATTTTTGTGATATTCTTTCCATTTGCTTTTGCAACGGCGACCTTCTCTTTTTCTTTTTGTTAAAGCTTATGGTAATCTTGTATTTGCTAACATAGGGAACGATTCTTTTTATTTTTTTTTTAAATTAAAACTTCCATTTTATGTAAGTTAGAGAAACAAAAAAAAAACTCATAACTTATCCTAATACCATAGTTGGGGGTTGTTGGGAGAAGGATTCTTGCCTTGAACAAGGGTTCTTAACACTTTTGAAATCATTTGCATTACACCTTTTTGTTACTTTTTTTTTTCTTTTTTAAACCTCTTTGTTACTTATTCATAACCAGTTGTATGTTACACATGTTAAAAATTAGGATAAATCTAAAACCTCTCTTTCAAATAACATGATCTCATCAAGGTGGATTGGATTTTCATCAAACCCTTTAAGAGTAGACTGGTCGTGTGATATAAATATGCAATGTGTATGTGTGTTCCATTAAAGATCTTGGAAATGTTCGTTATTTCTCCTGGAATTCACCGAGCCATTCCATTCCTCCAAAACCATTGTTATTTCTGCGTGTGTTTTGGATTGTTTGCAGATAATCCATATCCCTATAGCTAGTTTGGTAAGTAGACTAAATTCATGTATTTTGGAAAGAGTTTCCTCGTATAGATTTGACCGTGAATGGCATTGCATATACGAATATGTTAAGAGATGTAAGCGAAGCCAGAAATATTTTGCTGTGGATTATGGGGTCAAAATTTATTTTTTAATGAGATCAAAATAATTAAAAAAAAACAAATAATTTTTTAAAAATAATGGGGTCAGCTGACCCCACTCTCAATACATTCCCTCCGCCCGGGTGTAAGCAAACTAAGATATGTATAAAACATGCTAATGCATTATAAATAACTAATTTACACGTGATTAGTGTTACATATTTGGTCACCATCCGTAAAGCAATCTGTCATCATCATTTAACTAAATAATTGTCATCACGAGATTATTTTGATTAAATTATTCAAGCACGTCATTCCGCCCAGCACCGACAAAAAGTCTAAACAACGTTGGAAACGCCAATTTTCGATGTCTGGTTTTGAAATGAAAACCGTAATTACTTTTTTTTTGGTCAAAAAAATATAAGAAATTGCCAAATTGGGTCATGGTTTACAAAACGAAAACCGACCCATGGTTTACAAGACAAGAGCTCTTGGATATTGGTTTTGGAAATGATGGTGAGGGTTTATAAAGATCATACATGCATGCATACCCTTCTAAAGCTTTTCTAAAATCATTTCATATCTCAGTTGCATCTTTAGAATACAATATGCTATCATACATAAGGGCGAAGCTAGGTTTTATTTCTACTGGGTGCAAAATAAGTAATAGGAGGAAATCGAACCTAGGTTATTAGGAAATTAGGGGTGCACTTTAACCAAATAACCACTTATTCCTTATATATGTTATGTAAAATTTTAAATTTCTAAATTATAGGGGGTGCACTTGCACCCATAGTTCTTAACGTGGCTTCGCCATTAACCATTCATCAACCACGATAGTCAAAACATTGCTGCATTTACTCTAGATCTTATAGAAATCTCTCATTTTCAGAAGGTTTCAACAATCCACAAACTTGGTAGTTGGTATGTTCTTTGCATCTAGACTAACCATCATTGCGATGATTCACTTTTATTAAATAAAACCATATCATCTCAAAAAAACAGACCATATAGAATATCAGATCAATATAAAAATCTTTTTTTTTGTGCAACTATCAATATAAAAATCTAGATGATGAAAAGCAATAGAAAAGTCTTAACTGATGGCATGAATGATTTATGAATAAAAGATTGTGAATGTCGTCTTGAGATTCAAATTCAACATACTGAATATTTTAAGAATCACAAACTGCATAGGGAACAAATATTTTATGTTAAACAGTCGCAACATTAGCTTTTCTCAAGCACGATAAATGTGATCGGAGCTGGAGATCGAGCTACAATTTTGAATTCTTTTCTTTTTTTTTTTTGGCACAAAAGAAAGAGACGAAGCAATTGACATTTTGCAAACGAACCAAAATGAAATTAGAAATTGAGCTAAACCACAAACCGGTACACATCATATGTGGAACACGATTTCTCCGCTCTTCTTCACTCTTCTGTTCTACCACCAATTCTTTTTTTTTTTTTTTTTTTTTTTTCCTGCTCCGTATTATTTGCCAGTCTCTTTGATTAGGGCTGGGCACAAAACCCGGATCCGAGGAACCGAACCGAACTGGATCCGAAAAAGTAGTATCAAATCCGAACCTAAATTGATTAAATATCCGAATGGATTCAAAATTTTGGTATTTAATGAACCAAAACCGAACCCGACCCGAACTGAAATATTTCGAGTACCCGAATAAATCCGAACTAGATTTATATAACTATATATATTAATTATTTTTAGATTTAATGTATATTGAAAACATTCAAATATATAAGATACTTTTAAGTTGTCTAAAATACTTGAAAATATATACAATAGTAAAAAATATATGTCTAAAATAGCTAAAGTATACTTACAACACCAACAATACTTAAAATATCTATTGATTCTCTATCCAAATATTCAAACCAAACCACTTATATGTTAATTTTATGTATTTTGACATATGTTATTCAAATTTATATATAATATATTATTTTGTTTATAGATTTTAAGGAATTTAAAGTATATAATAAATTTTAAAAAATTTAGTAATAGTTTAAATGGATTATCCGAATCCGAACCGAACCCGCAAAGATCCAAACTGAATCCGAACCGAAATTTAGAAATATCCGAATGAGACTGAAATCTTAAACTCCGAAAATACAAAATCCGAATAGACCCGAACCGAATCCGAATGGGTACCCGAACGCCCACCCCTACTTTGATTATCCGAAAACAATGTCTGCGATACTCCAAGGAGCTGGAGCTGCAACGGCCCAATCGCCGTTTAAAACCACCGATTCCAACAAACTCGTGGCGGCTCCTTCTCACTCATCTCTCTCAGGTTTTTAACTCTCTTTCGAAATTGAAGAACAATCTCGACCATTGAATTTCATTTTTTTTTTAATTTTAATTTTGGCGAATGAAATTCCTTGAATTATTATTATTATTTTTTCGAATGATGAGTATGATAAGAACTTAGCAGTGTTGGAAATGCAGTGAGGGGCAAGAGATATAGATCTGATGGGATTAATAGCTTTGGTTCTTCCCTCATTGCTCGTCCCTCCCTCTCAGCCGTTGATACCAAACGCCGTAGCGGTTTGCGTTTATCTCTCTTTTTCTCTTTCTCTACTTGGGGAATGTGCTAACAAATCTTTGACGAACTTCTATTTTTTTGAACTGTAGACGAAGAAGACGGACAATGCTGCCACGAGCTCCACCTCATCCAAGTCTGGGTATCATCTCCAATATCCTTTGCTGCCTTCCCCCATTGATCTAGTTTAGCACTTCAAGAAGGTCTAGAAAGAAGAGATGGACAGACATCCACACCACATGTTTGCGTCATGGGTGAAGACGGAGGCTGGCTCATACAAACAAAGTCACCAAAGGCCTCGCTACCAAAGGCCTTCACTGGTATGCGCGGGCATTGGAGCCGCCATGACGGGACTCAGACCCGAGATATGAACATGGGGTTTCTACTCTTAGCCTTCAACCAAATCTCCAACAACTGTGGCATGCATGTAATGAATCACAACAGTGCTATTAAACTAATAGAATACGTGTGTATCTTCATCAGGTACCATGTAATGCAGGCTGCAAAGACGCTGGTAGAACAAAGGGTATGATCCAGAGGTTAATGTTATAGACATCAGGTCTCTGAAGCCGTTTAATCTCTACACTATTGGGAACTCGGTGAAGAAGACGCACCGGGCTTTGATAGTGGAGGAGTGTATGAAAACGGGAGGGATAGGAGCGAGTTTGACGGCGGCCATGCATAAACGACAACTTTCATGATTGATTACTTGGATATTGCTCCGGTGATGTGTTTGTCTTCTCAGGATGTTCCAACACCTTACGCCGGTACACTGGAGGAATGGACGGTTGTTCAGCCGGCTCAGATCGTCACTGCTGTTGAACAGCTCTGTCAGTAATTTTTATCTTTTTACCGAGTGTTTTACCCCTTTTTAACCGTTTATTACTGTTTTGTCTCTGTTTTTACCTGGATTGTCATCTTGTATAAACCTCTCTAGTGTTCATGCTTCTTCTGTAAAGTTTGTCAGTTTCAGTTGAAGTTTTGCTGCTTTTTTTCCATTGAATGCTTTGTGTTTTCCGATTAAATCAGAAGAGAGTTTCAGAATCGTATTGATTGATTTTGTTCGACGTGCAGAAGAACCTGCACACTACAATCTCTTAAAGTTGAAAAGGCTTAGTGGGCTTATGGGCCTTAAATAACTCTGCCTAATATATTTTACTCTCTCGCTTACTCCCGTCTCCAAAATTCAAATTCTCTCGTCTCTCTCTCTCTCTCTCTCTCTCTAGAGCAATGGCGCTTTCTGAAGCTTTCAAAGAGAGGCTAGATCAAATGGAGTTTACCAGAAACCAACGCCTCCATCTCCTCCAGGTACCAAACCAATCCATCGATTACGATCCATATCATTCTCTTCCTTCAATTGAATCATCGAGTTTTCAAATTACGCTACTGATTTTAGACCATATCCCGAGTGTGAAAGTAAGAGAATCGCTTCATCCCCGTTTCAATCGAGATCTCTCTGGTCGATGATGATCTGTACCTTCTTTAATTTTGATCGAAATTAATGTTTTGATTTAGGCGGAGAAAGAGCTACAAGTGGAGAAATCACAGATACTAGCAACCAAGCACGCGAGCATACAATCCATAGAACGCAAATGTTTGATGCTCGATCAGAAGATCGCTGCACAAAACCTCAAGATCACATTTCTCAGATCTAACATCCAAGATCTAGATTCCAAATACCACTGCTCTATTCAGCAACTGAGGTTGGTACTGATGATACTCATTAGTTATCATGTCGATCAATGTGTTGATAGCTGAAATTATATATAGGACGCTAAAGAGCGAGGTTGAAGAGTTAAAGGAGTTAGACCAAGAGAGGGAAAAGTACTACAAGCTGAGATGCTCAGAGATGAATGAGTTCGTGCAAAATGTGGAGCGGTTCAGATCAGATAACCGGTTACAAGTCGAGAAATTGAGAGACCAAGTCAAGGAGGTATAAGTAATATATATGAACATCTTTGAATGTGAATCACTAAAGTGTTCTGTTTTGGATTTTAATTTATTATACCAACCTGGATTTCTCAGCTTAGCTCAACGTTCGAGGGGATTCATAACAAGAACAACTACCTGAGGAACACAAACTAAAGGTATGATTATTCCTCTAATCATTATCATCATGAAGAGAGGTGCAAAAGCATATGAACACGTTTGCAGGTAAAAACATATGGATTATATGTTATGATGATTCAAGGTTTGTAATTTGATATGAAAAAAATAAGTTTAACTAACTAGCCATGAGAGTCACTAAAACCTTGCTCAAGAATATGGATAGAGTACCTAGTGCATCAAAAAATAACATCTAGAGATTTCACAACGTAAAAATCATCACCAACCAAAACATCTTCACACCACTCAACTGTACCCCAAATCTCCTTTCCCTGACGTCTTTCTAGCGAAATCACCGCACACCTAATAACTTTTGTTCTACCTGTTTTTTTCGAATAAAACATAGCAAGTTTCCCTCCGTAACTCCCGGTGTAAGACCAGACTGAAAATCTCGCCTCAGCCAACAATTCTTCCAAACCATCCACCGCTTCCCAACTACTCTCTTTTGGGTCATAAGCTCTCAGCACCTCCCAACCACAATCGTGGTAATACAATACGTCATCAACGACACACGCGTTCTCCCACTTGAACATATTCAGCATCTTCTTGTTCGCTTCCCATTTACTTTCCTTTGGGTCAAAATCAAAAACAAAGCTGGTAATATCATCCCGCATGTACATCTTACCAGCCATAACCACACAATCACCAGGCCACATCATGTAACCATCCATTGTCTCTGGCGTTGTCTTCTTAGGCTCCCACATTTGTGTTTCTGTATTGAACACCGTCATGACCTGCTTCAATGGGTTGTTACAGTATCCAGTTACATATATATTCCCGTCAATGATGTCAGCAACTGAAACAGACGTCATTGTTACATTCATATTAGGCAGGAGGTGCACCGTTTGGGATCTACAGTCAATGCTTATCGAATTCAACCTATTAAACTCATATATCCTTGACCCCACCGCGACAAAGCGTCCCATGCGAGGCATATTGGAAAGCGAAGGGATAAGGACCAAGCTGTGATTACCGTTGGCTTTCCGGCCGAGAACATAAAATTGGTGATTAAGTTTTTCTTTGTTGTAGATGACAACATAGAGAGTGTGTTCCGTGCATCCTAACAGTGATCGTCTTGCGTATAGCTCATGGGAGGTAACAAGTGATCGGAAGTGCTTTGAAACAAGGGAGAGTTTTCGGTAGTAGCATCTCCCTACACGCGCTAAGATGTCAACGATGATGTCTTCGGGAAGTGATGGGATCAGAGACGGCGGTTCTGAAGATTGCTCCTTCGTTGACCTAGTTTTAGACGACATCCTCCAATATGAGAGAGAAACGCACAACACCCCTAAATTTATGCTCAATTAAATTAACTGTCTTGAGAGAAGAAAGCCCAAAACATTAATTGAATACACAATATAACATGTTTCCTATTTTAAATGGAACAATAGGTTCAGCTATTAGGGGTTTGTGTTTTTTTTTTGTGAATGATACTTATCTCAAACATAACAAACACACAAAAAGTAGATTACAAATCCCATAAACTAAAAATTGTAAAAGCATATAAACTCGTTTGCAGGTAACCATATGGATTCTATGTCATGATGGTTCACCTTACATGTTTGTAATTTGATATGACAAAAACAATATTAAACAGCCACCAGAATCATGGTTCTTTGGTTTTGGGATAGTTATGATGTCATCTATCAATGTGTTGATCTTTGAACAATATAGAACGCTCGAGAGCAAGATTGAAGAGTTAAAGGAGTTAGACCAAGAGAGGGACAACACTACAAGAAAAAATCAATTTTAAGACTTGTCTTGCAACTACAATTGGTGGTTACAAAATTATGTGACTATTTTCAGACTAATTTGCAACAATTTTGCAATTACAAAAATGAAGTTATATATTAGTTACAAATATGCAACCGTAAGAGATGACGGTATCTAAGTCGCTATTTGAGACAGATTTATGACATTTTTGTAACTAATCAAGCGTAGTCACAACACAGTAGCATTATTATGACCAATTTACAACTACACTAGGTGTTTTGCCCGCACATGCGAGCATAATTATCTTACAAATATATATATTAATACAAGTTTACAAAAAATATATATATATTAATACATAAATATTAATTCAAAGATCAGCATAATATGTTTTATTTATGTTCTCAAAATATTAAATTGAACATCAAATTATTTATACATGACAAAATTGTTTATCAAAATATATATCATTTTTATTGAATTCGGAAAAAATAGAAAAACAAATGTAATATTTTTTTTTTGAAAAATCTCTTTATACATTCACTATGTTCATTATGTTTTGTTTTTGCTTTTTATTCATCAATTATCAACATCTTCGCTTTTGTCTTTGTTTTGAGAAAAATACAATCCAACTTTTCATAACATGTAACATTAAATTTCATTAATATTCATTAGAAAAACATAGACAACATGAAATTACCTAGGACTGGGTAAAAAATCAGAATCCGAAGAACAGAACCGAACTCGATCTGAAAAAGTATCACCGAACCTGTACCAAAATTGATTAAATTTCCGAACGGGTTCAAAATTTTGGTATTTAAAGAACTGAAATTGAATCCTATCCGAACCGTAGTATTTCAGATACTCGAATGTATCCGAAATAGATTTATATACATATATTTAAAGCAAAACACCACTAACAAAATATACAATAATTATAAATATATTTATATTTAACTAAAATTTTATAAACTAAAAGTAACAAATTATATATGTCTAGTAAAATTTGAATTTTTTATTTCATAACGGTGAAAGGTTGAATTCTTTGGACTCATATTTTTGATTGGTAAGATAATTCAGTGATATAAAAGAGAAGCAAGTTTCCATTTAAAAATAATTTATAAAAACCATTAAACGATTTAATACTACTAAAATAAATATAGGATGAACAAAATTATAAAATTATTCCTAATTTTCTATATTTTACTAAATAATATTTTATTAGGCAAAAATATGACACTTAATAAAATCTAATTATTTATTAAGTGTAATAAAAATTTAAACGATCTAAATTTTAACCTGAGAACAAAAAAAACATTTTACAAATAATAATATAAATATTTTGAATTCCTTACGAACTATTTGTAGAAATTATCACAATGAGTGATTTACATTGTGTTAAGAAATTTATCTTAAAAATATATGATTCATTCTATCTTGTATGATATTATATAATATATATATATATATTAAAATAGAATCGTTTTAATATTACTAAACCAATTATAATTATTATTAGGATTTTAATTACTTTCAAGATAGTGATAATGATAAATTATCAGCTAAATCACTATAATTATTTATTCAAATTAATAATTGAACATAAAATATGATTTATCATAAAATTATGAGGAGAATGACAAATCAGCAAAATATTTAAACTAATAATTGAAATTATTGAAAATATTGACAAATATGATGATTATTAAATTAGTGGAATTCATTTTTAATTTATAGATAATTATATATTAACATATCTCATCTAGTTATTTATTAAGTGTAATAAAAACTTTAAACGATCTAACTTTTAACCTGAGAAAAAAGAACATTTTACAAATAATAATATAAATACTTTTGAGTTTCTTACGAACTATTTGTAGAAATTATCACAATGAGTGATTTACATTGTGTTAAGAAATTTATCTTAAAATATCTGATTCATTCTATCTTGTGTGATAAAATATATCTATATATATATATTAAAAAAGAATCTTTCTAATTTATAAATATTGAAAAATATGCAAAAAAAAAAACCTAAAATCATGGAGAAATTGACAAATAAGCAAATTCACTTCTCAAATAATAGTATCATTAGTATAAAATTATTTAGCAAATAAACAAAAAATTCTAAAACTATGGAGAAGCTGACACATAAGCCAAATCACTTCATAAAATATATATTAATATAATTTATTATTAGAATATATATATATATACGTTAATCATATTAGGTTTTAAATTAATAAATTAATGATATAAGCTAAAAACTAATAAGAATTTTGTGAAAGTTAAAATAATTATAATCATAATCATAATTACAATTTGAAATTTCGAGATATTTATATTATTAAAATTAATAAATTAATTAGAAATTTCAAAATATTATTTTTATCTAAATTAATAAATTGATGATTTAATCTAAAAACTAATAAGAATATGACAAATAAGAAAAATTAGCTAAAATCATGGAGAATGTGACAAATCACCAAAATCACTTCATAAATAATAATAGAGATATGTAATTGCAAACTTGTAGTTATAAATTAGTCACACAATAATGTAAATCTTGGGTTGCAAAATGGTAACTATGACTTTGTGACGATTTTGTGATAATTAGTCTAGTTAAAAGCAAACAAGTTAGAAGTTAATTAGTCTAGCTAAAAGCAAACAAGTTACAAACTGAAATACTGAAAGATGAACGAGTTCATGGAAACTATCAAGAGGTTCATAACAAGAACAATCATCTGAGGAACACAAATTAAGGGTATGATTCCTCTAATCATCATCATGAGGAGAGGTGCAAAAGCATATATATGAACGCGTTTGCAGGTAAAACATATGAAAAAAAACGGTCACTAAAACCTTGCCCAAGCAAGAATGGAGAGTTCATGCATCAAAAAATAACATCTAAAGTCTTCGTAACGAAAATTTCATGCATCAAACAATGCTTTGTGTTTGCTGATCGAATCAGAAGATTGATTGATTGATTGATTTTGTCGACGTGCAGAAGAACTTGCACAGTTGCACACTACAATCTTTTAACGTTGAAGAGGCTTAGTGGGCTTATGGGCCTCAAATAACTGTGCCAATACCTTTACTCTCTAGCTTACTCCCTTCCCCAAAATTCAAATTCTCTCGTCGCTCTCTGGGTTCTCTAGCTATGGCGCTTTCTGAAGCTTTCAAGGAGAGGCTAGATCAAATGGAGTTTACCAGAAACCAATGCCTCCATCTTCTCCAGGTACTAATCCAATCCATCCATCAATTACGATCCAAATCATTCTCTTCCTTCAATTGAATCATCGAGTTTCAGTGTACGTACGAATGTGAAAGTATGAGTTTCAACGGAGATATATGGTTGATGATTATCTGTAGCTTTAGATTTTGATCGAAATCAAACAGATCATAATGTGTATGTTTGATTAGGAGGAGAAGGAGCTACAAGTTGAAAAATCACAGATACTAGCAACCAAGCACGCAAGCATACAATCCATAGAACGCAAATGTTTGATGCTCGCTGCACAGAACCTCAGGATCACACTACTCAGATCTACCATCCAAGATCTAGATTCCAAATACCACTGCTCTATTCAGCAACTGAGGTTGGTATTGATGATACTCATAGTTATCATGTCAATCAATGTGTTGATAGCTGGAATTATATATATATATATAGGACGCTAAAGAGCGAGGTTGAAGAGTTAAAGGAGTTAGACCAAGAGAGGAAAAAGTACTACAAGCTGAGATGCTCAGAGATGAATGAGTTCGTGCAAAATGTGGAGCGGTTCAGATCAGATTACCGGTTACAAATCGAGAACCTGAGAAACCAAGTCAAGGAGGTATAATCTTTGAATGTGAATCACTAAAGTGTTCTGTTTTGGATTTTAATTTATTATACCAACCTGGATTTTCTCAGCTTAGCTCAACGTTCGAGGGGATTCATAACAAGAACAACTATCTGAGGAACACAAATTAAAGGTATGATTATTCCTCTAATCATTATCATCATGAAGAGAGGTGCAAAAGCATATGAACACGTTTGCAGGTAAAAACATATGGATTATATGTTATGATGATTCAAGGTTTTGTAATTTGATATGAAAAAAATAAGTTTAACTAACTAGCCATGAGAGTCACTAAAACCTTGCTCAAGAATATGGATAGAGTACTTAGTGCATCAAACAATAACATCTAGAGATTTCACAAGTTAAAAATCATCACCAACCAAAACATCATCACACCACTCAACTGTACCCCAAATCTCCTTTCCCTGACGTCTTTCTAGCGAAATCACCGCACACCTAATAGCTTTTGTTCTACCTGTTGTTTTCGGAAAAAACAGAGCCAGTTTCCCATCGTAACTCCCGGTGTAATACCAGACTGAATATCTCGCCTCAGCCAACAATTCTTCCAAACCATCCACCACTACCCAACTACTCTCTTTTGGGTCATCCTCCCGATGCAGCATATCCCAACCACTATCGTAGAAATACAATACGTCATCAACGACACACGCATCCTCCCAATGCAGCATCTCCTTGTTCGTTTCCCATTTACTTTCCTTTGGCCCGTAAACATAAACAAAACGGTTGATACGATTCCGAATGTACATCTTACCAGCCATAACCACACATTCATCAAGACACATGCCACCACTCATTGTCTCTGGCGTTGTCTTCTTAGGCTCCCACATTTGTGTTTCTGTATTGAACACCGTCATGACCATCTTATCTGGGTTGTTACAGCATCCAGTTACATATATTTTCCCATCAATGATGTCAGCAACTGAAACAGACATCATGGTTGCATTCATACTAGGCAGGAGGTGCACCGTTTGGGATCTACAGTCAATGCTTATCGCAGCATTTTGTGGGACTGATTTCAACCTACCAAACACATATATCCTTGACCCCACCGCGACAAAGTCTCCCTCGAGAGGCATATAATTGGAAAGCGAAGGGATAAGGACCAAGCTGTGATTACCGTTAGCTTTCCGGAAGAGAACATAACAATGGTGATCACCGTTTTCTCTGTTACAGAGGACAACATAGAGAGAGTGTTCCGTGCATCCTAACAGTGATCGTCTTGCGTATAGCTCATGGGAGGTAACAAGTGATCGGAAGTGCTTTGAAACGAGGGAGAGTTTTGGATAGTAGCATCTCCCTACACGCGCTAAGATGTCAACGATAATGTCTTCGGGAAGTGATGGACTCAGAGACGGCGGTTCTGAATATTGCTCCTCCTTTGACCTAGTTTCAGGAGACATTCTCAAACTATTCTCCGATATGAGAGAGAAACGCACAACAACCCTAACTTAAGGCTCAATTAAATTAACTGTAGGAGCGAGAGAAGAAAGCCCAAAACACTAATTTAGTTTACACTTTAGCTATAATCAAATACAAAATACATATATATATATATATAACATGTTTCCTATTTCAATCGGTTCAGCTATTAGGGTTTTGTGTTATTTCCTTTTTTTTTTTTTTGTGAATGGTATTTATCTCAAACATAACGAAACACAAAAGTAGATTACAAATCCAATAAACTAGAAACTATAAGTCCAAAAGCCTATTAACACGTTTGCAGGTAACCATATGGATTCTATGTTATGAAGGTTCACCTTACATGTTTGTAATTTGATATGACAAAAACAATATTAACCAGCCATGAGAATCATGGTTCTTTGGTATTTGGATAGTTATGAAGATGTCAATCACTGTGTTGATCTTTGAATATCATAAGACGCTCAGGAGCAAGGCTGAAGAGAGGGACAAGTATTGCAAACTGAAATACTGAGAGATGAACGAGTTCTTGGAAAATTTCGAGAGGTTCAGCTCAGATAACCGGTTACAAGTCAAGGAGGTATCAGTATATAAGAACATCTGTAAGTTTGTAGAATTGCTTGGCTTTATTAATCACAATACATGAGTATATATACAAAAGCCTTAGCCGACTTGATCAATATCCTATCGATATCTAAATACATCATTATCTCATATTTGTATATATCTCTAACTACCATCATCCTTATCTCCAATACTCCCCCTCAAGTTGGGAATATGAAAATTTCTTACTCCCAACTTGAACAACAAATTTTGAAATTGCACTCTTCCTAGCGCCTTTGTCAATACATCCGCCAACTGCTCATTTGTTCGAACATGAATTGTTTCCAGCAATCCCTCTTCAATAGCATCCCTTACTTGATGACAATCAGACTCTATGTGTTTAGTCCGCTCATGAAACACTGGATTAGAAGCTATGTGAATAGCTGACTTACTATCACAATATAACTTCACAGGTTTTCGTTGCTTGACACCCAAGTCTTGCAATAGCCTGCATAACCATTTTATCTCCCTTGTTGCCAACGCCATCGACCTATATTCAGACTCAGCTGAAGAATGTGATACTACGCCTTGCTTCTTGGTCTTCCAAGAAACCGGTGCCTCCCCCACAAGCGCAACATACGCGCTCAGTGACCTCCTTGTAGTGGGACAAGCAGACCAGTCTGCATCACAGTATACGGAAAGCTTCATGTCTGGTTGAGATTCTAACAGAATTCCTTGTCCTGCTGTACCTTTTAAGTACTTCACAACTCGCAACGCCGCTGCCCACTGCATCTCTCGCGGCCTTTGCATAAATTGTGACAAGATATGAGCTGAATACGATATATCTGGCCTTGTAATGGACAAATAAATCAAACGCCCTACCAACCTCCTATATTTCTCTGCATCCAACAGGAAAGGACTCAAGTCCAGAGCCAACTTATGCTGAATCTCCATCGGTGTAGCCACAGGTTTCGAACCCAGTAAACCAGTATCTGCTATGAGGTCCAGTGTGTATTTACGTTGTGTGAGCATAAAACCTTCCTCTCCACGTCCAACTTCTATCCCTAGGAAATATTTTAGTTTCCCTAGGTCCTTCATATGAAAGCATCTGCCCAAGTGTTCTTTAAATTTGCTTAAAAAATCCATGTCATTCCCACAAATAAGCAAATCGTCGACATATATCAGAACCCTGAGCTCCACATTCCCTTTAGAATAGACGAACAATGAGTAATCTGCATATGAATGATGAAATCCGAAGCCTTTAATAGCATTAGTCAACTTGGCAAACCAGCACCTCGGAGCTTGCCTCAACCCATATATTGCTTTATGCAACCTGCACACCTTATTTGGATCTGAATGTTTAAACCCCTGCGGAAGCCTCATGTAAACCTCTTCTTTCAGGTCACCATGCAAGAAGGCATTGTGTACATCCATCTGGTGTACTATCCAGCCTTTCCCTGCAACCACTCTCAACAAACATCTGATAGTTGTCATCTTTGCTACAGGAGCGAACGTCTCTTGAAAGTCTCTGCCCTTGACTTGTCTATTTCCCAACGCCACCAGACGAGATTTAGGCCTCTCCATCGTCCCATCAGCATTGTATTTATACTTATAGACCCACATATTACCTATTGCTTTCTTTCCAGGAGGTAAGTCAACAATACTGAATGTTTTATTGGCTTCAAACGCTGTGATTTCCTTTGACATTGAATCACGCCATATCTTTTGCTCCATGGCTTCTTTAAAATTCCTTGGCTCTCTCGCATTGGTTATTGCAGCTAGGAACGTCTTGTGAGCAGGAGAAAATTTATCATCAGATATATAATTCGTAAGAGGATATGGCGTACCTTGGACAGTTTTCGAAGACTCTGTTTTTGAAACAGAGGAGGCGGCAAGATCGTGATGGGGGTTTACTTTCGGGAGGACACAAGCATTATAGGTGACATAATCACGCAACTTCACAGATGGAAGTCTTTCTCTACGACCTCTGCCCATCTCTTGATCCTCTGCGACACCTTTATCAACTATCTTCTCAACCGTGCTAGCATCACTGCTCTGTTCTGCCACCACTTCTACTTGTTCTGATGCTGCAGTAGGAGCAACAGACGCTGCAGTCTCATTCTGTTTATTCTCTTTATTTTCTTCTACTTCATACTTTTCACAGGAACTACTCTTCTCAGTAACATCAATGATCCAATCATCATCTGGACCACCTACCATCATCCTTATGTCTGAATTACTCTCTTCCTTATCTGCATACGGAAACACCTTCTCCTCAAAACTGACGTCTCTCGATGTCAAAAACTCATTACTGTCCAAGTCATACACTCTCCAAGCCTTTTTACCAAAAGGATAGCCTACAAACACACATTTCCTGCTTCTTTCACCAAACTTATCTCTACTGCGATCGCGTCTGTGAACATGACACAACGAACCGAATACACGTAACGAACTGTACGATGGTTTCGATCCAAACAGCACCTCATACGGAGACTTTCCCTTTAAGATCTTCGTTGGTGTCATGTTGATAACATGAGTAGCTGTTGTAACAGCTTCTCCCCAAAACTTCACAGGCAGGTTAGACTGAAACAACAAAGCCCTTGCAACATTCAGAATATGTCTATGTTTTCTCTCTACACGCCCATTCTGCTGGGGCGTATCAACACAACTTGTCTGATGAATGATTCCTTTGTCTTTAAAGAAATCTCCCAGACACATGAACTCTGTTCCATTGTCACTTCGAACCATTTGAACAGGAAGATTGAACTGTTTTTCTGTATAAATGCAGAACCTCTGCAACACCCTCTTTACCTCCGATTTAGCTAGAAGTAAATGTGTCCACACTGATCTTGAAAAATCATCTACAATAGTAAGAAAGTAGGACGCTCCACACGAAGCAGGAATCCGATAAGGACCCCAAACATCCACATGAATTAACTCAAAACACTTGCTTGTTTTATTCAAACTATCAGGAAAAACATCTCTTGTTTGTTTTGCTCTAAAACAGACGTCACAATGACTAGAACAATCCTTATTCTTAACACCAGAAAGCTCATGTAAAGTAGAAAAAACAGAAATGGCTGGATGCCCGAGTCGTCGATGCCACAAGAGTTGATCCTCTGCTCCATCAGCTCTGTTAGCTCGTGCTACTCTCACATCCCTAAAGAAGTAAACCCCACCACGTTCTTCACCGGCTCCAATCAGAGTCTTCGAAGAACGGTCCTGCAAAACGCAAATAGTGTCTGTAAATAAAGCAAAACAATTTGTGTGCCGTATTAACTTTGATACTGATATAAGAGTACAATCCAAGTTTGGCACAAGAAGCACATCTCGGAGTGAGATTCGTTCTGTAAGGACCATATCTCCCATCTGTGTTGAAGTCGAAGTTCCACCATTTGCGAAGCCAACCTTACAAGGTTGAGTGCTCCTTACATTCACAAGCAGATAAATGTCTCCTGTCATATGGTGCGACGCACCTGAGTCTATAATAACATCACCAATAGGCTTACCAGAAAGCTTGTCTGATTGACTTCCTGATCTCCCTTCGTTAATAATCTGAGTAATAGCTCTCCATTGCTCGGGTGATAGATCAGCTCCTGCCCCAAGAGAGTTAGTAGCTTGAGCCGTGTGTGCAGCTCCACGTCCACTAGCTCCCCCACGACCATAACCTCCTCGGTCTGAGCCACGTCCTCCACCTCTGCCTGAGCCTCTTCCTCTACGCTCATTCATCCATTCCGGAAAACCAATGATCTGCCAGCAGTTGTTCTTTTCATGCCCCGACTTCCCACAGTTAGAGCAAACTCTGTCTCTAAATTTATTACCATATCCTGTATTGCTGTTTTCCGAACGCGTCACTGAGCTAGTGTCACGACCGTCTCTCTTTGTTCCTGAACCAGAAACCTCCTCTGATGACCCTTCTCTTCTGCTAGCAAAGCCAATTGCTTCTTGCTGAGCTGATTCTCGAGATTTAGCAGCGTTTAATCTAGCTTCTTCTCTGATCACCTTCGCATATGCTTTTCCCAAATCGGGTAGTTCATCTGCTTCTATTATAGCAGTGACTACATTACTGAATCTAGAGTCATCTAACCCCATGATGAATTGATGAACACGTTCCTCCTCTCTCTCTTTCTCATAAATTGCAGCCGCAGAGCAACTACACGCAGGAGGAGGTTTATATGTCTGCAATTCTTCCCACATCATTGCAAGTCGTCCGTAATAGTCAATTACAGGCTGCCCATTCTGACGACAAGCTGCCAACTGTTCCATTAGCTGATGAACACGTACTTTGTTTCCTACTTCAAACCTCTTCTTGAGGTTCTCCCATAGCTTGTGCGCTTCAGTTATGAACGTCACAGTAGATCTCACTCTTGGTTCAATGGAAGATCTGATCCACCCCACAATCATGGAATTTACGCTGAGCCATAATTCAAGTTCTCCACTTTCCTCGCTAGGTTTAGCCAACGTGCCGTCCACGAAACCCATCTTCTTCTTAGCTCTAAGAGCATTCTCCATCTCTAACGCCCACTCATTATAATTATCACCCTTCAACTGAACGGATGTAATTAAGGCGCCTGGGTTATCCGAAGAAAACAAAGCATACGGCGAGGTAGAAACACCCATCGTATCACTCTGTTTTATTGTAACTTGCTTTGACTCGTCTCCACTCATAACGATTGTTATTCAACGTTTCTGGCAATTCTGAGCAAAGTTTATCTTGATCTCTGCTCTGATACCATGTAAGTTTGTAGAATTGCTTGGCTTTATTAATCACAATACATGAGTATATATACAAAAGCCTTAGCCGACTTGATCAATATCCTATCGATATCTAAATACATCATTATCTCATATTTGTATATATCTCTAACTACCATCATCCTTATCTCCAATAACATCTTTGAATGTGAATCATAAAAGAGTTTTAAATATTACGTACTATTAACCTAAGTTTCGCAGCTTAGCTCAATGTTCGAGGAAATTCATAACAAGAACAATTATCTAAGGACACAAATTAAATGTTTGATTCCTCTAATCATCATCATGAAGAGAGGTGCAAAAGCATATGAACACGTTTGCAGGTAAAACAAAATGGATTATATCTTATGATGATTCAAGGTTTGTTATTTGATATGTAAAAAAAGTTCACTAAAACCTTGCCCAAGAATATTGGAGAGTGGATGCATCAAAGAATAACATATACAGTTTGCGTAACGAAAAGATCATCGCTATGAAACAAAACATCATCACACCAAGCAATCTTACCCCAAATCTCACTTCCGTGGCGCCTCCTTTCAAGTGAAATCTGCGCACACCTGATACCTTTTATTCTAAGATCTTTAGAGAAAAACAAAACCAGTTTCCCACCGCAACTCCCAGTGTAAGACGATTCTGAAAATCTCGCTTCAGCCGCCAATCTTTCCAAACCTTTCACCACTATCCAACTACTCTCTTTTGGGTCATAAGCTCTCAACACCTTCCCAAGACTATCGAAGTAATACAATACGTCATCAACCACACACCCACCCACCCACCCACTTGAACATATTCAGCGTCTTGTCTGTCTCCCATTTACTCTCCACTGGATCGTAAACAAAGCTGTTAAAAGGATCCCTCGCGTACATTTTACCAGCCATCACCACACAACCAACGGGCCGACCTATCAGCGTCTCTATCATTGTCTCCCATATTTGTTTTTCGGTATTGAACACAGCCATCACCATCTTCTCTGATGTATCCCATGGGATTTTTGTATATCCAGTTACGTATATTTTCCCGTCAATGACGCCAGCAACTGAAACAAACATGGTTACATTATTCATACTAGGCATGGGATGCACCGTTTGGAATCTACTTTCAATGGTTGGAATTGGCAGATGGTGGTAACTGTTCAACCTAACAAACACATATATCTTCGAGCCCGAAATGACAAAGCTTCCAACGTGAGGCATATTGGTAGGCCAAGGGATAAGGACCAAGTGGTGCTTGCCGTTGGCTTTTGCAACTAGTGGAGAGAGTTTACACAATCCATTGCTGTTGAACCCTGTTTTGGAACTGAGTCGGGTGCTCCTTTGAAGATCCAGGCGATTCCTTCTTTATTTCTTGATTTGTCCCAACCTGCGTCCGTGTAACATGTAATCGCATCGGTTCCCATGTGGTCTCGATCTCGGATCTTGAAGCTGTCAGGTGCTGGGAGAGTACCTCTTTTTGATTCTCCTTTTTTTGTGCTTGATTCCATTCCCAAGCCAATGCCAATCCTTTTGTTGCGATTTCCTCAGGAGAAAGTGATCGATCCTCAAAGATGAGTGAGTTTCGGTCCTTCCATATTGACCAACAGATCCATGGTAGAATAGGGTTCATGATTCCTGTAGCGGGGTGACAGACCGTTGCCTTGATATGCTTACTAAGTTATGGAGAACCAATATACCACCTAAGATAAAAATGTTCTGGTGGAAAGTCCTCCATAATGGGTTGCCTGTAGCAGAGAACTTGAATAGAAGAGGTTGTCCTGTCTATAGATACTGTCAAATATGTGGAGAGGAATTAGAAAGTGTAGACCATATGCTTTTACAGTGTCTGAGTATCTAGAGAAATATGGTTTTTTTCTTTAGATAATGACAGTGTCCTTTTGACTCAAACCAATACAGTCAGAGACCTGTTCTTATACATACTTCAGCGAGTCTCTGTGAATTCTCAGGACATCCTCTCCTTCTTTGTAGGCTGGAGAATATGGAAGATGAGAAACCGATTTGTCTTTGAAAATAAAAGAGACCATATTGTTAATGTGATTCAATCTGCTATAGTAGATGAAAGACTTTGGAAGGAAGCATTGAGCTACAATGATAATACTCATCAGGTATGTCCACCTACTATGACAAGCTCACTGCAGGATCTCCTTCCAGATGAAACTGAACTATACTGCATTGTGGATGCTTCTTGGAAATTTCTAAATGAAAAAAATTGGAATTGGGTGGTCCTTGTTCAGCAAAGAAGGCACCTCTAAGCTCCAAGGAAGCGCTGCTATGGAACCTACCAATTCAGCATTGGTAACGGACACAATGGCGTTGTGGCTTTCTGTTCAACAACTTAACCGACTAGCTTACACAAAGGTTACATTTCTAGGAGACTGTTCGAAATTGATACGGAACGTGGACTGCTTAGTGCAAGAAAACCAGAACCAACAGATCGACATCCTAGAATCTGCTATTACAGTTCAAGACATTGCTACAAAAGCTAGGAAAAATCAATATGATTTCGTCTATGTCCCTAGAAATTTTGTAACGTATGTTGATAGTTTAGCCAAAAAGGCTAGGGTCAATAACCAACCTTATGTAATTAACTGGCCTAACATCTAAGCAATTGTAACTTTCAAAGTAATGAAATCAAAAGGTTGACAAAAAAAAAAGAAGTATTAAAAAGAAACTAAAGAAAATTTGATCTTCCATGTAGCTTTAATCTTGATCGAAATCAAACAGATCTAATGTATGATTAGGTGGAGAAAGAGCTACAAGTTGGATAAATCACAGATTCTTTTTTGGACTAAGAATTCCACAGATTCTACACTGAAACACGTAAGTATACAATCCACATTCCACAGAGAGCAAAAAAATACAATCCACAGAGAGCAAATGTTTGATGCTCGACCAGAAGATCTCTGCACAAGATCTCAAGATCACACTTCTCATATCTAACATCAAAAATCTTTAAGAGAGTTAATTTCATCTTTTAAATCATAAATTTAAGGTATGTATGTAAATGGTATTCGTAAATGAGGTTGATATTGATCCTCCTTTGATCTTGTTTTTTGAAATAGTTATCATGTCGATCAATGTGTTGATCGCTAACTATGTGGACGCGTTCATGCAAAACGTCGAGCAGTTCAGATCAAAGAACCGGTTACAAGTCAAGAACCGGAGAAAAAAACCGAGGTATAAGTATATATGTATATATATGAAAATCTTTGCAAAGTGAATCACAAAAGTGTTCGCTTTGTATTTTAATTATATTATCATCCTCGGTTTCTCAGCTTAACTCAACATTCGAGGAAATTCATAACAAGAACAATTATCTGGGGAACACAAATTAAGGTATGAAATCCTCTAGTCATCATCATCAGGAATAGAGGTGCAAAAGCATATAAACGTTTATGATTATACGTTTTGATGATTCAAGGTTTGTAATTTGATATGACAAAAAACAAGCTTAGCCAGCCATGAGAGTCACTAAAACCTTGCCCAAGAATATGGATAGTTCGTTCATCAAACAATAACATCTACAGATTTGTTAACTTGAAAATAACTACCAACAAAAACATCATCACACCACTCAACTTTACCCCAAATCTCCTTTCCTTGACGTCTTTCTAGCGAAATCTCCGCACACCGAATAACTCTTGTTCCAAATGTATTCCAAAAAAACATAGCCAGTTTCCCTCCGTAACTCCCAATGTAAAACCAGTTGGAAATTAATCTCATCTGAGCCACAATTTTTTCCAAACCATTCACCACTACCCAACTACACTCTTTTGGGTTATAAGCTCTAAACACACTCCCATGATAATCGTAGTAATACAATACATCATCAACCACACACCCATAGTCCCACTCAAACATATTCAGCGTCTTGTCCGTCTCCCATCTACTCTCCTTTGGATCGTAAATAAAGCTGTTAAGACCATCCCTCGTGTACATCTTACCCAGTGCCGTGCGAAGGTTTGTAGACCCAAGGCATATATTAAAATTGGGGCCCTTTAATATAACTAATATAAGTTTGAAAGATGTAAAATAGAAAAATAAACCGTAATATATAAAGACTTGAGACCATTGAAAACATCACGGTGCACTTTCAGACACTCTCAACTTGTTTCTTACACCAAAAAAATGATGTCACAGTTTTGATCTTTCAAAAATCTCTTAAGAATAATATTTTCATGATTAACATATGTAAATGTAAATAAGACTTTAATTTCTGAACTTCAGAAAGTCCATAATATTATTTAAATAAAAAGAAGTCAGATTCCTTTTTGATTTGGAATTCAGATTTCCTTTTGATTTGGGATTTCTATTTTTGTTTATGATCTAGTTTGACTTTCTATAAAAGTATTTAATAAAAAAGAATTTTAAAATACATGCTATGCTCGAACTGGGGAGGAAGTGTAGTGAAAGTAGAACGCATAACTCACTGTATTTATCAAAAATAAAACTCATAATTCTCTGTGACACATTGCATTAAACCAACTTTTGGGGGGTCTTAAAATTTCATTTATATTTGGGGGCCTGGGGCAAATGCCTTTTCAATTACATATGCTGCACGGCTCTGATCTTACCAGCCATCATCACCATGCAACCACTCATCATCTCTGGTGTTGTCTTCTCAGGCTCCCACATTTGTGTTTCTGTATTGAACACCTTCATGACCTGCTTCCTTGGCTTGTTACAATATATTTTTCCGTCAATGATGCCAGCAACTGAAACAGACATGGTTACATTCATACTAGGCAGGAGGTGCACCGTTTGGGATCTAAAGTCAATGCTTATCACTGAGTTCAACCTACCAAACACGTATATCCTCGAGCCTGCGGCGACTAAGATTCCATCGGCAGGCTATTGGGATAAGGACTATATGTTTAGATAAATACAAAGCTTAAGCTTATCTCCTATAGTTTAGGAGTTATCTTTGTCATGGTTTCCTTTGTATAAATACACATTCAAAGAGTCAATAAGAATCAAGTTGTTTTGGTATCCAATTCTACATGGTATCAGAGCTACTCTAAAATTTTTTCTCAAAGTCTCAAGGCAGAACAAAGCCGAGACACGCACACGTACTGTGCTTAAGTCACGATGGAAGTTGCTGTTGTTTCTCCCTACACTTTGTCACATTCCGACAACCCAGGAGCACTCATTACATCTGTGCTTCTCTCTGGTGACAACTACAATGAGTGGTCCACCGAGATGCTAAACGCCTTGCAAGCAAAACGCAAATCAGGGTTTATCAATGGCACGATCAAAAAGCCATCGACTGATCATGCTGACTACGAAAACTGGATGACAGTAAACTCTATGATTGTAGGCTGGATTCGAGTCTCAATCGAACCAAAGGTCAGATCGACGGTGACATTCATCACAGATGCGTCTCAATTGTGGAGCAATCTCAAGAAGCGATTCTCTGTTCATAACAAAGTTCGACTTCATCAGCTCAAAGGTCAAATCTCTGCTTGTCGTCAAGATGGCCAATCTGTTCTTCAATACTTTGGCAAATTGAGCTCGATGTGGGAAGAATATGCTCTTCTCAGGCCACTACCAGCTTGTACGTGTGGAGTTGCAGACACATTGTCGAAAGAAAGAGAAGAAGACAAAGTCCACGACTTTCTGTTAGGACTCGACGACGTCAGATACGGCAATCTCTGCACAAATGTCATCGGACTTGATCCGTTGCCAACTCTGGAGGATGTCTACTCAAAAGCAATTCGTGAAGAACAGAGAATTGCATCCTCTCATAGTCGCGAGAATCAACCTGATGCTTTGGGGCTTGTTGTTCGTGGTTCCCAACAACAAGGCATATTGGGAAGCGAAGGGATAAGGAACAAGCGGTGACTACCGTTGGCTTTTCTGCGGAGAATATACAACTGGTAAATATGTTTGACTGTGTTGTAGAGGACAGCGTAGAGACGGTGTTCCGTGTATCCTAACAACGATCGTCTCTCGTCCAGCTCATGCGAAGCAACAAGTGATCGGAAGTGCTTGGAGACAAGGGAGAGTATTGGATGGTAGCAACTCGGTACACGCGCTAAGATGTCAAGGATGATGTCTTCGGGAAGTGACGGGATCAGAGACGGCTGTTCTGGCGATTCCTGCTTCTTTGACACGAAAAACAGATCGACCTGAAAACCATGGTATCTAATCCGATCAGATCCTTCCTTAATATTCGAAAAGATCCATTTCTCCTCACCTAAAACTGGATGAGTATCCTAATAGATCCAAACATATAAATATATTTAAAATATTATTAATAATTATATTAATACCTTAAAAATTATAAATCATATTAGTGGTTTTGAATATTTATAGATACAAATGGATACTTTGAATAATAAAAAAATCAAATAACATTGTATCCATAGTTATTTTTAAACAAAAAATAACTAATTCAAACTATAAAATTAAATATTTTTAGTTTTTTAATTATTTTAAATAATTTTGGATGATTTTGATATAAAACACTCGAATCAAATTGAGTAGTTTAGTTACTTAGGTTAAAATTGAAATTTACCTGAATCTTCCGAATTTGAAAGGATCCAATGGGATCTAGTTTTTATACTATCCGATTTCAGAATTCAAAAAAAAACTATATTCGAATAGTTAAGATAACTCAAAAGGGTACCCTAATACGCATGCAACACTTAGGGCACGACTAATTTTCTCGATACCACCGGTAAACGCAGTTTTTACTGTTGGTAGTTGTTGTTAGCGTGCAACAATCACAGAAAAACGTTATAAATCGCTTCAAACCGCTTTAAATCTCTTAAATTCAGGGTCTGACTGGTGTAACCGCAGCAGTTGCGAGCATTTGCGGTTTTAAGCGTTTTTAAGATATTTGTACGACTGGTACGACTAGTACGACTGGTAGAGATTGATGCGTTTGTAGTATACTTATGACTGGTAACCATCAAATTCAGCAGCGGTTAAATAATAAATTAACAATATTTACGTTTTATATAATTATAAAAATATGAAAATCATAATATTATAATAAATATAAAAATTATATTTAGAAAATTATAGTTTTATATTTTCAAAAATTATAGATTTTTTTTTAAAAAAATTATAATATAAATAAAAATATAATATATTTTTTTGAATTTATATTTTTATTGAATATTTTAATTTTATTTTTATATTGCTTTTTAAAAAATTAATCCTTCCCCAACAGCGCGCAACAGAATGATGATGATGAGCTTTGAGGTTGATTGGTTAATGCTTTGGTTGTTGTGCACATCAAAAAAATATTTTTACAGCCACAAAATTTAACAATGAAGCTTTGCTTTAATTTTTGAAACTCACAGCTCGTTTCTTTTTTTCCTTGTTCTTTTGGCTGTAGACACCAATTTTTCTAGAGCAAAATAATACTTCCTCTGTTTTTTAAAGATGCATATTCTAAGATTTTCACACTTATTAAGAAATCATATTAAAACTTAGTTATTAATGCATAGTTTTTTAAAACTTTATACTCCCTCTGTTTCAAAAAGATGCATATTCTAGGAAAATATTTTGTTTCAAAAAGATGTATTTTTCACATTTTCAATGTACTTTTTGTCAACTAATAATGAAAAATTGTGTGTTTCAAAAACATTAATTGCATTTCTTAAAATTTTATTGGCTTAAAAATATAGGAAATATAAAATTACAAAAAACTATGCACTAATAATTAAGCTTTAATGTGTTTTATTAATAAGTGTGAAAATCTTAGAATATGTATCATTTTGAAACAGAGGGAGTATTTCCTAAATTTTTAAACCAACAGAATTTTTAGAAATGCAATTAATATTTTTGAAACACACAATTTTTCATTATTAGTTGACAAAATATGTTTTGAAAACATGAAAAATACATCTTTTTGAAACAAAATTTTTTCCTAAAACATACATCTTTCTTAAACAGAGGAAGTAGTACTTTAGAAACTTATTAATAAATCTGTGAGTTTCATAATATACAAAATCACAGCAAAAATCTTATAGTTACAGCAAAAAAATACAGAGCACAAATTCTACAGCAAAAAACTAAAATCACAGCTCCAACCAATCAGACCCTTTATGTATTGAAAGTTAGTTTCTTTCTTTCTTTGATGTGCTGGACCTGGATGTTGTATAATGAAACTGATTCGCTTTAATTTGAGTTACTAGATGTGAGCACGAGGAGGCCAAACCAGCAGATGAGTGTTTGTCAGAGGTACTCGTCCGAGCATTTCTTTCTTGGTACTCAGGACTTTGAGTTTCTGAAAAAGCTTCAGCAGGTTCGTTTGATGAGCTGAGCTTCATGTTTGTTTCAGAGGATAGATTTATCTGAGAGGAGTTTTTGATTGATATGATCCGATTTGTAAATTCTCTTTCAGGAGTCTATCGTTCCACTTTTGTATGGCCTTAATAATAGTCTGCAGATCGACCAACCTTCAGATTCCAACGCGAGACAGCCAAAGACTCTGAAAGAAAGAGGTTAACTATGACTGATGTGGAGAAAAGGATGTTGGAGAAACAGACTGCGAGAATCTTAGCTTCTAATAGAGGAGAAGGAACAGTTGAAGACGAGCAATTGGAAGCGCCTCGAGTGATCAGTACAACTCGGTGTGAAAGATAGACCTCAGTTCAAGCGAAACAGAGCAAATGTACTGTTTTAATCGTTTTTGATTAGTAACATCTAGCAGGGACATATTGTGTGTTAAGTCTCTTAAGATGAACGAACTAACATTGTTTTCTCGAAACTCTGCAGGGATCAAACCCACTTTCATGAATGAAGAAAAAGAAGGCGAACGATACCAAGAGACCTCTATCGAGATCCAAAGCTGAACCTAAATCTAGAGGACAAGAGGTTAGGTAATATGAGATTTAGCAGTTCTTATTTGATGTCACTAAAGTTGTTCCAATGGTTAAGAACTCGTTTTCTTTGCAGGAAAATAACGGTGAAAGCGGTTCAAAAAGGAGGACAAGAAAACGGTCAAAAAAAAAAAAATCTGGTTCGGATATAACTGAGTGAAAACAGTTGTTTATAGTGCTGTAATAACATTTACCAAAACAATCGGTTATGTTTTGTTCTTTGTATTGCACATCATAGATATTCTAATCAAGACAGACCAGCAAGAAGATCATCATTAACAGCCCAAGAAGCTGAAACATTTAAGTTTTTATTTATGAAAAAATAAATTGCCCCAATAGAGTACTACAACAAAGCAACTAGAAGTTTTTTTCTTCTTAAATATAATAACCAATAGAAGTCACTGAGATAACCAAATCTTGCTTCCATTATAAATAATGATGAAGTTATAGATGGCATATATATATATATGTATGTTCCATCGAACTTACTTGAGGATTTGGCTACCATAATCATCGTTGAACTTGTCATACAGATGTGCATGCAGATGAGCTGATGGTCGAGTGTTGCTCAGAGCTCTATCAATGTCTTCTGGTAGTATAGGTCCCACTTTTGGCAACTCTGCAACCCCCAAAAAAAAAAACTGGAGATATCAAATGTTTTCTTCTTAAAAACTAATGCTAATGATTGATTCTTTTCACAAGAGATTTTTTACCTTCTTCAGGCACAATCTCTTCTGTGTCTTCCAATGAAGCCAATGTACGTCTCAATGGTTGCATCGCAGCTTCCTTGCAAAGTATCCTAATGTCTGAACCAGAGTAACCCTCGGATTTCTCAACCAGCACATCATGAGGCAATGGCTCATCGCCTGGTTGTGACGGCAAGAGCATCTCGAACATTCCTCTTCTTGCTTCCGGATCAGGTAAAGGTACAAGAATCTAAAGATTTCACTAGATTTAAGTCCAAAACAAAAAGGAAGAATCATATAATATTAAGCATTTAAGAAAAAGAAGAAAAAAGGATACTCTCTTCTCTAGACGCCTGAGCATAGCTGCATCAAGCTCCCAGGGCAGGTTTGTTGCAGCTAAAACAAATACGAGCTCATTCGTTTTCTGCAACCCATCCATCTGCAAGTTTTGAACCCATTACATTTGTTCTGACAAGATGATGATGATGATGATCCTAGTGATCTTGAGCATTTTTGTACCTGAATGAGCAGCTCGGTTTTGAGACGCCTACTTGCTTCATGTTCACTGCGTCCTTCACCACCACGCTGACTTATAATCGCGTCAATTTCATCAAGAAATATAGTCGAAGGAGCGTGATGCCTAGCTAGATCGAACAGCACTCTTATCAACTTCTCAGAATCACCTGAAACACAATCCAAAACAAAGGCTTTACAAACTGAACAAAGAGTGCAATGTTTTTTTCCATGGTTCAGTGTAAAATTAAAGGTGTAAGAAGATTCAACCTCTCCATTTGCTAACAACAGATGAGGCAGAGATATTGAAGAACGTCGTGTTGCACTCTGTAGCAACAGCCTTTGCAAGCATAGTCTGCAAACACACAAACAAGACTTGTTACGCAAGAAATAGAACACAGAGGAATAACATGTTCAGGTTAGAATCATCCACACCTTTCCGGTACCAGGTGGGCCAAAAAGAAGAATCCCTTTCCAGGGAGATAGTAGACCATTAAAGTACCTGAAAAAAATTCACAAGTTGAGACATTCATTCAAAGCACCAAACATAAAAAAACGAAAGTTATCTGACATTTGGGTTTTAGACAGGAAATAAAGACATACGAGGGGTATTTGATAGGCATCACCACAGCTTCTTTCAGCAACCTTTTAGCGTTCTCTAAACCCTTGATGCTTTCCCATTTCACATTTGGGTTCCCACGGATGATATCCCTGAAAAAACAAGGATTCCCACAAAACCATGAAACACACACCAATTCATCACAAAACAGAAAAAAAAAACAAGGAGTACACATGATGACTTGCCTACTCAGACTCTCAGCGAGAGCACGGGTTTCTGCAGATTCAAAAGGTGGGAACATTGACTTTTTCCTGCAGAAGAGACATTAAAAGGCAACAGTTAGTGCTTGTGCTAACCATTCCTTAGATCCCAAACACTATGCCATAAGTAGAAAAAAAAAACAAAAGGAAACCAAAGATCTTACGGCTTCTCGCGGATCCCATTGGCCAAACCAGTGTTAACCTGCTGCAATCATCACAAAGCCCAAAACTTTGAGTCATCTTAGGACAAAAGAACACAACAGACATTACTGCTCTAAGTACATTACAGAGATTATTACAGGAAGCAAGGACATGGAATCTCTAAGGCTAAAAGAAAATGCAAACAAAATAAATATATATATCACCTGAGCTGGATTGGTGACGACTTGGGAAGGTTCTTCTTCCTTGTTGCTGGATGATCCATCTTCTGGTTTTGCTTCCTGGGGCTCCTCAGGCAGCTTCTTCCTCCCAAACTTGGCATCATAAAACGTTTTAAACTCCTAATAAATACATAGACTTTTTGCTTGAAACAAAATCGATTAATCCTCAAAGCTCACGACTTTTGATTGTAGAGAAATAGAAACGGGATCCTTGTTCACTCATTCACTAAGGCTACAACAAACACATTTCATCTACATCTAAAAGTTTCCTCGGTTTCTCCGGTGATTTCCAAAAAAGAAAAACAATCTTTGTCTAAAAAGTCTAAGCAACATTAAAGAGTTTGACTTCAATTTACTACAAATATTCAAAGAAACACAAGTGATATTTTTATGTCCTTGTCCTAAAAGTTAGGAATGCAAGTTAGGTGAGAGAGAGAAAGAACAGAGTCGTCGGGGGTTTACCAGGAAGCTCCAGCGAGTGAGAGAAGGCTCGTCGGTCGCCATCGTTGATGGATCTCAAAGCTCACGAGGAGAGAAGAGACGAGAAGACAAGAAGCAAAGATCTCTCTGATGTCCGATCGATGTTTAGAGTTGAACAATAGCTCTAGCAACCATTACATCATCATCAAACAAGCACGCACGTGATTCACAGTTGGACACTACTTATTAAATTATATATTCAACAAATCTAAATCTTTTAATTACTCATTTTTAAAATAAATAAAGAATTCAAACAGCCTCTCCCTTATCCTCTCGAAACTCTCTTCTTCAACTTACGACCGCAAATCTTTGTATCTCCGGTGACCGGCGCGTGGCGGCTCTGTTAGCGCCACCGTCGGTCCCGTTAGTTTCCTTTTCCTTGTCTTGTGTAGATCTCTTGTGTAATTTCTCTTAGGGCTTGTTTCTGGTTAAGCGGAAGAAGTTGTATCGAGGAGCTCGTGTAGGGTCATGGTCTCTGTGGAGGTCGTGTGGCTAGTTGGTCAAATCAACCGCCGGTGAAGCTTGGTGGTTCCCTTTCGAGTTGTCTCTCTGGTCCCTTCCTTTTGTGGATTGAAGATACGAGTGGTCTTTACCGTTTTGTTTTAGTGGCAATGTTGGGTTTGTTTGTTGATGTAGGTCTTTATGGTTGTTGTCGTATGTCTAGCATCAGTTTGCTTGTGGTGGGTTAAGCTTGGTTTTCGATGTCTCTATTCTTGGGGTTAACAATTGACTTAGCAGTTTGTGTTTCAAGTGGTGCTGGGTACAGTGAGTGCTTCTCTTCGTTTCTTTTGCCGTGAGTGAGTGACTCAGGAGAGTTCCGATGGGCAAGGCTTCAGTTTCGTGTGGTTTTAGCAGGACTTCTATTCAGGGTAAGTGGGCGCTAGTGAGTGCGTCGCATCCGTATCCGAAGGTGGTGTGGACCGTGTAACGGTCTTTCTTGTCGGGTTATGAAGTCTTGAAGTTCTTGGACGTTATCGTGTGACAGGCTGGTGCTGCAACGATAGGTCGCGGTGTATTGGGTTCTAGAGGTGGAGGTTATCGGGTGGCAATCTTTGGTATGCAGCGATAATTCCCGTTCATTGGCATCCGCTAAGTTTTTAAATCTGCTGAGTCGATTGCTTAATATCCTAGTGTAGTTGTTAATCGCTTTCCTTTGCTTAGTTGTAGATCAAGTTTTTATGTCATATTTATGTAAGTCACCCCTGCGTGGGTTCTAGCTGCCGCCTCCTGTGGGCTCTTGTTTCTGGGGAATGTTCGATTTTCCCCCAGCTCTTGTACTACAACTAGTATTTTCCTATGGAATGAATTTCAATTTGAGAAAAAAAAAAAATAAATAAAGAATTGTTTTTTTCCAAATTTTAGATTTTTTTTCAGTTAGTGTTTTTTCTAACAACCACACAAAATATAAAACATGAATAGTGACCGAAGTAGGGGCACAGTGCTTGCAAGTAGTGGTTGCCCTCTTTCTCCTTTTCATTTTTGATGTCATTGCCATTTACCACACCAAACAAGGATGCCAATACGATAGCGATGAAATCAACAACGTAATAAAATCCAGATATTATATTATCTTAATGTTCCTGATAATAACAACAGAAGGTTGACAAAAAAAACAACAGAAGTGTTCGGCTTCGATAATGGACTTTGGGCTTTCAGATTTAGGATTTGAATCCTGATTAAATGCTTTTCGACCCACAAAATGATGTCTAGTTAGGCTTGTGTATATGAGCCTCAGCAAAAGAAACAAAGAAAAGCTTTTAAGATGGTATGAAAACAAAATTTTCATGTTATCTAAGAAAATAAGAGACAATTTAAACAGTCAACTAGAAAAACAATCATCACTCTTTTCGGTAAATATATAGATCAAAACAACACAAGAATAATAGGAGTTGAATACTCACTGTTTATTATTTTATGAATAAACAAAAACAAATTGAAGAAATCAAAAGAAATAATGACTAAAATACAAAATATAGAATAGTTGGATAACCTCATTTATTTTTTCTATTTTGCTCCTCTTGTTAAGACATAGAAACTGGTATATATTATTTATTAAAAATAAGATAAAATAAAATAAAATAAAAAAGATTTATGATAAATAGTTTTAACCATTGGATAGAGAATGTGGAAGTTATTTCTCAAATAGCCCAAGCCTATAATCACCAAGCTTAGTCTTGTAACAATATGACTTGTATTGAGACCAAGTGAGCTCTTTATAAAGCCCTTCCTCTTGCTCTGGGACAAGGCATGACATTGGTGCAATCTTCTCGGTCAACGGAGGACCTGCGAAGTAGATCATCGATAATCTTGACCTCTTTGTATTTGTCAGCACTCTGTGTCTCACACTCTTGAATCTTCCGTTAGTCATCACCTGCGATTGTAAAATATATAACCGTCAAACAAAATGTGTGATTTCTTTGTGAAACATGAATATGGTGTTAATTAGTCTCAAAAGTTGAGGAAAATGCAAATAAAATTAGAAACCCATTAATGATTCCTTCCATACTTTTCTTTTATAAACTCCTTTGACAGTATTTGTCACGTGAAGGTATGGTCTACTACTCTAGATTACATGGTTAAACTTTCGTCAGTATGTGAGTCTAACTCTAAACCAGATACTTTAAATATATTTTTTTCCTTTATTATAAGGGAAATATCTTTATATATATATACTGTCAACGAGAAAAGCCTATAACAAATATTCCAATCATAAAATCACATGGATACTTTTCAATTTAAAGTGTTTTTAACTAATCTTAACAAGTGTCTGTCAAAATACAAACCTAACCGTAAAATGGTGAATTTGTTGATTTTTGAAATATTAACATATGTTAATTAGTTTAGATTTTTTCTTACTAAGAAATTTTAACACAATTTTATATTTGATTAAATATTCATATAAATATAAATAATTTTATACATTAAAATATATGTGTAAATTTAGATATAAAATTCAGAATTTTTTTTGTAACTTTCTGTGAAATTCTCTAATTTATAAAATTCGATAATAAAATAAATTAAAAGAGAGAATATTTAGCATTAAACAAACAAAAAACTGCAACAGCAAAGATACCTGAAGAGTATCTCCCACGCTAACGAAGAAAGAAGAGTGATCAGGAGGAACAGAAACCCAACTCCCATCTTTCAAACAGATTTGTAAACCTTCAGTGTCGTTTGATCTGAGCATTGACACTAACTGTGGATCCGTGTGCTCACCGAACCCAATCTCTTCTTTGTCCGGAGGCTCTTCTTTCTCGGGGTAATGGTTCATCCTCAGACAAGAATCACTCTCTTTAACCTTCACCAGTTTGCTCAGCTTCTCCTTTGGCTCTATACTTAGCTCTTCTTCTACCATCTCCAGAACCTTGCTCGCCATTCCCTTCATGTCCTCCATGTACTCTTCCACTACCTCTCTGTTTCAATTCACATTGCATTTTAACGTTAATTGACATGACAATTCTGTATCGAAATGATTTGGTTTTTCGATTGTGACATGTAAAAGTTCTCGAGCTTGTATCATGTAGGAATGTCTAAGAGGATCCATGTTGTTAATGTTAATATTGTGAATACATTTTGTAATTATGAAAATATATTCTGTTGATTCGATGAGATTTTATTGTATTTTCAATGCCCATATTTAAATAAATTTTTCAGGTTTTACTACTATTTTTAAACCATAAAATTTTATAGTTTTCTTAGGAGGTGTTATTGGTTTGTGTATTTTAGTGGATTTGAAAATCCAAACTAAATTTACTATTATTGGTTCTATGATTTTTAAATCCACATTCAAATCTACTGTTATTGGTTCTTTGATTTTAAAATAGATTTTAAAATCAAGTGTTATTCAATAGTATAGATTTATTTAAGGATTTGATTTAAAATTGGATTTGAGTGGATTTATAAATGTTTTTAGTGTAAAAATACAAAAGAGCAAATATTGAGCTCTACCTTGTTATTTTGACTTGGATTTGTAATATTGTTTTTTGAGTTTCTTTTTTTTTTACGTTTCGACAAGTTTTCATATCTTGTATGTTTGTTTAATATCTTGTTCATCATTTTCTTTTTTTCTGGGTACCAAATAAATCTTCACCTTCTTTGGTTTAAACATAAAATCACTAGTAATTGGTCAAAAGTATTTTTTCAATCCCAGACGTGTTATTACTTTTCCTTCTCTTTTAATTGGTTGTTAGGGCTTAGATTATTCTTCTCATATTAGCATTTTTGTATGATTAACTTACGCATTTACTTATCAGACATTATGTAATGGTAATTGATTTTTCTTGTATAATTTTACAACTTTTGATTGAATTGTCTGTTTTACTTTATATTTCAAAGTTTTGAGCATTTACTCTCTTCTACGTAAGTGTCATCTTGTCACCTTCCAACACTAACTAAATAAAACTTGTTCTGAACAATTTCTCTAGATCCAAGCATTTTCCCTCGTAATAATAAATCTATTTGATTGATTTATAACAATTCACATGTTTTGATTTTGAAATCCATATAAATTATTCTTAAATCCATTTTGTTTGATTTTAAAATCATGGATTTAGCAAAGATTTCTAAATCCAAAAAAAATTTGTAAATCCATTAAAATACTAGAACCAATAACCCCTACTTAATCATGCAAAACATTAAAGTACACTTATGGATGGAGTAATTAACAGAAATACTGTCATAATTATAAATATATTTATAAAATAACTATTAATAAGATGGATCTTATATATCTTTTTATACGATCTAGAATTTAATAACGTAATTTTCTGTTCATACTTCATACTTCATAGGTTTTGGTTTTACCTGAAAATTGCAGGGGCTTGTTGGAAAACGGCGGTGGTTTTGGTAAACGAGAGATGATGATTAGCATTGAGGAGAATATACTCTATCCAACCCATGTCACCACTGGACCCGATCCTTTTACTACCGTACCCAAACGGGTCGGGTGGACCCGCTTTTTCTTTGAGAGACAGAGACAAAGCAAAGAACTTGTTGGCCTCTTCCTCCAACTGGGTTAAAAGATCGGGTCGGACCCCATGGTTGACGACTTTAAAGAACCCCAACTCCTCGCAAGCCTTCACGATATCTGTTTTGGCATCTGGGTTGGTTAAGTCTATAACCGGGACTGGAACCGGACTCGGTTTGCATTTTGGGTTAACATTGACGTCGCTATTAAAAGTGACTGGCTGTAACAAAAGTACCATGGTTTGCCTTGTTTGGAGTTTTTTTTTACGTTAACTTATCTAAAGAATAAAATACTTGAAGAGTGATAGAACTTTGAAAGATAGAGAACTACTTGGTGATCAAAAAAAAAAAAAAGAAGAGCTACTTGGTGAAAAGGTTGTTTGCGTAGCTTTATTTATAGTTGCTTGTATGTAGCGCCGAGGTTTTTCTATACTCTATTCTTAAATTGCTGGTTTTCGATATTTAATTATTTTCAATTTGGTTAATGCAAATTTTATTCCTTTTTGGTGCTGATTTTATTCCAAAATGTAGTATATCTTTTTAATTATTTTTAAAGAAAATCAGTGGTTTCGTTGAAATGAATAAAATCTGGTTGAAGTGAATGGTAACTAGAGGTGAATGTGTTTTTGAGAATAAGCGAAAAGTAGAATAAATCAAACTTAAACAAATCAGAAACATTAATTAAAGACTACAAAAATTGATCCTAATATATTTAAAATTTACCTAATGGTTTTATTTGGAATTCATTTTAATCTGAGATTGATGTCGGACTATATGTTGAATCATATAAATCAATTTTTAAAGCTATAGGTATGGGTTCAGACTGAAAATCGAAATGATTAAAAATAATATATGTCTAAAATATAAAATGGTGTTATAAAAATAATAACAAATAAATTATTTTTTGTTCCTCCTTTTTCGTTGTTGTTCTTTAGTTCTTATGATGAATAGTGGTTTTCTGCAGTTTCATAAAACGAATAATTTCTTTTTAAAAAAGAAAAATATTTTAAATTTAAAATATTTTAAAATAATATAAATGTTGAAGAATTAAAAATAATTCCCTATATATTAATCCTGGAGCACTGGTTAAATGACAACCTTATAAAGCATGCTTATGTGTTAAGCTGAGAGAGCTTTTCAACCTTTTTTTTTTTTGTCGACCGACCTTACTAGGATTAGGCGACGGTAATGACATGAACCATTTAAAACTATATTATATACATGCTCCTTTAGACTATTGTAGATACATAGTCTTTTCCGTCTTTCCTTTGTTGTTTCCGTATTAAATGTGTAATACATTTATATTAAATGCACGATGGAAAGTGTATAGATTGGTATTGAGATCATTTTTATACATTTCGTTATATTCTATCGAATTTTAATAAAAGGAACATTGTGTAAACACTTCTAAGCAACCACGGTTATAACGATAGCTGTTTTTATGAAAAACAGCACTGTGTTCATAACCATTATGTAAGTGTGTTATATAGTGGATATAAAATCTATTATAAGAAATTAAAAGAATATGTATAATACTTCGGTAAAGAACATGTAAATTAGTAGGCACCATATCGAGCATTTGCAGTATAGGAAAATTTTAAGTATTGGAATATTATTCACGTAAGTTTAAACATGTAACTACATTTCATTATATTTCTTAACAAAATTTTCGCTATTAAAGTAATAACTCCTATTATTTTGTTATAAAATTTGGTTTACCATTGAAACATTCATTTAATGTAACTCCTTTTAATCGTAGGATAACAAAGATATATATAGATTTAAAATTTAGGATTTAAAATAACTAATATCATATTTACAATATGATTCAAATGTTACCATATACTAAACCGATTTTCTTGAACTGAATATTATAATAATTATGCATATATGAGGCGAGCCTTACTTGGTGGAGGAGATTTTATATAATTGAATTGATATCATTGTATTTATTACTGTAATAACTGTCTAAAACTTTCTAAACTGACAAATATTACTTGGGTGAGAAGTTGATCGAGATTAATATTGCTACCATTACATTCTTAAGGAAATGACATATATATTGTGGGGAACATAGATATATGGCAATTCCAGTAAAAAAAGATCTATGGCAATTTAATTTGTAGCATGTAAAGTCTTATTATGTGATGGCCAAGCAAACACATCCCCTATACATTAATTTTGGAGCATTACAATATTTTTTTGTAACCACATATCATCATAAGAATATTCTCAGAATTCTTAGAGAAATATGTTGGTTCATCTAACTATATATTATGTTTTTTTATTAAACTAACTATCAAATTAATTAACAGTGTACAAAAAATATATTCTCTATTCTTTCCTTAAATAAAAACTACGTAATTACCTAATATGATTAACATATATATCATAATTAATGATTATGAATAATAAATATTTGTAAACAATATTTTTCTCCTCCATACTTTTATTTTAATTTTATATTATTAAAATAAATTAAACAATCACATTAAACATATATTAAAAAATTAAATTTTTTCTTATATGTTATATTTTGATTTTTTTAAAACGACTATAAATTACAAGAAATAGTAAAAGTCTCACATTGAAAATTTTGTGATCAGTATGAACATTTTTTAGTTCGGCCCATCATTTTTCTTTATTGGGCATTGAACAATGTTTAATGATTAACTAAATGAGCCACGTACATAGTAAAATGTTTTTTGGTTTAAAAATTATTGTATGCCCAAAATCAATATGAATCATTATCACTTTCATTTAAAATTCTGTTACAACAAAAAAATATAGTGTTGGACAAAAAATCTGAATCCAAATAACTGAACCAAATCCAATCCAAAAAGTAGTACTGAACTTTAACCAAAATTGGTTAGATATCCGAGCGAGTTCAAACTTTGGTATCTAAAGTATCGGAACTGAGCCGATCTGAACCGAAATATTTCGGATATCCGAATATATTCGAACCAGATTTATATACTTAAATATTTTAATTATTTTCAAATTTAATATCTAAAAGAATATACAAATACATAAGATTTTTTAAATTGTCCAAAATACTTAGAAATTTATAAAATAGTTAAAAGTGCATGTTTAAAATAGTTAAACAATACTCAAAATACCAAAAATACTTAAAATATATATTGATTTTCTATCCAAATATTTAAAATAAACCAATTTTATGTTAAGTTTAAGTATTTTGATATACATTATTCAAATTTATATGTTATATATTATTTTTATTTTTAAATCTTGAGAAATTTAAAGTATATATGAACTTCAATTTGTTTTTTTTAATAAATTAAATAGTTTATCCAAACCTAAACCCAAATCAAACCTGCAAATATTCGAACCAAACTCGTTAAGATTTGAACCGAACAGCACATAACCGAACCAAATGGTACCTGAATATTGTTTATTATATTTAAATATAACATATTTTAGAATAACTTACTCTGCGTAGGGCGCGGATTATCATCTAGTAAAATAGTATATTCCTTAAAATATGTCAGCAACTAGGGTCGGGGCCATGCTAAATTTTTTAAAACATTGGCTTGTGGTCTAATTAAAGAAAAATATAATTTAAAACCTAATTTTTACATAAAATATATTATAATCTGAAGGGCATATTTATTTTTTTGAGGTTTAGAATATATTTTTTCATACTCCCATAAATTTTCTGACACTATTCACATAAAAAATTAAGAAGAAAATGACATATTAGAGCAAAATTAGAATATGATGTTATAAAAAAACCTTATTGCTGACAAAAAATACTGCTTTGACCTTTCCCTTGGTTTAAAGTTCGCCAACTATTTAATATATACATTATTCAATTTATAACTGCTAACTATATACTTATTTGTTTCAAAAAGTGTTGTTTACAGTTACAACTTGCAAAAAAAGAGTGTTATTTTGATATTTTTTACACAAAAATATTATTTCAGAATTTCAATGTATTATATACATATTTTAAGTTTAATATCAATTGTAAAATGCAATGATTTTATAAATATTTTTTTATTTCAGTCATTATCTGTTAAATAAACGTAAAATTCAAAACTTACAAATGTATTTTAATTATTTTATTAATTTGAGTGAAAATATCAAAGTGATATCATCAAGAAATTATAAAAATTTATTATTTTTGTATAACTAATTAGCCCAGCTGGATAGAACCCAATATACGTTTTTCCCCTTTTTAGGAAAAGCCTACGTTAAAAAGGTAGTACTATTTTTTTTTTTTTTTTGACTTAAGTACTAATTTGCTACGTGGAGGTGCTTGGCACGTCTGATAAACGAGGCTCTCTTTGTTATAAGAAACACAAAATTGTGAGGTTCTCAGCTCTCCACAAGTCTCATTGTTGGGGTTTTCAATGTTTTGCCATGCGCGTACAGTTTATTTACGTACTATAAATTTTAGTCTCCAGTGTTAAGGTCGTGTGTTTAGAATTGAAGGTGAGATACATACTAGAAGAATTGGGATTCGGTCGACGTATCCTTTTTGGATTTTGGCAGTAATCCCATATTGACACGTGTAACAAAATGATCAACGAAGTGTATTAAACCACGATGAGTCGTCGAAAACTGAACAATTGAAACTTCACGTGGCTGTGATTCTGTGCAGTGTGCATAACCTACTTCTTTGTGCCTACGTATGTAGCACGTACGAATGCGTGTTTCTATTAACAGCATGCTTGTCTTTATATATGGAGACACTATATTTCTGTCGGATTCATGGGGGAAGCACTATTTAGCCCTCACTATTTCCGTAAATACCCATATATGTTTTAACGCTATAATTTATCTATCGGCGGTGCAACACATATACTATCTTGGAAATGCATATATATGTTCTGTATGCGTACGTAGTTTGCAGAAAAGAACATTTGTTTATTTTTAACTTTTTTTTTGTAAACTAATTTATTTTTAACTTAGAAATAACATTTTCCAATTTTTGTCATAGACAATGGATCTATGAACATGTTCGTAAAGATATTTAGTATAGGAAGTAGATTCATGTCTAAGTACATGTACTTCGTGTGCAACTTGTCTAGGTGGTGACCGAGTGTGCTCACTATTTTCAAGAATTTTCACCGATTCAAGCCCAAACTTTGCGACACATTTTTGGTTGGTTATAAAGTAATAACAAACTCTGCTGTAAAATTTTGTTGGATAGTTTTTTTAGAATATAAACATGTGTATATTAGATCATAGATGTCATACATAAAACGTAATTACAAATATCTCTAATATACCTTCATGGACTTATTTATCAAACAAGGACTTTCTTTGAAATAAAATTTCAAAAAGCAAGATTATATACATAATACATGTGTGTTCATTGTTATATATATATATGGTAAAAACAACTACTCCCTCTGTTTCATATTAGTTGTTGTTTTAACTTAAATTTATTTATTTATTTTAAGTGTCATTTTATTTTTTTTGATGTAGATGGTTATTATTTTTTCCAGTTTTATCTCTGGTTTCTTACTTCATTAATTATCAAATACAAACAAAAAAGTATCTAACTATAAGTACAATCAAACATATAGTTACTTTTTAATATGCGAGAAACAACTTTAAACAATATATAAAATGAAATGGAAGGAGTATTAAATATACAACATTAACTTTTTAGATTTATTGGCCCAAAGAAAGAAGTTTTGAAACCCACCATTAGCCGCTGGGGGCGACATGTTTTTTCTTAGGGACGACAATATTTTTTAATAATTGATCCAAAAGTATTAATCACATCTTTCCCATTAAAATATCGTAATCACTCTTCAAAACTGAAAGGGTCAAATCCTTCGCCGATGGATTTTCTGAATTCTTTCCAATACTTCTTGGCTTCTGTATCTTTGTCTAGCATTGTGTATATAATTGCCTGTACTTGAAACACCATTAGTTTTAACAACTAAACACTGCGAAATAAACACATTATTGTTTTATGTTGATTAACCTTATAAAGAGGAATCCGAATATCAGAAATCAGGGCATTCTCATCATTTAGACAACTGTACTCAGAAGCTTCTTGATACCTTTCCTGGAATATCGTTGAAATATACTAATCATTAATCATATATAGACAAGAATGTTTAAAATTTAAATATGAAAAGGCAATTCATAATTATATGAAGAAATTAGAGTTAAATGCATATAACATTATATATGAAAATAGAAAATAATAAAATAATCACCAGCATTATTAGAATTTCAACTAGAGCCATCTGCACGTTGAAGGCGGCCTCAGGCTCGTTTTTGTATCGCATGTTTGCGTCGCGAAGGAGCTGCACCGCCTCCTCGCATTTTCCTTCCTTCATCTTCCGCACCGCCTCCATCTATATTTTCAAAATTTGTTATTTTTCTTCTATATAAATTGATTAATCTTGTGGCTATAAGTTATAGGCTTGTAGCTGTGTCAATTTTTTAAAAAAGAAAAGGCATTTTAATATTTTTTGGTTCAAGCTTCTTAATTAGTATATGTATATATAAAGCATAGGAATATTTCGTTTGATAGTATTTTGCATAATGTTTATGTTAACTCTCTTTGAAATGAAAAAAAGGAAAGATAGTTTAAAAAAACCACAGTCGAGGAGGTAAGAACTTATAATTTGTAACCATAAGTATTTATTTTTGGTATATAAAGATTTATAATATGGATATAGAGACCAGACTAAAATTGGACCAGATATAATGTATTCTTGAACTACTTTTTATTTATTTTTGTTTGTTAGCGGTGATTTGTATTAAATTAGACCCTAACTTTTTTTGGCTTATAAATAAAACAGAATTGAATAATCTTTTTGAATTTATAAGTTTGCAAATTGTACCTTGATAGAATCAATATCTTCCTTTGAAGGCATAGAAGGGAGTTTTTGAAGATTGAATGGTCTTTGAGAAGGAATGGGTTTAGCCGAAGCGAGCATTGAGCTCACTTCAAAGAGAGACTGCAATGCGTACTTAGCCGGCAAAGGATACATCCCTGAAGACTCTGATCCAGCTGCGGTTGGCTTCCCGGTTATGATCATGTCGGCGGCGCTTGGACGCACAGCTGCGGCGGCAGAATAGCTCATATTCTTTATCTTAAAGCCGAAAATACTTAAGGCACAAGCAAGTGCAAGGGATACTCCCGCCGCCATTTTTAACGGCTTTAGAAGTTTTTTATCCTCTTGATAATCACTTGTGCTATTTGATTTGGCCATCATTATTGGTGATCTGATGAACAAACGGCTGCTTTGACTGCCATTGGTGGGCAGAAGGTTTTGAGATCCAAGAGTTGGTTTATGTGTGGAGGTGAAATTAGAGAAAGGAAGTGTGAGTTTCTGCGTATGGCCTAGAAGAAATGTAGAAACCATTTTTCTTCTTATGAGTTGAAAAAAAATTATTATGGATTTTTATTGCATTTGGTTGATCTTATGTTAGAGATTGGTTTTTAAATTTTTGTTCCTGTTAATTTCCCCACGTGCATAGAAGATGTGACAGTTTCAGGGTTTGTGAAAGTAAAGCATCAATTTGTTACTTCAGACGGAAGTAACTTCAGTTTGACAGAAAGGCATCAAAGAATGTTGCTTAAACAAGCAAGTACGTATATAATTAAGCATATAATTGATTTGCTGTTTTGGTATTGTTCTTTTCCGAAAATGTTTTTCTGATATTCTCTTTTGAATTAACGAACTTGATAATAACTGTATTTAGTCTGTATTTCTATTTTGATTAGGAATAGGATGAAAAAAAATTATTATTTCTTTCCAAAATCCAAAGTGTTGGAAACTTGGAAATACCGGTGGCGGCATATTCTTTGTTCGTGTGCCTTCTAGGTCAAAGTATGATAACTTCTTTACTTGCCATGCAAGGCTATAACGTTAGAATAACTTGAATGTGCGCTTTCCTCTTACCCGCAATCCAATTTTCTTTGTGTATAAAAGAAGCTTTCAAGAAGGAAAATTTATTATATATGGCATTCCAAAACATAGAATCAGACATACAAATAACTTAGTTAAGTATATGGTGGATCGGTCCAAGAACAAGTTCACCATGAAAACAAAGTATGGAGCAGCAGTTGCACCCGTCTTCCTTCTTGCAGGTGCCTATGTCGCTTGGAATTACATAAATCATCGTTTATGGAAAAAGAAGGACGACGACAAAGGTCGTGATATCAGAAATAGAAACCGTAAAAGCTCTGTAGAACAACGAAAAGACGACAAAAGAATGAGTAAGGAGGCTTCTTTAGAAAGACGTGGAAATGATCAGAAAACCCTCTCGAGATCTGTCTCAATGGGGGCTATACGAGGAGGAAAAGTGGCATTGCAGAGATTGCTTGACTTGCATTCATATCATCTTGATGCTTCTTCCCTTGTGAATGCTGAGATCGAATTTGAATCTTTGCTTTCCAAGGAGAAACCGGATTTCGGGTTGCTTCAGGTTGTTTCATATACAAAATCTTTTTACCCTTTATTAGGATTAAATTTGAAGTCGTTAGAACTCTGTTTTCTTCTTCCTCTTGTAGAGAGACATTGTGAAGATGGAAATGAGTGGAAAAGAAGCAAAAGGAGTGGAGATACTGAAGAAAGCATTGGAGAAGGCAAAAGAAGATGAAAGAGGTCATGAGGCATATGAGATTGAGATGTTGCTTGTGGAGATGTTGATATACATGGTTTGCTCTTTAAATACATTTCTCATATATTTGATTATTTTCAGTATATCTTTATAAAAAACAAACAGTGTATATATTAAAATAAAATAGGGAAACATTGAAGAAGCTTCAAAATGTAAATGTTTAGAGGATGATTTCATAACAGATGCAAGGCGTCCTCTTTACCAGGCAAGTCATATAGTCATCTTTAATCATAACTTTAAAATTCAATTTATCATTTTATTTTCGCTTAGTGTCAAATGTTGTGTATATCTCATCAGACTATAATATATTACTTTCGTGGAGATCCTGAGAAGCAAGTCGAGGAGACATTCAACAGGTTCAGGGAGATTCAGATGGGTCTACAATGGCCTGGAAGCTCAGAGGAATCTGAGACTCATGAAATCACATTAGATGAGTTCAAGAAAGTAATGGAATCTCTTAAGCAAGAAATCGAAGATAGCAAGAAAAGACATATGGTTAACTCAACTCCACGTGAGACAAAATAAAATTGACATGGAAGATATGTTTCAATAATTTCAAGAAATGGTGTTGTTTTCCAAGAATTAATAAAATTATTTGGTGCACTACACTACTCTTGAAAATAATCTATCAACTTATACCAGATAGAACAATCTAATACATGTCATAATCAAATACCGTTTCTGCATATATCAAATATCGTAAAAAAAAATATCGCCAAAAATACATTTATCAGTGGGAAGACACAAAATGGAACATCACTTCAGCAACTAATTCTTCTAATAATTAATAATTTTAAAGTGATCCTGCATATCACAAAATTCATAAAATGAGTTCATAAGAACAATGAGCAATTTATTTCTTTCATGAAAGTCCTTTGGGCCTCTGTTTTAATTAATAGTTCATTAATACTATAATTTTTAGGGCTCGGCGTGTAACCATATTGATCATAAGTTCGATTCTTTCTAGAAACTAAATTATTGTTGTTTAGCCGGATTTGGATTTCGACCCAAGTGATTAATATGATAGAATATAATAGACGGTCGATCCACCATGTGACTATAGTTGAAAGATATTCAAAACTTGGATTAACTGTGATACAATTTTAAAATAGTTTAATTTGTACCACTAAATTTATGCTTCCCGTAGTCAACCTGATATACAATAAAGTTTATCAAAAAAAGAAAAGAGATTTCACTCTGAAAAATACGATCTTTATCGTAGTTTAGTGGAAAAGAACTTATGATAAATCTTTGGCATAGTGTAAAGGGAAAACGGTCTATTTCCTCACGAGAAGTATGTTATAGCACCAAATGTCCACCAAAATATGACCCAGTGCTATTTCTTCCCGAAAAAGGTTCGAAACCTATTTTTCCACCATTTTTGGTTTACTCATGATTTCTGAAAACCGAGTTTAAAATCTTAAATCTCATATAATAAACCGATGAAAACTAAACCAAAACCAAAAAATACCCGACCAAACATAGATCTGGATCAGAACTGTAATCCAACCCGACATTCGAACCTAAAATAGATCGGATATTAATCAGGTTAGTCATTAGGTTAACATGGTATACGGTTTGTTCAAAAACAGTAAACCACCATAAATCAATTTTATGGGGTTTTTGATTTCGATCTTTATAGCTGTGGAGAAATTTTAATAGAACTTTATATTGGTGGGGAAATAGGTTTCAAACTTTGTTTTCGGGGAGAAATAACACGGGATCATATTTTGGTGGACATTTGATGCTATATCATATTTTTCGTGGGGAAATAGATCGTCTTCCCTAGTGTAAATAAAATAGTTAAGACATAAATTTTCATAAAATGATTCAATACAATAGAAATAAAATAGTTAAACGTGAATCTAGTCGTTAGCACTGCAACATAATTCAGTATGGTGCAAATAAAATCGTATATTCTTAACAAAAGTATAGAATTATTGGTTACAAAATGGTTGATGTAATAATTTTCATTACTTGAAACAGAATTAATAATCAGGTTTAAAAAAAACACTGAGGGAAACTTTTTACTTGTGGGTTTAGAATTAGCAACATTTTTCATCAAACCACATAGAAAAGCCTTTATAATTAAGAATACCAGGCCCAACCGAGCCCAAATCAAAAAGAGACCATACCATTTTCACCATTAGCAGGAAGAAGCAGCTCTGAATCGAAACGAGGACTGAGCTAGCAGCTAACAGAGAGACACTCAAACCCTAAATCCCAATCCCGCCAATCTCCTCGAAACCAATGGCCAATCTCCGAGGAGTTCTGACCAACCTATCTTCCCACTGTCAACGTTCCTTCTCTCAATCCGGTCTGCTATGGCGGCGATCTGTGGTCAACGCTCCCAACAACACTCAATCCAGACAAATCTCGACGACGCTCACCAACCCGGCGTCGAAACACAGCGGCAGGGAGCAGGGGGTGAAGCGAAACAGCGCAGATCACAGACGCAGATTACTGGCGGCGAGATTCGAGCTGAGGAGGAAGCTGTACAAAGCGTTGTGCAAGGATCCGGAGCTTCCCAGCGAGATGCGAGAGAAGAATCGTTACAAGCTGTCGAAACTGCCGAGGAACAGTGCGTTCACGAGGATAAGGAACAGGTGTGTGTTCACGGGTCGGTCTCGGTCCGTAACGGAGCTGTTTCGGATGTCTCGGATCTGTTTCCGTGGGTTAGCGAATAAAGGGGAGTTGATGGGTATAAAGAAATCGTCTTGGTGATGGGCTTTGCTAAAGAAGTGGCCCAACTACAAGTAAGTAAGTGTGTGTTTAGCTTTTTTTGAGTTTCTTGTTGTTGTTCTGTGTAATTGTGTTATGTCTGATGGATGAATCTTTTTGTTTCTAGGAATCAAACAACTTTTTGGTGGCTACTAGATTTTGAGTAGCTGTTTGGTGTAATGATTCATTACAAAAACTTGGTTTCCTTTTGGCGCAAGTACTACTTAGTTTTGCTATGATCTCGTTTCCAGCGATTCTCGTTGAATAAGTTTTAACACTTGTCAAAAGTTTTGTTCTTTTTATGATCTCGTTCAAGGATTGTCAAGTTATTTTTGTTGCAATTGACTAATATGTAAAAACAAAGACAAAGGAATATAATGTTCAAGTATTATCAGGTGGTGTCATTTGCTTAGTCAAAACGTACGGAAAAGAAGAACATAATCACTGACTAAAACACTTTGAACAGAATAGATTCATCCATCATGTTGTATGTGATGTTTAAACGAAATCTAGCTACTAGTAAACACAGCTGCCCCAAGCCTTACTATATGACTAAAACATAAGATAGTTCAAGAGTTACCATCTTCTAAATTACTCAGCCGAATGAAAAAAACTCCTCGAAAGCACTTTGATTCGCCACTCAAATGCCTTGAGTCTAAAAAAACAGCAGTAGAAGAGTTGGTGATGAATATCTTAAATCGATATTTGACGATTAACCATCTGGAGTAAGGTTTCTGGGAGAAAATCCTCGATTGTGTTCACATTTACTATATGCTTTCATGTCAGGGTTCATGAATTTGCACTGAGCACTGAGCACATTTCTACTAAGAAACAATGTGGCTCTGACAACATCTAGTGATGGTGTTTCTGAATCTATGCCTCAGTATCTAAAAGATGTGGTAACAATGACTCCCCCACTTGTTGTTTTTCTTTTTGTCTAACACAGTTTTCATCGAATTTTACGAAAAAGGGAATGTTGTTATTGGTCCGTATTTAATAAATGAGTATATGAGAGAAGCTGAGTACGCCACTGTCACGTAGACCATATGACTGCGACCACCACGCGGGTTGTGGTTAAGAGGATCCAAAATGGATACATTTCTCAATCTAAATTTCTTCACATAGCCTTCAAAATCTCAATTGTTTTAAAAAAAAAAAGAATCATACTATTAAAAATTAAAATCATTAAAGAATAGAACCAAAAAGAACAGCTGGGAGGATTTAGGATAAAAAGGACAACTACATTTCCCTGCTTTTGCTCACACTGCCCCAAAAGAACTCACAGAAACACTTTGACTGTTCAGACAGAAATAGAGAGAGAGGTAGAGATGGTGCTTTACAACAAATCGGTTTCCACTCTAATGCTTCTGCTTAAGTCCTGTTCTTTTTGGAGACGCAGCGGCAGCGTCCGCGTTTCAACAATATAAAGCAAATAACTATCATCATCATCTAATTGATGACGCTGGGTTTTGTAAAAACAACCGCTTCCTCCGTATTTTCCAGTCGCTGCGTCAAGTTCAACCCAGAAAATACGACGCTCGAAATTTCAGCGGCAGCGGTGATTCCGTTTTTATATCTCGGATTGTCCGTTGCGTCTGTTTTTAATCAGAAGATCAAAAGAATATCCTCCTGCCCTAGCTTTATTTTCTGCCGCTGCCGCTAGTTTTGGCGTTTATAAAACGAACATGCCTTTAGTCTCTCCATCATTGCCGCAGCCTCCGACGGCAAAGCTTCACCGGTGGAAGACGGTACGCTGTTGTTCACTCACACAATCTCATCGACTTTTTTGGTTTTGTTAGACTGCTTGTTGGGGTTTTCTCGTAGTGTTAATGGGGTTGACGGAAGCATGAATAGTTTCTTTTGTTCTCTCTGTTTCAAGAACTGAGGACCACCGTTGCCTGTATCACTTGACTGTTCTCTGTAAAATGGGTTACTTACAGATCTAGATAGGGAGCTAAAAGTTATAATCTCTACTTGGATTCTAGAGTATGTTTTGGTTTCACCCCATTACCCCAATCTCACTTCTTCTCAGTCCTCTGTTGCTTAGTACTTGGCTTTTTTCCCCCTTGTCTGTTTTGACTGTTAGCTGAGCAATGAGTAAAGTTGAGATCATTAATCCTGGGATTAAAGTCTACTATTAATATTCAAATTAAGCCATCACAGTCATAAAAAGCTTTAGGGTGTCATCTTTGGTAAAAGAAAAGAAAATCCCTATTCAGCAGCTCCTTAAGTCCCGCTGTATTCAATTTAAATCTTCTAACACTCACAAGTAATTTTATTAGTCTTTATTTACTCTTTAGAAAATTTAGTAGCACTAGTACTATTAATTGGATCCTTAAATTCGACTAGTCATTTCCCTGCCCCAAGGAAAAGGCCACTCGTAAATGTAGACACAAGACCCACATATTCATTAACTCATACCAATGTGTGTGATTCCCACCAAAGTTAATGCGTGGACGGTGATGAAACGGCTCAATTCTCGTGTCTTCTATTTACTCCTGTTTCTCTGTCCATTTTTCTTTAATAATAATAGACTCAACAAACCGCTGATAAGTGTGACCTCACGAGAAATGCGAGGGAGAGAATCTATCTCGGAGGATATATAATCTGTCTAGATTACAAATTCTTGAGAGAATGTAATAAGGCCCAAATGTGGACATTAAAGATGAAATGTATCATTGTTGTTTAGGTTAGGGGACCAACTGATTGTTATCCATCTCCATCCCATATAATATTTTCTGACACCATATTTAAATACCGTACTTATCCCCTTTTTCCCTTCATAAATTATCACAAGTACAGTTGTAAGATTTTTTTTTTTTTTTAATAATGGTAGTTTCATAACTTTTTTTTTGCGGTAGTTTTATAACTTAAAACATTGTTTGTAATAATACTAACATGTGAACTAAAACGACTAGTGAAACGGACGTAGTAATTAATTTCCCATTCTCATGCCGGGACTTTTTTCAGGCTTGGTGGTTAACGGCGACTTCGAGACTCCACCGTCAAACGGCTTCCCTGATGACGCCACGGTCCAAGACGCCACCGAGATCCCCAGCTGGCGATCTGACGGCACGGTGGAGCTAATAAAATCCGGTCAAAAACAAGGCGGGATGATCCTGATCGTTCCCGAGGGACGCCACGCGGTGAGACTAGGAAACGATGCTGAGATCAGCCAAGAACTCGCGGTGGAGAAAGGTTTCATCTACTCCGTCACGTTCAGTGCCGCCCGCACGTGCGCTCAGCTCGAGTCGCTGAACGTCTCGGTGGCTTCCGATGAGCCCATCGCGTCGCAGACCATTGACCTGCAGACGCTTTACAGCGTTCAAGGGTGGGACCCTTATGCTTGGGCGTTTGAAGCGGTTGAGGATCGCGTCCGGTTGGTGTTTAGGAATCCTGGTATGGAGGATGATCCTACTTGTGGCCCGATCATCGACGATGTTGCCGTCAAGAAACTCTTTACTCCTGATAAACCCAAAGGTATTGTTTTCTTTCTTTTTGTTTTGCTAAAATAACCCCGTAAGTTCTTTTTCTTGCTTAAGACTCCCCACAGTTCTTAAATCTTTTAATTTACCCCAATAGAAGACAAGGTAAAGTGAAATTAGCGTGAAATTAGCACGTGTTGTTAGCCAACATAACCCATTTATTTCCCTATTTTATGTATTGGGTATCTAAAGTTCATAAAACTTCAACTGTACCCCTAAAATGTAGCATGTTTTCGAAACTAGCCCCTATATTTCTTTTATTTTCTGTTGTGGATGCCAAATGTTATTACTTTTGCTCAATTTTACCCTACCATAGCTCCTTATGTTATATTTCTGAGAATTTGAAGTTTATAGAACTTCAACTGTACCCCTAATTTAGCATGTTTTCAAAACAAGCCCCTAAATGTCTCTTAATTTCTGTTATTGATACCAAATGTTATGATTCTTGCTAAATTTTACCCCAACAGAACCAAATTCCCGCCATAAATAACGAACTATTGCATTTTAACAGGCAACACAGTAGTTAACGGAGATTTCGAAGAAGGTCCATGGATGTTTAGAAACACGACGCTAGGCGTTCTCCTTCCGACAAACCTCGACGAAGAAACCTCCTCTCTTCCCGGCTGGACCGTCGAATCAAACCGGGCAGTCCGGTTCATCGACTCTGACCACTTCTCGGTCCCTGGGGGAAAGCGAGCGGTGGAGCTTCTATCGGGGAAAGAAGGCATCATCTCTCAGATGGTCGAGACGAAGGCCAACGCTCCGTACAAGATGTCTTTCTCGTTGGGCCACGCAGGCGACAAGTGCAAGGAGCCTCTGGCCGTGATGGCGTTTGCCGGCGATCAGGCTCAGAACTTTCACTACATAGCGCAGGCGAACTCTAGTTTCGAAGTCTCCGAGTTGAATTTCACGGCGAAGGCGGACCGCACGAGGATTGCTTTCTACAGCGTCTATTACAATACGAGGACGGATGATATGAGCTCCTTGTGTGGGCCTGTGATTGATGACGTCAGGGTTTGGTTCTCTGGGTCTAGTAGAATTGGAGTTGGGTTTCCGGTTTTGGTTCTTGTTCTCGCGTTGGTTTTTATCTAGATTGTTCCGGTTTAGTTTTCCCTGTATGTTCAGAATATATATTGGCAGACCGGGAATTTATATGTTTGTTCCATTGTTGTATGGTTATGTATCGGTCCAAGCTAAGAAATGAGAAAGTCTTTATGTTTTTTTTTTTTGTAATTCATGGTCGAATGTGAGACGTTTTGATCATTTACTGACTCTAACTTAAGTACTTAACCGATAATCATACAATAGTGTTGTAGATAAGCATCAATGAGCAGTTGAGTTTATTTTCGCTGATCTGATATGAATTATTTCCACTAGGCTTGGTCAAGAAAGTTGGTCGATTCAGGTAATGGAATACTTGTCGGGTACGTCCTGTCAATATAAAGCGTCTTTTTATTTGTGTGATTAAATTGTTGATAACTTTATTGACCCTGCTCATGTAAACTTTTCGACAGATATAAACGTTTCAAATATGCATGTTATATTTGAATTCTTGTGTATATGATGAGTCATGAGTGGAAGAGCTTTATTGTCGGTCGTCAATGATCGCAACAATGAGAAACGGGTGTGGTGACGACTCGTTTTGATGACCTCAATGGATTTAACCTAATGTTGCCATCTCTGCTGAAATGTCTTGTATTTGCCAACAGATGTTGTGAATGTGTTTCGTCGTACTGTTGTATCGTATTTTGGGCTGTCGTTGGATTTGTATTTGTTTCTTTATTATACCATGTAATGTCCGATTGCGTTTTGGTGAAACATTGGACGACAGAGAAAAAATGGAGTGTATCCGTTGTGTGGCCACCCTTATCTAAACAATTTTCAAGATTAGTGAAGAAAGTGATACTCTAGAAACTTCGAAAGTCGTTGAATCTGAAAAATATAAAGTTCTTTTCAAACCTGAAATCTTAACAAAGCTAAGAGCACCCGTAACAGGGTAACATGCGAGTCCTTAGCACATAAATTAACATAAATCAGAATAAAATAGTATTAATGAAGGTAATTTGGTAAGGATTGGTACTTAGATAAGGATTTTTAAGATTAGTCCTTAAAGATATGGATGCGTCTGGTTGGTGCCGTCTTTTTTTTTCAAGAAATTTTTTTTTTTCAAAAACACACAATGTATACATATATATCATAACTTTTTTTAAGAACACACAATGTATACATATATATGATTTTTTTTATATGAAGAACACACAATGTATATATATATCAGATTTTTTTTTCAAGAACACACAATGTATACATATATATGAATTTTTTTATATGAAGAACACACAATGTATATATATATCAGATTTTTTTTTTCAAGAATACACAATGTATACATATATATGAATTTTTTTATATGAAGAACACACAATATATACATATATATCAGATTTTTTTTTCAAGAACACACAATGTATACATATATATCAGAATTTTTTTTTCAAGAACACACAATGTATACATATATAACAAAGTTGTATGTTTGTTTTTAATCATTGAATAAATAAAAATTTTAAATTTAAATGTTTTACAAATTTAATAATATTAAATTCCTAAAGATTCCATATTGGGTAACACCATTGGACATGTATTTTAGAGTTAAATTCTTATTCAAAAAGCAAAAAAAAATATATATTAATACTAAGGACTCTAATGATGGGTAACACCATTGGAGTTGAAGTTGCTCTAATAACGTCATTGACTACTACATGTACTATAATACCCAAGAATTAGGTAAATAAGTTGCCCCAATATACAAATTAGTATTTTGCTGAATTTTGATCACATTCTAAGTGATTTTTCAAAGTTGAAAGATAATTATGTATTCTAAAGAAGATGAGATTAGAAAAGTCAATATGCAAAAATGTTTAATTCAAAAGAAAACTCGCAGTATGATTTCTTACTGACAAAGTTGCAATGTCATCTAGATACTTCAACCCTGAGCCAACTAGCTGGTCAAAAGAATAATTTGAACGTTTTACAATTATTTAATGAAAGGATATGATTTTGCAATTAAAGCGTTATCGAAAACTATTTGGTGACACACGTAATTACGTAAACACAATCAAAAAGATTCTTCAACATGTTTGCTCCGAGCACATTTTTGTCTTTGACGTCGTATATACATGATTACTTGTATTATGTATATAGAGAAAGTTTATCATGATTGTATATGGTCAAAAGAATAATTTAAACGTTTTACAATTATTTAATAAAAGGATATGATTTTGTAATCAAAGCGTTTTCGAAAACTATTTGGTGACACACGTAATTACGTAAACACAATCAAAAAGATTCTTCAACATGTTTGCTCCGAGCACATTTTAGTCTTTGACGTCGTATATACATGTATTATGTATATAGAGAGAGTTAATCATGATTGTATAAAAAGGTTTTAGGGTATCTATATTGAGAGTTTTTTCAAAAGGAACTCTCTCGATAAAATTGAGAATATTCATCCGAAAGTTTTTAAAATGAGAAATTATCACATAGATTTCTTAATTTTACTAAGTTGTTGGCTGTAGGTGTTATCAGTTAGTTACAATAAAACCTATATAAATTAATAATGTTAGGATTTTGAAATTTTATTAATTTATAGAGATATTAATTTACAAAAGTTTTCTTATTTAGATTTCTTATTTTAAGATATATTTATTTTAAGAAAGAAAAATGTTTGATTTTTTGTATATATATTAATTGCTATTTTATGAAATTTGACATTTATATTAATTTTATTATATTATTTGGTGTACATAATATATATTGCATAGTACTTAAATGTGGTTTTAGATATAATATTACTAAATCTCATCAAAAATTTATTAAGTGTTAAGAAAATATAAAGATAATTTCATTGATAATATAAAACAAACAATATAATAATAGGTTCTTACTAATATAAAATACGTATACATATATATGATTAATTTATGATTACCATATATTTACATAGAATTTTTTAAAAAATTACCTTATTATTTTATCGATTTGTGTCAAATTTTGAAATGGTCCAAATTAGAACCGGAGAAATTTATTAATTTATAGAAATTATTATTTTATCGAGTATTAATTTATAGAGATTCTAATGTAGTATGAAATAAACATATTTTTATTTATCTGTTTTATTATTTTGAAACCATACGTACTGTATACAGTGGCAAACCTACATTAGATAAGAAGGAGGCAGCTGCCCCCATAAAAATCTAGAAATAAATCTATTTGCATAAGAATTAATAAGTTTTTATTTGCATAGTTGGTTTCGGTCATGAGTTTGTCTCTTCTAAACCACAGTTCAATTTCCTTCCTCTATAATATGATGACTGTATAGAGCTCTACAAACTTTTCTTTTTTTTTTTTGTGAGAAAACTCTACAATACTTTACGTATATGACTGGAGATTCTAAGCAACTATTTTTTTCATGAATACGTAACTAGAGTTGATAATTATTATAATAATTTAATTTATCATATTAAATAGTAAAACTGGTCGCTCGATCAGGTGTGCTTATCTTTTCTTTTTCTTTTGAGCCACGTAATCATGTTTATCTCAATATTTTTTTTTGTTGTAAAAGATGTTTATCTCAATATTGAGATACTAAATTATAGCTATATAGTTTAGGACGAGTCAGTGGGAATAGAATTTACGTAGTGTTTGTGTTAAAAAAAAAACAATTTATGTAGTGTTGGTTAATCTAAAAATCAAAAGACTTAGAATTTCTAAAGATTTTTTCATAAAATATGATAGTATAATGATTTTTTAAAATTTTAAATTATATGTAAATTTTTGAAGTTTTGTTTTATAAATATAATTGTCTAGACTTCAAATCTTAAAAATATTAGATTTGATAGAATTATGGAATCGTTAAAACCTAAACTTTTATGAATGATAATGAATTTTGTAAATTATCATATAATTATCAAACCAACAACATTAAATTTTATTAAAAATGTTAAAATTCATCAATAAAGACATCTCCAATGGTTTACCTCAATTTTTTCTCAAAATGAGATAAACTCAGAGTGAAATTTGTATTTAATTTTATCTAATGGTTTCTTTAATTTTCTCCCTCAAAAATAATTTTAAATATTTTATATTGTTACTACTTATTATTAATTTCAAAAATAATTTTGTGTTATAATAGTATTCAAAAAATTTCAAATTCCCAATTAATATCTCCAGAATTTTATCATTTGTTAACATTAATCAACTAAATAAATAAAAAGCTAAAGTCATTTTTTGTGGAACCAAAAAGTTTTAAATTAGTATTCACCTGTCTGAATAACTGGGTTTTAAGGTTTTTGTTCACCGATTAAAAACTACGGTTTTTTATTCAGTTTTTTTCGTTTATCTAAAAGCAATAATAACTACAGTTAGTTTAACTAATAAAAATTATACCACAGAATACAAATAGTTTTAGTAATCAAATTACATTTACTTTTTACATAAAAACTTGAAAACATCATTTAAAATTATTTCTTTTAGTATCATTTAAAGTTAAACGAAGATAATGTTTATTTATGCGATTTGGTTGAGACGTCATAATACATCAAAGCCTTACAAAAATTGTGCTGGACACATGCAATTTTTTTTTCATTATGACTTTGGAATGTGATCCACGCTCATAGTCTACAAGATCATATTCTTAAAATTTCAGTATCTATAGATGTGCATACATATACGTGTTTATTAAATTGGCTACATTTATATTACCAATTTAATCATGCTTAAAGATTTTTTGTTTCCTTTTTAGATGAAAATAAGTGTACATTATCCAAACAATCTGTATTGTTACCATTCAAACAAACCCTGTAATACTCTTGGCTAAAGTCATTTTTCTTTTTCAAGAAAGGTATTTAGGCTTTCAATTAAGAGTACTATAATTTAATTGTTCTGGTGATATAGAGCAGCAAATCAGGATAATGTGTATAGCCGTATAGGACACTGGCGCCAAAACAATGCCTTTTGAAAGTTCGAAGAGCTTTTGAATAAACATTTCATTTGGTATATGAGAGCAAAACATGCGTAAATTTCAAGACCAAGAAAATAGTTTATTAATAAACAAGAAAATTCTCAAAGTTATTTTATCTGACATCCAAGATCACGTGAAATAAAGCAGTCAAAATCAAAAATGTTTCAGCCACTTGTCTCAGTAAGAACACAACAACAAACAAAAAACAGAGCTGATAGGACATTCTGAATTCTTCTTGTCCCAACACTATTGCAAACAACTTCAAATCGAGCTTACCAAAACCCCTTTAGAAAATTCTGCAGAACCCAGCAGACAAATCGAAGAACACCAAGAACGACAAAAAGTCAGACAAGACAAAGCAAAACCCTCTTTGTCCAAACGAACCAAACCTTTCCATATAAACACCAACCAAACACACATACCATAACACATTCAAGGCAATAAAGCTTTAAGAACAGTTTAAAACACAAAGAAAGAATGATTTTCTCTGCTTCCATGTTTGCTTCTCTCGCACCATACATAGCTTCCGCATTACTTCTCTTCCTCCTCCTCGAGCAACTCTCTTACCTTATCAAGAAACGTAACCTCCCTGGTCCTCTCTTCGTCCCTCCCATCATTGGCAACGCCGTCGCGCTCGTCCGTGACCCCACTTCCTTCTGGTACAAGCAATCCGCAACCGCGGGAAACTCTCCTGGCCTCTCAGCCAACTACCTCGTCGGTAGATTCATCCTCTACATCAGAGACACAGAGCTCTCCCACCAAGTCTTCTCCAACGTTCGTCCCGATGCCTTCCACCTCGTCGGACATCCCTTCGGCAAGAAGCTCTTCGGTGATCACAACCTCATCTACATGTTCGGCGAAGACCACAAATCCGTTCGACGTCAGCTCGCTCCCAACTTCACACCTAAAGCACTCTCAACCTACACTGCTCTACAGCAGCTAGTTATCCTCCGTCATCTACGTCGGTGGGAGGAAGCTTTCTCCGGCTCCGTCTCGCTGCGAAACCTTGTCCGAGAACTCAACCTCGAAACATCTCAGACGGTTTTCGTCGGACCGTACCTTGACAAAGAAGCAAGAGACAGGTTCCGCAAAGACTACAACCTCTTCAACCTCGGATCCATGGCCCTTCCGGTAGACCTTCCGGGGTTCGCGTTCGGCGAAGCTCGCCGGGCGGTGACGAGGCTAGCGGAGACGCTCGCCGTCTGCGCGGGAAAGTCGAAAGCAAGGATGGCGGCAGGGGAGGAGCCGACGTGTCTTATAGACTTCTGGATGCAAGCGATCGTCGCGTCCGGCGATCCTCCGCCGCCGCACTCCGGCGACGAGGAGATCGGCGGTTTACTCTTCGACTTTCTCTTCGCCGCGCAGGACGCGTCCACGTCATCGCTTCTCTGGGCGGTGGCTCTGCTGGACTCAGAGCCGGAGGTGCTGAGGAGAGTGAGAGAGGAAGTCGCGAGGATATGGTCGCACGAGTCCGATGCGCTGATAACCGTCGAACAGCTCGCGGAGATGAAGTACACGCGCTCGGTAGCGCGTGAGGTCGTTAGATTCCGTCCCCCGGCAACGATGGTCCCACACGTCGCTGCTGAAGACTTCCCTCTCACGACATCGTACACTGTCCCGAAAGGGACTATTGTGTTTCCCTCGGTTTACGACTCCTCGTTCCAAGGGTTTACCGAACCGGACCGGTTCGATCCAGATCGGTTTAGCGAGACCAGGAGAGAGGAGCAGGTGTTTAAACGAAACTTCTTGGCGTTCGGGTGGGGTCCGCACCAGTGCGTGGGGCAGCGGTATGCGTTGAACCACCTTGTGCTCTTCATCGCGATGTTCTCGTCGCTGTTGGATTTCAAGAGGCTTAGATCGGACGGGTGTGATGAGATCGTGTATTGCCCCACGATATCGCCTAAAGACGGGTGCACGGTGTTCTTGTCTCGCCGCGTTGAAGCGTATCCAAACCTTTCATTGAATTGATTTTTTTTTAATATTCCGTTTTCTATTTGTTTGTGTGTGGTCAAAGTCAAGAGTGTGATTTTATCATCGTTTTGTTCGTGATGTGTCTCTCGAAGTGAGAGGTCATCAAGTGTTATTGAATTTTGATTAGGAGATGTCATTGTTTGTCATATCTTTAAGATTATTTTAATCTGTTTTATCATGTTGAATTTTTAACGTGTTTTATGTGTTTGGTATATTAGAGCACCAGCAATGATAAGCTCTTGCTAGTGTTCTCATCCTTAAATATATGGAAAATTAATAAAAAGGAAGAAAGAGAAGGAGAACATGTTCTCAAGTAAGAACACATAAGAGAGCATATTCTCCACATGTCTCAATATAAATGGTTATATCAACAATGGAATACACTTATCATGTTTCTAATAATTTTTATTTTTATTTAATATTAATTTTTATTTTTTAGAACTCATATGAAGCTCTTCCCATTGCTGATGTTCTTATAGCCTCTCTGCTTTTTAATATAGAAAAAAAACAAATCTACTACATGCAATCATGCATATGGATTTTGAACGTACGTCTTCCTAAGATAAGAAGACTATTGAGTTTACATAATCTACATCGACAAAGTGAAAATTGAAAAATAACCACAAATATAAAAGAGAGATGATATGAATACGCTAGACTTTGATCCACGGCTTCGACCAACATACCAAGTTCCCAACCATCCAAATCTTACCACCTAATTAATACAAAATGAATTGTGTTTTTAGCTGATAAAAATCACAAAAACAAACCGGAAAACATATCCAATACGGAAAATATAAGAAAACTAAGAACAAGGACATACCCAAAAAAAAAAAACTTTGTTAGAAAAAGGACAACCAAATTCCGGGTGAATTTAAGACAAGTGGTATGTATAGTTAATAGCCCATTGGGCTTCACATTTCTAATTTGCCCATTAGGGTTTCTGCAGACGCTCGTTTATAAACAAACAAGAACCCTCTCAACTCCTTCCTGATTTCCACCGCACAGCCTCCCCCTCGAGACGAAAATGGGTGCTTTCAGGGTAAGCTCCCTCTCTTGATTCCTTCGCTATCTCAGACCTCTCCATTGTCACTGTAACATGTTACTGTCTCACTCAAAATCTGATCTCGTCTTTTATCTTTTTCCCGTTGGCAGTTTCACCAGTACCAGGTTGTCGGAAGAGCTCTCCCGACAGAGAAGGATGTTCAACCCAAGATCTACCGGATGAAGCTCTGGGCCACGAACGAGGTTCGCGCCAAATCCAAGTTCTGGTTAGTAAAAATGATCCAACCTCTCTTCAATTGATTCTCGAAGTCTCGATTTGGTGTCTTTAATTAAAAAAGTTTGAAATCTTGATTAGGTACTTCTTGAGGAAGCTCAAGAAGGTTAAGAAGAGTAACGGTCAGATGCTCGCCATCAACGAGGTAACGTATCTCACGGAATGATAAATCTTGCCGAACCATTTGAAGTTATGTTAGGTTTATTATCGATTATGTATTTTGCTGAGTTAGATGAGGTTGGTTTGTTTGTAGATCTTCGAGAAGAATCCGACAACGATCAAGAACTTTGGAATCTGGTTGAGGTACCAGAGCAGAACCGGATACCACAACATGTACAAGGAGTACCGTGACACCACCTTGAACGGTGCCGTTGAGCAGATGTACACCGAGATGGCGTCCAGGCACCGTGTCAGGTTCCCTTGCATTCAGATCATCAAGACCGCGACCGTTCCGGCCAAGCTTTGCAAGAGGGAGAGCACCAAGCAGTTTCACAATAGCAAGATCAAGTTCCCGTTGGTGTTCCGTAAGGTGAGACCACCGACGAGGAAGCTCAAGACCACTTACAAGGCCTCAAAGCCCAACTTGTTTATGTAATTGGGTCTCTCTCTGATCGTGATGAAGTTGTTCTATCTGCTGCTTTTGGTTTATGTTTTCTCGGATATTTTTGTTTATTTTAGGCGTTTCCATGGAACTAAGCTCGACTTTCTTTGGATTTTGTGGTTCTTATTTCTTCATGCGTATGGAAAACACTTCTTGTTTCTTATAATCATATCATTATATTGTTGTTCTCGAGACACAAATAAGTGTCTTCGAGTAGAACATAAGCAAAGAGCATTGTAGAAACGTTGTGGAGCATGAGCAACTATCTCCACAACCTTTTGAAAGATCCTCATGATAGATTAAGGGTGATGAAGAATTTACATGATAGATTTAACCAGTTTTTGGTTAAAAATCTTGAACTGCCTTGTTTTTAATTGTGTATTAAACATACAACCAATGGTTCTTAATACACACAATTAGAAACTATTCAAATAAAGAATGAAAATACATTATAAGCTATTCAAATATTCTTTGTAAAAGAAACTAGACCGAAGTAGGATTCCAAAATTCAACTAGAATAATTAAGAAAAATAATAATAATACATTCAAAGCTTCGTTTAGAGCCTATCAATCTCATCATCATCAAACTCAAAATAGTCCTGACCACAATCGATGTCATCTTCTTCATCAAGCACACCAGCAATCCCTTCGTTAAGACGAAGGTTACGAGGAAGCTCATCACAACTCTTGAGAAAACGAGCTTCATCAGGCGTATACTTATGGATGATGTCTGCTTTCCTATCGTTGTCCATATCCATCCTGAGTCCGACAAGAATAACGTCACCAGCGCTGATCCAAACCTTCTTGTGCATCTTACCTCTGATGTGACACATCCTCGTGATTCCGTCTATGCACTTGGCTTCGCACCGTCCGTTTCCGCACATACGGAGAACTAGAGCGTATTCTTGACCGTCTTCTTTGAATATGATCTCTCGTTTATCGTCTTCTGCTTCTTTTTTCCCTCTCTTTATGGTCTTTCCTCCTTTTCCCTTGTTCTTCGGCATGATTATAACCTTAAGTGTTAAGAGCTGGCTTAGATATGAACTTGCTTCTCTCTAGGATCTCTCTTTGTGTCTATTGATCTTTGATTATTTTGGGGGACGTCTTCCTTTTATAGCCAAAGACATGTTTCGTAATTTCCTTTTCTCTTGAAATCAACTTTTTCCTTTTTTCTTGCCTTTGCCAATTTTTATTGTTCAGTTTCCTTTTTGGCGTCTTATAGAAAATAAGAAACTAGGTCAGAGAGACTTTAATCCCATCTTGTTTCGTTAGAGAATTATATATTGATTTGGTTTTCTTGATCTAAAAGGTAAAAACTTAAAAGAGATTAATTGGATTGTTCCTTTTTTCTAGTGAATTTCATATTTCTCCGTCTAGCGAAAAGCTTGCAAAGCAAGCAATATCAAATCTTTGTCGAAATCAAGTTGGTTTACATAGACCTAATGCCGACTCAATTATCCTAATTAATTAAACTGGTTTGGTCGTCTACGCATAACCGGTTTATGCCCTACAAATTACACAAACCCATCTTTTTAAAAATCATCCTCCGTTCTTTTTTTGTTTTTTGTTTTTCATAAAACACACCACATAATAGTTACAGACTTATCTTAACATAGTCCGACGTTTAATGCAGTCTCTAAGCAGGGTCGGCCCTGAGCCAAGCGGACGAAACATTCGCCTCAAGCCCTCAAATTTTTTTTAAAAATTTATATATAAATAAGCCCCTAAATTTATACAAAAAAAAATTTCAGCCCCCAAATTTATAAAATCCTTCTTAAACCGTCTTTAGCCCCCGAATTCTCAGGACCGGCCCAGTCTCTAAGACATCCAAAATCTTGGAATGGCTAAACATGAAAAATGAGACTAGCTTTGGGAGTGTCAAAAACTAATCAGAAACTAACCTCAAAAAGTAAATCCAAGAGCTCAAAAAGTTTGATAGATTCCGCTGGCATAATATATTGTACAATAACGCTGCGTCCTGTATAAGAGCGTAAGAGACAGGATCAAAGTTTTGCAAGTCTCTCGAGTTATGAGTATAGTCACCTTGAACCTATACATGTCCTTTAGGAATGTAAAACAAGAACTTGAAACATTCACATCACCATAAGTCCTAAAATGCTTTCAAGACTCAAAACCACATTACCAAAGCTAAAGTAAATATAAATGTTGCAAACTGGTTGATTTATCATTCAATATGATCAAGCTTAATAATATTTCAAACATTTGAAGTTTTTACATCACATTTCCAAGATTCAATAAACCGGATACACGCAACACGATCACAAATTAAACTCACTTTCCGGGGACGAAGTTGGTGGCAAAGGCCCATGCGTTGTTGTTGACTGGATCAGCCAAATGATCAGCGAGATTCTCCAACGGTCCCTTTCCGGTGACGATGGCCTGTACGAAGAATCCAAACATAGAGAACATAGCCAACCTTCCGTTCTTGATCTCCTTCACCTTCAACTCTGCGAACGCCTCTGGGTCTGCAGCGAGACCCAACGGGTCGAAGCTACCTCCTGGGTATAGCAAGTCCTCGGCTTCTCCCAATGGTCCGTCTCCAGCGACTCTGTAACCCTCAACAGCTCCCATGAGGATCACCTGAGTGGCCCAAATGGCTAAGATGCTCTGAGCGTGGACCAAGCTCGGGTTTCCCAAGTAGTCTAGTCCTCCCTCGCTGAAGATCTGTGAACCAGCTTTGAACCAAACCGCTTCTCCGAACTTCACTCCGTTACGGGCCAAGAGTTCAGGGAAAACGCATCCTAGGGCTCCGAGCATGGCCCATCTGCAGTGGATAACTTCTAGCTCACGGTTCCTAGCGAAGGTCTCTGGGTCAGCGGATAGACCAGCGGTGTCCCATCCGTAATCTCCAGGGAACTCTCCAGTGAGATAGCTCGGGGGCTCACCAGAGAATGGACCCAAGTACTTAACCCTGTCGGATCCGTACCATGGGCTGCCCGATGGACCAGTGGGTTTGACGGTTTTACGCATGGTGACACGACCGGTTCCAAAGACTTCGGAGGCTGCCGGAGAAACCTTCACGGGCTTTCCAGCCAAAGCGGGAGAGGAGAGAGCCATTGTCGAGGCAGCCATTGCTATTAGAGTGTTGTGCAAGTAAAAAGCTTTTAGATAACTTGTGATGAATTGGATGGTTAGGTTACGGTGAGGTTGTCATGTATTTATAATCTGAAAGCTAATGGTTAATCCTTCAAGATTCATTTAGCTTATCTCTGGATATCAGTATCTTGATTTCTATTGGTTGTTTACATTAAGAGGTTAGATTTTTTCTTGTGTTTGCTGAGCTGGCATCGGTCCCATACTCCCCATTAGATATCTTGTAGAGTCTGAGCAATATGAGAGTACCCATTGACGGTCTGCCACGTGTAAATCTGACGTAATTCTATCCGTTTGAAATGTATCCACATCAAAAAGTAATCCAAACAAAATATCATTTATTATTTGTGGCCATTAACTCAAAGCTGACATTGTAAATATCACAAGTGTCATTTCATTGCAACTAAAGAATCTAGGCAGAAGCTGGTGGCGTAGAGAGTTACACACAGACTAATCCAAAATCTCATAAGCCAATCAGAAAACAGATACAGATCCTTCAGAGATAACAAACCTTACTCTCAAGACATCTATAAAACAGATCTATATCCCGACCATTCTCAATCACTCTCACCGGTCACAAAAAAAAAAAAACATAAAAACAAAAAAGAAGGAAAATTGTAATGGCTGCCTCAACCATGGCTCTCTCCTCCCCTGCCTTAGCTGGAAAGGCTGTGAAGCTCTCACCGGGAGCCTCCGAAGTCTTTGGAACCGGTCGTGTCACCATGCGTAAAACCGTCAAACCCTCTGGTCCATCAGGCAGCCCATGGTACGGATCCGACAGGGTAAAGTACTTGGGTCCATTCTCTGGTGAGCCCCCGAGCTACCTCACTGGAGAGTTCCCTGGAGACTACGGATGGGACACCGCTGGTTTATCCGCTGACCCCGAGACATTCGCCAGGAACCGTGAGCTAGAAGTTATCCACTGCAGATGGGCCATGCTCGGAGCCCTAGGCTGCGTTTTCCCTGAGCTCTTGGCTCGTAACGGAGTGAAGTTCGGAGAAGCGGTTTGGTTCAAAGCTGGTTCACAGATCTTCAGTGAAGGAGGACTGGACTACTTGGGAAACCCGAGCTTGGTCCACGCTCAGAGCATCTTAGCCATTTGGGCCACTCAGGTGATTCTCATGGGAGCTGTTGAGGGTTACAGAGTCGCTGGAGACGGACCATTAGGAGAAGCGGAGGACTTGCTTTACCCAGGTGGCAGCTTTGATCCGTTGGGTCTCGCTACTGATCCAGAGGCGTTCGCAGAGCTGAAGGTGAAGGAGATCAAGAATGGAAGGTTGGCTATGTTCTCTATGTTTGGGTTCTTTGTGCAGGCCATCGTCACCGGAAAGGGACCGTTGGAGAATCTCGCTGACCATTTGGCTGATCCAGTCAACAACAATGCATGGGCCTTTGCCACCAACTTCGTCCCTGGAAAGTGAGGTAGTTATGTGAGTGAGAGCAGATAAAGATAGTTTGTGTTGTGATGTTTCCTAAGTAAATGTATGAAATTTCCATTGTCGTATCATTGTATTATTTATCAGAAATCGAACTTCTCTTTCTCAACTCTGTTGGCGTTTTAACAAAAGACTCTTTAAGTGAAATGAATGATCTGTTCTTTATTAAAAATTCACGCGATTGTAGATGATGTATATATGTTCTGTATTTTGTGACAAAATGTAGCAATACAGCCGAAAAAAGGCAAATAGAACAATATAATAAGAAAACTAATGGCAAAATTACAACAGAAAAGAAATGAAAGGGTTGAACAAAAGTAGTCCTATGATGCTTCACTTTCACCATTTCTGAAACTTCTCTGGCTCTATTTGGCCCAAAGATGCTTCATTGTCGATATGAGACGTGTGTTGTAACTATTTAGCAAGTTTGACATAGAAGATTCATGTTTTCCACATGTCTATAGTCCATCCTGTTAAATGAAAAATGGTTCTACTATGTCAATCAAGAGTTGTATCTCTTTCTAGCGAGCATTTCAATATCAACAATGGCTGCAACGGACCAGGAGTAGTAAAAGGACTTACATGGGTAATGTGGGAGCTGGAGAAGAATGAGAGCTGTTAAATATAAACAGAATGAAATGGCAGCTCCAGCGAGGACATTGTGGAGTAGCCTCTTGTCATCTTTTGTGGGTATGAAAACAGACTTTAACGTATTGGTAAGCTCGAAAAGCCGGTGAGACACCTGAGAAAAAATAAATCAAGAGTACAAATTATAATTTATGTAATGTATAGTTGATAAAGGGCTTTCTCTCCACAGATTCTACTTTAGCTTACCAGGACATAGATGGCCGTGGTGAGCATGAAGTTGAGCATTGGGTACTCTGGAATGATAGATAATAACCACTTAGGCTGTCCATTAGGCACATTCGATCTGCAGCACATGCAATCTTTGGTTAAATTTTCATTCGTAAGTCCTTGAGACGAATGGTTTCTTGCCTATAATTATTTAGGAGAAAGCAAACAGTTTCTTGCTGACCTTAACCAGATATAGAATTGAGATATATATTCTCCAGAGTAATCAACACCAAGCTTAATTGAAATGGAGAAAGATTGAGAAACATACGCAAATAGTGTAAGGCGCAGCTGTTGTATGAAAAATGTATACCAATCATCACATTTGTATGATTATGCTATATTGTTATTTACCTATTAGACTGGTATGTTTATAAACTTATAATTCGAACCATACGTTTACAGAGTCATAAGTTAGTCCTTATGACATCAACCACTCCACCCCCTTCGTCTCCACGTTACAAGCATCAAATGCAATGAGCCAGATCGCTTCATGCTCTCTTTGAGTCTTCAGAGACCTACAACACTTTGAAAGTCAAAGAAGACTCTACTTAACTCGCAGCTGAAGGGACTAAGCGAAACTCAAACTCCCGCTGCAAAATCATATCTTTCCTTCTTCATCTCCTCTACCAACAAACCCAACAACGACCCAGAATCTTCCCTGCCACACTGTAAAACATCGCTTCCGGCATTAAACTCCATCATCTCACCGTCCAACTCAATCCAGCTACACCCTGGTGTCTTAACAACGCCTCTGTCTCTCATCAACGCCCTCACCTTCGCAGATTCATCCCACATCTTCATCTCAGCATACACCTTCGACGATATAACATAGTTCCCTGCGTTCTTCGCCTCCTCCATCTCCATCAACATCTTCATCGCTTTCTCTCCAACCACCACATCTTTTCTCTTCTGACACGCTCCAAGAATCGCTCCCAACATGATCTCGTCTGGCTTCCCAGGAAACTTCTCCATGAACTCCCACGCCTCGTTTAACATCCCCGCACGAGACAGGAGATCGATTACGTTTGTGTAATGCTCGATCTTCGGTACCAACCCGAACGAGGAACTCATCTCATGGAAATACCTACGGCCCTGATCGACCAAACCCGCGTGCACACAAGCAGAGAGCACTCCAACGAACGTAACATCGCTTGGAGGAACTGACATTTGATCAAACAGTAAAAGAGCTTCTTGAGCGTGTCCATGATGCGCGTAAGTAGATATCATAGCGTTCCAAGTGGCTTCGTTTTTCACCGGCATGGCTTCAAATACTCTAAGAGCCTCCTCCACGCTTCCGCATTTTCCGTACATATCAACTAGTCCTGTCGCCACATAGATGTTATGTTGCAAGCCTGTTTCTAAAGCGTATGATTCAACCCGTTTGCCTAACTCAAGAGCTCCAACTGAACCACAAGCAGATAGTACGGTAGACAATGTGACGGCGTCCGGGGAAACTCTTGAATCTTCCATCTCACGAAACAGCTTAATAGCTTCACCTGACCTCCCGTTTTGCGAGTACCTGAGATGGAAATCCAGCTTCATCAACGGGTTAAAAAGTTCCAGACTTTATATAAAAACAAACAGCAGACTTACACAGTGATCATAGCATTCCAAGCAACACGGTCCTTGTTAACCATTTGATTGAAAACCCTTCTCGCCGAGTCCAACTCTCCGCATTTTCCATACATACTGATCAACTTAGGCCCAAGAAACGTGCTTAACCCGATCTTCTTCCTGATCGCTACATCCTCAAGCAATCCACCAGTTTTCAAATCACCCAAATGTGCACAAACACCCAACACACTCACCAACGTCCTCTCATCTGGCTCAACTCCTTCCTCCTCCATCCTCCTAAACAAACCCACCGCTTCTTCCCCCTTACCCGCCAGAGAATACCCGCCAATCATCGAGTTCCACGACACCATATCTTTCACAGTAATTTCGTCGAACACCTTCCGTGCATACTCCACACAACCACATTTCGCGTACATTGTGATCAACGAGTGATTCACGTGAACGTCTCTTTCGAATCCGACTTTGAACAGCGAAGAATGAACAGATCTACCGACCCTAATCTCCGGGAGATTCCCGCACGCGACGAAAACGAAATTGTACGTGAAGTTATCGGGCCTCAACCCAGAGAACCTCATCCGGCGATACAGCGACAGAGCTCCCCCGTGATCGTGCCGCGTGGTGGTTAACCCTCGGATCATGAAATTGAAGGAGTAGTGGTTCGGTTCTTCCGTCGCGGAGAAGAGGAGAGAGGCGTGGGTGAAGTCTCCGAGCTCGACGGCTCTGGGAATCAGGAAATCGGGTTTGTCGACGGAGTTCAGTAGCATCTGGGCTTGGATCGCTCGGAGCTGGTTCGCGGAGACGCATTGTTTCAGCCGGAGAAGAAAGCCTCTGACGAGATCGCGTGGCTGTTTAGGTTTGAGTGATGGAAATTGGCGGGAAATGGAGAATGGTTTCTTTGGTTTGAGCATTTGCAAAGCTCTCAGGAGAGGAGAGAGCACACGTGTGAATAAATATAGCCATCAGGAATAGCACACGACCTATATGGTTAAACTTGATAACATATGTTATATAACTAACATAAAAACTAGTGTATTTTTTTTTGTTGCCGAAATAATAGACCACATGTTGAATCCGGCAAGCCAGTATTAAAAACCAACAGTTTTAAATAAAAACTGCTTTTAATCCAATTCAATCGATCATATCTTGTACAATTAATATATATTTTAATTTATATCACTTAAATTGGTTATGATCGGTTTCTATCTAAGCAATTCAATTTTTAAAGATTGAATTACCAAATTTAGATTTTCCATCTACCTTTTTAGCAACAATAAATCTATATGTTTCGTAAAGAATATCGTTTTAAATTTTATTTTGTTGTATAAAAAGTGCCATTTTTTAAGAAAAAGAGTGTTATTTAAATTTAAATAAAAATTCAATTTTATTCTTATTGTATTAATGTATTAATTAGAAAAAAATATAGTGTGTGAATAGAAGATAAAATAAAAAATTAAACGATTCTTTAATATGTATAAAAACTTTTAAAATGACGATTTTTGTGAAAAATAATAGTAGTTACGAAACTAGCTATTTAGTTAATATACTAGTTTTTTTGATCAAATATACTAGTTTAAGATCAGTATGTTACAGTCTTACACAGAGTGAACATTGTATATACAAGTTATTTTACGCATTATTACTTATTTTACGGTTTTATGTAACACGAAATAATAAAATAATAAATATGTATTAATAATTTACAAACTATTAACTATTACGTATATAATTAAATTGGTATATACACATAAATCAAAACAATCATTTTGTTTATATATTTACAATCATTTTATGATAAATAAATGTAACTATCGCTTTTATCTATTTATATTGTATATAATTAAATATAAATGATATTAATATAGATATATAGTATATTTTAACTTGATTATCGATTAAGTAAGATTTCTTAATAAGATGATTTTATGATCATTTGAACCTTTTTATAATAAAAATTTTACATCATTGATAACAAAATTTTCAATGTGAAACTTCTAATATTTTAAAATTTTGTAATCGATCTTGAAAATTCAATTTAAATTTGGAAATTAAAATATTAAGTTCTCAATTCTTGTTCTATACAAATTTAAAAATTAATTTATTTATGTATTTCTAAATTAAATTAAAATCTTATTCTAAGTATCTATTAGATGAGACTTTTTACTCATATTGTTTTATGATCATATGTATCTTGCTATAATAAAAATTTTAAATTATTGATCATAAATTTTTTAATGTGGGACTTTTAACAATTTTAATAATTTATAGTTTTTTTTTTAAATTCAAAATATAACATATACGAAAAATCTAAATTTTAATTATATGGTTAGTGTGATCATTTAATTATTTTAATAATATAATAATATAAAATTTAAACAAGATGATAGAGGATATATAAATTGTTATCAAATCATTATTATTAAAATCATTAACTATTATATATATATTAATCATATTAGATAATTCATTATCTTTTATTCAAGGAAATAATGAAAACATTAATTGTATACTATTAATAAATTTTATGATTTATTTAATAAGAAATATGATATATATATTTAAATGGACCGACATGTTTCTCTAGGGATTTTGAGAAACTTTATAGTAATGACACGTGTTATAGCTAAAATGTTATTATATTTCTCAAGTAATATATAGGGATATCATATGTTTATCATATAGTTTGCCTAACTAAAATACATAAATATTGATTAGTAATATATGTGTAAATCTAGATGTGTGGCTATGACGTTATCCGAAGCTGACAATCATGTAGTTTCCTAAACTAACAAAGTAACCAGTAAACTAAAAACTGGATTTGGCTTTTTCTTTAACATAAAGTACCAATATCTCTTTGGCTTTGCGTCGACCTGTTTCTTTTGTTCTACAAAACCATCTACAGTTCAGCAGTATTCAACTTTCATATATTAAAAAACACATACAATAGTAAACTATGATTTTGCTCTTGCAAGTTGCTGAAAAGCAAAATTTGACTTTTTATTCACTTTATTCTCATTCTGCAATTGTTTTGGGAAACAAACTATAAAAGGCAGAACCTCATCATAATCTCTCAACACACAAAACTTAAAACATTAATCAAAGCTTATACTCTCTTCTCAAAAAGAAATCAAATGGATGACATATCAGTGAGCAAAAGCAACAATGGAAATGCTGTTGTACTCAACATCCAAGCTCCTCCTGTTTCAAAAACACCATTTCCTTCTCTTCCTCCCACATCTCCACCATTGTTATCTGTCCACTTCTTGCAAAAGGTTAGTTTTTCTTTTACAATCCATTGATGAAAAACCTGCCTAAGTTACCACTTCAAAGCTATCTTCTTCTTCTCTGTACCCTTTTCTCAAGTTTTCTTGTTCACTTAATCTGCAGCTTATAGCAGAACTCGTGGGAACTTACTACTTGATATTTGCGGGTTGTGCCGCTATTGCCGTGAACGCTCAACACAACAATGCAGTGACTCTTGTGGGCATTGCAGCGGTTTGGGGTCTAGTGGTGATGGTTCTTGTTTACTCTCTCGGCCACATCTCTGCACATTTCAATCCGGCTGTCACTATCGCCTTAGCATCTTGCAAGAGATTCCCTCTGTATCAACTCCCAGCCTACTTAACTGTTCAAGTCATCGGATCAACCTTGGCTTCTGCGACTCTGCGTCTTCTGTTTGACCTAAACAATGACGTGTGCAGCAAGAAACACGATGTTTTCCTCGGATCATCTCCTTCTGGGTCTGATCTTCAAGCATTCGGGATGGAGTTCATCATCACCGGCTTCCTTATGATAGTTGTTTGTGCCGTCACAACCTCCAAGACATTAGTAAGTGATCAACAGCCAAAAAAACAATACACAGAAATCTTGATCAGGTTTTCAAATCTTAACATATATGAATCTTGCAGGCCAAGGAACTAGAGGGTTTAATCATCGGTGCAACCGTCACACTGAATGTTATCTTTGCCGGGTAATTTTCGCTTTTCCCTTCTCAATCTCCATAAGCTTAAACTCTTCAATGGTAATGAATCTCTTTGGCTAACCAATACAATGTTTCAATTCACAGAGAGGTATCAGGAGCATCAATGAATCCAGCAAGAAGCTTAGGGCCTGCACTTGTGTGGGGATGTTACAAGGGGATATGGATTTACTTGCTGGCTCCAACACTTGGAGCTGTCTCTGTGGCCTTGATTCATAACCTGTTACCGCCTACACATAAAGCTGATCCAGAGTTCTCCAGGACAGGATCTTCTCATAAACGAGTTACTGATCTTCCTTTGTGATGATTGTAGATAAATCTTTAAGGTCAATACTCGTTATTGTATCTCTAAATATACTCAATGGCTTGCGTTGCAAGTAACAAAAAATTGTTGTAGAATAGCGCATATATATATATATATAAATACAGCAAAACCATTTCCCAAGAAAGCATGAAAATGTCAAACAATACCTAGAAATTATCTTAACTATATAGTTGGTTGCGTACCTGTGCAATGATGAGAGAGTAAGATCAACGGATAAGGTAAAGCAGCATCCTTTAGAAGCAGATGTACTCCTGAAAGCTCCAATCACATGAGGTTATGGGCAACTTGATAGAAGAAAAATTCTAAATATGATAGCTTAAAGAGGAGACAACATTGCTTTCCCAAAAACAGCTTGATACCATCATGAGTTTGCTGTGGGCTTCTCACAAGGACTCTAGAGATTATTATCATTTTTTCTTACTCAAGAAGAATTTTCGGTTAAAATTAGGACCGTTTATTTATTTAAGGGCTGGTGATTGTGTAATTTTCAAATGAACTCATTCGTGCTGTCAATAATCTCATCTTTGACAATCAGTTTTGTAAATCAACTTTCAAATTTTTAAAATTAAAATAGCAAAAATAGTAGATATTCATATAAAAAAAACAATCTAGTAATGATGTAAATAAAATTGTAAGCAAGAACAAGTGTTGAACTGGAAAGCAGCGCCTATGGGATATGGGTCCTGGAGTCTTGTTTGGACTAGCGATTGGACAAGTCCTTTATTCTTATAAATCAGTGTTGTTCTTTCAAACTAAGTGGATGGTTTTTTTTTGTTAGATATGTATGAGTGATATCGAAAAGTTACTATCTCGTGAAATGAAAGTCATCCCTGCGTGTTTTTTTTTAATATATTTTCTTTCTTCCCGTTTTTTTGTTAGATTATTCACTCATGCATTTAATCATTCATCCGTAATTCGATAACATGAAAACAGAGGAGGTTTACTCTGTTCTTCTTCAAAGACTGTCTATTCTGTTATTTTATTTGCTTGAACACGTGACAGGCACATGTTCTTGGTGGACCTTCTGGAGAAATTTGGGAGATGGACCGGTCTATGCTGGCTTTGGCAGCGGCGTTCTCACACGGCTTCACGATAAAGACAAAGGTCGATCACTGGAAGAGATTGAACTTGAACTGTCTTAAAACTCTAGAGCCAAATCCTGAATCCCTTAACACTAGTAGGATAACCAACGAAGATACCTTTCTTTGCTCGTGGGTTTAACTTTCCTTGATCTGCTGCACATAAGCTACTGACCCGAACCTTCTGAGAATCTTGTAATCAGGTGGATGTCCTGTCCATAATTCGTCTGGTATAGCGAAATCAATGGATGAGCTTGGAGTTTTGTTGATCACAAACACTGCAGTTGAAGCCGCTTCTGCCCAGAACTGTTTCCCCATCCCTGACTCGCTCAGCATGCACCTCACCTTGTTCATTATGGTTTTGTTCATCCTCTCAGCAACTCCGTTTTGCTGAGGAGTGCATAAACCGGTCATGTGCCTAACAACTCCTTCTTCTTTGCCGAAAGAATCAAACTCGCGGTTACAGAACTCGAGGCAATTGTCCGTTCTCAGTGTCTTTAGCTTCTTCCCTGTCTGATTTTCTGCCAACACTTTCCACTCCACAAATTTGCTGAAAGCTTCGTCTTTTGTCTTTAGGAAGTAGATCCATGTCTTTCTGGTAAAGTCATCGATAAATGTTATGAAATATTGACATTTAGCAATAGACAATGGAACCGTTGGAGCTCCCCAAAGATCCGACTGCACATAATCCATCTTGCTCTTCGTAACATGCTTCGCAGACCCAAAACTGACCTTATGTGTCTTCCCGTAGACACAGTCTTCACAGAATCACATCTCCTTCACTTTAACCTTATCCAGATGCCCCTTTCTGACTAGTACTTCCAATCCCTTTGAGCCAATGTGTCCCAAACGACTGTGCCATAGGCTTGCCTCATCATTCATCCCATCTATGACGTTTACTTCTCCAACCAGAGTAGTCACTTGCAGAAAATAAAGAGTGTCGAGATTCTTTCCTGTTAGAACTGTATCTCCTCCCTTTATGATCTTCATGACACCATTCCTTGACTCAAACCAACATCCCTTGTCTTCAAGTGTTCCCAAAGATATCAGGTTCTTAGACATCGCAGAAACATAACTGACTTGCATAAGCAGTACAGAGGTTCCATCTTCATTCAGGATTCTGACATCTCCTATTCCCTTGACATCTGAGTAAGTGTTGTTCCCTATTCTGACTTTTCCACTTGAGTTTTCTCTGTAGTTTAACAGCCAGACTTTCCTCCCAGTCATATGAAACGAACAGCATGTATCAAGAACCCATGTCTCTGGAGTTACCTCAGCACATCCAAGTAGAGCATCTAACGCTACTAGAGCAGCTGTGACTGTGGTTTGGGAAGTTACGGTGGATGCTTCTCCTCTTTCAGACGATGAGTCTCTTGACTTGTTTTGTTCCTTCCACACGTAACACTACTTCTTGAAATGACCTTCCTTTCCACAGACCCAGCAAGTTTTCCGCTTCCTCTGGACATGGATCTGCTTTTGTGCTTCCCTTTGTCAGTTCCTTTGTCTCTCTTATCTGATCTGCCTCGGTCCTGAATGAACAAACCGTCTGAGTCGTTCTTCTATAGCTTTCCAGTGGATCCAAGCTCCATTATCTTAGATCTGATGGCTCCTGTGATTTCTTCAAGATGTAGAGTTTTTTTGCAGTACTTGAGTGTTTCTTTCAGCTGATCAAACTGTCTAGGTAGAGACATCAGCAAGACTATAGCTTGATCTTCTTCTGGTACCACAACTTTAACATTCTCCAAATCTGAGATGAGCTTGAAGAAATCATTCACGTTCTCCTCTATCGTCATACCAATCCTCATCTTATACGCGTATAGCCTTTGCTTAAGGTATATACGGTTTGGGAGAGATCTTGCCATGAATAGACTATCCAAGACTTTGAGCATACCTGCTGCTGTCTTCTCCTTGATGATTTTTTCTCAGGACATGGTTCCCAACGCTTAAGATGATGGTAGATCTGGCATTTCCTCTCTTCTTTTTGAGAGTTTTAGCCTCAGGTTCTGAAGTTCTCGTTGGTGTAGGAGTGACTTCGCCTTCGTTCGTTCCAGCGCCTGCAGAGTCTTCACCAACAGAGACTTCTTCTTCTTCGTCAAGTCCTTCAAGAAGACCCAATAGATCCAAGTGAGCCAAAAACTTTTCCTTCCACAGAATGTAGTCTCCATCACCATCGAACTTCTCCACTTCTACTTTGTTCGATGACATCCTTCAGAGCTTCTTCAGTCGCCAAGGTTATGAGAACCAAGGCTCTGATACCAATTTGTGAAAGAACGTTATACCTAAAACTATAAAGAACAGAACTTTAGTGAGTTGTTTGTTTATCTCGAAGTGTTTAACTCTCGATTCTCGTTTTGTTCACTCGATTGTTTGGTTGTAATCTAAGCAAGTAAGTAAAGACACCAGAGATTTAACGAGTTCAGGCCCTTCACCTTGCCGACAAACTTCTCGGGAATCCACTAAAAAACTTTGCTCAAACTAGAGCCTTTAGTGTTCTTACAATCTCTCTCTATCTCACTTACAACTTGTTCTTTCTAACCCACAACTTAGCATAAGGTTCCCTACTTAAAGTCAAAGAGGAAAGTCTTAATCTTTGCTTACTCGACATTGGGCGCGCCTGCTTCAGACAATATCGATACTCACGTGTTTGCTAATGTGGTCCTTCTTCTTGTACATCTTCTAGAGTCGGCGATAATCAGAGCTGCATCTCGCCTCCTCCAGTTGTCTGTACTCCTTCGATAAGATGACGCCATAAGAGAGAGAGTGAAGATCTTCTGTCTTCGTTTGTCCAGTCAAATCAAATTTTGTTTTTTGCTGGATCAGAACACTTCATGGGCTTCAACTTGGGCTTGAAGGCCCTGCAAAGTGTAGACCAAATATCACATGTTCAGACACTGAAGAAGACCGTAGGCGAAGATGCTAGGGATCATGAACTTGGCTTAGGAGCCAGAGAGGTGTGCGATGGATTTATCCTGGCCAAAGAAGAGGAGGAAGTGCTCTGTGTTGACCCAAATGATGGAGAGAGGAATAGAGTAGAGTGTAAGAACAAGCATTGCTCTTTGCATCTGTATGCCTAGCATTCCGTACAACTTTGCTCCGTAGGATTGGCCACAAACTGTGTCCAACGCACTTGCTGTTCCCATCTGTTCGGAAGATGAATATTTTTTTCTTATGATTAGATTGCTTTCTTGCTTCACAAGTAAGCGGTCAACAAAAGCGTTGATATCATTCTATTTATAAGTTTCGAGATCATTTCAATGTATGACATGTTAAAAAGAAAAATAAAATATTTAAGCAAAGAAAGAACACCTTTGATTCTTTATTTTTGGCATTTTCGCTTCTCCTTCAAATGACAAAATATTATTGTTTGTTTGTTTGTTTGTTATAAATATGCATACGCTACTTGGAAATTCAGACAAGGTGGTTAGTGGCCTTATAATATACGTAGTAGCTGAAATATACATTTTCCATTTTCGATTACTTTTTCTTTTATGATTCCATTTCGATATATGTTGAAAGAAGCATTGGGGCTAAATTTTATGAAATGTTACACAATATAACATAATACTTGATTAATATTTAAATATTTTTAAAAGTTAGTTTCCTCCATTTGGGATACGTCATTATTTGAATATACCATTTTATTTTATTTATTTACTTATTGCAAGAAGTAATATAAGGTATTTACCTCATAAACTAACAAAGTAACCAGTAAACTAAAAACTGGATTTGGCTTTTTCTTTAACATAAAGTATCATATATCTCTTTGGCTTTGCGTCGACCTGTTTATTTTGTTCTACAAAACCATCTACAGTTCAGCAGTATTCAACTTTCATATATTAAAAAACACATCCAATAGTAAACTATGATTTTGCTCTTGCAAGTTGCTAAAAAGCAAAATTTGACTTTTTATTCACTTTATTCTCATTCTGCAATTGTTTTGGGAAACAAACTATAAAAGGCAGAACCTCATCATAATCTCTCAACACACAAAACTTCAAAACATTAATCAAAGCTAATACTCTCTTCTCAAAAAGAAATCAAATGGATGACATATCAGTGAGCAAAAGCAACAATGGAAATGCTGTTGTACTCAACATCCAAGCTCCTCCTGTTTCAAAAACTCCATTTCCTTCTCTTCCTCCCACATCTCCACCATTGTTATCTGTCCACTTCTCGCAAAAGGCTAGTTTTTCTTTTACAATCCATTGATGAAAAACCTGCCTAAGTTACCACTTCAAAGCTATCTTCTTCTTCTCTGTACCCTTTTCTCAAGTTTTCTTGTTCACTTAATCTGCAGCTTTTAGCAGAACTCGTGGGAACTTACTACTTGATATTTGCGGGTTGTGCCGCTATTGCCGTGAACGCTCAACACAACAATGTAGTGACTCTTGTGGGCATTGCAGCGGTTTGGGGTCTAGTGGTGATGGTTCTTGTTTACTCTCTCGGCCACATCTCTGCCCATTTCAATCCGGCTGTCACTATAGCCTTAGCATCTTGCAAGAGATTCCCTCTGTATCAACTCCCAGCCTACTTAACTGTTCAAGTCATCGGATCAACCTTGGCTTCTGCGACTCTGCGTCTTCTGTTTGACCTAAACAATGACGTGTGCAGCAAGAAACACGATGTTTTCCTCGGATCATCTCCTTCTGGGTCTGATCTTCAAGCATTCGGGATGGAGTTCATCATCACCGGCTTCCTTATGATAGTTGTTTGTGCCGTCACAACCTCCAAGACATTAGTAAGTGATCAACAGCCAAAAAAACAATACACAGAAATCTTGATCAGGTTTTCAAATCTTAACATATATGAATCTTGCAGGCCAAGGAACTAGAGGGTTTAATCATCGGTGCAACCGTCACACTGAATGTTATCTTTGCCGGGTAATTTTTCGCTCTTTTCCCTTCTCAATCTCCATAAGCTTAAACTCCTCAATGGTAATGATCTCTTTGGCTAACCAATACAATGTTTCAATTAACAGAGAGGTATCAGGAGCATCAATGAATCCAGCAAGAAGCTTAGGGCCTGCACTTGTGTGGGGATGTTACAAGGGGATATGGATTTACTTGCTGGCTCCAACACTTGGAGCTGTCTCTGCCGCCTTGATTCATAAACTGTTACCGCCTATACATAAAGCAGACCCTGAGTTCTCCAGGACAGGATCTTCTCATAAACGAGTTACTGATCTTCCTTTGTGATGATTGTAGATAAATCTTTAAGGTCAATACTCGTTATTGTATCTCTAAATATACTCAATGGCTTGCGTTGCAAGTAACAAATAAATGGTTGTAGAATAGAGCATATATATAAATAAATACAGAAAAACCATTTCCCAAGAAAGCATGAGAATGTCAAACAATACCTAAAGAAGTTTTTCTAGAAACTGTCTTAACTATATCCTTGGTTGCGTACCTGTGCATTCATGAGAGAGTAAGATCAACGGATAAGGTAAAAGCAGCATCCTTTAGAAGCAGATGTGTTCCTGACAGCTCGAACACATGAGATTATGGCCTTATGATCAACTTGAAAGAGGAAAAATTATAAATATGATAGCTTAAAGAGGAGACAACACAGTTTCCCAAAAAAAAGCTTGACACCATCGTGATGATATCCAACGGGATTACCGGTTTAGTTGGTGTTAGTGTGTAAACTGGACCTGACCTGATTCATGAGTTTGTTGTGGGCTTCTCATAGAGGACTCTAGAGATTATTATCAACTTTTCTTACTCAAGAAAAATTTTAGGTTAAGATTAGGATCGTTTCTTTATTTGATGGCTGGTGATTGTGTAATTTTCAAATGAACTCATTCGTGCTGTCAATAATCTCATCTGTGACAATTTAGACAGTTTTGGAAATCTATTTTCAGATTTTTTTTTTTTTTAATGAAATAGCAATAGTAGATATTCATAAAAAAATAGTTTAGTATGATGTAAATAAAACTGTAAGCAAGAACAAGTGTTGAACCTCCAAAGCAAGAACAAGTGTTGAACTGGAATACTCACTGGAGCCTTGTTTGGACTGGCGATTGGACTGGCAGCAATGTAATGATATACATTGTTAGATTACTCAGTCATGTATTAATCATTCATCCGTAATTAAGTAACATGAAAACAGAGGAAGTCTACTTTGTTCTTCTTCAAAGACTGTCTATTCTGTTATTTTATTTGCTTGAGCACGTGACAGGCACATGTTCTTGCTGGACCTGCTGGAGAAAATGGGCCGGTCTATGCTGGCTTTAGCAGCGGCGTTCTCAGTGGAGACAACGGTCGATCACTGGAAGAGATTGAACTGTCTTTAAACTCTAGACACGACCTGGGTTAAATCACAAAAAAGCAGACCCTGAGTTCCCTAGGACAGGATCTTCTCATAAACGGGTTACTGAACTTCCTTTGTGATGATTGTAGATAAATCTTTAAGGCCAATCCTCGTTCTTGTATCTTTAAATATGTTAAACGATCCTCATTGTATGTGTGTGTAACCATCAACAAATAACTGGTTGTATAATAGAACATATATATATATATATATATATTACAGTGTTCGATTCAATATAAGAATTGCAAACTGCAACATTCTAACTTTGACTAATCAAAGCCCACAGGAAGGCAACAATCTTTGAATGCAGAGAGATAACTTGTCAAGAAAGCATGAGAATGTCAAACAAAACCGAAAGAAGCTTTTTTAGAAGTTGTTCCCTGGTTGCATGAGGGAGTAACATCAACAGATAAGGCAAAGCAGTATCCTCAAGATGCATAGGTGCCTCTGATCCAGTAGCTGCTCTGATCCTCCCGGTTTCTTCGATACATGCAGCTCGAATCACATGTGGTTATGGGCAACTTGATAGAAGAAAAACTCTTAACTATGATAGTTTAAATAGGAGACAACACAATTTCCCAAAAAGAGCTTGATAAAAAGTCAACTCTTGTGAAAGATCAAAAAAATAATGGATAACATTGTGCAACTAGTCCACTTGTTCCACAAAAAAAAAAAATATGGTAGAACTTCAATCTGAAGTTTTCTTTATTTTCATTCTACCTTCAAAACAGCCCCTCAAAGTTCTATTTGTTAAGAAAATAACCCCCATGTTTATAACTAAAGAGTTAACAAATCTAATATTAATTCATGCGCATTACAAAACATAAAACTATAGAAAGGGAACACCGACAAATTCCAAAACTTTTTGCTCTCTATTTGCAAACCAAATACAAAATTATGGTCATTTTGCAATAAAAAAGGCGCCAGTTACAGAACATTAGCAGACAAAGTGAGACCGTCGTCCGGTTTAGCAACAATCCCATGTGTACACACTGAAGTTCATTTCAGGTAAACTTCATTCACAAGTAACACCTCACTTTTGTTAGTCTCGTAATATAACACACATGTATGTACTTACAAGCTCGCTATCGTTCATTTCTGCAACTTACAAGCTCATGATGCTGCGAAGATATCGCCTTGTAAGAGCTCTGGTTGCACTTAACTGCTTGTTTTGTACAGTCAATGCTGCTCCTGCTCTGCATCCAAATGAAGGTTTAATGATTTTTTTGCTGTTATAATATTTAGATTTTTTCTGTTATTTATAACAAACTAAGATCTCATATTTTTGAAACTCTGTATTCGTTGTCTTTATGCATTGGAAGCACTTAAGGATATTACAAAAACACTTGGCGTCAAGTACTTAGACCTAAGTGAAGATCCTTGTCTCACAAAGACTTTAGTGATAACCAAAGGTGTTCTCATGGAAGGTCAAAACAGCACAATCAGATGTAACTGTAGCTTTTAACAACAACAGAACTTGTCACATCACTCACTTGTGACATAACTGGAGGATTTGGCCTTGTTCCACAAATATATAGCAAGAATCTGCAGTTTCTGTAAGTAAGGTTCTTATTATACAATACACATATATTTCTCTTAGTTTTAGTAGTAATACTGATAACTCTTTCAGGGTTTTAAGGAACTTGAACTTATCTGGTCCAATCCCACTCAATATCTGGGAACTTCCCAGTCTCATGACTCTGTAAGTATCATTTTCATGACACTTAAGAAACCACACAACAACCTCTTAAGCTAAGGTTTCTTTCTCCCATTGTAGTGATCTATCGTTTAATAGGCTGTCTGGAGAGATACCAACAGATACAAGCGCACCAAAATACACGTTAAGTAACTCGCCTTCTTATTGTTAATATGATCAAAAACGTCTTCAGACCATGAACTCACAAGAAGTACAAACTGTGTTTTGTTTACATTTTCTCAGATATTTAACTGGAAACATGTTGTCTGGAGATATTGAAGCAGGATTTTTTCTCACTGCAAGCACCAATATGTACAGCCTTTCACCATACCATTATCCTGTTTCTCCACTTCTTTGTATACCTACTAAAATTCACTGAAATGTCTATGCAGTGATCTTTTTTACAATAACTTCACATGGTCTTCAGGCTGCAAAGAGAGAAAGTGTGTAATCCCTTATAAATTGTTTAGATAATAATATATTTTCTTGAAAACTAAAAATTTTGTAAATGATCACAGAAATGTTAACACATATTCAAGACAGCGAAGAACAAGGAAGGTGTTTCCATAATGAAAACAGAATTTTTAATGGTGTTCAAGCAAGACGATGAAGGAAACGCGGTCTACACTCAAGACATGGGAGAGCTCGTCATGTTCCTCTCAATGTCTGAACCTTTCTGTGTCCCTGCTTCTTCCTTTCCTGGCCCCTGGCATGTACCGTAACAACGTTTACATCTATGATTATGATGAAATGGGAATTGTGAATGTGTCTGACACCCCCTTCTATCTCCATAGTGTGTAAGTGGTCCACATAGTGTCCCTTATCATATTCCACCTCAAGATATCGAAAATTGTTTTGCGTGAGAAATCTCTCCCTAGAGACATATTACTTTTGAACTATATATCCAAAATTGCTTTTGTATGTGGATAAAAGCATTTGATAATAAGAGCTTCAAAATGTTATACTAAACGGTATTATGTAAAATATTAAAAGAAAAAATATATTTTGTTTAATGATATAATGACGACTACGAGTCTACGAATACTACTCCCTCGATCCTTTTATTTGTGTTTAATGATAAATTAGTTCAATGATCAACGAATCAAATTCAAAATTATATTATACATATTTCTACATTCTCGTTTGACATATACCACAAATAATAAGAAAGATAAAAGAATGCATAATTAAACCAAAAAAAAATAAAAATAAAAGTGGATGAACATAAAACATATATATGTTTTAAGAAGCGGCACTGATATGAAACTGGCATAAACTCCGTCTTTGATATTGATCAAACTCTCGTGCTTCCCTTTCTCTAACTCCGTTTTTAACGACTGCAATTACATCGATCAGCGTTCTTAATCGTCGATAACCGGTGAGCCACCACAATTGTAGTCCGGTTTACCATTTCTTAGATATAGATTTTGTTAGATATATATTTGGTTAGGTATCCATTTACACTTCTTGAACCAGAAAGATACTCGGATCTTTAAGAATGGCTCTGGCCACAGCGATCCTCTGTTTCTGCCCATCTGAAAGCTGAGTGCCGTGTTCTCCAACCATTGTATCCAAACCCTGAGAAAGCTTATCAACAAACTTTGGAAGCGTTGGCAAGCTCTGCAGCCGCTTTGATCCCTTCTATTGTAGCGTCTTCTTTACCGTAGGAAGCTTATCAACATAAGAAAAAACAAGTTAGGTTTCAGGAAAGTTAAAACACACAAAAGACGTGTTGTGCACGAAAGGTACTTACATGGATCCAGTTAGAACAGAGATGATGATGTTGAGAACTTGTCCTCCTGTGTACCCTTTATCAAGAATCAACTTTCCTCCATACCAAACAGCTAAAGCGTAGCTACAAAACACTACAAGAAAGAGTGTTCCAAGTCGTAATCCTGTGTCCATGACTCCTGCTTTGTAAGCAGTGACAAGATGTTTATTGTAATTGCTTATAGCTTGTTTCTCTCCCGTAAACGAAGCAACCTAAGAAAATGTGAATAAGACTATAGAGTAAGTAAGCCTAAGTTACCGTTCTTATGGAACCGATTGTTTGCTCAACTACAACAGCAGCTTTAGCATAACTGCGGTTTGTCCACGAGAACATTATGGAACCGATTGTTTGTCAACTACTGTAAATTTTAAAAATTCACAAAACCATTTAGTGTCAACTAAAAGACAATGTTCAACTCATAACAACTCAGCAACTTACTGTAAATTTTAAAAATTCACAAAACCATTTAGTGTCAACTAAAAGACAATGTTCAACCTCGATCCCTAAATTCCTTGAAAGCGTCTTTTTCTCTTGAACAGCTCCTTGTAATCGTCCCTGGGGGTGGATCTATTGTCTTCTGGATCCCCACTTTCCCATAGGCCATAAAGCACCTGAAGTTTCTTCACAACCTCTTCGCAGATAGTACCCTTGATGCTGAAAAGGTCCATAGTGGCTGCCCTCCCATGCAGCTGGCGTGCGAAGTCACCTGAAGTGACTTCGGACTTCTTACGGACATCCAGAAGATCCTCGAGAATGTCCTTCATCTCTAGGAGTGGGCTGGGATCATCTCCTGGACTGACTCTGTCGATGATTTCTTTCCTTGTCAATATATCTTTGGCACCTCCACCACTAAAATATGCATCCCATTGGGGATTCCAAACATCGCCAGCAGCCTTGAACCTCAACCTTCGACTGGGTGTAATAACACCCTCCTCGTATCGGTCTCCTAGAAAAGGGAAAAAAAAAACAATAGGGGATCAAAAAAATTTCTTCAAAAAGGAATAAAAGGAATGAGATAGAAACAAGAGAGTGTACCTCCATATTCCTCATAGATATAAGAGTCTGGAAGCACGAAGAGCACTTCAGGTAAACTGTTGAATTTCTTTGATTCTTCTTCTTTCATGGTTGCTTGAAAACCAGTGTATGTGTCTGTGCTGCAGGCATAGATCTTCTTTCTAGCCTTACCAACACTAATCACACATACACAACAATATAAGTAACAAAACAAGAGAAATTTGGAGAGAAATCAAAAAGAGACTCGTACCTTATACCGAGACCTCTCCCGCAGATTTTCTCGTACTCATAGATCATTTGATCGGGAGACAGTGGTGTGGGGAACTTCACGAGGATGATCCAGTGGCGATAATCACAACCTTTGAAGAGAATTGAAGTAGGAGTGATTTCATCATCGTGTAAGGGATTGTAGATCTGGTAATCATGACCTGATGATGACGAGAAGCGCCTTGCTCCATGAAGGATAGAAGGAGCCATGGAGGGGTGAATGAAAGTAGAATAATCTCCTTTCTTCTCCAAGAAGTCCTGAAGATAAAAAAAAAAAAAAAAAAAAAAAAAAAAAGGAAAAGCAAATGACGAAGACGAATGTGTAAAGCCAAACATGCATATAAATTTTAAGTGAAATAACGCAGCTTATGAAGGTTACATGAAATCCAGAACAAGGGCTTGCCTCGTTGATTCTTTTGGTCGCACTGTCCAGTTTTGTCTCTGTAATAATAATAATAATAATGCGGTCAGATTAGATCAATCAATGATCACGCGATCTTGCATAGGTTATAAACTACAGTGATCAAGATATGTACCTTGTGGTCTTGTTTCACCAGACTTATCACCAACCGTGCAAAGAGCTAGACCAACATCACCAACAGCAGCAGCTGTGTTTACCTCTCCTCTGTATTTTCCCTGGAAAAGGAAAGAGAAAAAAAAAAAAGGTTATAAGAAGAAGAAGACAATCCAATAGTGAAGAAAAAGAAGAAGAAGACAATCCAATGCTTGCCTCGTTGATTCTTTTTGTCGCATTCTCCAGCTTTGTCTCGATGCCTCCTTCAAAATGAGCGCTGAGTTTTTGTTGTGATGTTCCTGTCAATGATTTTAAGACGAAGACTTGTTATCGTGTTTATTACGCAAGACTTGTTAGGATTTGTTATTGTGAAAAGCAAGAAACAGAAGCGAACTTACTTTGCTGGTTTGATTCAAGCCCTCCAATAGCACTGATCTTGAAGTCTTCAACATGGTTCCCGACATCATCCTTAAGCTTCTCGTGGATCATTCTGATGATCTCTTGTGGCTCTGTAATGCATGCGGTCAAACTAATCAGTGAAAGAAGACCCCACATATCTTGCATATTCTCATTCAGACAACTCAACACTCTTAAGACAGACAAGCAAGTGTATAATTCTACTCCCCCTTACAGGTATTGAGCATATAGCATTGGCTTGATGTACCTTGTTTAGCTATGGGAACATACGCTTCTGTTATGATGTGAGAGTAGTTGAAAGTCTTGAGCTTTTTCTCAAAGTTTTGAAGCGCAACAGCCCTGAGACATGGCATATTATTAAGTAATCAAATTAAGACAAGAAAAGAAGACATAATAAGGTAGAAACGTAATAATATTATGTCCATCAAGAGACCGACCTTTCCAAGCCTTCAACCAACGCGGGTGAGTCTTCTTCTATTGATCCATCTGAATCTTTCTCATCAGACGACGGATCTGACAGGACTAAATCTTCCGCAGAACTCTCTCTGCCGAAAGAGTAATCTCCTTTCTTCTCCAAGAACTCCTGAAAGAAAATAAGGAAACAATGCATGTAAAATCAAACATGCATATATAAATGCTTTAACTGAAGTAAGTAAAACAGGTTGAGTTCAGGAAGGAAGGTTACAGGAAATCTCTTATCTGACGCTCGGGGAGTTTTCTTAGTGCCGAAGCTAAATATTGTTGCTTCATGAGTCTCATCAAAAGCGGGACTAATATTCCTCCTAGGATACAAAGGAGATGCTTCTGGAGATAAACAGGGGGAAGGACTTGAGATTGGTGCTTTGTATCCGAACGTTGGACTCTGGAAGTCATTTTCTGGCTCAACAGACTTTTCCTTGACAACTTCACTCGGCCTTTCCTGTTCATCGCCAAACAATCATGGGGGGTAAGTAAAAGGAGAAATTGCAGATCTACACAGCTTAAGAGAGAGAGAGAGAGAGAGCCAACAAATTAAAGAGGGACCTGCAGATTCGTTTCCCACCGCCTTAAGTGCCAAAACGACAAAGACGACCACCAACCAGACGTCAAAACTCGATTCTGCTCTCTTCCGATATCACCAGTGGTGGTCATGGCCACAGCTCTGATCTTGTCAGGCAAAAGGAGTGCAATCTCGAAAGCAAAAAAACAATCATCATATCAATCGGGTAAGTAAAAAAAAAGGGAGAAAACTGCTAAAAGCTTGAAATCGAATAATAGCAACTCACCGGGCTCAGTGCTGAGTCGTTGTTGTTGTTTCCAAGACGTGCTCGGCGCCGAAGCCGAAGTAACCTCATGGCCATTTTTTTTTCTTCTTAAAAAAAAACAGAGACTTCTGTGTGCAGAGGATGAAAGATTAGAGGGGATGAAGAAGAAGGAGAGAGTGTGTGTAGTGTGTGTGTACGCGGAGAGGAGAGAGGAAACAATATATATAAAAAGAAATTTTTGTATTTTTTTTTTTTTTATACATTATACTCCTCCTCTCTTTGCTCTCCTTATTACCAACAATGATGTTAAAATATTGTAGATATTTTTAAATTTATACTGATATTACTCCAAAATGTGTTTAAATTTGGCTTCAGATAGGCGAAACGAACATACGGCTTGTGACAAGTAAGAAAGAAATTTTACTATTTTGAATACAAAAGCATAATATTGTTTTGTACGTATAGTTCTATACCATAATAATTATATAAAAAGAAAATTTGCATTAGTAAGATCGCAAAGAGAGAAACAATCATGCAACAATCCCTAACCTCTCCTTCTTTTAGTACTAATTATTAGACGTACATTAAAAATTCAATTACTAATCATTGAGACAAGACCACGTGGTTTGTCTCTCACGTGACAAGAGGTACTCTCTGTCTAGTATTTTTAATACAAAAGCATAATATTATTTTGTATGTATAGTTCTATACCATAGCCCATATATAAAAGTTAGATATAAAAAGGAAATTTTGCATACAAAGAGAGTATGCCATTACAAAGTTTGGATGTGCAATTGGGCATAATCCAAGATCAGGAGTGTGAAAAAAAAAAGACTTTTTAATGTAATATTTTGTATGTATAGTTCTATACCATAAATAAATATATAAAAATAATTTTTTACTAGTATGGTCTTTGTCCATTCCAATCAATTTTTTAATATTACTAGAAACTGTGTGAATTTTTCAAAAAAAAATATAAAAGTTCAACAAAACTGAACTTTGCCGAGACACGTGTCTTCTAGCCCTTTTTACCCCCGCCGTCTGAGACTTTCCTTTTTTGGCTTACGGCTTGTGACAAGTAAGGAAAGAGGCGTGACCATTCTTTTTTAAGAAAAAAAACAATTATACGTTGCTTACCTATCAGTAGGAGCATTAAATTGGGTGTTTCTCTGTCTCAAAAATATCACACACTTTCTGCTACTGGTCCCGGTCAAAAGTGATCCCAAAACCCACATATATTAGTCTATGAAAACCAACGGAAAATGTCAGACAAATTCGAATATTTTAATATCAAACATTCTTAAAACACGCTTTCACATAAAACGACTATGTATTCTATTATTTCAATCGTGCGGGTTCGGATGGAGTCCACAGATCGGATTCGGATCGGATCTTATCGGAACCGAGTATTTCAAGTATTAAATATTTAGATTTAATAAGGTATCTACAATTTATCAGTTCTAGTTCGATTGGATCTGAGTCTATTCGAATCTTAAATAATCAGATCCAATAAAATAATTAAAATGTATCGGTTCGGATTTAGATTTGATTCGGCTTAGGTCATGTCGAGTTCTATTTTCGAAAGAAAAAAAAATCCAAAATTACATAAAAGATACTTGAAGATCCGAAAACATGAAAAATATAGACTTAGAAAAAGAAATGGAATCAAAAGAGGAGTTTGGTAGAATTTTCGGTCTTGTGTGAAGTTAGGACGAAACCTTCAGAAATTGTATGTCAAGATTTCAGAAGAGTTCACGAGTGCCCATAAGCATCCAAACGAGGCGTGCAAAGTTATGGTCAAGTCCGCAAACGACTTATACATAATTTGGAGTTAGTTGGACGATGGTGCAAAAATACGGTTAACCATATGGCTTGTTCATCTTACACAGTCTGAGCTTTGAAAACCTAATATGGTAATTAAAATTTGTCAGTTTGGATTTAGATCAGATTCGGTTCAGCCATATCAGGTCCGAACCTAAAAAATTTCCAAAACACCTGAAAATATTTAAATATCCAAAAATATCTAAAATTTATCCAGATATGATCTGAAAGCATGAAAAAAGATGATTTAAAGAAAGAAATGGAATTAAAAGAGGAGTTTGGTCTTATGCAACATTAGGGCAGAATCTTCAGAGATTGTCTACCAATATTTCAAGAGAGTTTAGGAGTGTCCATGTGTATATAAATGAGGTGTTCAAAATTAGGGTCAAGTCTATGAGAGACTTAAACATCATTTGGAGTCAGTTGGGTGATGATATAGAAATATGGTCAACCTAATAAAACTACTCGATTTTTGTATCCGATTATTCGAGTTATATTTTTGGAAATCTAAAATTTTACCTAAAACCCAAAATCATATTCGAAATCTCAAATCTAAAACTTAAAAAACACCTATAATACCAAAATATATTGAAACATCTATATATTGAAACACCGATTTTCGGATCAATTTTAATTCGGTATTTAGATCCGGATAAAATCCAAACCTATAATTTATTATAATGTGTGTAATAATAACATTGTTCAAGTGCTTAAATCATTAAAAAGTAAGTGTTTACGCGATTAAAAGAATCAAGTTGTTGACTTGTCTTACCATATTTTCCCCTCAAATGTCTCAAATCACAATGGAATAAATGGTCAGCATCTATATACCACGCGGCCTAACTTGTCAGGCAACGTACACATGTGTCTTGTTATAAATGGTTCATTACCTGAAGAAAGAAAACTTTCCGTGACGAAACTTATAATTCTGTGGATCCAGCGGATTAAAGAAACTGAACGTAATTTGTGAACGAATGTGTCTGTTTCATTATAGACTAAGCAAGAAATGTGTTTCGCAAAACAATCTGAATCAATCGTTTATACTATGAATATTTGATATAATGTATATTCTATGGTTCTCGGTTATATATCAACCTTTCTGAGTCAAAACTCAAAACTGATGATTTTTTGGAAGTTAGTGACTAGAGGCTCCCGATAGAGCTTCACTAAATAAAAATATGGATGTTTAATCGATGGAACGCGTCTGACCAAATTAATAGCGTATGATTTAGTTGAATTAACTAAACAGATTGTGGAGTGATTACTTTAATTTCATAATTACAAAATAACTAATCAAACACAAATGCATGCACTAGTGGTTTAAAGTACTTAACATGTGCACATATGGAGTAATTACTTTAACTAGGTCGTTTTCCGCGCTTCGCGCGGATATTTGCTATTATATATTCCGATTAATTTGCGCGGATATTTTCTATTATATATTTCGATTAATTTTGTTGTGTGAATTTCAAATATTGTAGATTTTTTGTGTTCATAAATTATTTAGTGTGTAGGATATAGTATAAGAAAAGAGACATGCTCTGGCTTTTGTTATATGATATCACATAGTATAGGTTTTCTTCATCGCATTTTTTAATAACTTTTTTGGTTAGTTGGGCCAAAATATCAAATCTGAATTTAGAATACATAAGGAATTCTCATAATGTCAGGAAGTTATTCTTAATTATGTTTTTTTTTTATTATATTCTTATGAGTTGTAGATTGGAACTCAATTATGTTTAACTCTTACTCTTATTTATTCTTATTTTTCTTTTGAAGTCTTTGATGCCTTTATTGTTGTGTCAAAGTAAATATGTGTGGCTGATAATGAAGCGAATAATAGTTGTCATGCAAAAAGAATTATCAATCAGTATGTATCAGATTTTTTATTGTATTTTGTTTTTATTTTTTATATATATTAGGGATTCTTTCTTAGGGATATACGTGTCACCATGAAAACTGTATATCTCCGGTTACTTATGATTTGGAGCTCATTAAACATCAATTCTTGGTTATCCTATAGTGTAATTTGGTTATTGTTATCCATACTTTGATAAAACCAAATTAAAAATTCCTAGATGGTTAGCTCACTTGGAAAAGTCAAAGTCCGAACACTGGAAACAAAGGGCGCGCATTTGAAAGTGTAGCCAAACTTTTACGTTTGTTACATCACAAACACGTTGATCCAATCTTTCTCCTGAGCCAGGAGGCTGTTGCTGCAGGAAGTTAAGTCAATCTCGCAACGACTTTCTTTCAGTTTTTTTAAAGTAAATTGTTATACATCAACCGTACTCTCTTTTCTTAACCTTTTACTTCATTGCCGTGTTTATGTTCTCAGACACCAGCTAGCATATACGGTCTGTGCCTTCTTCAGTCTCCAAATTCTAATAGGAGGCATAAAAGCCAAGAAATTCGACCAAAGTGAAAAACTGTTCACTGGAACAGATTAAAAACACACGTCTGGTATGTTTAAGCTTTCTCAGCCCTTGGGTTTACTTTATTAGATTCAGATTCTCAACCTTTTCGTTTTAACTTATAAAATATGTAGGAAGTATTCTTCATCAGTCTTCATCAAACCTTTTTGAGCTTAAAAGCCTAAGATTTCTACCATAAAGATGTTTGAAGAATAAATCTTATGGAAGCTTTACAGGCAAGAGATGGTATTGGTAGCTAGGCATCGACCACTCTCTTTACCTCTTTCTTCTAAAAGTCTGACTATTTTTTTTGGGTATTGAATCATAAGAGATGGAGAGGAGACTATTGGTATTGTTTATCAGCAGATCAGCATGTAACGTGCGTACAGAAATGTAAAAGTTAGGGAAGTCTTTAGTGACTTATATATACAGTATATATATTTGTTCTACTTGTTGCCTGCCTCAGTATCTATATTTCATTACTATTTGGTTTCTCTAAAGTACATAAATACATGTGTATAAGAGAGTGATATGGCAAAAAGACTGCAAATCAAATGAAATACGATTGCAACCTTTAACAAAGGTGTTCCTGTTGATTTCTAGCCTTTGTCCAGCTTAAATAATTTGATACTTTCCCGGCCCCATATAAACAACTATCACAAACTAAAGACTGTAAGATTCTTTACCGTGTCTTCTTCTCAATTCCAACTTTTCTCTCAACCATAGATTTCAACCCGGGAATGCCGCAACGATTTTCAGCCTAATCTTCACTGGTAGTAATATGTGGGATCAGCAACAAAGAATATTAAGTGCTCATGCTAATAACTCGAGCATCATCAGTCAGGAGCAATGGACTGAAAACTGAAACTCATGGTGATGGAAATGGACTAATCATATACTCTTCGATGGTCCTTTGTTCTCCATGCAGTCTTTTTACTGCAGGAATTAATAGACTCACATCAACCCTCAAGCTTGAATAGGCATCCCTCACCTTTACATGTAGTGAGTTGTAAATCTGGAAATAAGAGAAGCCATGTTACATCTTTGCCTGAAAAGTAGAAGATCCAAAAGATATAATGAATAAGAAATATCACTTGCATGTTATCAAAGTACGATTTTTGATATATTTTATATAACCTGAACCACTCTTGCAGCACAAACTCTATTCTAATAGTAAATGCGCCAATTCACATCCAATGTATAATTAGAGAAAACCAGGGTAATTAGGTTATGATCAACAAATAATGTACTTTGACGTCAAACATCTAGACTCTACATAGAGAAATTGTGTATAGAGAAAATTCCATATGGCTTGACTGACATCTATATTGCATCCCTCTTCTCATAGAGATAAAATACATGCAATTGTTGCATTGTGTTTCTTTTCTTCATATTCATTATTGTTCCCTAAAGGCTGACGAATTTTGATTCTTATTGAGATTTCACTTGCATATTAAGAATATTAGTGATAACATTTCAAATCAATGGAGAAAAACATAAATCACCTGAAAATTTAGGCTAGAAAGATTGTTTTGTCTCCATCTTTCTGAGCGATAATGATTCATTCCTTTCCAGCTGCTTTGGTGCATCATTGTTTTCTTTTTTCTTTTTGCTTCTGCTCAAACTGGTGTTTGGAAACACACTTATCATCACATGCATTCTCGGAGGACAGAGGGGATTAAAATAATTTTACTTTTACCTGGAGTTTCGTGACCAGCTGGCTGCTAAAAGGACATGTGAGTGTTGAACTCCATTGATAGTCAAACTCTAACAAAAATCCTCATAACTGAAACTTTCTCAGCAGAAAGTTTACACATATTTAAATGAGAAACCAAAATTGAACTCATTTCACTTCAACTTCTTCTCCAGTTTGGACAATTTCCTCAACGGTACACTGAAAAAGAAAAACAATGCAAGAATTATGAAAAGAAACCGAGTTATATATCCCGATTGATTTCATCATGCTGTTAGCCATTTCTTCTTGCTAATTTATGGTGACTGTGATTTAGGTGAGAGGAGAGAGGATTTGGAATGGAGTTATATATAAGGTCTGAAGCAGAGGAAATGGAAACAATTTTATGAGTTTCGATTGTTGGATTAAAGGAGTGGCCTTTATAAGTAGGAGTACTGGGAAGCAAACGTTACAGTAATGTAACGGCAAAGAAATGATGTGAACGAAGAGGTTGAAGGGGGCATGAGTCCGTATACGCGGATGATTGATTTTGCTTGTATTTTAGGCATAATAATGGGCCACTGCAAGATATTAGAAGTCCATAAATGAGTAGGCCGCAAGAAATTATGTGTCGACTAACATTTGTATGATGTGTCAAAACAAAATCATTTGATTGGTTGATTTAATTTAACGACGTGGACGTTCTCTGGGAAGCAAACGTTGGATTGTTGGATTAAAGGAGTGGCCTTTATAAGTAGGAGTACTGGGAAGCAAACGTTACAGTAATGTAACGGCAAAGAAATGATGTGAACGAAGAGGTTGAAGGGGGCATGAGTCCGTATACGCGGATGATTGATTTTGCTTGTATTTTAGGCATAATAATGGGCCACTGCAAGATATTAGAAGTCCATAAATGAGTAGGCCGCAAGAAATTATGTGTCGACTAACATTTGTATGATGTGTCAAAACAAAATCATTTGATTGGTTGATTTAATTTAACGACGTGGACGTTCTCTCCTTTCACCGTATTGTGCTTTTAGTATAGTATATTATGCTTTTAGTATAGTATATATATATAAGATTCTCTATACCTTTGACTTGTGGCTGTAAATTTTCTCGTTTGTATAGACAGCTGGACGTGGAGGAAAGACGAAGGTTCTCTGTGTTTGACTTTAGAAAAGACTAATATACTCCTAACTATATGACTGGGTTTAGAACTTCAGATTAATTAATTAATAATGTGCAAGTTACATTATTAAATAGGCGAATACAAAAGATTATCTTATATGTATAGTGCATGAAATAGAGTTTTTTTTTAAAACTACATTTAGTTAATCATAGTTGATAATAGTAACACTAGTAATTCTTTTGCAAGCAAGCAAAATCTCAGACATTCAGTTTGAATGTTTGGTAGAAGAAAACACCAAAATAAAGAATAGTATTAGGAAAAGTGGAGACAAGGTGAAGGAGAGAGAACCAAAATCTTCAACGTTTCACGGCATTGAATCTCCGCTCACGGTTACATAGGTTTTCCGTTTTTGGCTAACAAATCGTGACAACAAAGAAAGTGAGACTTGAGAGTGTGACCACTCTAGTATCATAATAAAACAATGTGCAAGGAGACAAAACATCTAGCTAGTATCAGTAAAAAAAACTTTTTGTATGATATTTCTTTTTGTATGATTTTTAAGAATAATTAATTCACATGAGATTTCTTTATCACACTCGTGTTCAATAAAGACTTTTAGTTTGTAATTTTTTAAAAAATAGGTGAATAAGAAACAAAAACTAGGATTTAGCAAAAAAGAAAAAAAATATATCTGGGGTCTAAACCATACCAAGAATCGAACGCCTAGACGACGGTCCCATAAAATCTTTAAATGAAACAAAACGCTTTAAATAACGACAATGATTTTACTATCTGATAACTAAAGGATATATAACTAACATTTTACTTCTTTTTTTTTTTGAAAAGCTTTATTAAACAGTAGTGACGTCGTCCATCCATCCGTATTGTCTCCGTTTGAACAATGAAGGTCCCCCATGTGTTACTTTTTTCTTTTTAAAATTTTCTGTATTTTCATATACTTATTCTTTTGGTCTGATGATAGTCTTATAGTTAGTTCCCAATAAAAATCTTCTGTATTTTTCATTATTATTCTTTTTGGTCTGATAACATGAAAAGTGGGCAGGGCACCGTATGTTTTGTGAGTTCTTTGCGTGGTCCCTTATTTTGTTATTTATTTTAGCACAGAAGTGCGAGATCCCTAACTCCTCGAATCTGCTCTGAGTGAAGGAGAAGAGAGAGACGGGCAGATTGAAACTTTTTCGATTTTCGCAAAAGGTTAAACATAAACCGCCCTTTAGCTGAATTTGCGTGTGTACGGACGCAGACAAGTTGACGCTTTTGACCCTATTATATCTTCCTAATTGCATTATATACCTCTTATTGTACGACTTACAGGAGACCACGTGTCTCTTCATCTGCTTATTGTTTCCAAATATCTATTTTACCCAGCACTCTCAGATATTTTTCAAACTGATACGTGTGTGTGAACAGTTTCGTTAAACTTGACGGTTAGCGTTAAGAAGACCCGTCCCTATTAATCTGGTGGTCATAAGCGTTCGTATGCATGTCACGTAACGGATCACTACTCACTAGATGTTTCAGTAATATTCCTCGAAACATTATATAATATTCTATCGGTGAATATTCTATAACGTCAAATAATATAATATACACAGTTATTAAGTCTAGTAAAGCAAAACACTCTACTCTTCCTGATTTTCTTGCAACCATTAACATTTACCAGTAAGCTTTGAAGAAACAAAATAAAAATGAACTTAGCACACAGCCCAGGTTAGACTTGAGCCAAGCCTGGTTGCCAATTACGAGAAAGTCACCGAGCCCATGATACAACAACCCTTTCTAAGGAAGATTGGGTTTGTAGGTAGATTAAACCACTCAATCTCACACGTAATTACAAATACAATTGATACAGATTTGGTTAAAAAAAGTTAAATCAAGAACATTATCTTAATGATTTTTTAAAAAATTAATATAACAAAAAAAATCTGAAAAAATGATAAGATTTTCTTATATTATAAAATTATATATGCTCCAAATATTGGCAATATCCCGGAATAAATGTACACTTTAGGCACTAATCCTAAGGCTGATCTTATCTACCAATGAATCTCAGAGTTGGTAGATGAATGGGTCCTAACATACGTACTTAATTATAGTTAAATTCTTATAATCAGAAGACGAGTTCATGTGGTTAATTAGCAACTCACTTATAAGTTATAACGTCAGATATTTCCCTAAATAATAAAAGGTTTTTTTTAAAGTGATTTATGCAAATGTTATTCATCAAAAGTTTGTAAAAGAAAATTTAAGAAAAGTTTGGAAACCGCCTGGTTAGTTAACATAAATAATAAAAGTATATTCTTGGTATTAAATGTTCTTGTCCTGGTTAGAACACTAAATACAAGATGATTCACCAAGTTGCCAAAGGAATTATAATTTAATTCGTTTATTTCTTTCTTTTACATAAATTCATATCAATTCTCTTTTACCACGTGTCTCTTCATCTGCTTATTGTTTCCAAATATCTATTTTACCCAGCACTCTCAGATATTTTTCAAACTGATACGTGTGTGTGAACAGTTTCGTTAAACTTGACGGTTAGCGTTAAGAAGACCCGTCCACATTAATCTGGTGGTCATAAGCGTTCGTATGCATGTCACGTACCGGATCACCTACTCACTAGTTTCAGTAATACTATTCATCAAATATTATAATTTTCTATCGTTGAATATTCTATAACGTCAAATAATATAATTAATATACACTGTTATTATATTATTTTTAAGTGATTTATGCAAATGTTATTCATCAAAAGTTTGTAAAAAGAAAATTAAAGAAAAGTTTGGAAACCGCCTGGTTAGTTAACATAAATAATAAAAGTATCTTCTTGGTATTAAATGTTCTTGTCCTGGTTAAAGCACTAAATACAAGATGATTCACCAACTTGCCAAAGGAATTATAATTTAATTCCTTTTATTTCTTTCTTTTACATATATATTTCATATCAATTCTCTGTTCTTCTTAATATTGCTGATCTGTTCTTTCCAAATGTCCCTCTTGCCGGACGCACGAGTCGTACGCTTAGATCCCACGCATGAGGCTGCTTTATTCCGATTGTCTTATGGGAGTAGCTGTTTCATGTGCTTGCATAGTCCTCTTTTATTCAACCGATGCATATTCATTTGTATATCGTTTAGTTATTCCAAGGATAACAGTTTTGTTTTAATCGTCAGTAAGATTTATTAATGCTAACTAACTGAATCGGTTTCCACTAAACCTTACAAAGTTATGTTATAATCGAGTAGCAGCTGGTCCGTATCAACTAATAATTTTATGATCTTTCTCAACTATTGCTATGAGTTCTTTCTGATTACCGAAAAGTTCCAATTGAAACCACGTTCATCAAAGAGTTGATGTTTTTTTTTCTTTCTTTTTCAGGGTTGTTTTAATGTCTGCAACTGCTGATATAACAAGGTACAGAGACTACATTAAAGAACTCGGCAGGGGTGAACGGGTTGAAGTGGTGATCAGAGAACAGTTTTCCAGAGAAGAGTATTATATCTTGAGCAGGTTAAACTATCTTTGATATTTGTTGATTCTCTTCCACTTATACCTTCTTATAAATCAAATCACTACTGTTGGTTATCTATATGTCCTTTGTTGGAGGACATTGCTTCTTTGTTCAAGGAAAACCAAAATGCTCTTTTCAATCTCTGGTTCCTTTTCATGAATATGTAAGATGAGATCATGAATAAGATTCTGCAGATCAGGTTTGATTTCAGTATCAGCGGAAGAAGGACTTGGACCAGGACAGTCATCTGAAAAATCAGAACTCACACCAAGCAATGTTGTATTCAATTAACTGGGAAAAAGGCTCACAATCAAGGGAAATTGATAGTAACCAAACAGGAACAGTTTTAATTTTGTTTTATATATATAACATTATGCTTCTAAGCGACACACCACAAATTTTAAAGAGATCACTTCTAGTAGTAAGCATACTTTGATAAGCTGTAACTTATATATTTTGAATCCTAGATTGAAATAACATGATTCTTATTTGTCATAAGCGAGTTAGCTCATCTCACGCAGGGATACAGATCCAGAGTGTGATATTCAAACAGAATGGCAGGCTACAAATGAAGCCAACGTCCGGAAAAAAAGATAACCAACACTAGTGATTTATAAGAAGCTACAAGTGGAAGAGAATCAGTCGGATGATTAAATAGTTTCCAAAGAGCAACAAATATGAAAAATAGATGATTAAAATAGTTTCCAAAGAGCAACAAATATCAAAAATATTTTGAAGCAAAGGTTGGAGTAAAACATTAAAGAAAAAAAAAACTTTTAAATCTAAACAAATGGATATCATCAGCCCTTCATCAAGATAGAGACAAGCCTTAGATTTGCATCGACCATCAGATTAGCAGTTTCCAAAGCATCGTCGAGTCTCCCAGCCTTTAGATAGGCATTGATGAGTTGTTGGAATGTGGATATTTTGTAAGCCGATGGATCATGCGTGTTCAACAATTCAGCCAAGATCAACTTTGCATGTGACAAAGTATTCTCATCATCTTCACAACACCTAGTGAGGACGTTGGAGTAAGGTGCATGATTGAATTTGCACATAATAAAATCTTGCATCAGTTTCACTTGTTCGAATCTTTCGATGGTTTTACTTGCCATCATGTCCGAGCAATAAAACACATGCCTTTTCCATTCTCGATGATTATTTTTAACCAATGACCAAGCTTCGGTTTCCTTACCGTACTTAAACAAGACATCCAAGAGTGGTCTCTTGGAAGCATCTTCAATCTTACCACTGGTTTCTGCTACCAAACAAGTGTAAATCTCCATTGCTTGATCCTCTTCACCTTTACCGAAATGATACTCAATGAGAGAAACCGTGACCGCGGTTTTGGTTACCGTTGGATAACCACCGTTGTTGTTGTTGTTGCTACTAATAAGCTCCTCACAACAAAGTGCCCAGGCTTTGTCAAAATCTTTCTCATCCAAGAGTACTATGTATGGAGGATCATTTAAAGAGAAGATATCTTTAACGAGATCCAGAGCTTCGTCCATGTACCCGGAAAGGTACAAAGCTTTGGTCAAGATACGGTACGTTTGGTAATCAAGAGCATGAGCATGAGCATGAGCATCATCGCCGCGGATGTGGTGATGGAACTGAAGAGCTACATTGGCATGACCGTCGTCGCAGAGAGCTTTGACGATGTGGTTGCAACAATCGACGCTGAGACTGATGTTGGATTGGTTGAAAAAGTAATGGAAGAGATGGTATGCGTCCGTGTAACGCTTGGCCTCGCACAAGGCTGCGATTATAAGGTCACAAGTAGCGGTTGTGGTTGCGGTGCGACTAGTGGTGAAAGCGGCGAAGCGTGCATACTCCATGGCGGTGTCTAGATCAGAGAGATTGTGTATCAAGAATCTCACCGTGGAGTATAGATGGCTCTCATCCAAATATTGATTCTTGGGCGGCTCGATGACATCTCCTCCTCCTCCAAGGATGATGATGGGGTAAGGAGGAACAAGGTTTGAGACAAGACACTTTTTTAGTTCGCAAAGTTTTGCTTCCTCTTTCTCTTTACCGACGGATATATGTTTGATCCATAAGGACCATAACTCCCTAGCTCTGCCGATCAGACAGAGGCAATCGAGGTCATGATAGAGTTTGCAACCTTTCAAATCACAACTCATCGCCAGCTTTAAGACGTCACGGTTACGATCCGCCTGATACAAGTCTGGGATTATAAGCTCATATATAGCAGCTTGGGTTGCCATGCTACTTCTTTCGACAACAGGCGAGCGTACGTACTCCAAAGCCTTGTCTAGTTCTGAGTTACCGAGCAAGGATTTCACCGTCGAGTATAGATCCTTCTCATGCTCATATTGACGCCACGCAGCAGCAGCAGACATGGACAACAAGTGACGACAATTTAAGAAAGAGGAAGACGGCTTTTGGAGAGTGCGGCAAAGTAACATCATCATCGAGGCTCCCAGGACAAACACAAGAGTTGCGTAAATATACTCTTATTTTATTTTATGAAAAGAATTAGGAATAATACAGTTACAATATATATATTATTGGACGACAACTTTTGCTTCAATCCCAAGGTGAGAAAGAATCTTCTCCCATTAGATTTCGGCCGAATTACGAATCGCCCTCTTACTTTGTCTCCACGCCAAGGTAAAAGATAAAAGTTTTTTTTTTTATTTTTTTTTTTTGTAAAATTACCAAGTTATTCTTTCCATTTTCTTTCAATATCATATAGTAAGTAATTTAGAAATGGTCAAGATTTTTTTTCCACAGTCTTTCTAAAGCACAATTTGTTCCCAGTCATGATTTATCAAAATCATTTTTTTTCTAAAGAAACACATTTTTTTCTCCCTGTTTCTTTCATTCGAGTTGTAAAAAATTTTTTTTAAAAAAAACAAAATAGGTAAAGCATTTACATTTGACTTTATAAAATTTAAATCTAAATCATTACACATCTTTTTAAACCTACAGTCAAAATCTTATTTCAAAAATATTCACAGCCACAACAATAAAATAAATTATAATTTTAATTCTACAACTCGACTATATTAATTATAAAAAAAAAATCAGTTGAAAATAGAAATGATTAAAGATGACTTTTATGATTTTATTCTATTTATGATTATTTTTTTGGTGGGAAAGGAAAGAATATATATACTGTACTATTGAATCACAAAATCTTGCCTCGACTTTGCTTCCACTCCAAGGTAATATAAGATCTCCCTCCCATACGTGAAAAATATATTATTGAAATAGCAAACAGTCCGTTCGTTATAAATCAAATCTTTCTTTCTACTTAGAATACAAATCTTCTGAAAACGAAAACTAGAAGAGCCATGTTCCTCGGCCGCGGCATTAACCGTATGGTTGGTCTCTCAAAGTCATTATTATCATTATCAAATCGTCGTCGTAACATGTCCACCACCTACGTCGCCGCAGCCACAGTGGCTCGCTACCCACTGGGGAAAGACCTCTCCTGGATTCCCACGATCAGGGATCTAAACCCAGCGGCAGTACTCTCAATGGGGCGTCCGGTTTCTCTGCTATACAGAGTCTTGACTATGATTGAGCTCTCAAATGTCGACGGAGCCGTTGAGTTGGTTCTTCTCTATGTCTCGAAAGACGATCGTCTTCGCCACGACACCATCCTTATATGCAACGCCGTCATCGGAGCCATGTGCCAAGCGAAACGTTTCAGAGACGGCATCACTCTGTTCCATTACTTCTTCAACGAGAAAAACATCGTCCCTAACATCGCCTCCTTCAACCACGTGATCAAAGCCTTTTGTGAGCTAGGCCGTGTCGACGACGCCCTTCAACTCTACCGTCACGCTGTTCCCTTCGGTCCCGACAAAGAGACGTTTAGGCTTTTGACTCAAGCCTTGGCCGACGCGTATGGCTACCGGGAAGCTTCATCCGTGAGATTACGTATATGCTCAACTAATGAGTGGATGATGCCCCTGCTCATTGAGATTCGTGCGCGCTTGGATCAGATGGATGCTGAGGATGCTGATGATTACTTTCACAAGAATAGGCTGATATACGATGATGATGATTCCGGAGTTTTCGGATCGATTGCTACGATATTTGTGGAATATTGGTTCAAACATGGCAATGAAAAGAAAGCTGTGGAGTGCTATAACTCTATCCGTACTTGGGAAAGAAGCTTGCCTACCACCACCGGGAACACCCTTTTGAGGATTTTGCTAGCACATGCCAGGAGAACTAAGGCTGGGGCCTTGTTTGAAGTAAGGGCTTCGAAATTGTTCGACGTCATGTTGAAGAAACCCAAACGTTTTGATTCAGACACCATTAACATAATGGTGAACTACTGGTTCGAGCTTGACGAGTTTAACAAGGCCATGGAGATATTCAACGAGTCACAACAACTGGTAAGAAAGAGAATGGTTGGGTGTTATACTAACATGATCGCTAGGCTTTGCGAGCGTGGGATGATGTCGGAGGCTGAAGGTTTGTTTGAGGACATGTGTTCAGACAAAGATTTGTCTCCTCCTACTGATGTGTTTACATTCAGATCCATGGTCAATGGATATGTTCGCGCTGGAAGAGTTGATGATGCCATCAAAACATCGAACAAATTAGCAGTTTTGAAACTGCGCAAGGTTTCTATTTACGAGGACTGATGTGTCTTTAATTCCTTCTTGTCGCTTTGCTTATTACTACTACCTTGCTGGAGCTTTAGCTGTCTATTGCTCTCATCGTGCTTATTGTACCAGTTTATATCAATAACAATTTAATTACTTTAGGTTCTATATCGACTTATATATATTTTCAAGGAGCCGAAACCATGTTTGTTTGATAAATTAATTAATCTTATATATATATGTGAACCACTCGCTTAAGAAATCTATTAAGCAAATATTTAATTATAAAATATTAAGAGTACTCTTTACTGTTCGGAAAGTGAAGAACCAATATAGTAAATTCTTAACTACATAAAGTCTAAATATTGATTAGATTTAATCATTTAAAGAAAACATCACTGAAATAGTAAATTTATGTCTAGGGAATGATCTTCTCTCTCTCTTCTTCTTCTTCTTCTTCTTCTTCTTGTTTATACATTATTCTCAAGATTGGTGTTTTTCCAGGGTCTTGTGCGTCACAGATAAATGCGGAGATGCATGCGCTTGCACTCCTAAGAAGAAGAAGAAGAAGAAGAGTTAGGTAATATCTTGTTTATGGATATGTCAAGTGAAAGTGCTAGAGATTTTAGAGTATGAAGGTTCTTTTCAAGAGCTGAAACAAATGAGACATTTCTTGGGAATGTTGGAATGTCTTAAAACCGTGAGAGTTGGTATTGACGCCGCGGACAACAGCATCTTCTTGCGAGCTAAGTTGTTAACTCTCCCCATAGTTTCATCAAATTGCAACAACATCCACTTCATCTGATTCTTTTCTTTCTTGGTTTCTCAATACCTACTGCCTTGTTGTTTCCTTTATTTTATTTACAAGCTCAAAGATATATGGATATGTTTGAGAATAAGAGTGTAATGACGATGTTTCATTTTAAGACAATTTGTTGTTGTATCAAAATAGCAATGCTTTATCCCACCAAAAACAAAAAAAAAATAGCAATGCTTTATACAATTTTCCGGTTTTCCCTTATCGAGTCTTCCTCTTTCTTTGTTATTATGCTCATGAATTTTTTGGTGTATTAGAACAACAAATACCAGAATAGCAGAAATTTGTTGACAAGCAAGCAGAGCATGATTTTGCATTTTATTCTAATAAAATGGGAAAGTAACAGCAGCAGACCTCAGATATAACAAAAGAAAACAAAACAAAACAAAAAAGTTATCGAGGGACACCATTATGCATTTGACTTTTTATGGTCAACTAGAGCACCGATCAACCACCACATAATTGAGAAAAGCTAATGCGTATCTAGTTGACAAAAAAAAACATGAACGTGTATAAGTCAAACTTGATCAAGAAAAAAAAAACTATTTTGTTGTCATTGAGATCTTTTTTTTTCCGTAACAAAAATACAAACGTAGCGTAGTGATATATACATGATTGAAGTTAGCAATTAAAAGACTTCGAATGGATTATTTTGAAAGCATCGCATTGAAAGGAACCGCCTTCTGATTCTTTTCAAATGATTTTACTAGTTTATATGTGCATGTAATAGAAAAAAAAAACTAATATTACATGGTTTCGGACTAGGAGATTACATGTTTCGGTCTCGAATTGCTTGGTATTAAAAAAAAAGTAATAGAAAAAACTTTTAAAACAAATCTTGATGTGTGAAGACATCTAATGTTACACGGCCTTTGTATTGCCCGATCGGTGTTTAGATAACTCCTCCATCATTTTTTATGTAAGCTTGTATTTGCTAAACATAAGTATACTGTTTTATTCCACAATGGACCTTGTAAATTACTTCTATGTATACAAATAATCTTCTCTAACTAGATACTTGCGGTCCAATATTTTTGGAGTGCATTGGTGAAATGTGACGACAAAAACAACAACAACAACGATCTTAATTTGAAGAAGAAAAACACGAATCATAGGGCATCAACGGCCACCACCAGAATGTCCAACACCGGGGCTAGGAGCCGATATCAGAAACTGACCAACAGTAAATTTGGATTTGGCCACGTGAGTCATGTGGCTTTTCTCCTCCTCCCTCGCTTTTAACAGCACTTGATGTCTCTTCGTCTCTAATAACTTTCTTGACGTGTCTAGGGACGGATAAGGTGAGAAGGTCATGAGGACAAGAACGAGGAAAATTATCATTAGACGAGCCATTGACTTTGGTTTTGGTTGGAATTGTCGATGAATTTTTGATCATTAAGGTGAACAATTCTTTGGTATGATTGAAAATAGTCCCTTGAATGTGTGCATATATATAGAGAGGACGGAGGCTTTAGTTAGTAATTTTCGAATGCTTTTTTTTTTTTTTTTTTTTTTTTTTTACTATTTTCGAATGTTGATGAAGTGACAATAGAGCAGCTCTTTTGGTTTAGTGAAGGAAAAATTTGACCAGTGTTCGAATCTCAATGTTAAAGAGTTGACTAATTTTATCGGATATGATATCTTGGTTGGAGAAATGATCTCTTAGATAATCCAAGCAAAGTTTGAACGTGAGACTTTCACCATTTTTCGGGTAGATAAAGAGTTGACTTGCTAGCAAAGTTTGCTAATGTATATACAGTTACGGTTATTTGGTCTTCGGGTGAAATCAACTAATAATTAAGTCGAATACTAGCAACTTCAGAATAAGTTGATTTCACCATTTTTCATGATAATTTTATCGTAGCGAATGAAAAAGATGGACTTGATGAACTTTATCGTTTACCTTGATTGGCCAAAAAGTTCAGAAAAGGCGGCGTAGAAATCAGAAAAGACGGAGAAAACAAAACAAAAGATACTAACGAAAGAGAACAGGCGACGAATTGGTTGAAGAGGAAAAGACTCTTTTACGGAGGACTTATAGATAAGGGGAGCTTGAATATTGTACGATTGTACACATACTTTGTTCACATATGTATCGAAAGGAATGAATGATTACAACACTTCACTGTATGAATATATATATATATAACCCGCCCTCTATTTCTTTTCAACTATCTACCAGTTTACGTGTTGTTGGCTTCATGCAATAGATGTTTGATGGCATCTAAGGTTATACACACTGTCATTGTATTGTCCGAACGTTGCAGTCAAGTAAACTCTCCATTATGATTTATATATAAACACTTTTATTTGCTTAAGTAAAACATCTCGTAGTCGTTGCATTAACTCTAATACATTCTTTCCACATAATACCTAGTAAACTACTCCTACGTATACAAATACACTTCTCTAACTACATACTTGTGGTCCATTGGTTTGGAGTTTATTGGTGATCGAGATAACAAGGAACTTTGTCGAATTAAATAGTTCCTTGAATGTTTATATGTGTGTAATAATATAGCAACGTAGAATAGCGCTGGAACCGGATTTCTTTATGACGTCAAAGCATAAGACAATTAGTTTGGTTGTTGTTTTTGTTGCTCTCTTCTTTAATCTTTAATAACAGAGAACAGTAGATACGAAGTTGCAATGTCACAGAAAAAGTTGCAATGTCACAAGAATCGAACAAAATATCAAAGAAATTAAACATAGAACTTGCATGCATCTGATCCTAAAACAAAGTAAAAAAGTTCAGTTTGCTTTCGGTTTTAAAGTATTTCCACTGAATTAAAGACCCCCCACGCCGGGCTATAAGAAACGGATGTTGTACTACTTGATCAGAAAAAGCGTACGTACGTGAAAATGGGAAAACGAAAAGGAAAAAAATTACCATATTCTAAACAACACTTACCTAGCTAAAAAAAATCTCTTCCATCCTGCATGATCAATAACATCTATACTATTAAAATAAGAACATTCTGAAAAAATCTACTTATGCAAGTTGTTTAGACCCTTTCATTTAACTAATAATACATTGCCTACCTATTATTTAGCCTAACCTATTTGTTACCATATTACTCTAACAATAATTTATTATCATTTTACCTTTATAGATGTCGCATATGTTTTATTATATAGATATAAAATCGTGGTATGTTTAGTGTCGGACCTATATATAAATGTTTCAAATATACTTATAGTTTTCAATTGCAGTTATGATAATTGAGAATGCTTTCATGTAAAATTATAAAGAGAAGATGTATATATGAAAACCATGACAGTATTATCGAGATATAAGCAAAAAAACACTGACCCAATTAACAAATTTATTCATCTCAAAATTTTATATACAAGCTAAGAGAAGATGTATTGAAATGACAACCATGACAAGCATTACAGTATTATCGATAACAAAGCTATTCATCTCAAAATCTTTTCATTTCAAAATCTATAATACAACCTACCTATACCATATTATTTATCGGAGATTGGTTCATTCCAGAAAAATGGTGAGGAAACATGAACTCAAAGCTTTGATGAAGCTAAAGCATCAGGCTCAAGTTGATTACCTCCTTCAATACATCATCTGAAAACCAAAGAAAAACGAACCAAACCAAACCAAACCATTTAAGCCCATATTTGGTATGATTCAAAGAGTCTTATACCGTTGGTATAAGAAATATTTGGCAAAAATTCAAAATTTAAATTTGCAATTTTATTTCCTAAATCGTTACCAAATATCTAAAGATAATAATTTAAATGTATTGTGCAAATATTTTTGTTAACAATATATTGTAAATACAATATTTAATAACAAAATCCAACAATATCTTGTTTCCTTCGTCTACAAGTTTTATTTAATATCACAGTTAGTTATTATTTTCCTTATACTTACAGAATTTTCGGTAACCTACTTTAACTGGATTAGCATTAACTCTTATTAACTCTTCGAACTTAAAAAGTATATTCTAATTACAATATACTCGCTTAATTTGTTCTTTATTTCACAAAGATATATATTTTTAGATTCTTACAAATACTTTTACCTACTTTGCGTAACTTAAATCCGCTGTACCACTTACCTATTATAAATATAGGATCAGTTAACAACGATATTTATCAAACCTAGGGATACAGAAAGAAATGGCGATGAAAAACTTGCGGCTAATTTTTTTTGAATGATGTCAAACCACGCAAGACTTCATGTCGCATCCAAGTGAAGATCATTCATACATGGAGACATTTCGTGAAAGACGTTGGAGAATCTATGGAACTAATCCTATGTGATGTAATGTAAGTTTAACGTTCTATATAGATTTTGAGATTCTATATATTGCTTTTGTTAAGATAAAACCTAACAAATAATTTTTTTTTAAAGGGAACACAAATCCATGACTCATGTAAGAAGACATACATTGGTGAATGGCCAAACATTTCCGTGTTGGAGTATGGAGAAACATTGATCGTTTCAGTATAAGTGCTGCCTGTGGAGCGTTTAGATCAACTAATCATAAGTAATTTGTTAAGATTAAAGCCCATTTGGCTTAACCAAATATACTTTTTTTTTAGAAAAGCCCATTCTTTTAAAACACATTTAAAATCTATAAGAAATAAATTGTAATTTAAGAACTTAGTTATAAATTTGTAATCATGTCTCAACCATAATTTTTAGTATAGATTTATAATATATTGACTATATTTTTAAAAACCTATATGTTTTTAATAACTACATTTAAATCCATTTTATATACTTGGTTTCTTTTTTTTTTTTACCTTGATAGTTATTAAAACACACATATATATATACATATATGTGTGTGTGTGTGCAACATTTTTTTCCAATAGCAATAGATATAATTACATTTCACAATTTATATACTTTAAAACATACAAACATCATTTTCAAAAACTTATCTAACAAATTCAAAAACGCAAACACTTGATCACATCCATAAAAATCAATATGACTCTTAACTTAAAAAGTAAAAAAGTCTATATAATCACAAAATACTAATCTATATAAATATTGGTATTAATCGAAAAAAATTTCTAAGCGCGGGTCAAAATCTAGTAACTGACTTTAAAATAAAACACACACACAAAACAACAATTGTTGACAAGTCATTATGTATTTTTACCTCGATTGAGTACTTGGTCCCTTCTTAGCAGAAGCTCCTTCAGCAGCTGCTGTAATCTTTTTCTTTTGTGTTTCCAGCATGCTCTTCAGTTTATCCTGCAAGAGAAGACATGTATAATATAAGTTGAATATAGTATACCTTTTGGTCTTTTCATCTAGCTTACCCCACAAGTCCTTCAATCTATCAATATCGTAAGTATCTACCTTGCCCTGTTCTTGCATCTGGCTAGCCACATTACTTGACACAAGAATAGCCTCGTTGATATTCATCTTCCATGTTGCAAGGTTGATTAAAGCCTCAAGTTCTGCCTTCAAATCATCTTCTATGAACCGATCATAACTTTCTTGAGGTTTAAGCATCTTCACGGATAATCCATGTCTAGCCTTAGACTCAGCTTTCTTATAAAAGCTGTTTATCCCAAGCTGGTCACCCAATTCAATCAGCGAACGAGCACAGCCAGAGAAGGAGCTTACAGAGTCAGGACATAGAAGACTAGACATCGAGTAAGCATCGACAGAAGCAAACAAGTATACAGATTTGATGTCTCTAGTATCTGCTTTTCTTGCTAGAGAAAAGAAGATGTCACCTTGCAGTTGGTGGTGAGGAGAGCACAACTTCTCCAGACCATGATCAGAGATGGTTTCTTCGGTTATCTCCAAGGCCTTGATGTGATCAGATTCTTCGAATAATTCTTTGGCAAGATCATATGTATTCTCTGAGTCTTTGTAGTCACTTTTCTCTGCACAATCTTCAGTCTCGATTTTCTTGTAAAAAGGGTGGGTATCTTTTTTGTAAAAAGAGAAAATTGTGGGTTTCTTTGTTGTCGAATGGGCTTTACAGAGAATGAAAAAGAAAAGAAAAAAAAAAAGCTTATGAGTATTGTGTGAGAGAATAAAAACCAGTGTAGATCTATTAGTGAATTAATTTCAGTTTTGCAAATTTCGAAATTTCCTAGAGCCCTAGCGTGCGCTCCAAACTTTGTTAGGTTTTGAATAATGAATTGAGAAGAAATTATGTTTAGAGGTTTTTGTTATATTAATTACCTTCGTTCACGAGAATTAAATAAGGCTTCTTCCATCTCTGAATTAAATAAGGCTTCTTCCATCTCTTGAGCTCGCTTCACTTTCTCGAGATCGAATTTCTTGGTGTGATCGATAAACGGAGAGGTGGTGGTGAAGATGAATGTTTTCTTTTGTTAAAAAGGAATAAGGGTTTCTTAGGCGTTAAAACTTGCATTGATTCTTCGTCATTAAACGAAGTCTTAACTATTTCGCTCGACTATAAAAAGGCAAAGCCTCATATCATGGGAATCATCCTCCAATTCTTCTGTTTTACTTACTGAATTGATACAGCCGTTGCTCTTCCGCCGTCAAGGTCGGCTGCTCAGATCACCCAGATTTCTATATGTTCATGTGTCCATTGCCCTCCCGCTTTCAACTTTGATTAGGTTTGTTCCCGGTGTGGCTGAAAGTAAACTGTTTTTTTTTTTTTTGTATAACTGCGACATAAATTCAAACTTCTTAGATTTTTTGTGATTGCTTCTCCAATTGATTCCAATCTCTCTTTTTAAAAGATTTTTTCCTTTGTTGTTTCTGGTGGATCTTTCGGTGATGGCAAAGCTGAGACAGTCGCAACGATTTCCAACATTGATTCTGGTACTGTTTATGCTTTTCATGTTAACAATTGTTCTGTTGGTGCTTTTAGTTTTGGCACTTGGGGGGTCTTTGGATTTACTTTGATATCGCACATTGTTAAGATCAGATTAGGATGAGAGTTTCAGAAGAAAAGCATAGTTGTTCATATGTACTTTGACCAAGACTTTTCCTAAAGGATTGTAAAATTTTCCTTATTTTCCGTTTATGTGTCATAGGTGGTTGATTCTTTACTTGGAAAAGTTGCAAGGAAAACTCTCAAAATGAAAGGAAAGGAAAGACATTGTTAAAAGGTAAAAACGCTTCCTTTTGTTTGTTTCAGAAGCTAAATGTTCAGACTGTTGCAGCCTTTTTCTGCCATTAAATTATTCACTGCTTATTGTTACATTGTATGCAGTCTACTGTGCATGAACTTATGCCAGATGATGTTGATCGGTTTTTGGCAGGTGGTAAGTCGAGATGGAGATGAGTTGCCCAAAGTTGGGACCAAGTGGTCTGTAAAAGAAAGACTAGGGAACTAGTTGGATGTGTCTGCTTACGGAAGTGATGCGGTCAGTAAAAAAAAAGGTGTCTCCTTTTTTCTTCCTTCGTGTGCATTGAATCGAGGGAGCTTCTTAACTTGTGGTTTCTCCATTGTTGTTGATGAAAGTTAGGTCCTTTGTTTGGGTTCATGGGGTTGGGAAAAACGGGTTATGATTTGTGTTTTTGGATTTTAGGCAATCACTGAGATACAGTGTTTCTCTTCTTTGTTTTGTGCAGGCAAAGAGGTGAAGCAAGTTTCAGTGGAAATGGTATTACTGGATACAAACTTGCATCTTTTCTGATTCTCTGACCCACCACTCTTATGTTTCGAAGATTTGCAGATCAGTCAAAATGATCTACGTTTTTAAGCTGTTGCAAAAAAGAATGCACAGAGACGAGCTCAGAAAATCAGTCAAAAAAATATAAGCATAGGAGAGACGGAAATGAGGATAATCGATGTTCTGAGCCGTTGAGGTTGCACCACCGTTAATGATCTAGAGACAGAGGGAGGTATAGCCATAGAAGTATCCAGGACCAAATAGACGAGAGAGTTAAAGAGGTCGGAAAAAGGGTGGAGACTAGAGAAAGAGAGGATATAAACGGAAAGAGAGAGTGGCTCTTATTTTTCATGACTTAGAAAGATGCTACATAAAGAGGTGAATAACTCATCCTCTTCCTCCATTTCTTTCCTTCCCCCTTCATTTAAACAAAATTCCGTGAAATGCAGATATTCAACTTAATTAGTTGAGGATTGATCGGATTCTTGATTGGATCATCAAGAGTTTGTTTCTATTCTAAGAATTAAATGGTTATTACCTTTTTGATTAATTGCTCCTGAATTGACTTCTGTTTTGTTTTTGTAGTTATATGGTTTCGGGTTTCTAAGGGCGAGTTTTGGAAAAAGATTTTGTACTTCGATGATTTGGTTTGGACAATGAGAAACTGTTTAATACTTCTGATCCACCCTTGGATTGACAAAAACATTTCTGACAGCTTAATACCTGTAAAACAAAACTCAATTGTTGTTTACTGTACTAACAGATCCAAAAATTTGCATTCCAGTAGTTAACGTAGTGCGTAAAACTAACTAAGCGTTTTCTTTTCTCATATATTTCCTCTTTTCTTATATATGCCTTCCGGTTCCATATAAACCACTAAAATCCAAAACCAATAACACTAGAATACAAATATGGATTTATTGGAAATATGCAAATTAGAATAACAGTTAAAGTCATTATTTCTATTAATTATATACTTAGATAAAAAAAATGAGGAAAGCCAGATTTAATTATGTACAATAAATTTGAAATAATAAGCGTAGATCCCATTAGAGGGAAATGCCCTAGATACCTACCACAGACCACGATTTTTCAATCAAGTAAAAGTATTGCATTAAAAAATTATATCTAACTGTGACGGTTTCGAAATTGAAACAAACCGTTGGAATAAAATGAAATTGTCTAACATTAATTTATCCTATGATGGTAAGTTGACTCAAACCCTTTTCCTCCCCAGTTGGATAAGACGTGATAGTGCGCTATACATATTCTTATAAAACACAATGCACTGAGAACTTTTTTTTTATTGAAACACAAACAATGCATTGAGAATATAACATGTCTTTATAACGAAACATAACCTATTTGTTGTGTATAAATAAGTGAGTTGTGGCAAAATTGAAAGATCTTTAATACATTGAAGACAAGGTCTACTCTAACATTGTAGTTTTATATTCTCCTTTCTAAAATTATTTAGCTAAAGACTTAAATCATTCAAAGAAAGGATTTTTGAAAATAGGTTAGCAGGGCTTCTAAGAGATTCGCAAAGAATTGATAAAAACTACTTTATAATATTAGAAACACAAAATCATACATTATAGTTGACAAAAACACACATTATAGATTACCAAAAAAACATACATTATACTACCCCATTTTTACATAATATATATGTTGAATCTCAACCGTAATTCTAAATAATTTATTCTATCATTATAGTAAAAACAAAACAAACAAAAAGTGTAAAAAATAATTACATAATTAATCATTTTTAATTAGTATGATAAACATATGATCGATAGCCAATAACGAAAACAAATAATTAAGGTATGTTAATATTTTAAAAAGGGATGTTAATATTACTTTCCATTGAGAATAAACTAAATACTAGAGTTTGACCCGCCCTTTCAAAGGGCGGGTAAGATTTTATTTTTGTCCTCATCTTATGTATTGATCTTCCTCGTTTGTTAAATGTTTGAAATTAGTTTAGTCAACAAATTTATTAACCCGTCTTTTTGTTCACCAATATGTTTAAATATAATGTTTGGTTTTCGGTTTTTGTTTTAGGTTGTCTTTCTTTTTGGATTTCGGTTTCAGTTTGATTATAGTTTTTTCATTTTTGGTTCAAGAGATATATAAACCGTTCAGTTATTTATGAAATAACTTAATATAATTATACTTGTGTTTACCCGACCCGGATCTATGGGATTAGTTCTTTTCCAAAAATTTGTTTACTGAAAATTAGAAATTTGCATACATGTATTTTTATTAAAAAATATTTTTATAGATACCTAAATTAAAATTAATAAATATAATTTGGTTAAAGTAAGATAATTCATTTATAAAACCCGTCATTATTTACTTATATTTAAAACTGTAAATTTTAGTAAAAAAAATATTTTAAATTTTTATATTGGTCAAAATTTATTTTATTATTATATAAATAAAACATCTTCATTCAACCCGTATCATACTATATCGAATTATTTTTAATACTCAAATTTAAATATGTAATTATTTATTATTTTATATATATTAGTTTAATATTTTATTTTAATACGTTGAAGTATGTGGTAAAATTCATGAATGTATGTTATTCTTTAATTTTATGATTTATAAAATATTTAATAAATGAATTAAGTTACTTTATATTTATTAGTTGATGTATTAATTTAATTATGAATATAAATATTATGGGATCATTATTTCTTATTCTATTATGAAAGAATTAATATTCGTTAATAATTTATTTAATATTAATTACGAATTTTATTATTTAAAAATAAATATTAAAAAGAATTTACGTTTACAACTTAAATAAAAAGATATTAAAATATATTTTTATAATAAAATCTTAGAAAATGATACTTGACAATATCTTTTTAGATATCTTATTTTGAAAATATTATTAAGTTAGTTGTAAGAGAAAAAATAGGAAGTTAAATTAATTCTATTTTACAAATCTTGAAATATTAATAGATATTTGTTAGATTAGAAAAACATTATATGATAATAACTAATGAAATTATATTAGTTGGACTGTTATGACTTTTTTGATAGTCCAAAACATAGTCGATAAAAAGTTCTCCTGTTTTAATAGTATTGACTAGAGTTTGACCCGCGCTTTCAAAGCGCGGAATATGTTTTTTTTGTTATACTGTTATGTAATGTCTTATATGTTTGTTTAATGTCCGAGATTAGTTTCAATCTTAAAAGTTTGCATTTTGATGATTATAATTGTGACATTAGATATTTATAAGTTTGTTCGCCTCCATATGTTTTTTGTTATGTGGTATTAATGTTTTAAAGCCAGATTATGATACGCGATTTATATATATTCATTCGATCGTTAATATTTAAAATTGAGAGTTTAAATAAAACAATGAATATTGCTAAAAGTAAAATTGTTGTATGTTTTGTATGATTTAATATTGCTAAAAATTAAATTAAACTAATGTCGATGTGTTATATCCGAACACGATCCATACTTACAAATTTATCATAATAGGACCTAGTAGGTGATTTAAATTAGAACCAAAATTCAAAATACCCAACCCGTATTCCAACAGGTACGTGAATGGTCAAGCATAAATTAAAGTGTATTTTATGTTTTCTCCAATTAGTTTTATATTTGAAAAATATTTTACCTATTTATTGGAGTAACCCATAAAACTATACACATAAAAATATCAATAAAAACATAATAACATGTTCCATCATATCATTAAATATTAATAGTAACTAACTATTAATATTTATTTTATCAAATATATATATATATTTAATTTTAATAGTATATATATAAGAATTACACTATTATGTATTTCATGCGTTTGTATTAAAGTACAATTGTATATTTATGAATTAGTACGTATATAATTTTTTTTATCTCTAAATAAAAGATAATAGATTGTTTACTTCAATTTAGTGAGTTTATAAATTTTATTCATTATTTTTAAAAATAATATATTAGTTATTTCGTTCCTTAATTTTAGGTTAGAGTATATATTTAATAATAATTAAGTGAAGTATAAGTAGATAAATGTATTAAGTTACTTTATATTTATTAACTGCTATAATAATTTAATTATGAATATAAAATATGTATATATAATTATTATGGAGATGTTATTTCTTATTCTATAAATAAAAAATGAATTAATATTCTTTATTATTATTATAGCTGATATTAGTTACGAGTTTTACTATTAAAAAGTAAATATTAAAAACAGATGTATATTTAAGTTTTAAATAAAAATATATTAAAATATATTATTAAAATGCAATCTTAAAAAGATACTTGAGAATATCTTTTTGGATATCTTGTTTTGAAATATTAAAATAATAGGTTAGATATGAAATATATTTAATTATAACTAAGTATGAAAAATAATAGGAAGTTAAATAAATGTTATGGTCCAACATAGACTATTTGTAAGTAGATAAAAAGTTCTTCTGTTTTAATAGTATTGATTATTAAAAGATATATAATATATTAGAAATTATTATATTGCCTTTTACTTACATCATTGCCACCTACTTCTCCAAAGATGATTATTGGCACCTACTTCTCCAAACAAATGAAAATTAGTTTATGATACTAATATAAAATCACTGTATCAGAATAAATGTAGGAAAAAAGGAATCTGCATACTAATTTTTATTTTTTTAAAAAACTAAAACATAATCAAATACTGATATAAAAAATTATATACGTATACATTCTGAATGAGAGATGTAAACTACAACATCTTAACAAAATATATATCATAAGAGAAGTGAAAATAGATGACTTAAAAATGATTAAAAGATCTATGCTAGCATATAGAAACATAATTTTTCTTTATTCAAATTATTTCAATAACTGTATTAATAAATTTAGTTAGACTAAATTAGTTTCCTATATAATAACTTTTTAAATGGAAATAGATTTAATAAATTAAGAAGATCAACCACAAAATGTCAGTTTTCATATAATACAAAATCCAATTATTTAAAAATAAAATAAATATTTTTTGGTCAAAAAATAAAATAAAATAAATATTTAAAAACAAAATTTACAGCAACAAACTTCCTGCGTGAAGCGCGGGCTTACCCTAGTTAAATAATAAAATTTATCTTAAAAATCTTTATCTTCAACAGTGTATATATATATATATATATATCAGTCTTAGAATAATTAATATATTAATAATGTTTACAATTTGAACTTAATTTTATTTATTTTTGTAAATATAATTTATCACTGAATCATTATAAACATATCTTATTATATATGAGAAATGATATATAGTTTCTAAAAAGATGCATTTTCAAATTAAAAATCATAAGTAGTACGTTTTCCCATTTTTTCTATATTTCCCTTCGTATTTTAGACTTTCTTTTTTTTCATAATTTATCTTGTATATGATATTATTTCTGGAAAATCTCTTTCTTATTATTTTAGGAACATTTTAAAAGAATAAACCTCACCCTCATGTATGATTAACAACTTTGCCATTACTGATGTATCATCACTAAAATACACCTTACATCATTTATAGAATAAACCTTTGTTAACTAGAATAATTATATCTCTTGGCATTAAATAAATATACAAAGTGATTATAGTATATGCTTTTTCTTGGTTCAATTCATACACGTGCCTATGAATCTGGTTAAAAGAAAGGGCACTGAAATAAATCAATGAAGCAGAAATGATTTAACTTATCATTGTAACATTATTTCGTATATTAGTTTTAACAAAAGGTGTGAATATAAAAAATGTTTCGTATATAAAAAATGTTTCATAAAAGAAAGGTGTGAATACATCAGCTCACACGGTCATACATCAGACAGTGAAACCATCAAGTGGCTCCTCCATCAATCTGAACCGGCGGCTATGGACTCTAACCATTCAGTTTAACTTCAATTCTCTTAATATCTCACTTTCTAGCTCAAGATCTTCTCTCTCTACTGATCATCTTTGTACAACCCCAAACAGCTATTACTTTCATTCGCCTGCACTCATCGTCATCAGCATCATTAGGTGCCTCCCAAGAATGGATCTCATTCTTCTTCTGAAAGAAACTACACGAGGGAGAGGCCAAGAGGAGAAAGAAAGAGAAAATCTACTGCTAAGGAAAATGTACAAGGGAATGCTTTGTTTGGGATAGCTGAGAAGGTGAAGCCATGCACCTCATAGGAGAATATGAATAGAAGAAGATGGACAGAGAAAGGAAAAACAGCAAACAAAGAAAATAATGAGAGAGTTGATAAAAATGTACCGGAAAGAAGCATTACTACTTCAGAAATGAAAGCAATGACTATGTGTGAAGTTGCTGAGAAAGTAGTAAAAAGAAAGAAAAAGATGAAGATTGTTTCTGTAGAAACTAATGCCAAAAGTTAGGAGAGATTGAGGGCCGCAAAAGTTACTTCAGAAGAAGAGGAAAATGCCTTGGAAAAGACTGATATTTTTTTGTCTTCCTATCCAGTTTTTTAAGGTTTGATTAGGGGTGGGCATATCGGTTTAGTTTCGGGTTCGGTTTGGGTTTGGTTTGTTTTGGTTAGTTTGGGTTTTATAAAACTCAACCCAATTAAAACCAAAGTAGCTTTGGTTTGGGTTTGGTTCGGGTTTAGTTTGGTTCGGTTTAGTTTAGATTTAGTTCGGTTTGGTTTTGATTTAGTTCGGTTTACAATATACTAATACATATATATATATATATTAGGTTTATCGGTTTGGTTCGGTTTAAAACCAAACCAAACCAAACCGAACCATTCGGGTTGAGTAAAACATGAACCAATTAGGTTATGTAAGGAACACGGTTTGGTTTGGTTCGGTTTAACTTCGGTTGGATCGGTTCGATTCGGTTCGGTTTGGGTTTCTTGCCCACCCCTAGGTTTGATTAGGAAGAAACACTCCCAACGAATTCTAATCAATTATATTTGTCGTTTGAAAATGATGATGTGCATGCATTAGTGGAATTTAAACTACCAAATAAGATTATTTACATGAATTCACATTCTACGTTATTCCTCACCGCATCAATCATCAATCAGCGCCAACACACCTATTACCAACTCTAAGCCAAACTATTGTTTTGTAAGACCCTAACAAAAACACTACATTTTTCTTACCTAATTTTAGTTAGAATCTTACTTGGTTTCTTTTTTTTCATCATCAAAAATATATTTATAAATAATAGGGTAGAAAATGAAACCTATAATCCAAACCATTTACAACAAATTTAACACCCATTAAAATACACCCACATGAAACAGTTAACCGTAATCCAAAAATTACACCTAAATAGGGGATCCATTTTCCTCATAGTCAAAAAGCATGGCAAGCCATAAAGGATGGCCTACCGCAACATAAAATCTTACTTGGTTTCAGTTACTATAATTATATAAATGGCATAAAGATTAAAAAATGTACAAAAGATATTATTGAATAAAAATCAATATATAAGAATATTTATAAACAAATATTTTTAATTTTCTGCAAACTCTAAAATATATAACAGGTGTTTTCACCACTCCTCACATTCAGGTAAGGGGGTAAATCAACTCAATAATAGTTCATAATCAAACTTACAGAAACTACAGAAGATAATAAAAAAACATCAACAAAAATAATACATTTTAGAATTTAATAACTTCAGTTTGGAGTGTAGAAAAATAATGAAATATTACAATTAATACAATAAACATTTAATGAAAATACATAATATAACTTAAACTTGGTGAAAACATTAGCTAGCAAATAATAAGTTATTGGAAATACATAACATAATCTAATTATACAGAATTTTTTTTTTTTTTTAAAACAAATTCATAATAAAAAGTGAAGAAAATCTACTAACAATAATGCTTTTCAGTTTCATCAAACTCAAACCAATGAAAAATGAAAAAAATGAGTGAATTTAATTGGTAATTTTCCTTTTTTTTTACAAATTCAAACTTGGAGAAATTGTAAGTTAATGTTAAAACAAAGTTGTACTGCCATGTTCAATGGATTTAACTCAAGATCAACCCACTATGATATCATATTTGCCTAAAACATTCATAACTTACTGTTGGAAATTTGTCCACTCAAGCCTAATAATTCTTTTGACAATGGGTGGAGCATGGAGTCCTGGCATCCCAACCCAGCCCACTGGAGGAGGAGAACTAAATGGAGAACCTCTCTAGAGATGAAATTTTTTCTGAAGAAAGCCAGCCAGCAAACAACATAACATCAAAACACACTTTTGATATCAGAATTCTTAGCAGCACAATTACTATTACAACATGAGTCTAATAAATGATGCCTCCTTACCTCTCCTTGCATCATTGACACAAGAAAGTGAAAAACTTTAACATCAGGGAGCATCTCAAGGTGAGAAAACAACCCACCTTGATTAAGTAGTCTGCAGCAATGTGGCATCACTTGCAGAAAAGGAGCCAACTTTTGTCTCTCTCTTGCAGTAACTCAGCCAAGTACCTGAATAAGTTTTAGAGAAATGTGAATGTAAGTTTCAATGGATACTACTGAGTGGCTCACATTGGAATCACAGCACATATTTAACCTAAAGGAATCATTTTTAACACTCATCCAAATCAAAAGAACAAAACCCATCAACTCTACACTTCGATTTGCTACTAACTAACTCAACACGATCCACATCTCACACATTAACGAGAAAGCTTCTTAAGAAGAGAGAAAGTGGAACCTCTCGCGATTAGTGGGAGGACAAGGGGATTGATTGGGAGAAGCACGGGATCCTAAAAGAGGAAACTGGAAAAAACTTCCCTGCGGGATCCTCTCCTTCATCGCCGCGAAACCATTAGAGGATGACGGATCGAGAGAGAAACCAAGCGACAGAGAAGGCGGACGAAGGAGAGAGAGGGGCGGTGCAATCAGGGATTGACACGTATGCGTCTCTTACCGTCTATTTTTTGGGCTTTTTGATTTATTTTTTTCTATTTTTCGGTTAAGAACCCTCTAAGCACCCCTTAATGGAGGTGGTCTTAACGAAATGTGTAACAGTAGTTATAGAAGAGATTAAACAAACCAGCCATAAGAATTCTGACACTGACGATTCATTAACTGCGAACCATTTTTTTTAAGGTAGCTACATACATAATATTGTGTAAGTAGGAGAAAGAATGTAAATTTTGTTGATAGTCTAAAAGGCTATTATTGGATGTGCTTCTATATAGCCATATAGCTAATGAGAGATTTTATACTGTAGTCGTAGTTAGTAGAAGGCTATTATTATATGGATGGGATTTTTACAAAGGTTAGTTAGTGGTTTTACGGTGTGTAAATTAATATTTTATACGGCTAGAATGTATAATACATCTATATAATATATAGCTTGTTATAAATTTAAGTAAACAGTAAGGAGGTATTTGATGAAACAGCAAATTAGAGGGTGTTATTGGTTTATATATTTTAATGGATTTGACAATACAAATCAAATCAAGTGTTATTGGTTCTGTGATTTTAGAATCTATATTCAAATTCATTGTTATTGGTTCTATGATTTTAAAATCTATATTCAAATCCATTGTTATTGGTTTTATGATTTCAAAATAGATTTTAAAATCAGGTGTTATTCAATAATAATGATTTGTTTAAGGATTTGATTTAAAATTGGATTTGAATGGATTTATTAGTGATTTTAAGTTAAAAATACAAAGAAGCAAATATTGTCTTGAACCCTGTTATTTTGATAGATTTTTATTATTTGGTTCTTCTAATATCTTTTCGGCACCAATTCCTATACGTTATAACAAACACTCACAAAGATATGCGACTTTTGTTAAACGGTAGTGCTTGAAAGTTTTCCATTTAAAAACATCAAGCACTTTCGTGTACTGGTTTACATAATTTTCTTCGTCGAATAGATACTTTTCCAGAAGAAAAAAATTCCAGAAGAACTTGAAGAAATTAATAACAATGGTGAAGAAATTCTTGTAATTCAATATCAACAAAGAAAACATGCCAATCAAGTGAGAGCGACAATAGCTACAGATATGTGGACAGATTTTATGTTATCATGATATACAAAATACTAAAACAAATATTGTACTTTTTATATTTCTTTTATTACAAAACTGAACTTACTGCAAATCTATTTGACTGAATTATGATAATCCAGTTATTTTGATTTACAATCTATAACATTGATTTTGAAATCTGCTTAGCTGATTTAAAATCAATGGATTTATCAAAAAAATCTAAATCCAAAAAAGAATCCTAGATTCGTTAAAATACTACCACCAATAACCCCCACTTAGACAATTTATTACAACTCAAATAATAATGGAAATGTATGTTGAGACCGTACACGGCTAAAACATATTTAGACATATAGGGCCTGATTGGCAAAGCAGATGAGAAAGCAGTAGCTGTATGCTATAAAAGCATTATGCTGCAGAAGCTGTATGTTTTTGCTAAACTGTTTAATAGATTGATTGGTAGAGCAGTATGGACATGCTATTTAAAATTATTATTAAAATTAGTATATAATATATAATATATTTATTTATAATGAATATATTTCTAATACATATATATATATTTATTTTATTTTATATATTAATATATCTATATTATATTAATATATAAAAGATATATAATTATTTTATTTTATTTACTAATTTCAAAAATTATGTTTATATCGAAAATGTTATTTTAAAAAATAAATTTTACAATTAAAATATCTATGTTAAAAATAATATTTCGCATTTAAAATATAATATAATTTATGTGATTAATTTAATTATATTATATTTTAAAATTTAATTTATATAATTAATTTAAAATATAATTTATATAATTATTTTATATAATTTATTTAATAAATTTATATAATTTAATTTATATAATTAATTTAAAATATAATTTATAAAATTAATTTAATATAAGAAAATTATATTTTAAATGTGAAATAATATTTAAAAAATATTTATATGGTAAATTTATTTTAGAAATCAAAATTTCATTTTATGGGTATAAAAATAATTTTATGATATTATTAAAAATCAAATAAATGAACTAATTATATATTATTCTTAAATTTATAAATTATAAATGCAAATGCTCTTCCAAAAGCTTCATATGAGAGCATTTGCCAGAGAGCATTTGGAGAGCATTAGCATGTAGTAAATGCTCTTTTAAATGCTTTTCTAACAAATGTTGATTGGATAATGTAGAGCATAATGCTAATGCTAATGCTCTACCAATCAAGGCCATAAACTATATACTATGGCCTCGATTGGTACAACAGATGAAGAAGCAGTAGCAGTATGCTGCAGAAGCTGTATGCTCTCATTAAAGTTTTTAATAAAGTGATTGGTAGAGCAGTAGCAGTATACAATTTTAAAATTATCATAAAAGTTAGTATATAATATTTTAGTTTAAAATAATATATATTAAATTATAATATATATTAATAATATATGTTTTATTAAAAATAATGAATCTTATTTAATTATAAAATTAAATTAAATTTTAATTATAAAATATTATTATTTAAAAAGTAAATTTAAATATTATTTTAAAATATAAATTTATTTTTGGGTATAAAAATAGTTTTGATATTATTAAATAAAATAAAATAATTATATATATAATTTATATATAAATTATCATTATTTATCTATTGGTAGAGCAGTAAATGATTCATATAATATTATCAGAAAATTAATATATGACATATAATTTATTTTTTATAAATAATATAGATATGTTTAATTTCTAATATATAATATATAGATATATATTATTTTATTTTATTTTATTTATTAAAAATAATGAATAATATGTGTAATTATATAAGTTATATTATATTTCAAATGTGAAATATTATTCTTTTTAAAAAGTTAAAATAATTAATCACAACTTTTATTTTTTAAAATGTAAATTTATTTTTTTATTATGAACATAATTTTTTATATTATTAAATAAAATATATTAATTATATATAATTATTTTTAAATTTTTTTATATTCTAACTGCAAATGCTCTACCAAAAGCTCCATATGAGAGCATTGAGTAAAGAGCATTTGGAGAGCATTAGCATCTTGTAAATGCTCTTATAAATGCTTTTGTGATAAATGTTGATTGGATAACGACGAGCATAATGCTTATGCTAATGCTCTGCCAATCATACCCTATATAGTATCTTTGCTTAAATGTATATGTATCCGGTTATAGATATTAATGTAGAGAGATTTACGCCATGAGTCACATTATGAGTTTGTCTATCATAAAAGAGCACTTAGTGCTACCAGGACACTTTTTTAATGGTTGAATACCATTTTGACCTTAGAAAAAGTAAACTGAAGTAGGTCTAGTTACATTTGATTTTATTTTTTATTTGGTTTTTGAATTTCGAAATTTGGCTAGGATAAGATAGTGGATCTGAGGTGAAAATTAAACTGGTTTATTTTTTTGTTTTCTCTCACAGTAAAGGAAAGTAGAAGGTTCTTCCTTTTTTCAATTTAACTTCTGTCTTTCTCCTCGGTAGAGAGGTGGTGGCTGCGACTCAGGAATTATGGCGAGGCTTCGAAGGCGAGTGTTGACTACGACATGACGGCGAGAAGGAAACGAGCTGGCAAGGAAGTAGCAGAAGTTAGCTTTTTGGTTTAGTAGTCGGTCTGTGGGTTTAGGCGGCGATTTTAGGGTTCTTTCCAATTAGGCGTCGTGGAATTTCTTGCTGATTCGTGGTTTTTTGTATGTGGTGGGTTCATGTTTTGTAAAACCTTTCAGTTTGCCCGTGAGAAGGTGTCTTAAATGATCTTTCTTGTTTTACTTGAGTTAGCTTTTGTCTATTTTTTTTTGTTTAATACCACAACGCTGCAAAGTTTTCAGGCCAAGAAGTCAGGTTAGAATCTTCTCCTTATAACTTGTCGGTAATTTCATGATATTTTCTTTGTAAATTTTTTTTTTTAGAGTTGCATACCATGTGTTCGCTAAAATTCCCAACTGAACTCAAAAGACAAACACAATGTCATACCATTGCTTGATAGTTTCTTTTTTTTGTAAGAGTAGAAAAGAACATGTTACTTTCTGGTTAAGTGTACTCCCCGCTCTTCATTGGTGCGTTCTTGTGTATGTGTATGCCTACTTTCTGGTTGAGTGCACACTCTGTTCTTTTATATGTGGTTTCTTGAACGTTTGATATCTGCCACAATGTATGATGTCACAGGCTGACTGAGATTACATGTTCAACTTACCTCTGACCTTAGTAAGCTTGATACATCTGACCCCATTCCAATGTTTTGACTCCTTGAAGGTGGATTTTGTTCCTCTCACCTCTAGAGAATCTCAGCAGTATTGTTCCCTCAAAGACCTTGAACTCATTCAGCAATTGTGAGACTCCAAAAACATGATGTGTGCTGCTGACCCAAGACACAGTTTTTACGTCGCAGCTATGTTCCAAGACAAGTGCTGAACCAAGAGACATGGTATTATGAATTGTATATTACAAAGCCAAATTGTATATACATATCTGATGATAAAGCTGAAATGTATCTGCATATTCTGATGATAGAGCCAAATTGTATTCTCATGTACATTGTAGATTTGTATAAATGAGTAGTGTACATAGTATTGTGGTACACATGTACATTATTCTTATGATCAAGCCATTGCCGCATGCACAGCATCTTCATGTACATTGTAAATTTGTATACATGACTAGTGTACATAGGTCTTGTTATCCATGTGTACACTATCCTAATGTGCATTGATGTAAATAAGTAGTGTACATAGGTCTCGTTGTACACATGTACATTATTTTGATGATCAGGCCATAACAACGTTTACATTATCCTTATGTACATAAATTAGTATATTTGTGTAATGTACATAGGTCTTGTTATCCACCTGTACACTTATCTTTATTTCTCTAAGTCTTCAAGAGCTTCTTTCCATCTCACGATATTCAAACCTTACTAGATAAAAAAAATATAATTTGATACTCATTCCAATAAAGAATGAAATTTTTAAGATTATCCATTCCTATCCAAGCTAGTTGAACGGACTATGAAGTGTTTACTTTTATTGGAAATGAAAATCTGTATGTATAATTTTAACATCAGAATGACACATATTTCTTCTTTTCTTTCCAACAGCTCATATACATGCAAAAATTCTGATCAAACCGTTGTTGTTGTGTATGCATAACCACAATACTTCTCTAATTTTCTAAAATATAACAGACATTGTTTACATTGTCTCTGTTATGTGTGTACATGTACAAGAGATGTCGTGTACAAAATTTTATTGTACACATTATATAATCTTGGTGTACCCATCTACAAATTTATATTCTCACACACTCACATACTTTGATAGCTCGTCTCCTTCGTTACCTCACTCAATGAGAAATATTGCATGTCAAAAATCAGCCGGAAGGAACCATCTCCAAACAGCCTGGTCAAACATTTTTCGTAGACCTCTGAGAAACAACACACAGATCCACGGGGGGTGATGGGTGTTGCATAAACATCCTTCTCCTTCTAGAAAGTTCATTTCTTTCAATGGAATTCTTCAACTCTTCAATAAAGATGGCTCCTTTAATGGTTCCAGGGAAGGATTCATGATTCTTGAAGCTCTCAATGAGACTGCCGTGGAGATGGAGGGTGGGTTTCCCGTTGACGGAGAGAGAAGAGGAAGAGTTTCAGCGATGTTGAAATATAGACAAGATTCATTTGTGCGGAGAAGGTAAAAGAAGGATTTTGCAGGCGAGAGAGGAGAGGGCGAAGGATGGAGGTTTAAACAAAGTGACTAAAGAAGTTTTGTAGTGAAAGTGAGAGGTTGATTTAAGGAGATCGAAGAAGAACAAGCAAAACCATTAAAGTTGGAGGTAGAAGATAAGGTCTAATTAATAAACATTGAAAAAAAGAAAAAGAAAAAGAAATGTGCTGTGATAAAATCCCAAATAACTTGTTAGGATCGAACAAAAACATGTAATGAAAGGGTACAAATGAAATTTCGCATGTGATTTGGTTGGAAAAGGACAGAAAAAGTGTGCTAGTAGCCACAAATGTCTTAGAGTGTAATATAAAAGATAGAATGTGACCTACAATGTTATTTTCTCTATTAATGTATGTGTTATTGAAAACCGTAATATGATTGTTTATTAAAACCCATAGAACAAAGAAAAACGTATGTTGCGATTGTAGACGGCTAGAATGTATGATATACAAATATTATAGAAAGTATCTTGTTGTAAACGTGTGTCGACAGCTAGAATGTCTAGTATAAAATAGCTTATTTTAAATGTGTGTACACAGTTATAAATTTCCAAATAGGAGAATCACGGAATAGGACAATGTTTTTTTTGGTAAACATGTTAAGAACATGAACTATTGACAAAACATCTAATATAAAGGTCGTGAATAACAAAGTTCAAGTTCAATTAAGCATCATTAAACAACATGGGATATAACACAAAGCGTCTAATATTAAAGGTAGAGGGAACTTGATTCATATGACTCCAAGGTTCTTCTCATATATCTTGACAGCGATTCTTTCAATCTCAACATTAATCCATAAGATTTGTATAATTTTTTTTTAACAAATGATTTGCGTAATATATGTTAAGAACAAAATCTAACTAAAGAAAGAGAAAGAAATCAGAAGATGAAAAGAGAAGGTGAAAAAAAATTAAATGATACTTTTATTGAAAGAGAAGACATAAGGTTGAAAACACGTGAGTGTGATTAGCCTGGGTTTTGTAGTAGAGAATATATGGGTAAATTGGTATTAGTGAAAAAAAAGAATAGTGTCAAATAGTATATTTAGGTATTTTACTAATTATGGCATAATGTATGTATAGGGAGTGCAAATACTCTTGATAATATATTAATATTGGTTAGTGATAGGCTTGATAACAAACATTTTTTCTTTATATTATATCATCAATTGGGCTCATGTAGTTTCCTAAACTAACAAAGTAGCCACTAGCCAGGAAACTAACACTGGATTTGGCTTTTTCTTTAACATAAAGTATCATATCCCTTTTGGCATTGCGTTGACCTGTGTCTTTTGTTCTACAAAACCATCTACAGTTGAGCAGTATTCAACTTTCATTTGTTAAAAAATATACACATCCAATAGTAAACAATGATTTTGATCTATCAAGTTGCTAAAAAGCAAAATTTGACTTTTTATTCACTTTATTCTCATTCTGCAATTTTTCTGGGAAACAAACTATAAAAGGCAGAACCTCATCATAATCTCTCAACACACAAAACTTCAATCATTATTCAAAGCTTATTCTCTCTTCTCAAAAAGAAATCAAATGGATGACATATCAGTGAGCAAAAGCAACAATGGAAATGCTGTTGTACTCAACATCCAAGCTCCTCCTGTTTCAAAAACTCCATTTCCTTCTCTTCCTCCCACATCTCCACCATTGTTATCTGTCCACTTCTTGCAAAAGGTTAGTTATTCTCTTACAATCCATTGATGCCTAAGTCACACTTCAAAGCTATCTTCTTCTTCTCTGTACCCAAATCTCAAGTTTTCTTGTTCACTTAATCTGCAGCTTATAGCAGAACTCGTGGGAACTTACTACTTGATATTTGCGGGTTGTGCCGCTATTGCCGTGAACGCTCAACACAACAATGCAGTGACTCTTGTGGGCATTGCAGCGGTTTGGGGTCTAGTGGTGATGGTTCTTGTTTACTCTCTCGGCCACATCTCTGCCCATTTCAATCCGGCTGTCACTATAGCCTTAGCATCTTGCAAGAGATTCCCTCTGTATCAACTCCCAGCCTACTTAACTGTTCAAGTCATCGGATCAACCTTGGCTTCTGCGACTCTGCGTCTTCTGTTTGACCTAAACAATGACGTGTGCAGCAAGAAACACGATGTTTTCCTCGGATCATCTCCTTCTGGGTCTGATCTTCAAGCATTCGGGATGGAGTTCATCATCACCGGCTTCCTTATGATAGTTGTTTGTGCCGTCACAACCTCCAAGACATTAGTAAGTGATCAACAGCCAAAAAAACAATACACAGAAATCTTGATCAGGTTTTCAAATCTTAACATAAATGAATCTTGCAGGCCAAGGAACTAGAGGGTTTAATCATCGGTGCAACCGTCACACTGAATGTTATCTTTGCCGGGTAATTTTCGCTTTTCCCTTCTCAATCTCCATAAGCTTAAACTCTTCAATGGTAATGAATCTCTTTGGCTAACCAATACAATGTTTCAATTCACAGAGAGGTATCAGGAGCATCAATGAATCCAGCAAGAAGCTTAGGGCCTGCACTTGTGTGGGGATGTTACAAGGGGATATGGATTTACTTGCTGGCTCCAACACTTGGAGCTGTCTCTGTGGCCTTGATTCATAAACTGTTACCGCCTACACATAAAGCAGACCCTGAGTTCTCCAGGACAGGATCTTCTCATAAACGAGTTACTGATCTTCCTTTGTGATTATTGTAAATAAATCTTTAAGGTCAATACTCGTTCTTGTATCTCTAAATGGCTTGCGTTGCAAGTAACAAGCATATATATAAATACAGCAAAACCATTTCCCAAGAGAATGTCAAACAATACCTAAAGAAGTTTTTCTAGAAATTATCTTAACTATATCGTTGGTTGCGTACCTGTGCAATGATGAGAGAGTAAGATCAACGGATAAGGTAAAGCAGCATCCTTTAGAAGCAGATGTATTCCTGAAAGCTCCAATCACATGAGGTTATGGGCAACTTGATAGAAGAAAAATTCTAAATATGATAGCGTAAAGAGGAGACAACACTGCTTTCCCAAAAACAGCTTGATACCATCGTGATGATACCATCATGAGTTTGTTGTGGGCTTCTCACAAGGACTCTAGAGATTATTATCATTTTTTCTTACTCAAGAAGAATTTTCGGTTAAGATTATGACCGTTTATTTATTTAATGGCTGGTGATTGTGTAATTTTCAAATGAACTCATTCGTGCTGTCAATAATCTCATCTTTGACAATTTAAACAGTTTTGTAAATCAACTTTCATATTTTAAAAATAAAATAGCAAAAATAGTAGATATTCATATAAAAAAAAACAATTTAGTAATGATGTAAATAAAAGGGAAAATCGTAAATATGCCACAAAACATTAGATACATTGTCCCTTTACCATATATTGACAATAATATTGTCCCTCTACCATAATATTTTGTGTAAATCCAAATTAACCCCTAATATAAATCCATCTTTATATATTTTAATTCTATTTCGGATTTGATATTAAAAAAACAAATAAATAATTAACTAAAACAGAAGAGGGGAAATTAAAAGAGGAAAAGAGGGAGTGTCGACACATTTAGCCCCAAATTGAAAGGGGAACATATGAACCCTAATCTTTCTTCTCCGGTGTTCTAGTGTCGAGAGCAAATCGGAGAGCACTCAGCGTAAACATCTCGACGGTGCTTCCCTTCGCCGGCTTCGTTCTTCCTACACCTCTCTTGGACTCCGTCGGTGGTTTCTTCTTAAACGAAGGGTTGTACACCTCATCCTCACTTCGCGCTCTCGATCTCAGGTAACTCTTCGGAAATATCAAGCTTCTTTCTCGCCGAAATCGTTTTTCAATTTGGTGTTTTTAAATTATAGATTTACAGTTCAAGTGTCGGACTTGGGATTCATTTTGCATGTCTTTCGATGTTTGATTTGAGTGTTTTTAATCACAATTTGGGATCGTTACAGGCTTCGATTTTTGTTTCCGTCAATGATCTAGGTTACTAAAACTTGTGAATTGTTTTGCATGTCTTTCTATCAACCATAGTATGATATCAATGTTTCACACTTTTTGACGTCTTTGTGGTCACAGAGTTGTTATCTCACATTTATACACTCTGTGTTATTTTATTTCGTGACATTGATGTATATGGAATGGTACTGTACGATTTGCTTGGTCTTTGTTTTGCTTTGAATAAGATGTATGATTTTTGAGTTAAACTAGCATGAGTACTGACTGTGGTGATTGTGTTTGTTTTTTGTTCACAGCTATGACAGTGGATCAGTTGCCTAAATGTCTATTCAAAGAGGGAACCGAAACACAAGTTGAGAAGGTCAACAACACTTGTCGAACTTCCATACTAGTGAAGGTGGAGAAGTACATTGAAGCAGAGTACAAGGAAGTGTTGGCTGATCCGCTATTTGCTCAGGTTATGGCCATTTATGAGCACAAGCTTCAATATTCGGGGAGAGTGATCCACACCTTTCTTTGTAAGCAGCTTCTGACCGCAAAGTGTCATGAGTTGTGGTTCCATTATGCTAGGAGGCCTCTCCGATTTTCAATGCAAGAATTCTATGCGATCACTGGTCTGAAATATAAAGAGGAGCCTGACTTGAAGATTGATGACTGGAAATATGATAGAGGATTTTGGAGTAAGTTGCTCAGGAAAAAAAAGAAGATTAGCCTGCAACAAATCACGAAGGTGCATCTGAAATCTTGTAATACTTGGTCTCATGTTGATAGGCTGAGGTTGGTGTACTTGTGTGTGATTGCTGGTATAGTTATGGCGAAGGATCCGAAGGTGGGGATCCCACACAAGTACATCAAACTTGTGATGGATTTCGATAAGATGAGGAAATATATGTGGGGTCTTCATTCCTTTGTTGCGCTGGTGAAGTCCGTTATCAAATGTCGAGCTAGGGTGAAGAAGAACAGTTATGTCATAGATGGATTCTCATATGCACTTCAGATTTGGTTGATGGAGGCGATTCCCGACATTGGGTCTTCTTTTGGGTCAGAAACTCCAAGAAGGCGTCTGTAGCATGAGATGCATGAATTGGAAAGGATCTGCTAAGATTTCGTATGAGGATATTATTACCATTGAGTCTAATTTTGGATCCAATGTAAGTTATTTTTCCTTTAAGTGATGTGATATAATTTCATAGTTGTTAATGTTTGTGCCTAACCTTTGCAGAATTTTTTATGTTTTGTAGGGAGTTGTGTTTCCATACATCTCTTCATCTGGAAATTTCAATGTCAGTTCTGATAACGAGTTTCATCGAGCCTCTGAGATGAAGGATGAAAGAGTCGATCTGATTATTGAGATGCTTCAAAACAAGTATGACTGGAGTAAGCATGTTTGGGCTTATCAGGAAGCGGTAAAACCATCTGAGAACAGTTCTGAGGAAGATGGTTCAGATGAAGAAGATGGTGGAGAAACGAGTGAGAATGAAATGGAAGAAGAAATAGAAATCACACCTGTCTCTACTACAAGGAAGAGGAAGAACAAGTTCAAGGATACTGGTGCTGAGTCAAGGAAGAAAAAGTTACTTTACCAAAGAACAACCGAAAAATATAGAGATCTTGAAGAGGAAATGAAGTCCTATATCCAGAACATGTTTAAGTCTTCTTTTACTGCATTGGCACTTGACGTACGTGAGATAATTGACGACCGCTTTGCCAAATTAGAGGAGAAGGTCCTTTCATCTCTCACTCAGGGTGGTGCTCCACCTTATACTCAGTCTCCTGCGGCTGCTCAAGCCTCTACTCAAGCTCGTGGTGCTGATCCGTCTCATACTCAGTCTCCTGCTGCTCCTCCGGCTTCTACTGAAGTTCCTCCTTTTGATTCTACTCGTGCTCCTGCTCCTACTCTGGTGTCTACTCACACTAGTGCTACTGCTCCTACTACTTCTCGCAGTCGAGCTACGGCTTTTTATCACACTGGTGGTCCTGCAACAAGGTCTCAGACAAAGGTAAACAAGAAATAGATCTTTTCTCATGTCTTCAGGTACTGTTCTTGGGGTTTGTAATATTATTATAACGATGAAGTTGTGTCTGCTGTGTAATATTTATGTAAGGATGATTTTCTGATTCTTGTTTGTAATATTAGTATTATTGTAAGGATGATGTAATGTACTTGGTGTTTGAATTTTCTTTTGTAATATATATGTTTAAGAAGTATTAATGTTCTGTCTTGTGTGTTTATAACCAGGACGCAGAGTTGTCAGATGTGTTTGGCAGCTTATTTAGCTCTTTAGATGTCAATTCAGAGACCCAAGAGCACTTAGAGAAGACAATGGGCCATCTTACACAAGAGTCAAATGTTAATGGTTTTGACCCATCTCAAGACAAGCAGTCCGAAGAACCTTCTGCTTTCACTACCCCAATGACTTCTTTCCGGCCAGATATCTTCAAGCCACCATTATTGACTGATAATGATGATCGAGAAGACCGATTCAATGACAGCGATTACAAATTAGTCTTTCTTCCACAAGATAAATGGGCCGAACTATGTGAATGGATCTTAAAACCCAAGTAAGTAATATTTGTCTTTTTTACTTCTTTTTCTCAATTTTGCCTCATAAACATCTTCACAGTAATGCTTTCTCTTTGCAGAGTACTTCAGATTGGGCCATCTAAATTTGATGCAGAGTTAGCTTCACGTATAATAGGGCCTAAACATTGGTTCAAGAACCATGTGAGTTTACCTCAGTATTATTTTTCAGATTGAATTATGTTGTTGGTTCTCATTCCCTAAAAACTTATCTTGTCTTTTCCAGGACATGGACGCGATGATGTATTTGTTTCGGGAAAAAAACCTCATTGTGTCGATGGAAGCCATCCCGAGTAGCATTTATGAACTGTATGTTTAGTAATCAGATCATCACGACCTTTGGCAAGTTTGATGGGAACAGGAGAGGGTTCATACTCGACGACAATCTTCTAGAGTATGGAAGAGGTGAGCTTCCATATCATGGAAGCACAGGTTCAGTATGGGGCATTGATGTCGATCGTCTCTACATCCCTATTTGTATTAAGCAAGCCCACTGGATCTCTATGTGCGTCAATCTTGTTAACCGGACAGTTGAGGTGTTTGATTGTGGAGGTAAGAAGAACACCAAGGTCGTGGAAGCATTCGCCGTCCTCATTCCACGAATCGTCAAGGCTGTCCAGTCGTCAGATAGGAAGAAAGATTTCAATGTTAAGCAGTATACAGTTTCGTATGTCCCGATGTCCGGCGTACGAAACATGAGTGGTAATGATTGTTGTGCTTATTCGCTGAAGTTCATAGAGTGCCATCTACTTGGCTTAGATTTCTCTTTGGTGCATGACGAGAACATCCAAGAAGCCCGACACAAGATAGCGTTTGATCTTTGGGAAGCAGCAAATGATAAGGTCTTGCAGTATCGAATGTCCACATTTAAGCCTCCAAAGCGTACTCCGGCCAAACCAGTTGAAGTTGTATGAGTTCGGATTGTTGTCTTTTAATTCATACACTACTGTTATTGTTTTGAAACTGGTCTACTATTTCAGTTTATGATTTTGGTTTTTGTTTTGAAATATTAAGTGATTTAGGGTATTGGGTTTTACCCTATCTAATTTATTTGAGTTCATGATTAATTGTTGTTGTTGTTATAATTGGAATATTTTAAATTAGAAAGGGTTGAAACTCTAAACTCTAAATTCGATAAGGTTCAAACCCCTAAATTCGATTAGGCTCAAACCCCTAAATTCGATTAGGTTCAAACTCTATACCCTAAATTATACCCTAAATCATTTTATAGGGTGTAGTATTTGACAAGAGTAAGTAAGAATCAAGTTATGGTTTTGTGTAAGAATCATGTTATGGTTTTCTGTTTCAATTATTCAAATTAGTGATTAATATGATATAGTGTCCTTATAGTTTTAGGATGTGAATTTATGTGTATTAGAATGTAGTATTTTAGAAGTCGATTTAAGTGTTTTAGTGTATAACCCTCCACGGTTTATACCAAGTACGATCCACCCGAAATTTGTAAGATCCGACCCATAACCCAGATCCACAACCCCCCCTCCCCCCCCCCCCCCCCCCCCCCCCCCCCCCCCCCCCCCCCCCCCCCGCCAAACACGTGATTTGCTTAGCATTTGTCGAAACATAATAAACTGAAGTTGAGACAAAAGGGGATTAGGGTTCTTTCTCTTTGAATCTAGAAACGACATCTCAATGGCCAGTTCGTCAACTTCTTCTTCTTGTTTTCCTCGAATCTCTACTCATGGTGTGCCTACAAGATGATGGTGTGGAGAGGGCATAACAACTTTTGGTTCATCGACGGCAGAGAATCGATATCGACGATTCTACCGATGCGAAATTGCAAGAAATGTAAGTTCGTCGTTCAATTTTGTTTAGATTTACAGTTTAAAATTGAATTGTCATTGAATTTTGTTTTCGTTTGTGATAGAGAAAATCAGAGAATCATATTTTTAAATGGATTGATGAAGCTTTGCTTGACGAGATACGAACGGTAGATGCGAAACATGAGGGGATTGCGCGAGGGCTTGCTACAGTAGAACATGAGTTGACACATAAGATGAATGAGAAGGTGAACTTGGAGATTGCTAGAGTTGAACATGAGTTGACACAGAAGATGAATGAGAAGTTCAACTTGGAGATTGCTAGTCTCAAAAAAGAGATGCAGAAGAAGCTACAGATTGCGACGGTGGCCATGGTAGTTGTAGGAGCAGTCGCAGTCATATGGAGTTCTCTTAGTGTCTGAACAATTTCTACTGATCGGTTGCTTGTTGTCTGAGTTTTTTGGTTCTAAATACATTAAGTTTGCAGTATTGTTGGAGTTTATTTGGTTCAAAACAGCTTAAGTTCTCGTTCTAATAAGCTTCTATTTATGATTTCTTGTCTTATTTGTCTCTTTTCGAAGCTACTTGCAGTGTAAAGTAGAATGCTAAAAGCGTGTGAACATGTGTAAGTTGGTGTAAAAAATCAAGTAAGGCTGCGAAGGTGATAATATGTCTAATATCCAGTAACAATGGGAGAGTATCAAACACCATAAAGAACAAGAAAATCCAAAACAAAACAAGTAAACCAAGTAACCGACTCCATAATGAAAAGAAGCAAATCAAAAAGAAAGACATGTCTAAATAGCTCTGTCACATGTAGCCCTGTTATGATTCTCTTCGCCACATCGACTGCATCTGCGCTTCCTTTTTTCTTGACCTCCTTGCGATGAACGGATCTTGTCTTCAACTGTCTCGTATCTTCATTTTCGTCTCCTTCCTGCTCCTCTTCTTGATTCAGGAGGTAGCACATTAGCATTTCCAACAGCATCTGGAACAACCCAACTATCCTCAGGAACACCTATTGGATTGATAGGTTCCTGATAAGCTGTTCTCCAAGTGGAAGTAGTGTACATATCATCCATAAGAGAGGATGGTTCTCGACCAACTGTTAGACCAGCCTTGATAGCGTGTCTACATGGGATCCTTAGCAAGTCGTATTTCCCACATGAGCAAGTTCTTCTGTCCAAATCAACAAGACAGTCGATTGTATCTCCACAAACCAAAAAATGATGCTCGTCAATTGGCTGGACGAGAAACGTTTTACCCTTGGTAATCCGCCTATCTATCTTTTTCTCTATCGCAATAGTTAATGGCTTTTCATGCTTCATGCTCTTTCTCCGTCGTTCAAAGAACCAACGGGTCAGCATTTCTCTGATGCTATCCAACAAAGGAATGACTGGATATTCTCTTGGTGTGCGCAAAGCAGAGTTTATTGATTCAGCCGGATTTGTCGTCCTAATGTCGTACCTGAATCCTGTAAACTGACAGCGAGCCCACTTTGAAACCTCTGCTTCCGTTAAATAATTTCCAATAGCTGGACTAATATTGCACACAGCTTGGAATTGGCGCTGAAAATCAACAACTCTATAAGCTTTAGAAGCTTTTGCAATCAATCCAACCAATCCCTTTCCTTTGTAATGTGAGACCACATTATTCAACAAATGATGAATGCAAATGCCATGTTGAGCAAGAGGATAAACCATCTCAATCGCCTTACAAAGTGAGCTATTTCTGTCTGATACAAAAGCTAGAGAACGTTCGTCCGCAATAACAACCTTTAGCTGTCTCATAAACCAATCCCATGAACGGTCATTTTCTGAGTCCACAACCGCAAAAGCAATAGGATACAAGTTAGAGTTTCCATCTAAAGTTGTGGCAGCAAGCAATACCCCTTTGTACTTGCTCTTCAAAAAAGTCCCATCGACAACAAGAATTTTTCGCATGGTTGTGTGAAAACCTCGTACTGATTGCCCAAACGAAACGAAAAGAAATTGAAATTTGCCATCAACATCGGTTTCATAACATGTGTGTGTTCCTGGATTAGCTTCTTTCAGCATGTGCAAGTATCTCGGAATTTTTCCAAAACTCTTCTCTGGAATACCTCTAACCACACTAATTGCAAACTCCCGAGCATCCCATGCTAAAGATTTAGATATCTCGCATCCATGATCCATTCTCATAATCTGTATGATATCATTAGTTTTGGGACCTTCTTTCACACCATCATACCTATGCATTATTAGAGTGCCAATAGTTTTTGCAGAAGCTGTCCGACCACCATTTTTCATACTCGACGCAGCACAGGTATGATCCGCCACATATTTTTTGATGATGAAATACGAGGATCCTGATAACCCTTCAGCACGAACACTCCAGTTGCAACGGTTGTCGATGCATCGGATGTACCAAAGTTTTCTGTCCGAATTCACAACTCTGTAGTCAAAGTTATGCTTCATTGCTGACATTTCGAGTGCTGCTTTCAACTTCATTTTGTTTTGAAACGTTTCACCCCTCTTCACAACATCCACCAAGGAACACCAGATACTTTTCCCACTAACTTCTTCTTTTGCAATTAACTGGACATCATCATCTACTTCCCGGTCGCTCGAGTTACCATGGCCGTCAACATCAGTATTCGATTCAGATGAGCTACCACTGCCATCTAGAGGTGCAAACGTGGAAGGTTCACCTTGCTCACTGAAACGCGATTCCTCATTATCAAGCTCAAGGTTCTCGCTGTCTCCATTGATAGGTTTCATAGTCACACACAACCTTGTCGAAGCTTTTCCACGTACATATGACAGAAAAAAATTGACTTGCCGATCATTCTCAATGATTACTGGGGGACAATCTGTTGTACTGATTAACTCCATGGGCAAGTAGCTTAACTCAATCTCGACAGTGTTATCGTCAATTCCAAAATCCTGAAAAGCCATAGTCTTTAGATCTTCAAAGGAACTTGTGAATTCCACAACCAGTACTCTACCTCCTTTCTTCTTATCAACAACAAATCCCCATCCTTTAATTGGATCAAATTTCCACACTCCACAATAGGCATAAATATGCATTTTCTTCTTCAACAAGAGATTCAAGAAGTTTGGGTGGTTTCTAATGTGGAGATCGTGTAATGGAGAAGAAGAACACGTTTTTTTCAAAAAATTAACTTAGGAATCACGAAAAATTAGGCTATGATAGATTTGGAAAATATTCTCTTAACAGATTTTGGAGCTATTTATGGAAAATATGCATTTCGACGTCGGTAGAATATACATTCTACCATAGTAGATATTGTTAAGATGGGAGATTGTGCAAATCCACTGTCGTAGAAATATATTCTACCATCGTAGAATATTGTAAAGATGGTAGATTGTGCCACACCACCGTCGTAGAAATATAGAACTTTGGTAGATTTTATAATTTCGACTTAGTAGATATATTTGGAAGTGGTAGTTAATGAAATCTACCGTAGCTCAGAGATAAGCTTAATGGAATCTTGTTTATTCTACCACAGTAGAATTTTAACCATCAGTAGGTTATACGTTCTGCCAGAGATAGATATTAATAAAGTTAACCGAATGTATATTCTACGTGTTCGTAGACAATAGATCATGGTTTCTGGCACGGTAGATCAAAATATGAAATTATGTTTTACTAATATTTAGTCAACCTAAATATTTTTCATATGATGCTCTCTTGTTTATCTACATTCTGTATATTTTTTCATATTTTTCTGACTCTTAAAATAATTGATATGAATTTTTAAAGTTGGTCAGGGGTACTTAGATCCAAATCTGATCAAAAAGAGATTTATGCTAAAGGGACAATGTTGTTGTGTTTTTACTCTGTTTTGGCAATTTTTGTAAGCAAGGAAAAACTTGTGTTTTTGAACAAATTCAGCCGATTGCACAGGAGATTGTGAGGAAAGCTCGAGATGAGGCTTCAATCTGGCTGACTTTACATGGATGTCTACCAGAATGCGATACCTCTGTTTCGACAGGTTCCGAAACGGTGATGGGTTGGTCAAAGCCGCAATCCTCTTTTCTTAAGTGTAATATCGGTTCATCATGGTCGGTGTCTTCTTTAATCAGTGGAGCTAGTCGGATTATACGAGACTCCAAAGGACATACTATCCTCCATAGCAGAAGGTCCTTTAGTGGAGTTGTATCCAAGGTTCACGCGAACTTATTAGCCATGGCTTGGGCATCTGCAGCGGTAATTGACCTGAAACTGAAGAATATTCTGTTTGAATTCTCTTCTCCAGATACTGCAGGGGCGCTTTGGGATCCTTTGAATTTTCCTGCATTTTATTATCTATGCTATGAAGTACTTAAGAATATATATTCTCTACCAAAGAGTGGTCTATCCTTAGTCTTGAGCCCTGTAACCAAGCAACTTCTGCTATTGCTGATAGCGTTACGAGGGACAAGCGGCTCCAGTCCTATTTAGCTTCCGGTGGTCCTCGTTGGTTATCTGAGTTACTATCTTCGGAGGTGTCATTATGCTGAGCCCATGTTGCTTACTAATATCATGTTTAGGCTCTTACTTGAGTGTTACGAGCATGTGTTGTTATCTGTTTCTCCCAACTGTTTGGGTTTTCTTCGGGGCCTATTGATTTCCTCTTTGTTTTAGTATCTCGGGGGTGTTGGCATGGTTTTGGCCGCATCCTTTCTCTGTTGACATTATTTGAATCTTTCATTGGCAAAAAAAAAAAAAAAAAATTGTAAGCAAGAACAAGTGTTGAACTGGAAAGCAGCGCCAAAGGGATATGGGCCCTGGAGTCTTGTTTGGACTGGCGATTGGACAAGTCCTTTATTCGTATAAATCAGTGTTGTTCTTTCAAACTAAGTGGATGTTTTTTTTTTGTTAGATATGTATGAGTGATATCGAAAAGTTACTATCTCGTGAAATGAAAGTCATCCCTGCGTGTGTTTTTTTATATATTTTCTTTCTTCCTGTTTCTTTGTTAGATTACTCACTCATGCATTTAATAACATGAAAACAGAGGAGGTTTACTCTGTTCTTCTTCAAAGGCTGTCTATTCTGTTATTTTATTTGCTTGAACACGTGACAGGCACATGTTCTTGGTGGACCTGCTGGAGAAATTTGGGAGATGGACCGGTCTATGCTGGCTTTGCCAGCGGCGTTCTCACACGGCTTCACGATGGAGACAAAGGTCCATTACTGAAAGAGATTGAACTTGAACTGTCTTTAAACTCTAGAGACGACCTGAGTTAAAAGCGGAAGAAGTGAAAGAAAGAGCTCAGATTTGGAAACATTATTGTAGTTTCAATGTTATCAGTTTATTGTAATCCCACGTGGAAGACTTATTTGAGTTTCTTCTCTATAATGACAAGGCATGCCCATATTCCTTCTGCAGGTTTTTATTACGCTGGTGGATTTACCACCAAAACCCATAAACCCTTTTGTTCACAGTTTCACAATGATACATGTGGGTCTATGTATAGGTCAATAACCAGCGGAAGACTTTCACAACTTCCAAGTTAAACTAATACAACTACAACAACATAGTGGAGGACTTCCACAATTTCCAAGTCAGGTAATGTGACGTCAGACTTATCAGATAGAGATATATATATATATATATATTGTTTTTTTTTTGAGAAGATATATATGTAAGACACATATATTGTTAGAACTGAAAGAAAAAACCATAGATACCATGATGATCTCGCCTTTGGCCGTTTTATTCACCACTTGTTCCATTTGTTGCATCTTTGTGATCAGCGTCTCAGTTTCCGTTCTACCTTTTCCTCCCCGCGACGAAGTTGAGATTCTTCTAGCTTTCAAGAACGAGTTTCCATCCCGCAACTGTGATCGCAAATTATCCGATGGGGTCTTACAATCCCCTAGTGCAAATATAAGCTCTTGGACCAAATATGCCAACTCCTTTGATGGTGTTTCGTTTGATGAAAAAAACGGTGCCGTGACAGAGCTCAACCTACGCGGTGCATGTATCGATGGCACCATCCAGGCTAATAGTAACCTCTTCAAATTCCACCACCTCAGGTACCTCACCACTTTGGCTCGTCCTCGTTCCACGCCGGATTTGGCAGACTCTTCAACTTGGAATACAGAACTTAACCTTCTTTCTTATATAGACCTTTCCCAAAATGACTTTTCTGGAACCATTCCTTCTTATCTGTTCGCCATGCCTTCCCTATGGTATCTTAATCTGCGCCAAAACCATCTTAGACACCACCCTCGTGACAATATAAATTCTTCTGAAACCTCTAACCTTTTACATTTAGACATGGCTGATAACCTCTTAAGTTGTCGAATCCTAGAACCTATCTCAAAGTTACCCAAGCTCACAGAACTCGACCTATCTTTTCAGAACACAACAGACTACGACACAATCGACTTCGATTCTCGCCCTTCAAATCTCTGGAGTCTTTAGATCTTTCCGGGAACGGTATAACGAGACTTAACATCGGTTCTAAAAATTTGCAGCAGCTAACCTTGTCGAGCTGCAATATCACAGAGTTCCCCCCGTTTATTAAGACCTCACGGAACTTGCAGAAGCTAGACATTTCCAAAAATAGACTTGTGGGAGAAGTGCCTTCCTTGCACTACAATTCTTTACTTTCCGAGTTGGATTTGAGTTCAAACGCGTTTCATGGATCCTTTCCAGTGATTCCACCAACCATCCAGACCATTTACGCGTCGAATAATCATTTCACAGGAGACATACCTCTTTCACTGCGCAATGCAAGTGGACTCGGTCGCCTTGATCTATCGAACAACAATTTCAGTGGTTCCATTCCGCGTTGCTTGATAAGCAAGTCACTGGGAACGTTGTAACTCCATAACAATAACCTAATCGGTACGCTTCCCCACGTAGAAGAGAGTGGCTTACAGATACTTGACGTTGGCCACAATCAAATCAGTGGGAAGCTTCCAAGGTCTCTTGTCAACTGCGCAAGCCTGATGTTTCTAAACGTGGAGAACAATAGAATCGCTGACACTTTCCCTTTCTGGCTGAAGGCTTTGTCCGATCTGCAAATCATGGTTCTGAGATCAAACAGGTTCCATGGTACTCTCGTTTCTTCTCCTAAAAGCAATCATCCATTTCCGGCACTGCGGATAGTCGACATATCCCATAACGACTTCCACGGGAGTTTGCCAACAGATTACTTTGCTAATTGGAGTTCACCTTTGCTTAAGATCGCTCGAGTTGATTACCCCTGGCTAAAGTACACAGGAGACAACACTCTACATATACTCCAGAGTATATATGAGACACAAAGGTATAAATATGGAGCTGGAGAAGATCTCAGAGACATTCACAGCCATTTCTGTCTCTCTGGGAACAGGCTTGGAGGACAGATTCCAGAATCCATAGGTCTGTTGAAGTCGTTGATTATGCTGGACTTGTCTAACAACGGTTTCACAGGTCATATTCCATCGTCTTTGGTCAACCTCACACACCTCGAGTCGCTTGATCTTTCTCGAAACCAACTTTCCCGAGAAATTCCTCAGGAGCTAAGAGTCCTCACGTTCTTGGCGTACCTTAACGTTTCGGATAACAAACTCACTTGCCAAATACCGCAGAGTACGCAGATCGGAGGGCAACCTAAAGCCTCATTTGAAGGGAATATCGGTCTTTGTGGTCTTCCTCTTCAAGAGTCTTGCTACAGGGAAGATGTACTACCACCATCATCAACACCAGAGCCAGAAAAAGTGTTGAACTGGAAAGCAGCCGCAATAGGTTATAGACCTGGAGTGTTGTTTGGAGTAGCTATCGGACAAGCCCTTGCTTCATACAAACCAGTGTTTTCTATAAGTTATTTCGTCTATGAGATGAATCGAAAGCACCATCTGTGTTCTGACACTTGTTTCTGCTCCTCTCACTTGTTTCTTATCCTGCTCTCTACTGTAAATTATTTTCATATCAAATCATCTTTTAAACCACAAGGTGTTAGTCTATTGCTAAGCGGACTCTAGTTAGATGTAGCTGAGGCAGAGATAGAATGATCAAAGTTGGGCTTTTTCGCACTAACATTTGTCCGACACTAAGACCAAATATGTCGGAAGTTGTGAAGATGCTGGAAGGAGAGACTGAGATAAAAAGAACATCTGGGACCCTAGTGTGTACGGAGTTGACTTGCATTTCAAGGCAACATCAGAGACAGAGACGTCACAGTTTCCTTCAGAATATGCCATGTCTGTTATACGCCGTCTTCTCCATCCTCTTACGATCTGTATCCACTATGTGCTGAATCCATTGTTGTAGATAGATAGCAGTCTAGTTTCATCTCCTTCTGCGTTTGCTTATGCAGTTATGCTCTACAAATTTCCTTTTGTGCTTTTTTTAACATTGACAATTATATGTTCTAAAGTTTTCAATTCTTTGATTCGTGTATTAAACTATTGATGCTAAACTAGTTTCCAACCTATATATATACTAGAAATTTTCTACTAACATATTATAAATGAAAGACGGAAGAAAATCTCCAACAAGCTGAATAAAAATCACAAACACTTAAAATTTTATTTATTAATGTCAATAAAATATGGTTTTAATGATCTCAAACTTATAAAGCTTTTATATATATATATATAGCTTTCAGAATACAAGAATTGTCCCATTCTCGGTTGTAAAATCCTTCACACCAGAAGAAGACTCAACTCTGCTTGTAGCTTTCTTGACCTAACGAAAAAGAAAACATCATAAATCATAATCTCAGTCATCAGTCCCAAGACATAGTAACCAAATATCAGTATAGACAAGAGTAGTCTATTCTTAAATTACAGTATAGCTTTTTAATTACCTCTTCATCCCAATTTGTAAGAAAGGTGATGATGGAAAGACATAAACCTTGAACGATGAGTGCACATATGATTCCCAGCCAAAGCCCCTTAAATATTACAACATTTTAGTTATATAGGGTGAACTTTGTAACCGTTCAAACAGAGATTCTGAGTTAGGCTATTTAATTTACCCGACCACCCAAGTGAAAGTGAAAACCAAGTAACAATCCCACAGGAATTCCTACAAGATAATATGATCCAAGATTCACAACAGCTCCTATCTTCTGCCATCCACATCCTCTAGCAACCCCTTTTAACCATTAAAAACCAACATACCAAAAAATTAAGCATGGCAAGTAATAACGGTGCTTGTAAGGTGGTTTGCCCTTACTTGCAAAAAAAATGTTGCGTTTGAGTGAAGCATATAAATTACCTGAAAGAACACTTTGGAAGCTGTCTAGGCAATGGCCCAAGGCGAGAATCGGCAACATTGAGGCTACAAAGTTGACTACTTCAGGGTCACTACTGTATGCAAATCCCCATATCTTCCTTATCAGTATCAATACCGAACCAACTAGTAGACTCTCTAAGATTGCAATGCTCATGACCACACGAACCGCAAGCTTAGCCACTTTTGAATTCCCTGCTCCTAACTCATTTGACACCCTTGTGCTATGGATTATGAAGGAGAATTTAACAAATAATGTTATATATGGTTATATTGAGTCTTGATGCAGCCATATGTAAGGTTTGTACTGACCTTGCGGCGCCACTGAGGCCAAATGGGATCATCCAGATTGTTCCTGATGTATTAAGGCTGCAAAAAAATTCTTACAAAAATTCAATCATAAACAATAACTAAACTTGTTACATATATTATAATGATTAGTTGGGTATCTCATCAATTACCACTGATTGAGAGATGATTTCAAGGCATAATTATGATTATTTGTAATATAAAAAGATGTAAGCTTAACGCAACACATATATAAATATGTTTTGGTATTTGTGTTCATATCAAAGAGATAGCAATTCATAAACCATATATAGAGATTGATCCTTACCAGATTGATAGGGCAGAAGTTTCTAAAACCGGGTTGGGAAGAAGTCCGGCCGAGAGAACCAAAAATTCAAAGGACCACATCTCTAGGCTGCTCAAACAACATCACCGAGAATAAAGATGCTTTAAATGACTTCTAATTTAAGAAATAAAGTTGAGCAAGAACAACCAAATCTCAATATTATTCAAAACTTGTTTCCCAAGTTACTTCCGATAAATGATTAATATAGGCATTTGGTTGTCAGACTTACCAGACCATAAGTGCAGAAGGAATAGCAAGCTTCATAAAAGGGATGACGTCGCGTAGAGCCTCCTTAGAGAAACCGGTCCAGGTCAGTGAGCAAGAAGGCGAATACTTGACGTAACATGACAAGAGAATGACATTAAGCCAATACGAGATCGCATTCGCCACAGCAGCTCCTTTAAACCCTAAACCAGATTTCAACACCAAGACCCAACAGAGGATCACATGAAGACAAGTGGTGACTCCAGAGCACAAAACCACAGGAAACACATTGTTCTGCGCCTGCAAGAACCTGTTCAGACACTGAAGAAGACCGTAGGCGAAGATGCTAGGGATCATGAACTTGGCATAGGAGCCAGAGAGGTGTGCGATGGATTTGTCTTGGCCGAAGAAGAGGAGGAAGTGCTCTGTGTTGGCCCAAATGATGGAGAGAGGAATAGAGTAGAGTGTAAGAACAAGCATTGCTCTTTGCATCTGTATGCCTAGCATTCCGTACAACTTTGCTCCGTAGGATTGGCCACAAACTGTGTCCAAGGCACTTGCTGTTCCCATCTGTTCAGAAGATGAATATTCTTCTCATGATTAGATTGCTTTCTTGCTTCACAAGTAAGCGGTCAACGAAAGCGTTGATATTATTCTATTTAAAAGTTTCGAGATCATTTACCGATCAATGTATGACATGTTAAAAAGAAAAAGAAAATATTTAAGCAAAGCAAAGAACACCTTTGATTCTTTATTTTTGGCATTTTCGCTTTTCTCCTTCAAAGGACAAAATATTATTGTTTGTTTTTGTAGCATAATAAGACAATCAAATTAAATATGCATACGCTACTTGGAATTCAGACAAGGTGGCTTAGTGGCCCTATAATATACGTAGTATCTAAAATATAGATTTTCCATTTTCGATTACTTTTTCTTTTATAAATCCATTTCGATATATGTTGAAAGAAGCATTGGGGCTAAATTTTAAAGGGAAAATTCAAAATTCTCAAAAAATACCTTCCTAATATTTGTTACAAATAATATATATAATTTCACTTTATGAAATGTTACACAATATAACATAATACTTGATTAATATTTAAATATTTTAAAAATTAGTTTCCTCCATTTGCCATACGTCATTATTTGAAATAAAAAATTTTATTTTATTTATTTACTTATTGCAAGAAGTTCTACGGTGATACTCATAATTTTTTGGGCAATGAACAAAAACTGGTTAGCAAAATTTTTTCCACATCCTTTGAAACTCGAATTTGCTACTTCTGTCCTCAAAGACATTACCTTTACCAGTAAAACTTATGTTTTAAACTCGACCCGAACACACTTAATCGGACAATTTTCTGGATTGTCAGGTTATTAGATCGACCGCAGATGAACAGTGGGTTAAATTAATAATTTTATTATATAATAATATATTAGTTATTGAAAAATATAAGAAATATTTCATGTTTACATTTAAAAAATGCTTAACTTTAGTTTTTTCTGTTTTTATTTTTATTTCACATACAAAATATCGGAAAAAAAAAATTAGACTATTTAATAATTTTTATAACAAGTTAATAGTTATGACATATAATAAAAAAATATTAAGACTTAAAATCTTTAAATATTAAATGTCTAATGTAAATAATAAAATTAAACTTTAAATCCAAAATAAGCCAAAAATTAAATATAAAATTGTATTAGATTAACAATAACAAAAATAAACTAATAACAAATTACATATATCAACTAGTTTTGTTAATAGATTCATAATCCACATATGATCATATGATATTTTTATTTTTCTAAAACTAAAAGCCAAACTTCCAAAAATAATCTTAAAAAAAAGTAAAAGTTATGTGGTGGTTCAACCGGTGGTACGGTTCTAGGTTTTAACAATTTTTGCGAGTTTTATTAGATTTTTAAATGGTGTTTAAAAAAAAAGCAAAGCGAATTATATACCAGATCACTGGATTTACTATAAACTAGCAGTTTCGGATTACTCAAATTTATTTTTAATATAAAAAATTATTATGTATCATTCTCTGTCAGACTCGTGATTGATCCTGGAAGAAGCTAGTGGATCTTGTGGTCCAGTGGTAGTGTACGAACCTTGGATGAAAAACATATTTCGGGTTCGATCTTCTTACTGCGGAAACTAAATCACATCGTTCTACATCGCGGCTGCGAACACGTCCGTATGAATATCCGGAAGAAGGTTTATCATGGACTGCACCTCCGAATTAGATCTATATCTTTAATAGATTCGAATTTAATCCTTTTTATCGAAAAAAAAAATTCCCATTATGGGAAAATGCCAACTCCTATACTGTAGCAAACCTCAATTATTGAAAATGAACTTCTCCCGAATCAAAGAGACTAATTTGTTTTCTTTGTCAGAATGAGCTTTGATTGGAAAAAGACACTTTTCTGTTTTGAGATGTTAAACGTTAATTTAAGAATTACCTTAAGGTTCATAAACCCAAATTTGAGAGTTTAATGATTTTCTATTAGTTAATTTTATTTATTAACAATTTGTATTCAGAATAGAATATTAATATTCTTATCAGAATAAAATAGATCTTTAATTAAGGATAAAGCCGAGTTTTCCAGATTATAATATCTACAAAATGTGTGAAATTATAATTTTTAAGTGTTGGAAAAAAGTAAGTCTAGAATTAATATATTTTTGTAGGTTAGGTATGATCATACTTGCTTTATTAAGCAGATACTAATTTTTTTATACTAACTTTTAAATATACATAACTTCTAAAACTGGTCGTCGCCGTTTAGACTTTAGATACCCGATACATTACATCTGTACAAAAATTCATTCATATTTTTAGATTGCTCAGCCGATGAATATACTTTTAACGGTAACCTCTTTTTGGGTTCAAAAAAAAAAAAAAACGGTAACCTCTTTTAATGACTATCGATATTTTTGAACACTGCCAAATATGAGTATCACTAAAGTAAATAAATGAAATATGCACATATTTACGTAGAGAGAGAGAGAGAGAGAGAGAGAGAGAGAGAGAGAGAGAGAGAGAGAGAGAGAGAGAGAGAGAGAGAGAGAAACTGACGAGGAAAGTGAAGCCGGTGACTGAGGCGAAGGAGGTGGCAACAGCTGCGGCCGAGAGGGGAAGAGAGCCAAGATGTCCAACGAACATAACAGAGATTACTTGCAGACAAAACTGAAGAAGACTCACTGCTATTAGTGGTCCAGCAAGCCATAGCTGCTTCTTCACTTCCTCCTTTGTTCCACTACTCTTCTGCTCAATGAGAGGCCGCGACAGCACATCTTCTCTCTCCTTCATTATCGCTTTGCTGCAAAGAATGTGTAGACTCAAGAGAGAAAATAACAAACTCTTTGATCCCTGTCTTTTGGGGGTTCGTGTTTTGTTCAGTGTCTCTCAGCTGATGTGTGGAGATAGATTAGTGTATTTATCCTTATATTATTTTAAGAATATAGAGACGAGTGTGTTCCAAGAAAAAAAAAGAGGATATAGTGACAAAGTGCATGTGACATCTGAACCAATATACCTACGTGTCTCCAGTACAGTGGAAAGTTGAAACATCCGTAAAAGTTTTGATAGGGGGAGATCAGGGATGAATGAACCCAGCTCAACGTATTATTGGTCCCTTAATTGGTGGAATCTTTTACATAGCAACCAAAGTAGTATATGTTTTAGATGGGTTTTTTTTTCTTTTTAGGTTGGTGAAATATCAAGTTGTGATAGAAATATAAGATTTCTCTTATACGTTAATAAGAACTATAAAATACGGAATATTTTCCTTTTTTCACGCATCATTAGTTCAATACAAGAAAACAGCTATTATTGATGCACTAATCCGTTTCTTATATGTTGTTAACGTGATATTATGATAAATCAAAATCTGGTCTTCATCAATCCCCTATCTATAATGAGCTTTTGAAAAACTAATACGACACTTGTCAATGCTGATGCTCTTAGAATTGTCTTAAAAAGCGTCGTAAATTAATGTGTGCCCGTCACAAATATTAGTATTATGCAATGTATACAGAAGAATAAAAGATTTCATAAGACGCTAAAGGACAACTGAAAGATTTATTCTCTATTCATGTATACATTATTTGTTTCTTTCGTTTTCTAGTACAGGAACTTATTCTTTACACTGTCTTAAAAAGAACTTTTTTTAAATCTACCATGTGATCGGGAATTCAAGTGTCAATTACAAACTTCACATCTGAACAAACCTTGGGACAGTGGATTGGTGGCGAGAATAAAGAGCTGAGCGGGGTCTGTAGATTGAATTTGATAGGCGTGCGTTTCTATTATTGAGTCTTTTCGTCTCTGTCTCTCGACTCTTAATTATATTTATTAAACTTGAAAGAAACATGGTGGGATACATTAGGACATATAATTTCAGGAGCAAAACCAGCGAAAAACAAGTTAAATCTCTTATTATAAAAAGCACAAGACAAAGAGAAGGATTGGATCTCATGAGTAATGAATGACCTGTAAGAAAAAGAAAACTTCGGAAAAAACGATTAAACCATCAACAAAGATCAGGGAAAGGCATTGGCATTTGGCAATCCGCAATCAACAAGTCGTGGACGAAGAAATCAAAGAGACGTGGGAACCGCGGTGGACGTGGTTAAAGTTGTTCGGTTCCAAACACATAAGTCAATAGAGCGAATAATCTGATTGGTTCTGGTTCATCATATATTTTTCCATTTTGTAATCAGTTTAAAGTGTGTTTCAAAAAAATCACTTTTTAAAGCTTTATGACTTGGTTCTATGTAACTTTTCTGACAAAAAATAATATTAAGAAAAAGAAACTCCCGTTCAAAAAAAAAAGAAAAAGAAACGCAAGACGAATATTACGACAAACGAAACGACAACTAAAGAAATATAGTACCACAATTAGATGGGCGAGATAACGACTCAAATCAAATTGCAGAACACTCCCAAAACCAAAGACAATCTAACTTCTTGCCGCCTGCGCGCGGGCTTTTCAACCAAACCACAGACAAGCTCTCAACTAATTTTTTCAAAAAAGTTATTACAGCTTTCGGCATTTTAAATTATTTATCGTAAAATTAGTTTTGTAAAATGTTATCAAGCGGGATATAATCATGAATCTTTGTTCAGACTAACAACACTAATAATATAATGATTATAAGGATCAAATTCTGAAGTAACCCACATGGGAGTTCAACAATTCTCTCATGACCCTAATTCTATTTAATTTTATTTTTATTTAAATTTAAATAAAAAAGTAGGTAAAATAGCCAAAAAACCTATGGATTTCGAAACATTTACAGACCCATGCCATTCCTATCCTACCCAGAATTCGACCCATAATCCGACCCATAACCCGACCCGATTTTAACCCTAATCATTCTTCTTCTTCTTCCTCTTACTCCATTGAGGTTTTCTTCAACTTCTTCACTTCAAAACAAAATCAAAAAAATTCTTCAAATATTCACTAACTTTCTTTTTTTATCCTAAATCGATCAATCCATAGTCATATTTAATCAACTATATCTTATTCGAAATTGAATTTCATTTTTTATGTACGAGTTTATGATAAAGAAGAACGCAGAGTATTACTAGTACAACTAGTACAACTCAAACTAGTGCAAATAGTACAACTCAAACTAGTACAACTAGAATTAGTATTAATGGTACAATTAGAACTAGTATAACTTGTACAATTAAATCACATAACTAATACAACTTTGAAATTAATATGGTGATATCTTGGTTTTTGTTTTCAGTATATGAATGATGCTATAAATAGAATGATGTATTACCAATGAGACATAATGGTCTAATCTTTTCCTACCTGCATGTGTCAAAATACATAAATATGTTTTCAATATATAATATCTGATTTGGATAATAATTTGTTTACAAGTTGAATTAGTTATACTAGTAATACAATTTCCGCAGGTCCCTACTCCGTCCGCTTCTCCTAATTCAAGCGGTTCTCCTACTCAGTCTGACAGTGAAGAAACACTGTCAACAGAGGCGACAAGGTCACAAAATCCTCCACGGGTGAACACGGAAGACCATCCCATTACACCTCTTTCTTGGTCTTCTACTAGGGAGGACACATTCTTCGGAACAAGGAGAAAATCCCAAAGAAATAGGGTTGAATCACGGTGATGCTCACACATCTCAACAACATAATGCTATAGAGGTAAAAATCAGACTAATTTTTGTAATATGATACAGCTAGGATATATATTGTAAATAGTTTTTCTAGTAGACTTAGTTGTACTTAAGAGGAGAGTGTGACTAGCACAACTGAAATAATTTTAACTAGTAATACTAATACAACTATAAAATGTAAAATTGTGTAACTGATAAAACTACTTAAAGTTTAAGAAGTTTAACTTCTGACTAGAACATGTAAATCATGTATTACTCATATTTCTAATAAAACTGTAATATGTAAAACTTGTATCACTCGTACAACTAATACTTATTTGTTTAATAATACTTTACAACTGTTAATAAAAACTAGTATTACTTGTACAACTGTTATATGTATTACTCGTACAACCACGACATATTTAACTTCAACTATACTATGTAAAACTTGTCGTACAACTACTATTTATCAAGCTAATATTAATTGTACAACTGGTATATGTATTTTACTTCCAACCGGCCGAGTATGGGAAGCCATGTAATCTCTCCTCAAGGTGTCATAAAAAGCATTTCATCAAGTTGATTAAATTAATGAATTCAATGCATTCGAGAAGAAGTGGTTTTACGAGCACCCACAGTTCAAGCATCTTTTCCATATGGAGTACTCATCAAGGAGAAAGGTCATGTGATTGTGGATGTTGTTGCTTCGCATCGTTCAAGTCGACAAGAAAAGACAGGCTTGGTTTTAGATGTTGGTGTTGCTTTTGTGTAACAATAAGACGTGTTGATGTTGTGAACTTAAGACTTGGTGTTGCTTTTGTCAAACTTAGAACTTGTGTGTTTATGATTTAGTATTGAACTTGTATTTGTCATATTTTGGTTGAACTTGACAGGTTTTTGGTATAACTAGTACTACCAAGTAAACTATGACAAAATTACTCTGCCGGATACAACTGGTACAACTAGACAAAAGAAGGCACAACTATTGTTCTTAAAACGTGTTACACATTAAAACCGTGATAAACAACTAAAACATAACAAACTTATTAACAAGTAGTTGTACCAGTATTTTAGTTGTACAATCTAATACATTGTTGTACAAGAATTTGAGTTGGATAAGTTTGTTCATAGTTGTATTTTGGTAGAAAATTTGAATTGTGTAGTTGTACCACATTAAAAATATATATACCTCAGTTGTACAGTCTTTGAATTCTTAAGTGCATAGAACCACATACAAAGGAATCATTAGTTTTGTTAAAATATATTTTGTGTAAGTTTTCCAAAAAGTGAACAAACTAGTAAACAAACATTTAAAGTATAAGGTAGATCAATGAAACTTATGTGATTATGTAATAATTGCAAAATTTTTTGGTAAAACTTCAAAATAATTACGATGGACCACTCTAAGGACATTTCAACTTGTATAGTCTGTTGTTATTTAACTATAGAAAGCCAAATGGAGTTTTAAAATGTTATATTTAAAATGATTTTCTATAGGCATTACACATACTTGGAAAATATTTTAATGTTATTAATAGAAATATACTTCCTTGAAGAAAATGAAAGCTTAAAAGACACAAAATTAAAAAAAAAGTAGATTAATATGATCGGTATAAATAGTACAACTAGTATAACTACGAGAAAGATATGTATGAATGGTTTAACCGATATAACTATGTTCTTTTAATAACACGTAGTTGTACCAAATTTTGGGTTGTATAAGTTTGTACATAGTTGTATTTTCGCAATGAAATTGAAAAACTTAGTTGTACCACATAAAAAATAAATATACCCCAGTTGTACTATTTCTATATGTTCACCTATTTGATATCACATATAATCGAATCATTAATTTTGTTAAAATTCATCCGATGTATGTTTTTCAAAAATATAGTGGACAAACAAGTAAACAAACCTTTAAAGTATATGGTGGAACATGGAAACTTATGAGATAGTGTATTAATTGCCAAAAAAATATTAAAAAACTAAAATAATTAGAAGAGACCATTATAAACACACCAATTTGGTCAGTTGATTGTTTTCTTTATATGGAAAACCAAATGAAATTTTAAAATTTATATAATGGAAAAATTTAACCAGTAGTACCAGTAATACATGTCTGGTATATAATATAAAGTTGTACCAATTAAACCAGTATTATATATCTAGTATATGAGTTTTACCAGTTGTACCATCCATTCCTTTAGCAATTTCATAATTTTACTTATTATGCAGTTAGTTTTAGTTTATTTTAATCATTTTAAATTGTATTTAGGTATATATGTATTGTATTTATTTGTCCATTTGTAGCTAACATGGTTTAAAGTGCATAATTGAAAAGTTCAAGCTGAAATCAGAAAAAATCTGGTCAATTAAAAAGCTTGGGACCAAAGTGAAGAAACAAAAAATTTGAGGACCAAAAACATAAATAATGACAAGTTGGTTTCTCCACCAGATTCAATCGATCGTTCATCCATGGTTGATTAAGATCTGCTCAATCCATCTTCATCCATGGTTTACTGAAATCGAAGCTTGGCAGAGTCGGCGGCGAGGGTCTAAGGTCACGGCGATGATGGCGACTTGATGGAGTCGGCGGAACTCGCCTACGTGTTATAGAACACAACGTTGGTGGAGGTTGGAGCAATAGACCATCGTGCGATTCAAGTTTGAAAAGGAGAAGATGGTTGCGACTCACAGAGAGCACTGGAGACACTGTGTGCTGCCGTCAAAGTTTAACACCGGAGACGTCGCGTGCTGCCGGAGGAGGTACGAACAGAAGTCGGCGATGTTGAAAGGAACCAATTTCTTTTTCTTTCTTTTTTGTTTATTTTTTAATTAATTGCTGGAAAATAAAAAAAAATTAAAACAAAAAAAATAAATTCATTAAGGGCAAATTGGATATTTCATTTAAACAGGGTCACGAAGAATAGTGTGGGTTATGATAGAATAACCTATGAGAATTATGTCCCATATCAGAATAATGTCCTGATTATAATCTGAATTAAATAAATAAAATATATAAGAATCAATGATATTCTGAAAATCAATGTCACGCTAACCTTTGGTTAACTTTTAGTCTTTTGCTACAAGCGAGGACAGAACAGATTCATCAAACTGTGATGCTTATAATTTGATGGATATGAAGTTTATAATAACTTTGAAAAAGAACAAATTCAACATCTGATTACAAGTAAAAAATGAACAAATGGGTATCTAAAGTTTCAGTCAAAAATGTGGTTTTGAATAAACCATAACTTCTCTTCTAACATCTTTGTAACATTGAGAGAAGCTTACTTGCTTTTCTTCTTCCCAGCCGATTTCTTCTGACCACTCTTTTTGTATTTTTTGAAATTAGTGGCGGCAAGCGCTTCTGCAGCGCTCTTGCCTTCCAACTTCTTTGTGAGCTTAACCACACTAGACATACCTCTGACTGCAACCGCCCTCTGATCTGGTCTACGGCTCATCATCTTACGATCAAGTGGCCAATACGCATACGGTTCAAGCTTATCTTTCCTCTTAAGATCACCACTCGCCTTTTTGCTTGCATACTCTTTCCCTGTGTAAGCGTATCCAGACTCTGATGTCTTTAACCTCTTTTGGTTCTTCCTCGATGAGTTTACAGAGAACCTGCTGCTCCTGGCATCCGAATCTGCATCGGAGATTTCCTTCCTTTTGGATCTCTCTCCTTCATAAATGATTAGCCGTCCTTCCGCATCGAACTCTGCTTCTTCATCCGAGTCAGCTTTCCGTTTGCCAAGCTCACTTGATCGAAGGGCTAATCTTGTTTTGTATCGGTCCATCAAGTCAAGCGGTTCATCATCTGACTCATCAACTTCAAGATGACTCTGCCTCTGATGTTTCTTGGATGCTTTAGATTTCAACAAAGAGGGAGCCTTGCTACGGCCACGTGACTCCCCATCCATGTGATCTCCATCGCTGTCCTCGTCTTCATCCGCAAAATCAGAAAATATCTTTGTATCATTCCACCGGCTGGCCCTGGAAGACAAAAGAACAAGAACATGCATCACTTGACCACTCAGAAACTCCTATGAGATTATCTGTCAACTTAGGTTGGAAAGGTACTTTGATGATGTTTCTTTTGAATGCTGAGATCTACTCATCTCAGAGCCAGCTGCATATTTTCTCTCTTTACGTTCCTTGACCTGCCAAGAGAAGATGAATGGTATCATCACCCAGATAGTGAAATCTAGACAATTTTGAAAACTGTTAGCAAACCTTTCGGATGTTTGTCAGGAGTTTCATATGTTCCTCAGGCATCACAGACTTGACTGCCTCCGTGCCACATTTCTTGATTAGCATCTCCAACAAAAGCCTCACCTATAATACCAACATGACTCTTCAAAATAGGACAAGAATCCGCAAAAACAAATCCTTCTATATATTGCTAGCCAGAGAGGCAGAGAGCAACAAAGATTATGTACTAGCAAGAGCTCAACTCCTGTAAGTGTGGGCGTCTGCTTGTACATACTGCACCTAATAGAAAGGTATTCGAAACAAACCTTTGCTTTAAAAAGGTTTTTGGTTCCTTCTGGCCACTTTAGCAACCCTTCGACAATGCTCTTTAAGTTTGCGTGTAGTCCTTCAACGGGTGATTTAGCCACCAACACCTTTAACAAACCTAGATTTGCCTGTTTTCCAGAATAGATTGGTTCCAAGTTTCAGAAAGAGAAAATAGGTAACTGAAATGATAAACATGACAAATGGCTAACTCGCAGCAACATATAGTAGTGGCTTCTTTAAAGAGAAGACAGATAAACTCACTTTTGTGATTTCCTTATTCTTCCTCTGGAGGAGAAGAAATGTTGAAGGAAGCAAACTGTAAGCACTAGCTATGAGATCGGAGAACTCATATGTCAAACGAGCTACTCCCTTAACGGCAGCACTAATCATCTGAGGTTTTTCTCCAGCCAAGCAACCAACCACCTATGACGGTTATCGCGGAGGTCAACAACCAAAATCTAGACGCAAAAAGGAAAAACAAAGATACTAAAGAATATGTTGCAGTGACTTGTTAAGATTAGATTAAACAATACCATACTGAAGTAACCATGTAATTTCTCATTGTCTCCACCATTTTCCTCATCTGCGTATGCATGCCCAATCTGAACAAGTACGTCATAGGCTCTGCTTCTTGTTTTCTTATTTACCTGCAAACACAGCAGCGATCTGGATAATGATTCTTGCACTATCATAGTTTAACACAAACAGTTTCAAGCAATGCTTAGTACCTCCTTTAAAGCAAGTATAACTTCTGGTAGAAATGAAGAAACAATGTCCTTTCTCGCCTTTAAATCATCCTGTACGGGAAAAAAGACATCAGATCTAGACTAAATGCAATTCTAAAATTAAAACCTACAGTTCTATCGTAATGCATTTGGTCCAAAATACACATAAAGCTATAAGGTTTAGCTTCTTACCGTCTTTGACGCATAAGCTAACAGGAAGTATAAGCAGTCAAGTTTATGACGCTTAGCAGAGACATGGCATATATTGTGCATCAGCTCAAGCAACTCCTCGAGGTTCTTTGAAACAAATCCATCAGAACTCTGGCAAAAGAAACATTTGCACCGAAGACATTAGTCAACATTTATTTAAAACGAAAGCTTAAGTTTATAACTTTGAAGGACCTACAGAAACTGCATCAGTGTAAAAGAGTCATAAAAGCATTGATGACATACAAGCAAAGTGTAATCACCGCATCCTAGGAATGAAATTTAAATGCTAAAGCGAGTATAAGATAAGTCAAATATGCACTAAAGCAATATAGTTGATCTAGTCGAGCGTAGAATCTTAAGGCAATGGAAGCAATACCTTCAAGATAACTGAAAGAACTTTGTACGCTTTCTTTTGAATTTGGCCCTTGGGATCCTGCAGTTGAAGATCGGCATCAGCATATACCACTCATCCACACAATTCACCAAACTCAACTTCATGTAGTAGAAGGATAAATCACAGCCACACCCAGAACAATAAATCAGTTTACAAACCTGCATTGCAGGCTTCAAAGAACTGAATACGGTATCTACTTCTTGACCATCCAAACCAGGTAAAAGAGAAACTAACAGATCAAACAACCTTGCCCTGAAATGAAATGTAGACAATAATGTCAAATCTGGCTCAGTAGCAACTAAGAAAACCAGAAACACAACTGGCAGTGTAACAGTACCTAAGGTTGGAAGAAGAATTTTTGTCAGCGGTATTATCCACGTCCATCCCACTAACAGAGCTTTCATCTTCTGCAATGGCAGTTTTCGTAGCCATTAAAAGCTCTCGCAGTGTCTTGAAAAGTAGCTTTGAAACAGTCTTTTTCTCTGCTATGGAAGCCAAATTCCCTATCGCAGACTGAAAGTAAGACAACAAAACTTTTCAAATACTGTGATAAACTCTGATTTACATTAAAGATATTTAATTTGAGAGGGACAGAGACAAATCACACAAGGAAGAAAAAAGAAGAACAAACTTCAGTGACATTTAGTGAGCTGATATTATATTCCAACTGAACATAATCTCTATGAAGGTCCAATACCCTGCCCTTTAAGGTTGTTAGTTACCTGAAGAGAACCGCCATCATCTTTGCCAGATTCATGAAATATCTTTGACAAAACATCCAATAATTTAGGAGCACACGACCGCATAATTTCCAAATTTGCTGCCGCACTGTGTGAATCATAACGAGCACTAGCTCGAACCAAAGCAGGACTTGCATCATTGACAGGTACCTCCTTACCCTCCACAACTTCCTTATTTTGTTGTATCAGAATATTCAAACTGGTGCATATAATTCCACGGGTTTCAGCCTGCGTTTGAAGAGCTCCACACAATATTCGCCCCAGATCCTCAAAGCTCTCCACAGTATCCACAGGATAATTACAAAACGAAGGTAACAAAGCCCATAATGAGTATACGAGAGAATCCACACTCCTAGATGCTGCAGTAAGACCTTGTAGCTTGAGCTGCCATGGAAAAAAATTAGCAACATTATAGAGTAATAAAGATAAGAAAAAAATTATACTGCGGGTAAAGATAAAGGTACCTGTTGAGCTTTCTGGCTCATTGTTTCGACCATTCTAAAAATAGTCTCTGTGAAGAAACTTAGCCTTCCTCCAACTGTGTATTGCTTCAGGATTGGGAAGAGCCAAACGTTTACCTCAGACAGATCACTCACCTCAAGGTTTAAATGCACAATGTTTAAAAACGTTTCAGGTCCCATAGCACCAAGTGCTGATCCTACACACTCATGCAACTGGGAATCGCCAACAAAGATAGCATCAGTCAAACAAACAGTCAGGAAAATACAAGATGTGGCTAAAACAAGATTGGTCTAATACATGTTACATCATCTTATATCGTAGACTCATTCATTTCTATCTAAAATAAGAGCACGCTCATATAACACATTCTGCATAGATATTTCGTGTACCGAATTTCTGTACCAACATAAGAGCTACCAGCCTACCACTAAGTCAATACAGAAACAGTAAAAGGTCTGCACACGAAGTGTAGCCAAAAGATCACGCATTTTGAGACTTTGAAGTTTGACAAGAAATCAACACAGCCCAACATCTATTGACATAGTTCCATATGCTTATAGCATGTTATTGCCCATGTAACTGCTTCCCACAACTCGCTATATAGGTAATATAACGGTAAATAATATTGTATTCCGATCACAGGTGACATAACTATCTCAAGAACTAGAAGGGTATAGTTACCTGCTTCCTATAAGGAAAGCCTTCATCAGGTAAATCCTGCATATCTGATAAGTCCTCGAGGGTCTTCCTCATAAAATATGAAGAATCTTCCCCTGAAAATTAAATGAAAGGGTTAAGCACATGAACAACTAAGCAGATTATTGCTCAAAAACTCCCTGTGAGTAGTAAGTACTCAGAGACAAAGAAAAAACCATCAACAAGAAGAAACAAGTGACAACACAGAGAATAACAAAAATTACCTAATTTATTGAACATGGTCGAAACTACTTGAAAAGCCATGTCCCAGACTCCATGATACTTGTAATCAAGCAAGCTTTCAACCGTCGCACAAAGTTTTTCAATGACTGTTGGAGTAGACTTCTTCACATCCAGGTTTGATTTCCGGATTCCGTTGACGCCTTCTCTGATCAAGCTTTCATCAATGCATGAACATATCAAACTCTTCAATGCATCTGTTGCTGCAAAGATTGCCTCCTCATGTTCAGACGCAATAATATCTGCCAAAGGGAAGCACAGAGATCATGGCTAGCAGTCAGATAAACCACTTTGACAAGAGGAGCAGAAACCAAAAGAGTAGGAAGGAGCAGATACAAGAGCATACCTTTCAGACCATTGAACACACCAGGAAGTTTAACCACGCAAACATCTCTGTTTATAGAAAAAGCCCTCATCATCCCAACTTTCAGCAAGCGTGCTGTGAAGGTCATGGCATCAGCAGACGTTTCAGGCGCCGAGAACAGTACAGCAGCGTGATATAACACTTCGACCAGCGCCTCAACTGGAACCTCAGATGTTGGACTGAGACAGAGCGCGTTTAAAGAGTCTATCACTGGCCTTGTGATGAACGCGTCCCGCGTAACCATCAGCATCTTAAAGCCCTCAATCACGGTAGCTACATGTTTCTTCGACATCAAGGCCAAGCATTCTTTTAGAGTGCTGAGAAGGTAGAGCACTTGCTGTGCCCCCCTGGCTCCTTCGGCAGAAGGCGCTTCCGACTTATGAGCGAGGTTTAAATATTTCTGGAACAGTTCTGCAATGTTTCCACTGACTGATTGACAGGTCTTTGTACCACGGGACTTCTGCAGGACATCACGGAGACACGAGTTTGCTAGCTTCCTTACCTGCATTTTAAAAGAAAGATAGTTAAACTCTGATGCAGAAACATAACTCATCAATACCAGCAAAATTTTAAAAAACTTAACCTTTCCGTCTGAATGAGTTACAAGATTCAGCAAGGTGCTGTGAGCTTCAGAGACTTCGTTCCCCATCATGGACTCAACGGTCGTAAGCAGATGAACTAAACACTTCAATGCCGAGATTAAACACTCAGGCGTGGCTGATCTTAGACGCAGAACGCTGATTACGAGACGCAAAGCCAACCCGTTCCTCTTCAATACTCCAGCTGAGACTTTAGGAAACACAAGAGATAGGATGACAACATGTGGCTGGATGACATCCAGAGGTGGTTCTTCATCATCTGAAGCAGACAAGAGGCTGTCTAGCGAGCTGCACGTGGCGGCGAAGTAAGCCACAGGTGTCCGGCTATGGTTACCTTCCGCTAGAGCTTTTGATAGCTCGTCGATTACAGCGCAGAGGTGTTTATGGTCTGGTCGTTTGGACTGGGATAAGCGAGAGAGCATGAACTCTCCAAAATCACCGGATACAGGAAGGTCTGGTTCCGAGGGTGTGAGGCACAAGTTGGTTTCGATGTCGAGGCACAATGAATCCATAACTAGGTTCCGTTTTCCTTGACTAGTCCAGGTGAATAGTCTACAATGACACAAACCTAAATGAGAGCTTCTGAGATTTTCTGATGAGATGGGAAACAATAAAGGACAAAACTTTCAATGATATATCATGCGATTGTACCAAAAGCTACAATATCTGTAATGTTCATAACAACTGAAACTAACCATCAGAACATGTAATGATTAAAAACTAAAACAACCAGAATTGTACAAGATCACAGATAGATTGAACTGTATTGGTCTGAGAAAAAAGTTGACATAAGCAAATAAACAGAACATGTAGAAGAGAGAATAAAGCTTCGGACTTTAGATTGAAACCGAACAAAGAGAGAATTAGGAGGAGAGGAGGATAAGGTTGGTCGAGTTTCTAACCTGGAAATAGCTAGCGAAGGAGGAGGAGACCCCAACTCCCCAAGTCTGATGTTGGCGGCAATGAAACAAGAAGTCTTTTTAGGGTTCTATCACGAGAATTAATCCAGGGTTTAAGATTTAATCCAATTTTGTAATTTTTAACCGGTGTCGACGAAAAGGAGAAAAAATGCGGTTTAACCGGTCCAACCGACCGTATACGATCTCCGTTTTAAAATGATTTATATACGATTAACGTCCTTTTTATTCATAGTTAATTTTTTTTTGGTTAAAATGTTAAGATTTATAACCAGTTTTCAATTTTACAGATTTATGGAATACCACTTATTACAAGAAAAAGCAACAGCAACATTCAGGGCCGGCTCTGAGTCAAGCCTAACGAAATATTTGGCTCAATTTTCGAAAAATTTTACATGGACATAAGTCCCTAAATTTGTAAAAAAAAAAATTTCAGCCCCTAAATTAGTAAATTCATTCTTGACTCGTCTGTAGTCTCCAAAATCTCAGGACAGATCCTGGCAAAATTAGACAGGAGAGAGTGAGAAAGAGAAGAAGATTTGCAGCAGGGAAGGGCTGGTGGAGGACGTGAAGGCGGTGGGATGATGGAGAGAAGACGATCGCGAATCATCCTGTCGTATTGAGTTAATCCCTTTCATAGTTATTTAATCCCTTTTTAAAAACCTAAAAGTAAATTATTGAGTTAGTTATTTTTCAAAAAAAGAAAAATTATCGAGTTAGTTGTAAACTTGTATGTCTTTGGATTTACCGATTAGAATATTTATGTTTCTTATTCAAACTAACGATACGACAGTTTAACCAAAGAGCCGAAGAGACCACAGACGCTAATGATCCTTTAAACGATGTCTTCAAACACTGACTTTCAAAGCATGAATCGCGTCATCCTCATAAGCTACCTTGTCATAGAAGAAACCTATCACTTCTTCTTTTTTTTTCTTTGTTAGATTTGGGGTGTCCCAGGTCAAGGTCCACTTCTTTTTTTCTTATTTGTTAGATTTGGGGTGTCCCAGGTCAAGGTGCAGACTAATGTCTAGGAAACCGTTTCACCAGTTACAGACAAGTCTGGTTGCTCAACTTGCTCTACGTGAGATTTTAGATACTCACGTCGATTCACCGCGTAAATTCCGAATCAAAATCGTTTAACACCTTTTCGAGTCCGCCCTACCACCTGCCTACATGGCTGTTGATGTAATTTGTAAGGGTTATATATGACCATTCCTTTTATTATTACTCACCTTTTGATAACAATATGATCCAGTTTTCTTTTAAACAATTAATAACACGCATTTTTCTACATTGTACAAACAATAAATATGATCTTTGAAAATGTGAGGGAAAATGCCAATAAATAGAAAGCCACAATCCAGAGTCCAGACCCTAGCTTACTTCAAGATCCTCCTGGCCACAAGCGTTGCGTTTTTTTGTGCGGATGAACAACACAAAAGCAATAAGAGATCCAAGCATTGACATGACGGCCATTGTCACAAACGATGTACTAAAACAATGATTCACATATCAAGAATGATCCTCAGAAGCTACGTTGTCGTAAAAGTAACCTATTACCTTCACCGATAAAAAAATACGAACCAACGGGATCAGCTATCGCAATTGTGTAGAATATAGTTCCTATATGAAAAATTCCAAATATTTCAGATGTTATAGTCGGCATGAGTGCCCATTGTGAGCCATATGATAAACCAACCAACAAGGACCCGATATATAGGGTTCCTAGTAAACCAGAGGCCACGACAATGTGACCTATATAGAATGTTAAATTTAGCATGCAGTCTCTTTAACTATTACTTTGTCCTTGGATTGTTTTAAATTAAACGTTAAATCATTTTACTTTTTAATAGAGTAAAAAGATATACAACATTTAACTCTGCATATTTAGTTAAAATATTTTATATTTTGTAAGTATGAAATATTATAAAAACCCAATATACATGCATGTAGCTTGTTTTAACAAAACAGGCGAATTGCTGATAACTTTATTTAGATTTGAACACATGAACTTTTAAATATTTCCACGATCATATGCATGTGTTTCTTTCTATATAATTAAATACGTTTTTACATGGTTATAGATTTGTACCTAATTTAAACAGAGATTGTGCACATCTAACCTACAACCGAAACCATTAATTAGCTCATTCAGTTTCGGATCTAGCCTCAAATGAAGCAAAGCCTCGATGGACTACTAAATTGCATCTAGATACATCTCAGATTCTCAGGTCGTATCATCTGCTTCAAAAACTGTGTCGTATGGGTCCATGTTGGGTTTTGTTTTGGGTCATTTGTAATGTGTAATGAATTCTTGTTACATAGAGGATGGGCCCTCTTGCTTGTAGTTGTTAAATCTATCAGTGAAAGATTCCACAAGAACACAATTTTATATCCGTACTTTTAAGTATATAAAGATTATTTGGACAAATGTAACAAACTAGTTATTCAATTTGTACAAAGGAAATTAAACTCAAAGTCATCAACACGAATATAAAAAAGAGTAACCTAAAGTATATACGAATTCTTATGTTGTAGTCATATTTGCAAGATTCCTATTAGACTATCCAAATATAAATTGCTTAAACCACGAGATTCAAGAAGACATGAACCTAAGCGAAACATCAGCCATTGGCCAAGGTGCCGTTTACCCACGAAAATAGATTTGCAAATTCATCTTATTTATTAGATTTTCATGTGACATTTATGTGCGTTTTAAGATTAACCAAAACAGTAAGCAACGAATAATCAGGATATAAACCCGTTAATTTGTGGTTCATTCCGTAGCCAGCACACCACCATAATTTCACAGTAATATAAACACAAGAATATTATACGTATAACGTATATAACTATATAAACAGCTACATATTCCCTTCACAAAAAATACAATGTTTATATTTTCGTACGTAAATTCATACATATACGCATGTATGTGATCGCACACATACATATGCGAACTCAATATTTAACGTATTTTTAATAAATCTTCCCATATATATGAAAATAATTTTAGCCCTCGCTCATGAGACCCTGCGAGATATATTTAGACTTAACAACATCTTAGAATGTAAGAACAAGTACAAGTTATTGTAATATAAATCTTGTGACAAGAGTTCTTATATTTGACCTTTTTGCCAAATACTTACATTTAGACTTGTCATCTTAAATGCAAGAACAAGAGTTCTTACATTTGTGCAAGAGTAACAGACAAAAAAAAAAGAGCTCTTGTCACAAGATTTATGATTATATAAGCTTGCCTCCATTATAAATAAATAATATTACTTTCCAATCCATTTGATTCATTGAAATGATTACTCCACCAGAGAATTTAAAATTTCATAGGAGAATATTCGCATTTCAAGATAGATCTGGAAAGTATGGCCTACGGGGGCTCCGCTGGTTCTCAGATCCCAAAGTCTTTTTGCCCAAAATACAGGTATGTTTTTATATTGTTTTCTTCTTATACTCTTACAAAAAATGGTTGGATTTGTATGATTGGATTGATGACACAGTACAAAACAGCAAATGATAGTGCAATAGTTAGAATTGTGGTACTATACTTGGTGCCGCTAATTTTTTCGATAACCATCAATAAAGGGTTACCTAAAAATCCATCAAAGAGATATGTTAATTGGTTCATTGAACATAGTATAGCGACCCTGAGGTTTACAGTTGTGGAATATATGAACTTAATTTTTTTGCAATTGACATTAATCTTTTGGCTTAATCTCTATTGATTTTCTCTTTAAAAAATATCGGAAACCTAAACGCAGGTGTTTAACTTGAAAGTCAACCAGTGACAACTCGAGGAAGACTTTTGATCATAAATATGTAGGTGCGAAACGAATAATACGGAATACCTAGTTTATGCTCAGTATAAAAGTGAGTTTATTAATTAATTTCTATGATAGATCCCTAATGCCTAATACTTACCAGCCTGATTAAACCCTTTCAATATCTTAATATCGCTTAGTATTCGGTTTGTTGTTTAGTTGATTGTTCTGCTTGCATTAAGCTAATCTTTATACTTCTAACTATTTGTGGTTTCATGACTTTTTATTTTGCATGTTTATGATTTTGTTATTGTTAGTCTTTTAAGACAAACCCCCGCAAGTGTAAATGAATGATGAATCCATCTCATTTCTTGCATTTCGAAGAGTATCTTCAATTCCACTCAGATTCTTATTCCAAATAGAGTTTGAAATAAAAATTTCTTTAACCCAACTCTATTTTCATTATATATTAGAGTCAGGGCCGGCTCAATAAAAGTAAAAGTCCATGGGCAAAATTTCTATTTTATGCCTTTTTATTAATAATTTTTTAAATAAATATTATTTGGAAATCAAATATTTAAAATTATTATAAAATAGCTATTCTATTTTTTCTTATTTGATATTTGATTAACAATATAATTTAATATTTTTAAAATAACATATTTATGATATTATCTGGTTTAAATTTACTTATACATATTAATAAAAATGAAAACAATTAACAAAAAAGTAAAAAAAAAATGAAAAAAAAACTTTTGAGGTGTGGGTCCTGGGGCGGTCGCACTGACCGCCCCCTATACTAAGCCGGCACTGATTAGAGTAAGCACAAATATATTTTATTATTGAATTAATATATTTATTTTTTGTTCATTACATCATTTTTCCTTTCAAAATAGAGTAGGATTAGAGAAAAATACAACTCTATTATAAAACAATTCCATTTTGAATATAAAAAATAGAGTGTTACATTTAAGATGCTTTAATGTATTACAAACAAGTCATTGTAGTTTGATCTCTAAATTCTATATGAATACAAGCTATCATTCCCCAGTGGTTAGAGGTCTGTTTATGGCTTTTAAAAATTTTTAGAAAGTGAAGTCACCTTCACTTTGTTTTTTTTTGGGTGCAACACCTTCACTCTGTTTCCATGTTAATAAAAGAAACTATAAATTTTAAACTACCACTAACTTTAGAATAGTATTTGTATACAGTGCCAAAACATAAAACACTACGCGTGGGCCGAAAGCAACGGAGCTTGATGTGTCTGTACACGCAGACATCTAGATTCCTTTTTCAGTAAAACACACAAAAAGTATTGTTTCCAACTTCCCGTATATTAATTCTTCTTACCTCGCTTTAAAATCTAACCAAGTTATCAACAAAATATTATATCTTTCCTACATTTAATAGTGTAGAATATTCGAACCTACCGCTTGTTAAAAGGTCTGAAAGAGCAAGAATAAGTAGATTACATATTGTGAGCGATTCAAACAAACTCATTTCATTAAAAAGATCTAACTTTTTCATAGCTGAAACTGGCTCGACCATGTAATTTTGTGTGGCAATCTGCAGTTATCTGTCATGTACAAAACAAAGTACGAGTCTGTCCCGGTCCAAAATCTTAACATGATGCTTGATCGGGTTCTGAACTTCTGATACATAGTTTTCACTGCATTCATTTATTTTTGCTTATTTAAAACACTGTTTAAACTATTTCCAGAAAGTTACAGAAGAATAAATTACCATGTTTTGTGAACCATACATGAGAAACATTCGTGATACACAAGTTACAAAATACGATAGATTCACTCACGGGTGTTCACGTCGTATATTTACGTATTCTTTACATATATTTTTATTTTACATGTATAAACAATACTCATAATTAAAGTTGTAGTGTGAAAGCAAAAAAGACATTCAATTATTTCATCTAACTAAACCCAGGAACGAGGATTGTGTCACAGACTCATAAAGAAATCTGTGGTCTCTATTTTGCTAAAACATACACGGATACACCACTTAACACAAAAAGTGATCTGCCTAAGATAATATTACAAAATAGTTACTTGTTTTCTTCTTATGACACGTCCAGCTATTAGTTGGAGTGCTAACAACCATAATTAATGTACGCCAGTCTAGTATTAAAATGAATGGAGAAGAAACAATTCAACAAACTGGTTGAAACCTACTTTATTAGTATAGTGTTCTAGTGGTATTAATTTTTTTATTTTTCCATGATTACGATGTTTCATAAAAAAACATGGAATGCTCATATACTACAACTCTACCTGAAATCTTTTTGTGTGAGTATTTATAGACTAATATTCGTATATAATTTAAATTATATAGTTAATATTAAGCGAACAAAAGAACTTTTAAGGAATAAATTCACGGCTATAAACACACAGTTACAAAAGTGAGATAGTAAAGACAAACTATGACAAACCTGATGCGACTTGGTGATGGTGACCAAAAGAACGATCCAATTTAGAGTCAAGTCTCAGCTTGCATTGCACAGACACGTATAGATAAGATTTGTCCATATGCCAAATTATTAAAAACGAAATAATTCTTTTTTATTTGTAACATTAATAAATAGAAAATTAAAGCGGGGTCCGCACTCTATGCCATTACCATGACATCATGCACTTGACAAACAGTTAAACACACATAAAACCCCAACACCACTTCTCAAGACTCTCTCTACGTTTCCTTCATCGTCTTCTTCTCTCTTCCCCTTTATAAAAAAACCATCCCATTACCTACAGAGATTAGTGAAATCTCTAATCTCTAATCTCATAACCAAACAAAACCTTTTCAATTATAATTCTCTTTATTATTAATGGCTGAGGAATTCGATGAATCTGAGGTTGTATTCTCCCAAGATTTCAAGAGAGACGACGAGAATGAAACTTGTCTGTTCGGTATCAAGGAGATGAAGAAGAAGACGAGCCGGAGTATCAAGAGGAGGACGGAGGAGTTATCAAGATCGCTTCCGGTGAATGTTCCGGAGAACATGTTTCGGAGGTATGCCGGGAAAGAGGAAGAGGATGAATACTCCGGCGGTGGAGGAGAGATCGTTCCGCCGCATGTTATCGTCGGACGGAGGATCCAAGGAGGAGAAATGGCGTTTTCGGTTTGTACAGGTAGCGGAAGGACTCTTAAGGGGAGAGATCTGAGCCGGGTTAGGAACTCGGTTCTCAAGTTAACCGGTTTTTTGGAGGCTTGAATTGAACATGTTACTTTACTACTACCGATTTTGCCATTTGATTTATCTTTCCATTATTTCTTTTTTTTTTTTTATAATTTACGGATTTTCCAGTGTTGTTTTTATCTAAAGTAAACCTGGGAAAAATGTAAGAAAATTATTTTAAAAGTTATCCATTACCACTAGTTCTTTTCCAATTTCTTTATTGTTCTTCAAACTATAAGAGAAAACAGAGAGAAAAGAAAGGATAACAATAATTGTTATACGTTAAAATTTAAAATCCAATGTAAGTCAAGTCTCAAGTGTCTTTTGTACTTTAATTGAATTATGGGAGAGTGATGAATCTATCTGAGTTGGATTTTCTCTTGGAGACAAAAGCTGAACAGAAACAGCTGTTCTGTTGTCACTGATTGACAGAGAGAGACAGAAAAGATGCTGGTAGAAATTAGTTGCCGCCGGTGATCTCAAGGAGAGAAATGCATTGAAGTTTTCATAAAGTTAACCCACTAAGAGCTTAACTAAGCCTTATTTATTATTGGCCCATTAACGACCCATACCCGTTAAACAAATTGAAGTTGTTTTTTTCATTGCTCATGAAAAGTCATTGGCTGGTCATGGTTTCCTTTATAAGACCAAAACAATTTAGAATCTGCCCAAGCCCAATGACTAGCTTCGATTTGGATGGGATAAAATGATTTGAACCAAAGCAAACCATATTAATTATGAAGGTTTAGAATACCAAAAAAAAACCCATATATCGACTGTAGATATGTAGCGGTATGGACACGTTTAATATAATCCCATGACGACGCCTTATCTCCTGAGTTGGCTGTTACAGTGACATTTGATTTTCCTCCAAACGTACAGACAAAAGTAAGAGAAACTCAACTCCACATACACACACATACAAACAAACAAAGCAAACCCCACTGTGACGAATCAACACTCTGAGAGAACCAACACCAAATCATTTTTTTCATCTGCTCCTGTGGTTTACAATACACTGATCATGCCTTCTGGTGCGAAGAAGAGAAAGGCCTTGAAGAAGAAGAAAGAGCTGGAAGCCTTTGCAGCCAGTCCAAGCAACAAAGGCGTTAATGGTCATGGTATTGTCTTCTTCTTTGACGTACTACTACAAGTTCATGTTGTAATTGCTGGATCAATATTTTTTTGGAGTATATTGAGATTTACTCAATCATGGCTTGAACACCACTTAGTTGAACATTGCAAAAAAAAAAAAAAAAATTCACGTATCTAACTATTTATATGACTCGTGTTTGGAGATGTCTCTGTGTTGTGTTTGTTTCTTGATAAGTTGTAACAAGTGCTGAACTTTTGTAATTTTTCTATCAATGTTCTTAAGCGAGCCTGTTATTGCGCTTTTTAGTAGTTTCTTTGATCTTCAAGTGTATTGAACATCTCAGGGTATGATGAACATGGAAGCCAAGATGAGGGAGCAAGTGATGGCAATTTGAGCTCCCCTGGTTCTCAAGGAAATGGAGAATTTTGGACAAGAGATCCATCACCATCTCCGTTATCTGGTCTAGGGAAAGACACTGTTAAAGAGAAAACAGAAGATGCAGACGTTATCCAGGGACAAGAAGAGAAAGGTGAACACTGTATTGCACTTGGACGAGGACCAGGCGACGAGGAGAATGGTGTGGACAAACCACACAAAAGATTTTCTGAGAATGTTACTCACGATACCAGTAAAGCAGCTTCTAAAGAGGCTTTGGAAACTGCACCAGCTGATGATTTTGTCTCAAAGGTTGTGATTTCCAACAAAAACAAGCAAGTTGAAAGCTCGGACTCTGTCCAGCATAAGTCTGATGAAAGTGAAGAGAAGCATAGACCAGAAGAAGCAAAGGAAGGTAGCATTCCAGTATCTGCTGCAGAAACAAGCAAAGATGTCAAGATTGTGAAAGAATCTGTAGTGCCAGAATGTTCTGAAGAGAAGGTATCATCATCGTCTCTTGTTCTTTTTTTCTCCCTTCCATATCTTTGAGCTGATGTTTAGTTTCCTTAAATCTTCTGGACATATATATATATATGCAGAGACTTTTGCCTTCTGGTGTTCGAACCTCGTGGCTGAGTTGCTGCGGTTTGTTTGATGTGATGGCAGGCTCTGGAAGATAATCACAGGCAAGTATTAATTTAAGAACCTTGGAAGGTTTCATTGTTTTTTTTATAAATAATTTTCACTAAAAACTGTGTCACTTAAGACTTGGTGCATCCAAACATCCTATAAGTAAGAGGTTTTCTATTCATGGACTTGAGAGAATCTATGGATAGTACTCCCTGCTTAGCTTAAAAGTTTCAATCAGTATCCACATTCAAACCCTTGTTCAAATATAGTCCCACATTTAATCAAGTGTCCGACATTGGTTTAGAACCATTAATTACACCTTATCTTAAAAACAACACTTACATGGCTACTGTTGATACCTAGCTCTGTGTCTAAAACTTTGTTTGCATTACTTGTAAATAATACAGAATTGCCTACTGGTCCAAGGATTAGATTTTTACTAGTATTTGATTTTTTGGCTACTGTGATTCATTCACTGTTGTCCATGAATTGTCCGCTTATTTTCTTGACTCAGAGATATCTTTGTTTGTGTGATGAAGAACAGGTGTAGCAAAGAGTGGACAGCAGAAGCTCAGAGAACAGCCTTTTGCAAGATAATTATTTGAACAAGATATATCTTCTGTTTCATGTCAAGGAATTTTTTGCTTCATGAGATCTGAACATAGTTCTATTTTTCTATGTAAGATATATTGGTTTTGGACTGCAATTTCTTTTTAATCAGTGCCATGCATACACCCGCACACAAAATGATATGTGAATATTTACTTGGACTCATCTGAACGCTAGCAATCAAAACCACACGTTAGTTACTGAAATCGCAACAATGCAGTGAAGTTGTGTGAGTAAAATTCAAATAACTTATGAGCTATTAACCAAGTAAACCAAACTAAATTGTCCACGCAAAGAGATAAACAAATATTTATAGATTTTATTGTTTAATTACAAGTGTAAATCCTTTAATCGTACAGTATAGTCAACTAGTACAGTATTGTACTCTTATGCTATGATATATCCCCGTTTTATGGTCTGTTCTTGGCCATGCGTCAAACCTGGATTCTCTGCTTCTCAGAATATCTTGATCAAGAGTTTGCATCGGTTGATGTTGATGCAGTTGGTGGAGTTTACTCACCCCATTGTGGTTGAATTTACAACAATGTATACTAGGTATGTGCTGGATCCAAGTGAATTTTCACTTTGTGAGTTTTCTAGGGTGTTGCTAAGTTGCATTGTTGTATATGTGGTAAAATCTTCTGAGGTCACTTTGTACCTTTCATGGATAATTGAATGAGATGTTGAGCAGAAAAAAAAAAATATAGTCAACTAGTTGTTATAGCAGTTTTGAATAGTTTTATCTAGTCAAATCAGAATAAGATTACTTGAAACTTCACAACCAGTTGCCCTTGATGGGCCGAAGCTTACGGCCCGTTAAAGTAAAAGGAATTGTTTCAATGGCCTAAGAGCACCCGCATCGACGGGTTTGGACAGGGTCGTGGGCTCGGGATCATAGGCCTTTTTATTTAAAATAAATGATTAAATGGGTTTTAATCTGTGAACCGGATCCTGCGTGTGAGCCCGTATGATACGGTGTCGTGCCACGCGTCGAAGGGTGAGAGGGTACGCGTTTTCGCGTGTAGACGGAGGAAAGAAGGGTTTCGCGTGAGATATCTCATTTTCTCTTTTCTCCTCGAAAGCTAGGGTTTCGTTTTCTCTGAGGCGATTTCTCGAGCGTCGCTTCCGCCGGAGATTTAATCGATCAAATCGTCGTCGGACTCTCTCGTAGACGATCTCAGGTGAGTATCTTTAACTTTGACGGTTTGATTCAATCGATTTGGGGTAGAAAGCGTTGTCGGTTAGTTAAATCGATTTGGGGGTTTCGTCTTAGGGTTCGATAATCGATATAGGGTTTTCGATTTCTTGTTTATAATCGTCATGGGGGTTGGTTTTATCGGGGATTTGAAATCGATTTTGGGGTAGAAAGCGTTGTCGGTTAGTTAAATCGATTTGGGGGTTTCGTCTTAGGGTTCGATAATCGATATGGGGCTTTCGATTTCTTGTTTATAATCGTCATGGGGGTTGGTTTTATCGGGGATTTGAAATCGATTTTGTGGGTTTCTAATCCACTTTCTTCTTTTGATTAACCATTGATTGAGTAATATTTTTTGTTTGTTTTTCTATACAGATGGATCCCGAAGCAGAGATGAGAGACACAAAGAGGAAAAAGGAGTACATCAATTTGCTCGGGAACGTGGCTGATTCAGAATATGGGATTCCGACGAGGTGTCCCTGTGGTGGGAGAATCATCCACGAGGTTCGTGGGAAGGAGGAGTACGACACTCTTCCTGGGAAACGCTTCTTCACATGCAAGAACTACGAGGTTCTGTATTTCATTCTTTAGATATTTTTTTTCATATTGGAATATAAGAGATTCTCATACAATTTTTTTTTTTAAACCAAGGCTGATGGGGTTCATTACCGTCAGCCATGGGTCGTTGGTGTCCAGGAGCAAATTGAACGGCTCACCAAGCGTGTCGAGGAGTTTGAGGAGGTAATCAAGTGGGTGCCGGTGGTTAATACTAAGATTCAGAGACTGGAGGTAATGTGACTTCAATGAAATTCATATTTTTTCCCTAAGATTATTCTGAATTTTCTAACAACAATGTTATTGTTGTTTCCATGTGCAGGCAGAGGTTAAAGCTCTCACTGTGGAGGTTGATAATCTCACAGGGCAGGTTTATAACCTCTCTGTGCAGGTGGAAACGTTGGAGAAGCTCTGGTTCGACTGAAAACACAAGGTAACCCTATATCTCCATTGCTTAACTTGAGTTGTAGCTAGTTCAGTAGTAATGAATGTTTCAGTTTGAAATTGGTGTAGTTGTTGTTTAGGTTGGTTTTGTATTGAATTGTAATGAATGTTTGAGTTTAAAAATTGATTTGATGTTCATTGAATGCAATCTGTGGACTAGTTGTAGGGTAATTAACTTGAAAACTGTTTGGTAGTTAGACTATGTTTAATTTTTCTGTCCTTTCAAACACCAAAACTAGTTTAAAACCGTAGGCACTTCACATCTGAAAACACAAACCACCTAAAAATTAAATCTAGAAAAATGGATCCCTTTTCCCTTAACTCTCAAGGGTTTTCTGAACACCTTGCTTCCCAGAGCAGTCAACCAATAGATTTAGGTAGTTCTCAGGGTCCTAAACCTGCTGAAAGGCGAAAGTGGAGCACCAAAGAAGATTTGGTGCTGATCAGTGCTTGGTTGAACACCAGCAAGGATCCTATCGTCAGTAATGAGCAGAAGGTTCTTGCCTTTTGGAAGCGAATAGAGGAGTATGTGAATGCTAGCCCTCTGCTCGTTGGCTCCGCTTCTAGGGAGTGGAGTCAATGCAAGCAGAGGTGGAGAAGGATTAATGAGCAGGTCTGCAAGTTTGTGGGTAGCCATGAAGCGGCTATGAAGGACCAAGCTAGTGGACAAAATGAAAATGATGTCATGAAGGCCGCTCATGACATATTCTTTAATGATCATGAGGTGAAGTTCAGTCTTGAACACTGTTGGAGGGAGCTCAGGTTTGAGCAAAAATGGAGATCACAAGCTTTCACCAGAGATGGTGCAAAGGAAAAAAGGAAGGAAAGTGCGGAGGAGGTTGGTGCAGAGGAAGAGGATGTTAGGCCTGCTGGTGTTAAGTCATGCAAAGCAGCCAAACGCAAGAAGCACGGGAATGAGGCTGCGTTTGATCAAATAGAGACCATATTAGCCGCTAAAAAAACCATTTCGAAACAGAACATACTTAATAGGTTGCTAGCAAAACAAGAAGGCACACTCTCTGAACAAGAAATCTGCCTGAAAAATAAACTCATTGTTGAAATGCTTTGATTTGGTTAGTTGGTTTTTTTTGGCTTTGAATATTGTAGGCTTTGATATTTTTGATTTGGTTGGTTGAAATGCTTTGATTTGGTTACTTGGTTGAAATGCTTTGATTTGATTAAGTGCATAGGATATGTTTTGCTTTGAATATGTTTTTCTTTAAGATAATTGATATTTGTTTCAATATGTTTTGCTTTTCAGGTCACGGGTAGGAGGAGTTGGATGCGTGTAGGCGTGGATGGTTGTAAGATAGTCTCGGTTGCTGCTTCTTGTCATGTTTCAATCACGGAAAAGTGTAGTATTTTGTATCATTCTACACTTGGTTTAGTTTAACTGGATTTTACATGTGCTGTAGTCTCACATGTTTGTTTTGTACTCACGGGTGTATGTACCCTACTCTTCTGTTGTGTAATCACGGGTGTCTGTACCCGTGCAACTTGTATCATTGATGTGTAAAATGTAGACTCCACTTCTCTATATATTATGTTTCACTCTTCCTCTTCTTACTTGTATTTGTTACACTACTCTTCCTCTTCTTACTTCACACATTCACTACACCACGACTACAAGCAGAAACCACATCCAGCACCACTAGTTCTTCCTTTGATATTTGTTTGCAACAAACATCGGACATTGACAACAGCACCACACATTGACAACACCACCACTACGAGCACAAGGAGCACCATTCACCTCAACCTTTCATCAACTTTTCTACAGAGGTTAGTTGAAATAATTTGAAGTTTAAAATTGAAAAAAATTGATTTCTGTCGAAATTAAAGGCCTAATCAAAAAAAAAAAAATAGAAAAGTTGTTATGATGAATAATTAGAAGTTTAAAATTAAAAAAAAATTGATTTCTGTCTAAATTAAAGGCCTAATAAAAAAAAAATTAGAAAAGTTGTTATGATGAATAATTAGAAGTTTAAAATTGAAAAAAAAATTGATTTCTGTCTAATTTAAAGGCCTAATCAAAAAAAAAATTTAGAAAAGTTGTTATGATGAATAATTAGAAGTTTAAAATTTTTAAAAAAACCTAATACCATACCATAGCAACCCCCTTTTTTCCTTTTCTAGGAAGAAAACCTCCAGGAACATAACATCAACAATGTCTTCCTCATCTACTGATGAAGCAGATGAAGCTTTTGATGAAATGGTCGACGAAGTTGTTGATAATTTCATCGATACAATAGTTGACGCTCAAACCAACAAACCGAAGAGACGAGCTTATATTGAAAGATATCGAGAACGAGGCCACCACCAACTATGGAACGACTATTTCATGGCTAATCCTACATACCCACCAGAATTGTTTAGGCGGCGTTTTCGAATGAATAAGCCATTATTCCTAAGCATTGTCGAGCGCCTAACTAGTGAAGTTCCATACTTTCAGCACAGAAGAGATGCTTCCGGAAGGTACGGTCTATCTCCACTACAAAAGTGTACGGCAGCCATACGTATGCTCGCATATGGTCAGTCAGGAGATACATATGACGAATATCTCCGACTTGGTGAAAGTACATCACGTTTATGTTTGGAAAATTTCACTACTGCAATAATACAATTGTTTGGAGATGAGTATCTACGAAGACCTACAGCTGAGGATCTTCAACGATTACTCGATCTTGGAGAGGCCCGTGGGTTTCCAGGGATGATAGGCAGCATCGATTGTATGCATTGGGAGTGGAAAAATTGCCCAACGGCTTGGAAGGGTCAGTACACACGTGGTTCAGGAAAGCCGACAATTGTCTTAGAAGCCGTGGCATCACAAGATCTTTGGATATGGCACGCATTTTTCGGATTACCAGGTACTCTCAATGATATCAATGTTCTTGATCGGTCACCAGTTTTTGATGACATCTTACAAGGTCGAGCACCTGAAGTTAAGTTCAAGGTCAACAACCACACTTATCGTATGGCCTACTATCTTACTGACGGAATTTATCCAAACTGGTCAACATTTATCCAATCCATCTCACTTCCTCAAGGTCCTAAAGCAGAGCTATTTGCTGAACGTTAAGAATCCACCAGAAAAGATGTCGAACGGGCTTTTGGAGTATTGCAGTCGAGGTTTGCAATTGTTAAAACCCCAGCTCTACTATGGGACAAGGAAAAGATAGGAAAGATAATGAGAACTTGTGTCATATTGCACAATATGATAGTAGAGAACGAACGACACGGATATGCTCAAATTGATACATCTGAGTTCGATTCTGGAGAGTCTAGCAGAAGTTCCAAGGTAAAAAGAAGAACAAGTATTCATGGCGGTAATATGTTACAAGTTCGGAGAGAAATTCGAGATACAGCCAAACATGATCGTCTTAAAGCTGATTTAATGGAAAATGTATGGCAAAAGTTTGGTAATGAATAATCTTCGTATGTTCATGAATTCTCAATGTAATCAATTATCTTTGTATGTTTATGAATTCTCAATCTATTGAATAAATTTGTTTTTAATGTATTGAATAATTTTTTTTAACAATATCTTAAATAAATTAATATTTTATTCCCTTATTTACAAAATCTTTATAAGTTTTTTTTTTTAAAAAAATTATTTTATATCTAAGAACTCCGTTTCAGGTTCACCAATGCAGTCTCCCAATACATAGAGGTTCATCACTGTTCATGGTCCCACACAAAAAATAAAAAAAAAATTCAATGACCCCCAAATGGGGGGTCACCAATGCTGATGCTCTAACACGCGTGGTTTTCATTTAGCTGGCAAGCAGTTCACACTCGAGTGTCTTCAGATCTGTGTCGGTGATCGACGCGGCATGGTATTCTAATTTAATAATCTTCATAACCACGAAATTGCGCATTAATTAATGTTTTTAAATAATAAAAAATCATCTTTATAATTCCGTCGTTAACCCACAAGCTCGCTCGCTCACTGGATTCTGGAAGTTGAAATAAAAACTCAACTAGCAGCTCCGATCCAGAAAATCTCACTTCCTTCCTTTTGATCAACAAGTTGCAATCTTTCCCTTTATCTTCTGGTAATCTTTCTTTACCTCTCTGCAGATCTCTTTGGTTTCTGTCTTTGCATTGCTTTCATGTCTGATTCCAACTGATCTTGTCCCTTTTTTTTACTTATTAAGTTGATTGATGTTTTGTCCTGAAACTTTTGCTTGTTTTTCATTGAATTAGATCCATTTTTCATTCTGAAAATTCTTCGTTATGTTGTAAGATCTGAGTGTAATTCAGTTCAGTTTGATGATCTTTAGATCTGTAAGGACGTGTTGTGGTGTTACTCTGTTTTCATATTGTCATATTCCCAAGCTTACAACTTTGAGCCTAACCAGCTTAACCAACATAAACGATATGAGCAGTTTCGTTCTCTATAAGTCAGTTGTGTCTGTAATTGCTAGAGCTTTGATCATCTAACCAGATCCATTGTAAGAAAGTGTACATCTTGTGTTACTGATCTAAGCTTTACTGATTCCTCCATTGTCGTATTTTTTTTAAGGTGAATGCGAGTGTAAGGTTTAATTGACTCGAGGAACATGGTGATGGGGAAGTATTCTCGTGTAGACGGGAAGAAATCATCTAGCTATGGGTTAACAATCACCATTGTTCTGATTGTATCCCTCTGTTTAGTCGGGGCATGGATGTTCACGTCTTCTTGGTCTGCCTCGGATGATTCTGCTGGCTATTACTCCACTGATACTGCAAAAGACGTGGACTCTGTTACAAAGAAAGAGTTTAAAAAAGAAGAAGGTGACGTAAAGAAGGAAGACACTGAGAATAACCAAGTGAAGACTGATACTGAAGAAAGCTCCGGTGAGAAAAATGAGGTGGTCGAGGAGAGAAAGGAGAATGATGACAGCAGTGGTGATGGAGATGGGGAGAAAGAGAAGGTTGTGAAAGAAGTAGAATCCGAAAGCGATGAATCAAAGGAGAAGGTTGTGAAAGAAGCAGAGTCTGAAAGTGATGAGGCAAAGGAGAAAGAGAAAACGCAGCTGGAAGAGAGCACGGAGGAAAACAAATCCGAGGATGGTAATAATGGAACCGAAGAGAAAACGGAAGAGAGTGCTAGTGAAACCGAAGAAAGCACGGAGAAGAGTAGTAACAAGGACGTCTTTCCAGCTGGTGACCAGGCTGAGATTACAAAAGAGACAAGCACTAAAGACGGATCTTGGTCGACCCAACTGGTGGAGTCGCAGAACGAGAAGAAAGCACAAGAGTCTTCTTCGGTATCTAAAGACCAAACTAGCTATGAATGGAAAACGTGCAATGTGACTGCTGGACCAGACTACATCCCTTGCCTTGACAACTTGCAAGTCATCAAAAAGCTTCAGTCTACAATGCATTATGAGCACCGCGAGCGTCATTGCCCTGAGGAATCTCCACGTTGCCTTGTGTCTCTCCCTGATGGGTATAAACGATCCATCAAGTGGCCAAACAGCAGAGAAAAGGTGAACTTAGTTTAAATTTTTGGACTCTTTTGAAGGATCTGTCATGACATCTGTTTTTTAATTTTTGTGTGATTGCAGATCTGGTACAACAATGTTCCCCACACCAAGCTAGCAGCGATCAAGGGACATCAAAATTGGGTGAAGATGAGTGGTGAACATCTCACATTCCCTGGTGGTGGTACTCAATTTGTGAACGGTGCTCTTCATTACATTGATTTCATCCAAGAGGTACAGTTTCTCATTACACGGCGTTGATAAATATTGAAGTGATTGTATTTGTTGCAGTCGTATCCTGCTATTGCGTGGGGAAATAGAACCCGTGTTATATTGGATGTTGGGTGTGGAGTTGCTAGTTTTGGGGGTTTCCTTTTCGAAAGAGACGTGCTTGCTCTGTCATTTGCTCCAAAGGATGAGCACGAGGCGCAAGTGCAGTTCGCGCTGGAACGTGGTATTCCCGCAATGTTGAATGTTATGGGAACCAAAAGATTGCCCTTTCCTGGTTCTGTTTTTGACCTTATCCATTGTGCTCGTTGCAGAGTCCCTTGGCATATTGAAGGTAAACATTCTTTCCAAATTGTATTCTTTTGTCTTAATTGTGTTTCAAATAATAACATTTTCTTTGGTTATCGTTTGTTTGAAATGAAGGTGGTAAGCTTCTTTTGGAATTGAACCGTGCTTTGAGACCTGGTGGTTTCTTTGTCTGGTCAGCCACTCCAGTCTATAGGAAGAACGAGGAAGATTCTGGTATATGGAAAGGTACGAAACTTTTCTTTTTTTTCGTCTTCTTTGTTTAGTTCTTTACCTCATAATAAGCTTTTGGAATTTGATTCTAATCTTTTTTGTGCTGTAGCAATGTCTGAGCTTACAAAGGCAATGTGTTGGAAGCTGGTGACAATCAAGAAAGACGAATTGAATGGGGTTGGTGCTGCCATATATCAAAAGCCAACTACAAATGAATGTTACAACAAAAGATCTCAAAATGAACCACCTCTCTGCAAGGATTCCGATGATCAAAATGCAGCCTGGTACTGTGTTCTTAAATACTCTTCTCAGTTAACTAGTAAAGCAAATGCAGTCTGATGGTCATATGTTTAATTTACTGTTTCTAGGAATGTTCCACTTGAGGCATGTATGCATAAAGTGACAGAGGATTCATCAAAGCGAGGAGCAGCGTGGCCCAACGTGTGGCCAGAAAGGCTTGAGACAGCGCCTGAGTGGTTGGACTCACAGGAAGGTGTTTATGGAAAGCCTGCACCAGAGGATTTCACAGCGGACCAAGAGAAGTGGAAGACTGTTGTCTCAAAGTCATACCTTGATGGCATGGGAATAGATTGGTCTAACGTGAGGAATGTGATGGACATGAGGGCAGTCTATGGAGGATTTGCTGCTGCATTGAAGGATCTGAAGTTATGGGTGATGAACGTGGTTCCTGTGGACGCGCCTGATACACTTCCAGTCATATATGAACGTGGTTTGTTTGGAATCTATCATGACTGGTGTGAATCGTTCAACACTTATCCCAGAACTTATGACCTTCTCCATGCTGATCATCTTTTCTCCACCTTGAGGAAGAGGTAGATAACAACATCACCTGTTCTCTTTTCTTCAGCTTCATGATCTCATCTGATGTGATGAATATAAAACCATTTTCTTCTCAGGTGCAAGTTGGAGTCGGTAGTGGCTGAAGTTGATCGGATTCTGAGGCCAGAGGGAACTTTCATCATAAGAGACGACATGGAGACAATAGGGGAAGTTGAGAAAATGGTGAAATCCATGAAATGGGAGGTGAAAACTACACAGTCTAAAGACAATGAAGGTTTGCTTTCGATTAAGAAGTCATGGTGGCGTCCTACAGAAACTGAGACAATCAAATCGGCCATAGCTTAAGACAAGTTTGTCTCAGAAAAGCATCACGTTTGAGTATAGTTTCATTTAAGTTGGTTCTTTCAAGCCTTCACAAGGCTTTACTTATCAAATTGAATTATTAGTTTAATACTTGTATCTCTTTGCACTGAAAAAGTTGTATACGTTAACTCTTCTTGAACACGAGATCTTTTGAAATCATCTGCCTCTCGGATCTTGTATGTGTCTGAATAGGTTAAAGGGTCACATGTTTGATTGGTGATGAACATATAATCGTAATGGCAAAACATTGAGAAAAGATAATGTCGATTAACAAAACTGTCAGAATCAAATATAGATAACTGAAACGAATCTGGTATATTTTCCCAGACGAATCTGAAACAAAAGCTACATGTCTGCGAAGAAAGCTCTGTTGTCCACTGGATTTGTTGCTTTGCTTTTTGTTTTCCTCTTGCTACCTGTACCAAGCAAAACAAAGATTGAGATGAGATCATAATCAAGATCCATCTTAAGAAAATGTTCCAGAGAGTTGTGCAGGTTTTCTCTTTATACCTTTGGAAGGCTTAGGATCATTGTCAAGGTCCATCCCATCGTTGTCGCTGTCACTGTCATCTGCAGCTCCTGATGCGTCTCCACTCGGACCTTCTATAATCTCTTCTAGGTCCCACAGCTTCATAACCAGGAACACCAAAATAAACAAATCAGCGATCTATCTGTATAACTTGTTCTTAGAGAGAAGGGATGATACCTTCAGCATACTGTCATGAGCTGTGCTACCAAGAAACTTGTTATCATGCGAGAGAGCTACAGGAAAGATTTGACACAAAAAGTTAGGAAAAATTTCATTCTACACAAACTCTTATCTCAAGAACAGCGAGACCTGCAACATACCGAGATCTTCGATAGGGAACTCGTGAGACCCAATTGGCTGTATGATTCTGTTGGGAAGTATTCCAACGAGGCTGGAGAAAAAAATGCAAATAAAATTTGATTGAATTAAGTAGTGGAGATAAACAGTAAAGAGGCTTCTCTCATGGAAGAAGAGTGTTTCTTTTCATTACCTGATTATTCCATTATCACATCCAGTGATAAGTCTGTCCTCATCAAGCTGCACCATAAATCCACAAAACTTCCACTAGTCAATAACCTACTAATGTTATAACAACCATATGCTTAAAAATATAAAATTCTATCTCACCTTTAATAGGACATCAACTGAATTTGGAGACAGATCAACAAACCGATCACTGCAAATAGAGAAAAAAGGTTTCAGACAGTTAAGCCTCGGCACATAATAGTTCCAATGCCTTTATTAACATGGTTAGTGTTAGAGATTTATAATGCACACCTACAATCTTTGAAAAATCCCCATGAATACAACATGAGAATACCATTTTGAGTTCCACAGATAGCTTTACGGCCATTCTGAAATCAACCAGGTAAGAGGTAACGATAACACACATTAGGTAAGTAGCAACAATGTGGAGACAGAGGAGCTTGAGACTACAGAATCTGTACCTTCATTATAACAACAGAAAGCAGTTCGTCTTCAGAAAACTCGGACTGAGCTTGGACTTTGCTCGTTCTGAGATTACAGACAGATAGAGTCCCATCTCCACTGAACAGAATCAAAAAAACCAAAACAGGATAGATAAGCGGCTTAAGTCTTCCATGAAAATTCAAAAAGCACTAGCTTCATCAGATCAGATGAATACAAAAATTCAAACCTTGTTGCCACTAGCTTCATTGAATCAGATGCAAATGTCATGCTAGAAATGTAATCCTCGTGTACATTAAACTCGTGAGAGCAAGAACGCTGCCTCGTATCCCAAATCTGAGCAGATGAACGCACATTATCATCATAAGAAACAAGAACATAAACTCACTCCAAAAGAGTAGCATCAGAAAAAGAAAATCTTTTGAACAGACCTTAACACAGCCTTTATCATCCCCTGAAGCGATGGTTGTCTCAGTAACAGTTATCAAAGTATTAACAGCATCCCTACAAGACCAATACGGAAACAACTCACTAAAAAATCACCAGTTAACCCAAAACAAAAGTGTTATCTCAAGGGAATTAGAATTATACTCGTGAGCATTCTCAAGACGTGCAACACTAGCACCAGTCTCCACATCAGTAGCTAGAATAGAGCAATCAGCTGAAGCTGTGACGATTCCTAATAAACCATAAAAAAAGAATAAAATGTAAAGCAACAACTACAATTATTCGGACATGAGATCAAATTAGTGTTCTAAAAGCTAAAAGGAACAAACTTTGGCCATCATCAATGAACCGAACAGCTCTGCAAGACTCCTTATGAGCACGAACTTTACGTTCCCTAAACACCAAAAAAAAAAGCGATTTTTACACGACCCAAAAGAAAAAGACACAAACTTTGGAGATATAAAGATCGTTTTATTACCTGACAAGTGAAGACTCTGTGTCGTAACGGTATCTGCACAGAAAAAGGAGAAAAACAGAGTACGATGTTAACATGATTGGTGCTTCTTTTGTGGAATTGACAGAGAAGGGTGGGCTTTGGAGTTACAGATGCAAGTGTCCGTCGATGAGACCAGCAGCTACAAGATTCTTCGATGGATGGAAGTCTAAACCGAACGCGTTCGCTCCCAAATCGATCTCCATCACCGCTTCAATGTGTCAAGAGAAGTCAGTCACCAAATCAAAGCCGTCGTGTCGATTTCGAGTAGGGTTTATTTAGGGCTTTTCTTTTCTTTATTTTATTAATATTAATTTTTCTAAGAATTTATAAAAAAAAAAAAAGGAATAATAAAACCGAAACGCTGTCGTTTTATCTGATTTTCAGAATAGATGAAAAAAGGAAAACGAGGAACCGCCACCGTTTTATCAGAGTTTCAGAACTGAGAGAAAAAAGGAAAACTTGGGCTACACGGAGTCTAAGTAGCATCTCTATATAAGCAACTCAAGTGGTCTTCATCTAAACAATCTGCCAACAAACAAAAACACAGATAACTCAGAGAGAGATCGATTGAGAGAAAAAAAGAAAAAGAATGAGTCAAGAACGTATTGAAGAAACTAGGGCTAGGGCTAGTTCCGTCGACAACACGGAAGAGATTTTCGATGATATTGCGGAACCTAGGGATACTTCTGTAGACGACAAAGTAGGGACGAAGAGACAGAGGAAAGATAAAGGTTCGGTTCGCGATAACAATCTCGAAATCCCGACAGAGATCGAAGAGATGTGGGATTCACTCACGAACAACAATCCAAACCCTAACCCTAACCCTAAGGTCGTCGATCGTGCCAAGAGGAATGAAGACAACGACGAGATCGCCAAGTTATTCAACGTGAGGAAAAAGAAGTGCGTGTGGGAGAAAGACAAGGCGGAGATCGCGTTGCAAGTCGAACAAGTCATGGCGAATCTCGAGCTCGCCGTGGAAGACGACGTGGAGCTCAACAAACAGGGGAAACCAGCGACCAACAAGCTCATCAAGCTCCCGATTCTCGTCGGAGCACTCTCCAAGAAACAGCTCCAAGCCGAGTTTTTAGACCACGGAGTGCTTAACCTCCTCAAGAACTGGCTCGAGCCTCTTCCGGACGGTAGCTTGCCGAACACGAACATCCGCACCTCCGTCTTGCAGATTCTAGAAGATTTGAGCATCATACTAGGTAGAGGAGAGGGATGCAGGAGAGAGCAGTTGATCAAGAGCGGTCTCGCCAAGGTGGTGATGTTCTTGTCGAAATCAGACGAAGAGACTAGGCTCAACAGGAGACTCGCTAACGACTTGGTCAACAGATGGGGACACATGATTTACGATAGGAGCACGAGGTACGAGGAGATGTTGAGCCAAGGGGAACGCGAGGAGCAAGAGGAGGTGCTTTCGAGAAGAGAGAAGAAGAGAGCTCCCCCAGCGATGGTTGGAGACTTTGATGTGGATGTTGACTTCTCTGCGAAACCGAAGTCGAGGGAGTCAGGTGGTAGAGTGGTGACTGTGCCGACAGCAACGTCGATGGACTTTGTGCTACGTCCTAGACCGAAAGTTGACGAAAGACTCAAAGCTCGTGCGAATATGCTAGTTGATGGCAAAAGGTATCAAACTTTGATGAAGAAAGTGAAGAGAAGGAGGGCGTTAAGGGAACAATCTATGCAAGCCTTGAATGTTAGCTTAGACGGTTACACTAAGCCCAAGTACTAGTAGATATCGTTACTAGAGATTGTTTTGACACAATCTATTGTGTCTAGTGATTAAGATAAAGAGATTAAACTCACTATGTAGAACTCTTACAGTGTTATTAGACAATGAATATATAAAATTCTTTTCAAAATTTTCTTTTCATCAGTTGCTTTGTAAAATGTGCGGTAAGAGCTTCCATTGTAGACAATGACAAGACTGATATCTTCAAAGGGTTTTCTGTAATCTTAATAACTTTGATTGACAAATCAAAACCTCTCCTAACTCTGCACATAGGGCTGAAAGACAAAACAGGTGCTTCTCTAAACATACAAATGTTATATGGTCTATATATGTTATGCATTTGCAGAACCATATTTTAAGATCCCAAATTATCCAGAGATATAATTGAATATTTGAATGTTTGTATAGCCGAAACATACACCATTTTCTTCTGTAGAACAGAGGAAAAGCTAACACATACATAACTTGGCAGATAAGGTATCAATCTTGCTTCCTAAAAACTGAAGATGTTGATGTGTGTGTGGCTGAGCTTATTGGTTGTACCACGAAGTGGTGTGACAGGACAAACTAAACTTCTGGTTTCATCTCTGATGATCAAGCCGTGAAGATTACTTGCTCACTAGGAAATGGGATGACTCTGTGGAATCCAGATACATGTCTATTGGTTCCAATGCTAAAATTTACAAGAGGGGAGGAGAGAACTGCTATTAGCTCTTTTGGTCAGACTGCAAAACCAAGAAGACAACGTCCTCAGAGGTCTTTGCTTAAATGTAACATTGATGAGTCTTGGAGTAAGGAGTAGATGGCTTGGGTTTTACGGGTAGTGATTCTTCATAGAAGGCTTTGGATATAAGTTTGGCTGGATGGCCGTTGGACGATTGAAAGTATGATTACGTCTGACATGTGATACTGTTCTCTGAGGTAACAAGGACTCCCAGTCCCAGCTTTGCCTGCTTTCAAGAGCAATTGCTATTCTAGATCTTCTGGTGAAAGTGACTCAGTGGTGATTGGTCCATGAAGTAAATGAAGCTGAAGTTGGAGCTCATATAAATAGCCTATGTACACACTTTTTGGCTTGAGGATTGGTTTTGATCCAGAGGTTTGATTGTTTTGGATCCTCTGTTTTTTGGTCTTTTGTTACACTACTAGATTTAAAAAAAAAAACACAATGAAAAATCAAATATAAACAGGGGTACAGTAACAGAAAGCTTATTATGAGGAAGCAATCAGTGTCGCAAAACCTGTTTTAGTATTCGATCTATGCCTTGAATTACGAAATGTCCAACTACTATTTAACTTTGGACATCAGATACCAAAGGCATTATATACAACAACTAAACATTCACTCATAGATGAAAAGACAAACAATAGGTTTTGGTGAAGAAGAGGTCAGATGGTAGTGCATGTCATTAATTCAACACTATGGTTCAGACTTAATAGACGTTGGATAGTTATCCTCATTCTCTTCTTTTAAACACTATTAGACCAAGAACACTATGAAACCATTTTTTTTTTAAAAAACAAAAGAAATAGCTTGATGTATAAATGAAATCAGATACTGAAGTCAATCACCATATTGCATCCACTGTAATGAATACAAATTAAGACTGGGGCGACAATTACATATCATCACTTTCCACTTGCCATCAAGAAAGTATACAAAACGTAGCAAAAGGACAAAGAGACTCATTGGTCAATAAAAATCGAAGAGAAAATTTCTGAAACTGGGTGGAACAAAGTGCACATAAAAGTCGATTGTGTCGGGGTCACAAGTGAAACTGGTTTTGAAGACAAGTCTAGCCGTTTATATATACAGTGTACTCGAGTCTAGGGTTCCATTTTGAAACACAAAGTAGCGTAGCTGTAACTTTAACATGGGCCTCTGTCGAATTGTATGTGCTTGATTCTGATGAGGCCCATGATTCGTGCTCTTGCTTCATTTATTTAGAGAGTGACCGCATCTTTCTTCCCTTTTGTAGTTCCCTGCTGCAGCGATGCAACTTCAAGCCATGAGTCTTGTTCTTTACATTTACATTACATCCATCAGTTGCTTTGAGTTTCAAATATGTAAATTGTTTATTTCGTCACAACTGAAATTACTAGAAACATACATTAGAAAAAGCTTAAAATTGTATTACAAGAAAAACTACCAAGAGAAAATTTTGTTTAAACAACAAAAAAGAAAAAAAAGTCTAGCTCTCCTCAAACTGTGTTCAACCCTTTTAAAGTTGCCACAGTAGCTAACGTGCCTTCTCTGCTTTGAAACTCTGCTTTCAACCTCAGCAAAGTTTTACAACTTTTACGCTAACTTAGAACCCGAAGAAGCCGAGTTCACTTGCTTTCTCCTTCTCAAAGGTCTCGAAATACTGATATATGATTGTCACCGCCAATAGAATTCCAGTCCCGGACCCAATGGCTCCCATGAAATCAGCAAGAACAGTCAGTGCACCGATGCACACTCCACCGAAAGCTGCTGCTGTTGGGATATACCTGTTCAGCTCCTTCTGCAAGTTCGACTCTCTGTGTCCCGGCATCACCATTTGTTGTTCCTGCCACGCATGGAATTTTCCAATATCAAATACCCAACACACCATTTGTAGGTTATGTATATCCAGTTGTTATGATCTTATTACCTTGAGCTGCTTAGCTACGTCCCTTGCAGAAGATCCGGAGACCTCAATCCATGTCTTTGAGAAAAGAGCACAAGCGGTTAGCATGAAAACAATGTAGAACAGTGCATGGAAAGGGTGTGCTGCCATGTCCGAGAAACTGTAACCATATATATTCATCGAAACTGTTAGTGCATATATGGATTAAAAACGAAGGTTGGAAGAGACTTTGCATTACCTTGCTGGAGCTGCGATGAGGTAAGCCAGACCACTAACTGGAATAGATTGCCCACTGTACTCAGATTCTTTCCATTGTCCCAAAAGGTTTACAAAGAAATTCCCACTGAACTTCCTGTAGAGAAGCTGTTGACCACAAGAGACATTCAACGTTAGCATTATGTTATTGTGTAGCCAATTCACTGTTTATGTACCAGTGAAGTGGAAATAATGTATATGTACCTGAGAGATGAAGTAAAGATTTGAGACGAGAGCAGATTGGAGAATGATGGGCATGTTAGAGGTGTAGAACAGCTTGATTGGGTACGAACCCTGTTGCCCACGGGCATTCTTTGATCTCACAGGCAAAACCACACGGAACCCTTGGAAGTAGATCACAATCAGGAAGATCAAGACCGTGGCAAGCAAGTTGGTGACATTTGGAAGGTTTTGCCGGTAGAACGCTTGTCGGAGAGCTGCAACCTTGTTGGACTTAGTTATCAGCATATGGAACAGTGCAATAACAGCACCTTCAAACTCAGCTCCACGGCCAGTGTTGATTGTCGTTGGGCTGAATGCCTTCCAGATAATGCTCTCACTGCGTATCATCAACTTCAATTTCTAAGAACTCCATTGACCAGAAATGATCTTTTGCTAGGGATGTAAAAGGAAAGGAAGGGCTTGTCTTACCAGATGTTGGTGGCGATGAAAAGGGAGATTCCTGAGCCGAGACCGTATCCCTTCTGAAGGAGCTCGTCAAGGCAGATAACAATGATACCGGCAAAGAAAAGCTGGAGGATGATGAGAATGGCATTACCAACACCAAGCTGTCCAACGGGTCCATACATTCCGGAGAGAACGTACGCAACAGCCTCACCGATGGCAATCAGAATACCAAGAAGCTTCTGAGCACCATTCCTATACAAAGCAAGTACACAGCTTTAGTGTTATCCAACAGCATGTACCAACAACAACAAGACTCAAGTCTACTTACAAGAGGGCACGATCCTCGCGGACATTGTTGTCCACCTCAATAATCTTAGAACCAGCCAAGAGCTGCATCACCAGCCCAGACGTGACAATAGGAGTGATACCAAGCTCCATGACAGTCCCACGGTTGGAGGCAAGAATGACACGCATCCAGTAGAAAGGATCCGCGCCCGTGGTAGAGTGAATACCATAGAGAGGAAGCTGACTGCAGACAAGGAAGATGAAGAGAGAGATGACAGTGTAGATAACCTTCTCTCTGAAAGGCACCTTCCTGTCAGCACTCTGGACCTCTGGCAAGAAAGCCAAGAACGGCCTCACCAAATGCAATACTCTAAATCCTCCTCCCATTTGTACTATTGTATCCAAGTTTCTAATCTGCTTCTGTATCAAATCAAATTTACTTCTCAGTCAGAAATATATACAAATTCATCTCAAAACTATCTCATTTCTTCAGAACAAAGCCGACCCAGAAAATTAAATCAATTAATCTGAGCAGTTTCGCTAGCCACAACAATAAAAATTGAAACTTTTACTTGACTAGAGCCAATGAACCAGATCTATCAAAAAAAAAAACGCCTCCGGATTAACACCCTACAAAACATAAATTCGATAAAGATGGATACCCAGAAACAGATCTAAGACCAAGGATCAGCGATTACACAGATCTGAATCGTGACAACACTCACCACTCAATTTGTTCAGATGCGGAAAGACTCACAAGATCACGATTGGGGAGGAGATTATTAAAATGATAAAAGGAGAGAATGCGAGCAATTTTCGATCTAGTGTTATAGAGAAGAGAAGAGGGATCGATCACCTCGTAAGAGCGTTTTGTTAGTTTTGATGGTCCACGAAGGTCGCACTTGTTAATAAATCTGAAATTTTATTTATGGATAAATGCTAAATCGTGGCGATGTGAGAGAATTATGCTCGACACGGTAGTATAACGAATCGCTGTTTGCCATGTCAGCTTTAGCTTTCTTTTGAACAAGATTGGGCCGAGTTTTTTTTTGTGGGCTTTAGATTTGTAGTCAACAAAACAAAACTTTTTTTTTTAATTAACCAAAATTATAGTTTACATTTCTAGGAACGAAAATAGAATGAAATACCGGGGGCTTATTTATTGTCAGGTGCAATGACGACAAAAAATCATAGAATTTCTGACATGTTCTTGTAATTTTACACTAGAAAAAGATACAAATAGAAAATAGTGGGTCTATAAATCTCTACAGTCCCCCTGTATATAGCTTTTGCGTGAACAGCAAACTAATAATGAGATCATGTGCTAAATTGGCAAATATTTTGTCCTGAGATTTATAATAGCCAACTGATGCGAGTGAAAGTGAAGACGAAAGTCAGGTGTGGTGTTGTTTCTTGTATGTCTCTTCTTCCAACTTCCAAGTATGACAGATGAGAAAGGTACCCCGAATCACGATGAAATATAGCCGGTTGAAAACTTGACAGTAGCTCCAGATAGGCAAATATTGAAAGTAGGATCCATCCATTGATGTACAACCAAACGGGTATTCTCTGTTAGAGGAATGAATGAGAGAATTGTGTTCATTCTTTGACAAAAAAAAAACAGAATTGTGTTCAATTTACTTTCTCTAGTTCGTTTACATATCTCATTCATTTTTGTTTCATCTTTTTTTTTTGTTCAAAAACTATAGAATTACTTACATAGTTACATTAACTAAAAATATTCATCCATACTTTTATTTTTAGCAATAGAGCTGTCGTAGAAAATCGAGAGAGTCGAATCAATTATATCAAAATATCAGTATTTTCGACTTCCTCGATTTTACCAAAAAAAAAATATATATATATATCAGTATATTTTAACATTTTAAATTCGGTGAAATCATAAAACAAGAATATCATTTTGACCAAAGAATATCATATTTTCACTAATGAATTTTTTGGTATTAGAATAACAATAGCAGAATTTGTTGACAAGCAAGCGGAGCATGATTTTGCCTTTTCTTCTAATAAAATGAGAAAAGAAGACAACAGACTTCAGATATAACAGAAGAAAACAAAAAAATGGTTGAGGACACCATTAAGCATTTGACTTTTTATAAGTGGTTGACAAAAAAGCTAATGTGTAAGTGGTTGACAAAAAAGCTAATGTGTAAGTGGTTGACAAAAAACATGCTCTAAGTCAAAGTTTTTTTTTTTTTTTTTTTTTTGCTTAATGCTCTAAGTCAAAGTTAATCAAGAAAAAAAAAACTATTTTGCTGTTATTAAAGATCATATTTACTCCGTAACAAAAATGCAAACATAGCGTAGTGATACATGCTTAAAGTTGGCAATTGAAGACCTCGAATTGATTTTGTTTTGAAAGCATCACATTGAAATGAACCGCCTTCTGATTCTTTTCAAATGATTTTACTAGTTTACGTGTGCATGTAAAAGAAAAAAACTTTTAAAATAAATCATGATGTTTGATGACATCTAAAATTACACGGCCTTAGTATTGCCCGATCGGTGTTTATATATAACTTCTCCATCATATTTTATGTAAGCTTGTATTTGCTAAACGCATAGGTATACTGTTTCATTCCACATTGTTCCTTGTAAACATTTCTATGTAGACAAATAGACTTCTCTAACTAGATACTTGCGGTTCATTAGTTTTGGAGTGCATTGGTGAAATGTGACAACAACAACAACGATCTTAATCTGAAGAAGAAAAACACGAATCATAGGGAATCAACGGCCACCACCAGAGTGTCCAACACCGGGGCTAGGAGCCGATTTCAGAAAGCGACCAACTGTAAATTTGGATTTGGCCACGCGAGTCATGTGGCTTTTCTCCTCCTCCCTCGCTGTTAACAGCACTTGGTGTCTCTTCGTCTCTAATAGCTTTCTTGACGTGACCAGGGACGGATAAGGCGAGAAGATCATGAGCACTAGAACGAGGAAAATTATCACTAGACGAGCCATTGACTTTGGCTTTTGTTGGAATTGTCGATGAATTTTTTATCTTTAAGGTGAAAATTCGTTGGTATGATAGAAAATAGTCCCTTGAATGTGTGCATATATGTATAGAAGGACGGAGGCTTTAGTTACTATATTCGAATGTTTTTTTTTTACTTTTTTCGAATGTTGATGAAGTGTGCTCTTTTTTGGTTTAGAGAAGGAAAAGTTTGACCAGTGTTCGAATGACGAGTTCGAATTTCAATGTTAAAGAGCTGACTAATTTTATCGGATATGATTTCTTGGTTGGAGAAATTCTCTTAGATAATCCAAGCAAAGTGTGAACGTGAGACTATTATACAATATGCTTAATTATCTAAAGAAGAGTGATACTTGGCTTTATTTTGACTACATATAATCAATCATATATGAATGTCACCAATGTGTCTCTTCCATTCTAATTCTACACAACTTTCCTGCACTTTTTATAAGAAAAACATGTACATAGAATTATAAAGAGAAACTGAGAATAATGATTAGATGATTGAGACAAGTGCTGGGCATTCAACTTTTCAGTCACGGTTATTTGCTTTTTGGGTTATTGGGATTTGGGTGTCTAAGACCATTTAGGACCAAATATTTTTGGATTGGATAGGTTTGGATAATGTTAGATTTCTAATTTTTATTTTATTTTAAAACCTGAAGTGGAACCGAGTTAGAATAGGTCGGGTTTGGTTCGTGTTTAAAGTCTATAAACCAAAAAAAATTGAAAAACCAAATTAAACCCATAAAAATCCTAAACAATGTTTGGATAACTTGTTTTTTTGGATATTTTTATTTATAAATTATATTAAACATATATTAAATTTTAAAATAATTAATATTTTTGATGTCTAGAGTTTTGGATATTCGTTTGGTTTCGTCTTTCCAGTTTTGTCTCAGATTTTTTTTTTGTTTAGTTGCGGTTCGGTTTTCAGGTTTTGGATATTATGCCCATGACTAATTGAGACTGTACACCATGCATAGAGCCATAGAGGTAACACTAATTAAACTTGCCAGCACTGAGAAGAATATATTTTTCAGTTGGAGTCTTATTGGGATGGAGAACATCCCAGCAACTTCGGAATAAGTTGATTTCATCATTTTTCATGATAATTTTATCATAGAGAATGAAATTTATAGTTTACCTTGATTGGCAAAAAATTAGGGATTAGCAAAATGAAGTTGAAGATATCAAAGTTCAGAAGGGGCGGCGTGGAAATCAGAAAAGACGGAGAAAAGAAAAACAAACGATACTAACGAAAGAGAAAGGGCACGAATTGGTTGAAGAGGAAAAAGACTCTTTTACGGAGGACTTTTGATGAAGGGAGCTTGAATTTTACGATTGTACACATGCTTTGTTCACATCACATATGTATCGAAAGGAATGAATGATTACAACACTTCAGTGTATGTATCTGCATTTCATTTATGGTATCATGTTTATCAGCAGACAATTTGATTGGTTGTTGTTGTTTTTGTTGCTCTCTTCTTTAATCTTTAATAACAGAGAACAGTAGATACGAAGTTGCAATGTCACAAAAAAGGTGGCAATGTCACCAAAAAAGGTGGCAATGTCACAAAGAATCGAACAAAACATCAAAGAAACATAGAACTTGCATGCATCTGATCCTAAAACAAAGTAAAAAGTTATCGAACTTAAATTTTTATTGACCACACGAAGATGGAGCACATCTTAGACCACGATTAACCCGAGGTTCTTAGAATGGGGTTCTTAAGAAAATATAAGAAACTATTTCTTAATTTTTAATTAAAAAAACTAAGAACCAGTTCTTAAATAACTTATTTAAGAAAATTTGGGGCGACATTAGTCACATGCCCGGTCCGTAGGACAATCAACATAAGTGGTGGTGTAGGGCACACATTTTTTTTCTAATTTTTTTAAAGCTAAATTTGTTCATTAATTTTTTTTTATTTAGATTCACCCACCTGATTAATGTACACATTTTAGTTTTGATTAGGGCATCCCCCAGTAATGGACGCTGATTAGTCAGCACTGTCTCTTTTTGGGGCTTATGTCTCTTTTTGGGGCTTAGTCCAGCATCGGTTCAGATATCCCATGTTAAAAAAAAATTATAAAACTTCGAATGGATTTTTTTTTCTGAACCATCTTGAAATGTTTATAACCCCGCCTTCTGATTATTTCAAATTATTCTACCAGTTTACGTGTTAATGGTTAATGCAATAGATGTTTGATGGCATCTAAGGTTATGCACACAGTCTTTGTATTGTCCGATCGCAGTCAAGTAAACCCTCCATTATGATTTTATATAAAAACTTTTATTTGCTTAAGTAAAACATCCAAGTAATTATTGCATTAACTCTGTTAGGCTTATTTTAGCCCATGTCCAACTCTCCATTATCCGATTAATACAATATTATCCATTTTGGACCCAAAAACGAAGTCCGTATGAATTTGATTTTGAGTTTCTTCCCAAAAAGCATCGTACTAATTAGAGTTGGACATCTTTTATATACTAGACGTTATTTATATAGACTTTTGATGTGGGACTTGGATTGACATCTCACAAATTCTAGTACGTCATTCCACATTAGATCTTGTAAATTATTCCTAGGTATACAAATACATTTCTCTAACTATATATATATACTTGTGCCCCATTCATGTCAACCATCGGAATGTCCAGCCCCGGAACAAAGACCTGATATCATAAACTGATCAACAGTGAAACGGTCCTGTTTGCTCGGCATCAAGTTGGACTTGGTCACGTAAGTCATGTGGTTTTTCTCCTCCTCTCTCTCACTGTCATGTTTCTTCGTCTCTAAAAAATTTTTTGATGTAATTTTATTTATAAATTATTTATAAAAGTATTAAACTAAGAAAGGAATATATAATCTTTAAAGAAACTACAACTTTTCTTAAAATTTGTGCTTTACGAAAAAATTTAATTAATTTTTGAAATTTATGGAACATAAAATTTCACTGATAATTACTTTTGTATTTTATATTATGTAAAAATATTGTTTGAAAATAAACTTGTATAGTTGGTTTGCAAACCATGGAAGATCAACCTTCTATTGCATTACAGTTGAAACAACATTTTTCTAAATTTAAATCTATTAAACAAAATAAATGAGATATCTAAATATTCGCAGAGTATTTTTAAAAAATTTCGATATCTAAAAAAATCATATTTTACTTGATTTATCCACAGACTCCCAATTCCCACAATATATCATGCTAGCAAAACACTCATCCAAACGCCTAGGACGGGAACTGCTTCGAGGTTGAAACTTTTGGACATGCTTCTCTAGTATGTGCCATTGCAGTCCACTAAGCAGTAATTGACTTGTGGAGAGATGCGGCTTTTCCACTTTCTCCATCGAAGAGTATCATCGATGCATAAACACTTGGAAAAGTGTCTTCTCTCAGTCTTTGTCTTGGCATTCATAGACTGTATATAGTCCACAACACCTCTACTGTCCACAACCAAAAAGTCTCTTTTTCTTTTTTTCATCCAGCTTACTCCACAACTTCTTCAATAGATCAACATCAGCATCTTCCTTCTCTCTTCTTGTATCTGATTATCCACACTAGTTGTATCATGCACAACCATAGCCTTATTGCTTTTCATTTTCTCTATAGCAAGATCAATTATAGCCTAATTTTATTACTGCAAATAATCTTCTATGGACTGATTAGAAGTTCCTTGAGGTTTAAGAATCTTCATCGATAATCCTATCCCTAGCCTAGCCTTGGGCTGAGCTTTCTCATACAACTTTCTTATCCAAGCCTATCACCAAATTCAATCAGTGAAAGAGCACATCCATGGAAGGAGCGTACAGATTCAGGACACAGAAGACATGACACTGAATAAGAATCAACGCAAGCTAACAAGTACACACTTTTGAGATTGTTACCATCTGCTACTCTCGCCAACTCAGAGAACACAGTCACCTTGGAGAAGATGGTGATGATAGCATGATAGATTCATGCCATAAATGGAGATGGTTTCCTATGTTATCGTCAAGACCTTCACGTAATCACCTTGGTGGAAGAACACTTCAGCCTCATCGTATGCATCAATGATCTCCTTGTCTCCAATATTCTCTGGCTAGTCATGTGATTCCAGGCAACACTAGTGTTCTTCTATATTTTCTAGTGTTCTTCTGTTTTTACTACACTTTCTTGGATGCCAAGCTTCGAGAGAGAAAGAAAGAAAGTAAAAGAAAGCGGTTAACTTTTTTCTTGAGAGTAGTATACTCATTCATAACAGACATGAAGCACCGTTCATTTCGCCTATTTCTAATCCTAAATGGAATGTAACGATAGTATCCGAGAGAGAAAAAACAGAGTAAAAGTGTTTTATATTAAAAAAAACACGCGTGTGATAAGTGACATGTGGTAAGTGATAGAGACGAGAGAGGTTTTACGATGGTATATAAATTTCGGCTTTGCAAATGAATCTCAGAGTGTGAAATTTCGTCAAACACCTAGCATGCGAGTATTAATTGGTGATTGCTACACATAAAGTAGTAAATTGTGTTTAGAGGTTTTTGTTATATTAATTACCTTAGTTCAAGAGAGTAAAGTGTAGTTTCCATCTCTAGAGCTCGCTTCGCTTTCTCGAGATCTAACATGTTAAGATATATGGGTTTCCAACCTAAAACCAATTGGTGATAAATGGAGTGATCCATCTATCTTATATATTACTAATGATCCCTTTCAACTTTCGATGTGGGACCTTTGTCCCCAATACTTCCCATAGAGATGAAGGCTCTTTGAGCATCAATTTCGGAATGTTTGGGTAAGGATCGAGGGGCCAACTTTGGGCTGGATCGACGATGGATCGGATTGGATTGTTTGGATCGGGCTCTGATACCATGTTAAGTTAGATGGACTTCCAAATTAAAACCAATTGGTGATAAATAGAGTGGTCATCTATCTTATATATTGCTTAGGATCCCTTCCAACTACCGATGTTGGACCATGTTATAAATTAGATGGGATTCCAACCTAAAACTAATTGGTAATAAGGGGAGTGACTCATCTATCTTATATATTGCTTAGGATCATTTTCAATTACCGATGTTAGACACTTTGTGTTTAATAGAATGTCTTATGTGATTGAGAAATGGAGAGTGAGAGAGAAGGAGGAGGCGGTGGTGGTGGTGGTGAAGAAGAAGTTTTTATCAGTTTTGGTATTTTAAAGAAGGCTTTGTTGGAGTTACATATCTTTAATTCTTCCTAAATGTTAATTCCGTGTTATCCAATACAAAGTAACACCATTTCAAATTTAATCTCAACGTGTTTTCTTAAATTTTTTAAATTTACTTGTTTAAGCAAATCCTCAATGATAATCAGGTTGGTATAAGTTGCAAAGACGCAAATAATGGAATCATTTCTCGAAAATTTGTTAAGTAATCAATACCGAGAGTCATTATCAAAACTAGACATATCCTATGGGGTTGATAAGAAAAATGGGGTCAGGCACGCACGCATGAGCTAGCTTGGCTAGTCTTGAGGTCGAGAATGTAATCTTTCTTACCCACCACGCCGAGCTATCACTTGGTCACGATTTTAGGTGTCTTTAGTAGTGGAATTAGAGAGTACTAGTTGTTCTTAGAGTAATTGATTCCTAGCTTTATATTGGATGGTAAGGATTTTGTGTTGGTTATGTTTCAAGTATTTATGTCATTTGAAACTAAAGATTGTCACAAACGTGGCCATCAGTAGATGTTTATGGATACATGAAGCCATGAAGGTTGTCTTCTAGTTCTATTCATATGAAGGGGTAGTGCAAACATTAATAATGTAATTAATTAATATTAAAATGTATAGTCTATATTTTTTGTTTGTTTTTGTACTTTTTCATATTTATGTCATATCTACCAGCTTAAATAAATGATAAGAGTTATGATTTGACTAAAGATAGTTTATTCCTATACAAACTCAAATGATGAGCTCTTTACGATTTTTTGTTGGTGAAGTTAATCTGAAAACATTTATTTTCTTGATTCAAAAATTATTTGCTAATTCTGTTATTTAACTTTTTTTTTAAAAAACATATGTACACTTTATGCAACCAATCTACACTATAAGTTAACAGTTCATATATTAAGGTTCAAAAATTAAGATTATGAGAAGATAGCAAATACATACCTTAAGGGAGACTAAAAAGATAGAAAATGAGATGGACGAAGAATATAAATGCACACAAGGAAAAATAATAGTATGAGAAGCGAAACGAAACCAAGAATCTTTTTTAAAAACAAAAAAAAATCTGATTAAAAAGTTCAATATATAAGATCCTCAAAAGATACATCGTTTGCTACTCTAGAAGGTATGTGTTGTTTGAGAAGGAAACATTTTAGAAAGAAGTTCCGACAAGATATTAAACATTTAAACCAAGAAAATTTTAAAACTCTTAGATAATAAAACATACAATTACGATTGCGGATTGTAACTCCTCACTTTTCTAAATATTATATAAAATTATGAAAAGTATGTTTGTTATTCTAAGTGAGATGCGCTGTTTGAAAATGAGACTATTCAGGGAAGAGTTACCAAATATTGTTTTCTTGATGATATAAACATTCATAGCAAGAATATCTTATATCCCTTAAATCATAAAAGCAGAAAAAACTCACCGTTAGATTGAAGCTTTTTCTTTCTTCTTAAAAAGAAAATGATGTCAGCCAGTACAGAATTCTGATTTGCTATTAGATATAGATTGTCTTGTTTTGCTAATTCAAGTCTCAACCTCTGAAAAAAATATCAAACCAAGTCTATATTGTTCATTTACAATTCTTCAGAAAAGTTCAAACGCAAAAATACTCTTTAAATAATGAGAAACCATAATGAGCATACAGTATTCAATTATTCAAGTTTGGGACAGGAATGATAATGATGGGAAGTTTTTGGGACAAGTGGTAGCTAAATCTTGGTCCTCACTTCATAATGTCTTGAGAGTGACGCTACTTGTCATGAATCTTGTGATTTATTCAGACTTTGGTTTAGGATCTTCAAAAAGCAGAGAAGAGGGAACCCCTAAAAGAACCTTTCTTGATCTTGACTATTTTTGTTCCAAAACCAAAATATCATTATTTCTACGTCTGCTTTTGTTCCACGGAAACTAGGGTGTCGTCCAATTCGAGACTAAACCCTAAGACGAAGTTTTTGTTCAGGCAAAATCATATGCCCCCACGATATAAAGTAGACTAGTGGCTGAATTCTCTTATTGAAAAACCATATCTCAAAACCTAACTGATGGCATTTGTAATAGATTTTGATACTAAATTAGGATAAAAAACAACAATTCCTATATTTTTTTACTGAACACATCATTATTTTCAGAGTATTAGAACTTCTATTGCAAATCAGTTCTAAGTGTTGTATACCTACCACCGGACGTGGTAGAAGAGGTTATTTAAGCGTAGGTGTTGGTGTTGTTATGATATTGGTTCGAAACACGGCCGAAAGAGTGTTTTACGCCATGATTAGTATTAGAAAAGGCTAGCTCTAAACCAAATGAAAGATTAGTGTCAAAGACCCAAACTCTTCATAGTTAACAAAAAAAAAATGATATATATTCGATAGAGAGTTCTTGTTCATCAAGAACATATTCACGGAGGTACATTGTTTAAAAGAAAGAGGGACATCAAAGAGTTAACTCCTATGTTTCTTCTCTCTCTCCCTCTCTCTTTCTAAATCTCACCCTCATTACATCTCCATCTTCAAGACCCTACAGCATTTACTTGACCTCTTTAATAGAAAGACTTCTTCATCAAACATAAACAGCAGAATAGGCAGAAGTTTTCGAAAACCTATCATTGTATTCTTCTGTCTAGAAACTCGCAGAGGATGTACTTTTCAACGTATTTGAGCTGCTGCTTGATCTTAGGCTTCGGCCATCTCCGTGATTTTTTCCGTCGCATCCTCGTTTTGCCATTCACCGACTACAATCTCCAGGTTTGTCATTTCGCAAATTTACTTTCAATAATCTATTTCCATCCATTTTATTATATTGTATGTATCTTGATTTTCACTTTTGTTATAGGGTTATGCGCCAATCTTCTTGGAACACGAGGATTTCTACATGAGACGAGGGTATCATCGGGTTCAGGTCATTCTCTTGACTATAAACCAATAAAACCATTTTTCGACAAGGTCCATGTGAGAATTTTTATATTTCTTATTTTATTAGTAATTCTTTTTGATAATTCATCCCTTTATAAAAGTCACTTTTCAAATATTACAAGAATTAACTAAAAGCTAGTACAGTATTATCTTGGTAATGTTTTCCCTTACATTGTGATACATACTCTTTATTCCTTCTTTTTTTTCTTCTGTAAATTACTCTTTATTCCTTCGTCTGCATGAAGGATTGATTTTTTTTTTTTTTTTTTTGTAACCATGAAGGACTGTTTTTCCCGTCCAATAGCGAGTGCACCAGATGCATGGTTTGATGTGGTCGAGAAAGTCTGGGACGATGAGGAAAAGGTGCTAGAGTGAGTGTGCTTTCTTCTGAAAAGTAAAGCACTTTAACCATTAAGATACAATATAACGAAATATTTAATAAATTTAAATGTTATAAAAATATGATAATGTGCAATATTTAAAACTCAAATAAAACATATATATTAGTTAATTTTGTTAAAATAATCTTAATAATATTTAAAATATTAAAAGCTAATAATAATATTTTAAATACTATTTTATATTTTCTCTGTTCCTAAAATATGTATGTTCTATGAATTTTTTTGTTTCAAAAAGATGTATTTTTCACATTTTCAATGCACTTTTTGTCAACTAATTATGAAAAATTGTGAATCTCAAAAACATTAATTGCATTTTTTGAAATTTTATTGGTTGAGAAATATAGGAAATATAAAATAACAAAAAACTATGCATTAATAACTAATTTTTAATATGTTTTATTAAAAAGTATGAAAATCTCAAAACATATATTATTTTGAAACAGAGGGAGTATATCCAACACACTAATTAAACACTTTATTTGGATCAGAAGAGCAACTTTAGTGGAGTTTTCAAAAAAACTTTCTAAAATATATGTATATATAAATAAATGTGATATCTTGAGAAAAGGTTCTCATGATTTTGAGATATCCAAAGCCACATTTTATATAAATATGTATCAACTAAAATATTTTGAGAACCCACGTGAAAACTTCCCAATAATCATTCTCTAAGTTGAACTCTAGTATTATGTAAATATCATAAGTTTTTAATATAAAATGTTAAACTAATTGATTTTCGTTAGAAATTAATCTTATTTGTTAAATTTAATAATATTTTATTTTAAAACTAAATGATAGTAAATAAGACTCATGTTCTTTATAAATTATTAAAAGGTCCCATTTCAATTTCTATGTGATAATCCTAACACTAAAACTCATCTGACGTTAGAGATGGGATTCTTAACATAGTTGAGTAAACCTTTGGTTGCAATGCAGTCGACCAACAAAGAGCAGAAAGTGCCTTAATTTGGGGTCTTACAATTATCTTGGATTTGGTTCATTCGATGAATATTGCACGCCTCGTGTTATTGAGTCTTTAAAGAAATTTTCAGCAAGTACATGTAGTTCTCGTGTTGATGCAGGTACACAACATTACCGCCTATAATTTTAGGATCTTTTTTTTTTGTTTATCAAATTATTTCTCTATATCTCCTCTGACCCCGTGTGGTTTGTTTATGGCGTACAGGAACTACTAGTGTGCATGTAGAGCTTGAGGAATGTGTAGCTAAATATGTGGGAAAGCATTCTGTTATTGTCTTTGGTATGGGATACGCCACCAACTCGTCTATTATCCCTGTTTTGATTGGAAAGGTATACGTATGTATACACATCCAGAGTCATGACTTCGGACATTAGATTATAATATATGCTATTATGTCGGAATATGATCCAGTTCACGGTTCTGGATATTGTATATTTTTAGCAAAACCATTAATCTTTAAGTGATTTATTTCACCTGAAACAGGGAGGATTGATAATAAGTGATTCTTTGAACCATAATTCAATTATTAATGGTGCTCGAGGTTCTGGAGCCAATATCCGCATTTTCCAACACAACAGTAAGCTTTTGTAGTGCCTCAAATTTCAAACTTAAGCACATTTAATTGGATGACCTTTTTTATAACGTAGCACAGATAATATCTTTCGTTTTAGAAACAAAATACTAATAACATTTTTGTTATCTAATCTATTAATTTAGAGTGCTATTTAGACCTCATGTGTGATATTTCAGTTTTGGACAACCAAACATAGATTGATTTAAACCATGAGTTACTATGTAATGAAATTAATAAATGAATATTAATGACATTTACCATTACACACCTATGGTAATTACCTTAGATTTATGGCATTCTTTGTTCCACTATTCTTACTTGGTGTAACAGATTCTTTTTAAAGATAAAAATATAGCAAAACTTTCCTAGATATGTATACATATATATATATATATATATATATATATTTCATTTTGTAATATATAGTTTTAAAATAGTATATCATATGTGCATACACTTTTACAAGCATAATATTGGGTGTTTGTATTTATATTTTTTTAAAACATATAAACTATATATGAAAAACATGATTTAATATTTTTCATGAAATATATCTACCAATCCACTTGATTCTATATATCATATTTTATTTTTTATTTTAACTATAATTTCGAATATATTTAATGAAAACTAAACAAAATCATCCTAGATTTTCTTTAATTTAGTATATTTTATTTTTTTATTTTTCTAACTACCAAATCTTATTTTTATATCAAATATATACCATCAAATTTAAATACTAAAAATGTGTTTCTAAACTAAAAAAATCTTAAACATACTGACCTATATCATTTAATAAAAATATTTTGATTGGATCAGATATTTTAGTATTAAACAGTCGCACAAGAAATAAAATTTTATAAATATCTTTATCTTTATTTATAAACAATAATTAAATTAAACATCTTATTGAAACAGATTTATAAGATTAAAATATTTCAAAATATATAATATATAAAAATATATTATTTTGTTTAAATCTCATAATTTGTTTTAAAATTTATGTATAAATATGAAGACATAGATTAAATATTTTATATTTTTATGTAAAATAATATATATTCATGCATAATACATTTTACAACATTTTTTATTAATTCAGTTTTTACTTACTGTAAACATTTTTGCTTGGGTTTCTGCTTTTTTGATTGAGTGAAGTTTATTTGTTTCTAGATCTTAACTTAATATTAGAACATGTTTGTTTGTCCATCTAAATAAGCTATTTAGATATAGATGAAAATTAGGGCCGGGCACAAGGCGAGTACTCGATATTTTGCATGTACTTGCTACTTGACTTGCCTTATACGAGTAATAAAATTTTTGACTTGTATTTGACTTGCTAAAAACGAGTACTTGCTATTTCGAGTACTTGATCGAAAATGAATTACTTGCAAGTTACTTGCATCGTTCTGTTACTTGCTATTTACGAATACTTGTCAACTACTTACGAGTATTTGTGAATTATTGACGAGTTTTTTGAGTATTTAAGAACTACTTACTAAATAATATTCTATTAGAAATAAATATGAAAGTTTATTTTGTTTATTTTTTACTTAAATAATATGTGAATTATTTTAAATAAAATATTTTGTTCATATTATAAAGAAAAAAATAAAAATATATGAATAGTTTGATATATAAGCATTGTGTAATTTTCATGATGACAAAAATGTCTTCTCTAAGAGGTAATAATAAACCATATATAGCTAAATTTTTAATACTTACTACTATTTAATACTTAACCAGATGACGGATACGAACAAGTAACAAGTATAAGAAGAGTAATAAGTATTTTGTCCAATTCTAAATGCAAATAAAATAAAAGACAAATATGGACAAGTATTTAATGGATCATATAACAAATAGTAAGTAACGAGGTAAGTAACGAGTCGAGTACTAAAAATAATAATGATATTTGATATTTGACTTGGTCTTGCAAGTAATGAAACTTATCGACTTGTTACTTGCCTTGACAACACCGGTTACTTGAATTTTCAAGGCGGGTACGAGTCGAGTAGCGAGTTTAAGGCGAGTAACGATTAATGATGCCCAGCACTAATGAGAATCATAATCTGTTTAGTGTTAAAAACGTAAAATATCGAAATAGTTCATTTTGAAGAGATCTGTAAGTTTAGGCAATATTTTGAAAACTAGTTGCCTGAACCAAATTGAATGATCTTGATGGAGAGTTCAGCTGAAGATACAAACTATCATCACCCTACCTATATTGCTTATTTTGTAGCACCTTCTCACTTGGAAAGAATATTGAGAGAAGAAATAGCCAAAAGACAAACCAAAGCACACAAACCCTGGAAGAAAATTATCGTCATCATTGAAGGAATTTACAGCATGGAAGGGGAGATTTGCAAGCTTCCCGAAATCGTCTCGATATGCAAGAAGTACAAGGTTGTGACTACTGAGACTAGATATAACGTTCACATACAACATCAAAGTCTTCAAAAAGACCAATTTGGTCGTCTAATATGTACAAAAATGAAAAGTTTAATTTTGTTATATATATAGGCATATGTTTATTTGGATGAAGCTCATAGCATTGGAGCCATTGGGAATACAGGAAGAGGTGTTTGCGAACATCTTGGAGTTAATACGGCTGATGTGGACATAATGATGGGAACCTTCAGTAAATCTTTTGGGTCTTGTGGTGGATATATTGCCGGCTCTAAGGTTTTTAAGCAAACTTATAAAGATTTATGTGGTTCAATCTTTTTTTTTGGGTAAATCAAAGTTATAAAATAAGTTTTATTAATTTTTGTAAGGAGCTCATACAATATTTGAAGCACCATTGCCCGGCTCACCTTTACGCAACATCAATTTCAACTCCTTCGGCGCAACAAATCATATCTGCCATAAAAGTCATCCTTGGAGAGGACGGTTCAAACAGAGGTATCTATCTCTATAGTTCTTTTTCTACGAGTTACTTGTAGTGTCTCAAATCCGTCTTAAAAAAAACTTGTTAAAAGGGGCACAAAAGTTGGCAAGAATACGAGGCAACAGTAATTTTTTCCGGTCTGAGCTACGGAAAATGGGATTTAAGGTACTAGGAGACTATGATTCTCCAGTCATGCCAATAATGCTTTACCATCCAGCTAAAATCCCAGCCTTCTCTAGGGAATGCTTGCGAGAAAATGTAAGTTTTTGTCTCTCAAATATGAATCTCATTTGCTTCCATATAAGAGATCAAACTAAAGTAAATATGAAACAAGGTTGCGATCGCGGTGGTCGGTTTCCCAGCAACACCTCTAATGCTAGGAAGGGCTCGTATTTGCATATCCGCATCTCATTCGAAACAAGATCTTATTAAAGCCTTAGAGGTAACAACAACATCTTGCATTTGAATTCTCTCCCTTTCTCTTTCCCTAGCAGTAGCAAAGCCCTAGAGGTTGATGTACTATAGATCCAAAATCTAAGTAATCATTCTTCCAATATTGATGAATGAGACAGGTTATAAGCAAAGTAGGTGACCTTACCGGAACCAAATATTTCCCAGCAACACCAAAGAAGCAAGAAGAGGAGAAAGATGGCATCAAAATTGGTTGTTGCTCTATGTAATTAATATTCATGCAGAAAGAACCAGTCTGGTTTGATCTTGTATCGTATTGTTAGCAAAATTGCAGTCTCCAGGAAATTAATCCACCTGAGTCCTGAGAAGTCTATATTTCAATTCTCTCTATATCAACATTCAACTCTAATCCACAATTCTCCTGTTCTTACCTCCCAAAAGAGAAGCTGTGTGAGCAAAAGAATCTAATTACTTGCTCCTGCTTCTACTAAACACTTAGGCTCTGATTGGTAACTATCGCTTAATCGCGGAATCGCGGAAAAACTAGTTAAGTTGCGGAAAAAATTAATTAAGTCGCGGAAAAATTTAAAATTTGCGGAATAGTGGAATAAATGTTAAATTGATCAAAATATTTTATATGCTGTTCACTTTGAATAAGAAAAAAAATTCAATAATTAAACTAATTATTACATAATATAGAATAAATAAAATTTATTAAAATTACTTTGGTTCTTATTATAAATATTGAATTTATCTTTCAATATATTTTGACAAGTAATACATTAGTTAATCAATTGAAAATTATAAATATAAATAACTAAATATATTATCATAACAAGATACCATTTAAATTTAATAAAAATATTTATTTTATTTTAATCATTTATCTTAAACTAAATTAATTAATAATAATATATTAACATATCCACTAAAAATGAAGTTATAGTAATATTATTTATTCCATAATTATTTATAATTAACTAATATTTAGTTAATATTTTAAAATATAATTTTCATATAAGTAAATAATTTGAAAAGATTGATTCCACAAATAATCTTCTAAACCTCACTTTTTCGCTTAATGGAAATCCTTTTGTATTTTTTTCAGTGAAAACGCAAAACCTGCGTTTTTGCGTTTTATGTTGTATTCCACGAAGTTTCTTGATTGGTAAATTTTTTGCGTTTTTGCGTTTTTAGATGCCATTCCGCATGCTACCAATCAAAGCCTTAACAATGCTAAAAATAATTTTCAGAACTTTTATCGAACCTTTTGTGACAAGTACGACCACGTACCTGTGAGTAGGGGACCATCAGAAATTTTTGACAGAAGCCGCTTAAGTTCTGTCAGTACCATTTTCAATCCTCGAAATTATTTTTAGGTTCTATAAAAGATTTGACCAAAAAAAAAGGTTCTATAAAAGTTCTGAATTTAATTCTTTTTTCTACAGATTTCACTGAGCATAATAAATATATTAACACAGATTTTAAATGCAATAAAGAAAACAAAGAATATTAGGCATTAAACATTTGTTTATGTACTAAAATTATTAGACATGGTGCAAGCAAATCTCTAGCTTCCAAGTTCTACTATCTCACATTTGTATATCTGGTGAAGAAAATTTCGATAAACAGGATAACATAAGAATCAATCCCTAACCTCTTGAGATTACCCAGAAAAATCTCATCTTGATGGTCTTGAAACTCCATATATAGGAGAGAGGTTGTTGAATTTGCTTTTGAATCTATCGACGTCCTGTTTTGTGCTTTAGTGTATGGGGAGAAAATCGATTTCTATCTATGCAGTTTCTTTAGTCAGCTGGTGTAATGCAGAGCTGACTATGTCCTGGACTGTGCTCCAACGGGTACATGGTGGTGCTTCTCACAAATTTCTGATGGTCCCTCACAGGTTTTCTGAGGTGTGAGACCATTGGACGCTTGTTTTTGCTTCTCTTCTTTACTATCGAACATGAAGCTAATGGGTCTGCAGATCCTGCTCCAACTCTCCTGCACGTTTGAAAGGATTTTTCTTAGAGAGATGATAAGTATATTTTTTTTTTGAGGCAGATTATGTGCGCAAAAAAAAGAAAGACGATGGAATTGATTACCGTAAGAGCTTCTCGGCTGCAATTCTTGCAGATCTAATTGTTTTGCGGCTTGGCACCGATTTCACGACTCGGTTTGGATCAGCTCTCATGGGCGAGTGTATTTTAATAAGCTGTGAACAAAAAAAAGAAGAGAACCAAAAAGTTTGAAGGGATCTTTGCATTTATAATAAATAGACCAATGCAAACGAATCAAGTGACTGCTGCCATCTGCCACAGAGAAATTGTAACAACTTGTATTGAGAATGAAGAAAGGCAAGGAATCAGAGACTTACACCCAAACATTCCATCATTTGGTAGTAAGCTCTACCATGCAGAGGAGTATGTCCTTGTCGGGATTCTGAAAAATATCTAGTCCTGAAAGAATATAACAAATAGATTACTTTCAAACAAAACATGGTTAATAAGCTGAATCACACAAGTCTCGAGAGAGCCTTCATACCACTCCTTATAACCTGGGTCCACGGTGAAACCATACATATCTACTGAATCACAAGTCGAGAGAGCAAATTCAAGAGCCTTGAGCCCAGTTCCTTTAGCTGCTGAGCCAAATGAAGCACCAAGCATTAAGTAGACAGGATTTTTTATTGGAACTTCCTGCAGAGAGTGAAGAATCCTCAAATGAGTTTCAAAGACGAGGAACAGCTTTCAGATGTTCAAAACAAAAGAAGTTAAGAGAGAAATAAGTGCAATGTAACAAACCCGAATCATCTTGTTCATGATATCATGAATTGTTGTTTTTACTAGTAGTACCTCTTGCCTTTTTTCTGCATAGTTTCAAAGGATCAAAGACAATGTATCGTAAAAAACTATGACATACACAAGAAAACAGTTATACAGTACCATCCAACTCCACGACTTTGTCAAGGGCTTTTGCTGACCCTCGATTAAGAAGACGGAATGTACTTTTCTCTCCCACATATTCCTTATAGTTCTGCAAATGACGATGTTCCAGAAAAAAAAAAGAATGAAGAAGATAAGTGAGAGAACAGAGGCGGGGGATAAAAGAATTTGAAGTTAGATAAAAAGAAGTCATCATCAACCTGAATCGGAGCACCATTTTCTCTAATAACCGCATCGTAAGTATCAATCTCTTTTCCGAACTTTGTTTTCAGAAGATCACCCGAGTTGCCAATAACAGCACATCGCTCAAACTGCCGGGGAAAATATGGAGGTGTTTCAGGTAGCACCAATGAAAGCTTCTCGATGCATAGAGATTTATTCTGGCACCGGTTACTGCACCAGAGTGTGAGTTTCATTAAGACCAAAACAAGACAGCATATTACATTAAATTTACTACTTGATATACTTTGACTGAGACCCATCAATTTTAGCAAGTTTTGAGCTGTTTTCTATGAAAACGGATTATAACCACCATGCACTTCATCCCTCGTCTAATGTCAAGTCGATACTTACAGTTGTATTCCTTTATTGATTCTGCGCCATGCATAATCCTCCCATCCATTTGGTAAGGCATCAATGTATTCCCTAGTGAGTATCGTAGAACTATTCCTGACCTGGTCAGCCAACTCGCTAATCAACCCATCAATGTAATTATATGAAGCGAAAGTTTAGGAAATGAAAACACCCACTTGTTCCCATGTAGCTACTGCTTCGCACAAGTCAAACTCATAAGACAGTCCTTCAAGCTCTCCAGACTTCGGATCTTTCTGTTATTGTTGGACATTAATCCAAGACATGAAATCAGAGGTAGTGTACAAATATTCAACACGACAAAGATTCAAGTACTCAAACTGAAAAAAAAAAGTCGGGAGAGAGTATTTACCCATTTGGGAATAGTATCCCTGGGGAAGTTTATTGAGACTTTACAATAATCTCTACCCGTAGCAGCTTGTAGTCCCAAGCCATTTGCACTCTACATCATTCCAAAATAAAACTCTTTTATTCACATATGATGTTTTCCAGTAAATCTAACAAGTAGCATACAGTTTGCATCACAAAAAGAAACATACATATATAAAGAACAAACAAGTCATAAAGTTAACTGAAGATTTATTTTCTAATCATTTTAAAGATGTTGTGAAGGTCTTAGCCCATGAATCAATATGCCTCAGTTTTTACTCAGGTTCCAGTTTGAATCGATTCCAGCCATTTCAGTGACAGTCGACTAAACTTAGGATCAACTCTAATAAACAAATCTCCAGATTCACAAAGTAAGAGCGGATCAGGAACGTGATTCCCAGTGAATGGTATCAGCAGATAGATCTCTAAAGACGAAATTACTTACGACGCACTTCTGGAATCCGTTCTGCAGGGACTGCAGCGCCTCTAAATCTTCATTGCTAAGCCGATTTGATTCGTCTAAACCCACGGAATCATCATCTTCTTCATCAATTAATAATCAATCATCGCCATACTTGAGATACGAAATACACACTACACTGTGACGAACGAGTGGAGTGTGTATATATAATACTTACAGGGATTTGAGACGCCGGTTATGTAGATGAGAACAGCAGAGATTCCAGTTGTTAAAGCTAATAGGAATATCAATTGCAAGATCTTCATCGATTCACCCTCGCCAAGTTTCAGCAGCTTCGATTTCTTACAGGAGACGATGTGATCTTCCAAAGTAGTTACGCGAAAGTTCCGATCTGCGAGTCTGTCTGTCTGTATGTATCAACATTTTAAAATGGTAAGAAATGTATCATCATAACGCCCAAGTGTTACTCAACCCGAATTTTTTTTTTCTTTTTGACATCAATTAGTCAATCAACCCGAATTAAGTGGGGTTATTGGTTGTAGTATTTTAATGAATCTAGGATTTTTTTTTTTTATTTAGATTTTTTTTTGATAAATCCATTGATTTTAAATCAGCTAAACAGATTTCAGAATTAATGTTATAGATTGTAAATCAAAATAACTGGATTATCATAAATCAGTCAAATAGATTTGCAATAAGTTCAGTTTTGTAATAAAAGAAATATAAAAACTACAATATTTGTAAGAAAAACTTTAAAACTGAATAATAAAAAATTTATGAAAAATGATCAAAAAAATCACAATTAGTATCCAAAAGCTCAATAAATACCTTTGAAATACAATTCTATGTCTATTTTGATATGATATCTAAAAATATTCAAATTCAAAATGAAACTAATAGAACTGAAATTTAATTATATTCAAACTGTGTTCTAAAGAAAAAAAAAATATACTTTAATCTGAAATATTATTAACCGAACCCGATCCGAAGATATATAGAAACATAAATGGAGTCTAAGAAACTGATTTCTAAAATCTGTAAACCCCAAATAAACTTGAAAAATCTGTAAACCCCAAATAAACTTGAACGTATATCGAACGTCTATTTTTTATGTAAGTCTGTAGGTCATGAGGATTTAAAGCAAACAACAGTGAAGAGAGAACAAAAATGGTTGCACCTGTGTTTTATTATGTATGTTTACAGAGTTTTTCTCTCTTGTAGTGTCCAATTAAGCAAAACAAAAAAAAAATATTCTAACAATAAAATCCATTTAAAGTGCACAAGCAGAACAACTAGTTGTAGGGAACACAGTCTTGGTTATATTACAAGGCAATAGGCAAAAATAAGAATAACAATTGGGAGTTGCTTCCCTTTTTGCTTTAACGTGTCGACTTTGCGAGGAATGTCTTTGTAACCTTATGCACTAACAGCTGGAGCAAGCGCAGTAGCTGGAGAAGCACCACCAGTGGTTGGCCTAAGAAAATGAGAAAATTAAAAGTGGATGTTTTTTTTTCCTTAAATGATTTGAGTATTGATGAGAATATCCCTAAGTGAAGGAGAGGATTTAACTTACAATCCAGCCAAAACTTTAACAGCATCATAGATAACCCATTGAGCTCCAGTCAGTGTTCCTATCATGAAAATGCGAAGAGGAAGTCCACGAGTAAACATACCCAATAACCCTAGCCTCTTTACTGCCTGTAGGAAGAGAAAGAAAAGCAAGACCAAGTCAGAGCGCATCGCATATGTATCAATGAACAGCTCTCTGATTTTGAATGTAGTTTCACTTACGTCACTAACAGTTGCTCCTTTAGAGTTATTGAGGAAAGAGACCAAGTTATCTGCAGGATGTGAGATAACAGCGCAGAATATTCCAGCAATGTATCCACCGGCAAAGCTGACACCGAGCTGAACTGGCTCCGAGCACTCTTCCTTTGGGGTAGGAATCACTTTCTTGTATATGAGCTCCACAGTGTTTTCAAAAGTAGCAAATTTCATCATGGTATCTGCAAAAACCTCTATTTTTTATCTATGATACTTTTATTTTGTGAACAAATACAACACAGTAAAACATTTGATTTGTCCCCAAAATTATAAATATAATAATTTACATAGACATAGTCTCCAAATTGTTAGAAGGTTTTTAAATTAAATCTTTTACTAAATGTCTATGACCGCAAAATCTCAGAGTCAGCTTTGGTTGTGGACACAAGATTTTCTTTAGTATAGGGACTTACATGGAATCTGGCGTCCCCATAGAGGAACAAGTCCTTTGAATAACCCTCTAACGCCTTCTGATCTAATGATCTTCGGTAGACCATCAGATAAACCGCGGGCGAAACCAGGCTGAGTCTGGACCCTGACTTTGACAGCTTCCATTGGACAGAGAGCCACATCTGCGACGATCTCCGCAGAGGCCGAGCCAGCTAGGTATATGAGGGTCTTGTATTTGGCTGCATTTTCTGGTCCAACGATGTCTGAGTAGTATTTCTTGGCATACTCATATAGACCGTATTTAAAAGCTCCCTGAGCACTGTACCCTATAAGAGTTGGTGACCAGCCTCTGGTGAAACCCTTGAGCCCTTGCTCTTTGATTGTGGTCTTGAAAGCAGAAGTTATGTTCTTGTACTTCGATGGATCGATCTGAAATATTAGAAAACTATTTTATATTTTTGTAAATTCTTGGAGGGTTATAATTTTTGTTTGTTATCAACTTTTTCTCTTATTGCACGTTATAATCATGCAAAGATTGAAAAGTCTCCGACGCAGTTGAATACTCAGTGCCGTCTAGAACAAGAAACTCAAAAGTTGACACTACGTGTAAAGCAGCATCAAGTTAATAAGTTTATGTCTTGTATTTTATGACTTCCCGTTATAAGATTAATTCCAGTTCCACCATTTTAGTAGGATAAACAAAACAAAAAACATTATTTTGCAGTTAATTTTCGCTTAAATAATTCTTAAATTAAAGTTTGTTTCTCTAAATATTTCCCACTACTGTATATACATAGCTTTCGATACAGGCCCAGTAAATGTTAATACGAATAATTAGTTGTGCTAAAGAAGAAGAAAAAGACAGTATGGTTTTGGAAACTTCACCTGCATATTGCATTTGAGGACATCGAGTGGCGTAACCGCCGTATGTGTGACTCCGCAACTCAACATCCCACCGACCGTACACGCCGCAAAATATGCCGGAGAGTACAATTCTACTCTCTCATTCGGCGCGTGGATCGCAAAACTTGGACCGTTCGATGGAACCGAAGATTTCAAAGGCTGTGATTCGCGTTGCGTCATGCTCGTGGCTGGCTCATGCAGCTGAAACATACGATGATCGGAAGAGTAGAGGAAGCTCGGGATCAAGGATCTGCTCGAGTTGCTGGACTCCGACATTCCCGGAGGACGAGGGGAAATATAATTTGTCTTCTGTTGTTGGTTATTATGACTTTAATTTTCTATTGGAGAGAGATGTATTTTTTTTGTTGTGGAAGGTGACAAGGTCTCAGGTTGAATTTATAGGCGCTTGAGTTTCGTAATGAAATGTCATAATGACCACCTCTATTGACTGACGCCGTCACAAAACATTCAAATACTGCTTTGTTACGACTCTTTGCGTGTCAACAAGGATTTGCATTTGCACTGAATATAATCCTTAGACCTTTTATAGGAATATTCTATTTGCAGCTGAATAATATGACAATTCCAAGTAATAGTATGGTTTACATACGACATATGTATAGTATCTTAGTGGTTAGGGTACGCTGATTAAGTTGACAGATTCATAAAAGACTTATCAACATAATAAGCAGTACCGTTCCTGACTTATTAAAGACCAGAAGCTATTTCGAATAAAAAGGCTAGAGGTGACACTACCAAAGTTTGAACCCAGAGTGTTAGCGATGACATGATACGTTTGGCACCACTAGACTAGACAATTTTATTGAAAAAATTGGCCGAAAACTATACATAATATTAAAGGCCGGAAGTCCATGCTTGTAAAGCTTCCTATCAGGGCCGGGCCTGATAATAAGATCAGGTCATTTGTGACTTGCCTTTGAATTCAAACTAGCGTTTGATTCGTACTCCCGTTTTTTCATTTTATTAGTTATCTATATTTTGGTTTACATAAGATATTTATTAAAATATTTTGGTTATAATTTGGTCTTTGATATTGTTTAACTCTGTAATAGTGCTGTCTTGTGTTTTGCTTGACACCTTTGATATATAATTGTATGTTTTTATATGTAGTTTACTTTGTCATCAATTGTTAAAGAATATCATTCTAGTCTTGCAACATACAAAAACTTCTTGATTTGAAGTAATCAAATAGAGAAACATCTTCAAAATATAAAAGAATGATTTCTAAATTAAATTTAACCTCATTAAATTTATTTTAGAAATGGAATTCTACAAGAATTAGGTGAAAAAAACTAATTACTGTTGGAGATAGATTATATCTCTTCATAATGCCCATCAAATAAAGAATTCAGTCTATTAAGTCGGCTCAACTCAGCGCTATCCGGCATCATCAACCTGACTTAACTCGGCGCCACGAACTTGGTTCAATAGCTGAAAGACTTGGTCCAGTTACTCGACCTGTTAAGCTCAACTTGGTTCATTAAACTAAACCGATTTAGGACAAAAAAGAAGAAGAAAATTTACATAAAAGCAAAAATACATAGAGACTCACAATTAAAAATTAGGATTTACTTACTCTTACTGTCGTTACGTTGCCGAATACCAACTTGTTTTTCTTTTATTCACGCACTTTAATTTTACTTTTTTTTTAATCCATACAAACGACTTTAAAATAAGGGAAACTGCACCCTATAACCATAAAAAAACCCAAACACACTATCTAACCAAAAATACCCTCTCTCTCCTTATTTGTCTTCCTATCTCTCTCTACTCTTTCTCTAAAAATTTAATTTCTCTTTTTTTTTTGGTTATTCAGCAAATAAACCCTCCAGTTTTATTTTTCTTTACCAAATCCGATCCGATTCAGCAGAAGCTTCTCGATGAGAAATTGATCAGCTTCCATCTCCTAGTTAAAACCACTATCAGCTTCCATCTCCTAGTTATGAAAATTTTATGAAAATAATCTCCTTCGATTTTGTAATCTGTGGGAAACACTTATTAAATTTTATGAAAATAATACTAAATTAGGTGTTTAGTCCATGCATGTGGATGTAATCTTTAATTATTTATTAATATATATTCCTATCAGTTATATTTTTAAAAATAATAAATAAAACATAAAACTATTTCTATATGACAAAGTTTTAATTAGTATATATAAATAAATATTTTTTTTTTGAAATCACTCAGTGTTTTTTTCTAATTATATAAAATTAAGATTTTTATTTGATTAATATTTATTTATGTGTATTTTATTTATTTTTTAATTTTTAATTTTTTATGATTGAAAGATTGTTTTGGATAACAGTACAATATATATAATTACCTTTATTTCAAATAAATTTTTTTAGCTAACTTTTATTATATTAACTTTTAATTAGTTGCACAAAAAACTTTTAATTATTAATTAATATAATAAATTTTAAATTTGTTTTTGTTTTATTTTTGATATTTTTATTATATAATTAATAATCTGTAATCTAATAAATCAATTTAGATATTCATTAAAGTAACAGCGATTTTTAACCTCTTAGTTTTTAACCTGAAATCTTAAAAGTAAAACAAATATCTTGCAATAATAATTATATATTTACTTCTCAATTACAGGTGACTTTGTGAGGAATGTAAAGAAGTATCAAGTGACCACTGAGTCTCTCTCTCGCGCTCTTCGATCTCTCCTTGGACTGCGCCAATGATGGTGGTCCAACTATGGGAAACGCTCAAGGAAACCATCACAGCTTACACTGGACTCTCTCCCGCTGCTTTTTTCACCGTCTTAGCTCTCTCTTTCGCCGTCTACCAATTCGTCTCCGGTTTCTTCCCCTCTCCCGAGGAACGCCGCCCGCGTTCCACGGAGGTATACCCGCAGCCGGAGCCTCTTCCAGCCGCCGGTTCAGCTCGGAGAAATCACGGAGGAGGAGCTTTAGCAGTACGACGGCTCCGATTCCGACAAGCCCCTTCTCATGGCGATCAAAGGCCAGATCTACGATGTTTCCCAGAGCAGGTATACCCTTGAGAGAGAGGATCTAGATTCTCTTCCCGCGCTCCTGTTTTATCAACTGATAACTTTTTGTGGTTATCTTAGAATGAATATTCTCTGCTTTTGATTCTTGTTTTATCTTCTGCCGTCTTTATATGATTGCTTTTTACTCAAGTTAACCTAGAATGTCTCTACATAGGTCGTACATTATCTTATATTAATCATATTCACATGCCTCCGAAGTGTAGCTTTTTTTTCAGTATTCATTCTACTTGTTTTACTGGGCTGGGTCACTTACTGGCATGATACTACACTGTTATTTTTTTTTTCTGCAGGGTGTTCTATGGACCAGGGGGACCATACGCTCTGTTTGCAGGGAAAGATGCAAGCCGAGCTTTGGCAAAGATGTCCTTTGAGGAGAATGATTTGACCGGGGACATCTCGGGTCTCGGTCCTTTTGAGCTAGATGCGTTACAAGACTGGGAGTACAAGTTCATGAGCAAGTATGTCAAAGTCGGGACCATTCTGAACAAGGATGGACAAGGCAAAGAAAGTACAAACACTGGAGAAGAAGCTTCCATTGGCGAAACTTCTAGAAGCATAGAAGAGCAAACTGCAGAAACCATCGAGAAGAAGGATGTCGTCGCAAATGGTGATGCTGCAAAGGAAGAGTAAGGCAATGTAATTGGAGTATCATGAGAAGTTAGTGAGATTTTTATGGGGTGTCAAGTTATATATAGGATATAGCTCAATGGGGAAGAAGGAAGCTCAATAAACTAAAAAAATGTAGACTGTGTGGATCTTATATCGACCTCTAATTCTGGTTATAAATTGTTTCTGTTTATGATGTTTGTGAAGCTGCCATCAAATTGAACGAATTCGTGTTTGTTTGTAGCAAAATTTGTGCCATTTCGTTGGTGGGTTTGTTTTTTATGCAGCATTAGAATTGTTGTCATTGAGATAACAGTTTGATTAACGCTCTATGGTTTTAGGCAAATGAATGCCAAACGAAGCACTTGTGCTTTCTATCTCTGCATATCTATGGCTAGTCCTTTATTAGATTAACACTCTATGGGTTTAGACAGGTCTGAGGTCGCTGGCAATGCTGCGTGGTAACCTGGGAAAGAGAGTTAACTCAAACGAAATATAGGGTCTTGAGTTCTCTTGCATGATAAAAGAGGCCAAAGTTGTTATTACTTCAACACTGGGGTTACTTTGTTTAGACCGATAATTCCTTCAAGACTACGCCTAGATTGACAAGTGAGAGTTTGGCTCTGAGTGGGTTTGCTTTTACATATGCCAAATAGGTGATCAATGCGTTTATGAATATCAGCTGCCGCCAAGCAAACTCTAAAACACTTTCCAGGTTAATATTTCTTTCCGTTTTTTTTTATTGTTACTTCTGGTCCTACATAAGCCTATTCGTGGAGCTAGTAATCATCTGCACACAAGGAATCAATCACCGACACTTTTCCTGAGTTTAAGTCATGCTCCTTGTTCCGCAGTTTCTAGAACTTGCAGAGGTTCTAACTATTTGTGATATACTTCCTTGTGTTAACCTTATAGATTAGTGAACTTGAAAAAAATGATGAATGTATATTCAAACATGGAAGAAGAAAGTGATATGAACTCCAAACTCACAATTCACAAACAGAGCTTGACAAGAAAAAAATCAAACAAGGGAAACAAAGATTAACACACATCACATCACATGAGCCAAACACCAAAACAGAGCCAGACAATCGCCGTCACAAAAACACTGCTTCTCGAAACCATCACATGAACGGCACCGTTTTTATCATCAGCAACCTCGTCGTCCTCTCCCGGAGCATCAGCACTTGGTCCATCAGCATCTTCATCCGCCTCCGCGTTCTTAGGCTTGTGCTTACTCGACTTAGGAGCCGGAGCGGCCGCCTTAACAGCCTTGTAGATCTCTCTCGGCAACAAAACTTTATCCACCTTGTATACGATCAACGGCTCCTGATCCTTCAGCGTCCCCATGATCTTGGCCGTCACGACGTCCGTCTCAAGAGTCACGTCCTCCCCGTCGTTCTGAACCGTGAAGTCATACTTGTTGTCACCCTCAGTCGCCAAAGTGTTAACGGCGCCGTTACCCGATCTGAGCATCTGCAAAGACTGGTAAACCGGCATGCCGTGGTACAGCACCAGCGCGGTCTTGTTCGCCGCGGAGAGAGCCTTGAACCTCGGCATGAACTTCCCGACGGCGCTGTCGGAAGGACAGAACACCGTCAACCCTCCGTCGACGGTGTCCTGAAACGTCTTGTCTGCTCCGGTGGATTTCAACACGTCGGAGAAGGCTTTGCACCCTTGCTTCTCGAGGATCGCGGTGAGGACGAGGTCGCTGGGGCTCGCGGTGGGAGCCTCAGCCTCCGGCGAGGTCAGGACCTGGCTGATGTGGAGGACGGAGATGTTGTAAGCCTTCTCGAAGACGGACTTGACGTAGTGAGCCGTGAGCCTGCTGTCGTCGTCCTGGACGCCGAAAGCGACTTTCCCGCCTTTCACGTCGGTGATGTTGACGTAACCGGAGGTCCCCGAGGCGGAGCCGGTGGACTGGAACATGGACGCGGTGGAGGTGGAGCCGTCCGTGATCTGGTGGAGCTTCTTGGCGCCGAAGTAATCGACGAGGACGTGGAGGGAGAGGATGTTGCGGATGGTGTAGAGAGAGTAGCCTTTGGAGAGGATGGAGTTCATCGCCGAGTTGTCGACGGCAAGGACGGTGATGGTCTGACGGCGGTTGATCTCGTCGGCGAGGTGAGTGGCTGAGAGGTAGTGGTTGAATGTGGAGAAGTCAGGGTCTTTGGCCAGGATTTTGGTGATGTTGTGGGCGTTTGAGAGAGTGAGGAGCTGCAAAATGAGGATCAATGCGGTGGCTGCTCGCCGGAGATAAGCCATTTTGGGACTTGTGTGGCGTTGTGATTAGTGGAGTTGATTGGTTTTAGCACTGAAGAAAGATGTCTCTAATAATTTATAAAGAGATAAAATTAATAATAAGAAAAAAAAAGCTGTCTCGAATCATTTCCAGCGCAGCGAGCAGGTAAGAGGGGCCACATAGATAGGTCCAGTTTGAAAGTAACATGCGTGTCCGAGTGTTCTATACACTAACCGACACTTTCTTTATTTTGAACATAACCGACAGTGTTGTTCAAAAACAAAAACATAACCGACAGTTATTTCCCCCGCCTTCAAAAAAAAACTATTAACGTTGGTTTTTAAATATATATTTATTAATTTGTGTTTCAAAAAAAAATATATATATATATATATTTATTAATTTATATTTTTTTTCAGCAGCCTTAAAGTTATCCGACTTTCTCTTACATAGTTCAGCAAGAAATTGAACAAGAATGAAGAAACAGATTAATATTTCTCTGCAGCCTTAGGTGCCAGAGAAGTGCACGGTGTCTGAAATCATCAAGACTCGCAAAGTACAGGGAGTAGTATATTTTTAATAGAAGGAGGGGTTAGAGACGTCACATTGCTCCTGCAGATCTTGTAGAAAGGTAATGATAATGATTGAAGTCAGATGTTCACTCATTTACTCAAGGCTGGAGATAAAAGTTGACACTTAGCTCAAGTGGTTGACATTGATCAATCATGTTTATTAGGTTTAGGAATTGCTTAATTGTATTGATCACATAAGCTGAGCATATATACATCAAGTACAGAGGAGTATATGGTAAGGAATATATACGACACTTATGATATAGCCGTTAGCATAATTATAGTCAATCTAATATGTACTTCCTATATGTCTTACACACCCCCACAAGACGGACGGCCGGTAGAGAGTCCGATCTTGAGCAGCATCGAGTCAAATGTATGGCGAGGTAGGGGTTTTGTAAGAACATCGGCAAGCTGGTCATGAGTTGAGACATGTGAGACCCGGAGTTTTCCAGCTTGTATGAATTGACGGACAAAGTGATAATCTAGAGCCAAATGTTTCATCCTAGAATGAAAGACTGGGTTCGCTGCCAAGTATGTTGCTCCAATATTATCACAATATATCACTGGTGTAGATGGAGATTGAATACCAAGTTCAGTCAGGAGAGATATGACCCAGCAAACTTCAGCTGTAGTAGATGCAAGTGAGCGATACTCGGCTTCGGTTGAGGATCTTGAGACGCCACTCTGTTTCTTGGATGACCATGCGATGGGATGTCTTCCAAGGTAAACGATGTAAGCTCCAGTGGAAGTGTAGTCATCTTTGTTGCCAGCCCAATCCGCGTCTGTGAAAGCATGAAGTGAAGGTGTGTTGTTTGCGTGAAGTGTGATTCCTTTCGTCATGGTGCCTGCAAGATAACGAAGGATTCTCTTGACGGCGTTCCAGTGTTCGGTGGTCGGTTTGTGCATGAATTGTGACAACTTGTTCACCGGGAAGGATATGTCTGGCCTCGTCAGTGATAGGTATTGGAGACTGCCAACAACAGCTCGATATTCTGTTGGATCGTCAAGGGGTGTTCCGGAGAGCAGGTTGAGCGTTGTGTTGGTGCACATTGGCGTTCCAATTGGGTTGCAATTCTCCATCTTTGACCGGTGAAGCAAATCTGCAATGTAACGAGTTTGAGTTAAGTGCATAGCTTTTGGTGTACGATGAACTTCTATGCCTAAAAAGAAAGATAAATCCTCTAAGTCCTTTAGCGAAAATCTCTGTGAGAGGGACTCGATGAATTTAGACATATGAGATGGACTATTTCCTGTTACTATTAAATCATCAACATAAACAAGCATGTATAAAAATACTCCCTGTTTTCGGTAGATGAATAATGACGCATCCGCTAGCGAATTGATGAAGCCGGCTTGAAGAAGAAATTGTTTGAGTTCATTATACCAAGCGCGGGGAGCTTGTTTGAGGCCGTAGATAGCTTTCCGTAACCGACAGACTGCATTTGGGTTGTCTTTGTTTATAAATCCTGGTGGTTGAGCCATATAAACTTCATCTTTCAGGGTTCCTTGGAGAAAGGCATTGTTCACATCAAGTTGACGGATCGGCCAGTTCGAGGAGACTGCAATGCTTAAGACTGTACGAATGGTTGCAGGTTTGACTACAGGACTGAATGTATCATGGTAGTCGACTCCTGGTTTTTGAGTGAAGCCCTTTGCCACAAGGCGAGCTTTATATCTTGCGACCGTCCCGTCTGGATTTCGTTTGATTGTAAAAATCCACTTGCAACCTACAACATTAAAACGTGTATCATCATTCAAGTTTTCAAGATCCCAAGTATGATTACCAATTTGAGCATTGTATTCATCGCTCATCGCTTTTCTCCAATGTGGACTCTTGAGAGCTTGTGCAACTGTTGTAGGTGGAGTTTCGGTCGTCTGAACCACTTTGGTATGTAGGTTCAATTTCTGGACATGTTTCCTTGCTCTAGTACTCTGTCTGACAGGAGGACGTTGAGCTGGCTGGGGCTCCGGAGGCGATGATGAAGATTGATTCTCTTGCACCATAGGAGCTGATGGAGGCGGAATGGAGGGACCTGCATTCTCAGTTGCAGGAACTGAAGCTGGTGTTGCAGCAGTAGGTGCCGTTGTTTCTGACCGTTGTTCTGGCGGGAGAGAGACATCACCTGCAGGAGGATTAATAAAAGGTACAAGCTTGACAGAAGGAGAAGCAGATGTGTTAGTATCATCAGTAACATTTGACTCAATAGGAGCAGATATTGAGAATGGAAAAACATGTTCATGAAATACTACATGTCTTGAGGTGTAAATTCTTGAGGTGGAGCGATCTAAACAAAAATATGCACTTTGCGTAATGGAGTAACCTATGAAAACACATGGTGTGGATTTCTCATCCAATTTATGTGTTGTATAAGGTCGAGTCCAAGGAAAACATAAGCACCCAAAAACCTTGAGTTTATGATAGTTTGGCTCATGCCCATGAAGGTTTTGAAATGGTGTTTTGAAATCTAAAACTTGCGATGGCATTCTGTTTATTAGATAAACAGCTGTAGCCAATGCATACATCCAGTAGGATCGCGGCATCGATGCATGAGACAGGAGGGCCAGTCCTGTTTCAACAATATGACGATGTTTACGTTCCGCGATTCCATTGTGTTCTGGCGTGTGCGGTGGACTTGTCATATGAGAAATGCCATGTGTAGATAAAAAATTTCGAAGCCCTATATATTCACCCCCATTGTCGGTGTATAAGGTTCTTAGCTTGGTTTGAAATCGATTTTCAACCAATGCTTTAAACCGAGTGAACACATCAAATACTTGTGATTTGAGTTTTAAAGGATACAACCAAGTGTATCTTGTATAATGATCTACAAAAATAACGTAATACTTAAAACCATCAACCGAAATAAGCGGAGATGTCCAAACATCTGAAAACACAATATCAAGAGGATGAAACGATCGAAGAGTGGAGTTTTGAAATGGTAACTTATGCATTTTATTAATCGAGCAAGCGGTGCATGGCTGAGCTAGCAAAGAGTTTGAAACAGTAGGTAACTGAAATTGAGAAACAACTTTTTGAAGAATAGAAAATGCTGGATGTCCCAAACGGGAATGCCAATCCGACAAGGTTGTCTTCACGGCAGAAGCAAATGCAAGTAAAGGTTTAGATGTTGATGATTCTGTCCATTGGTACGTTCCATCTCTAGGTTTCCCTTCGAGACGAAGTGTCCCTGTTTCTAAGTCCCTCACCTGAAAGTAAGTAGGTGTAAACGTAACCGCAACTCCATTAGCAGTACATAATTGAAACACAGAAATTAAGTTTTTCTCAAGAGCAGGAACACATAGAACTTTATTTAAGAAAAATGGGCGAGTATAAGAAGGAAGAGAGAGAGAACCAGAGTGTGAGATGTGGAGACCCGATCCATCTCCAAGTTGTACACCATCTCCTCCATTGTAAGGATTGTGGAGAGAGAGATTAGCAAGGTCAGAGGTCATGTGGTGGGACGCGCCGGAGTCCAGTAACCAGGTTGAGGAATCAGACATCATCGCTGGATTAGCTGTTGGTGGCCATTGCTGAAACTGAGGCGTCTGATTCCAGGAGTTGTTATTCCTTTGTTGTGGCTGTGTTTGAGATCCTGCGGCAGATCCCCTGACAATTTTGAACTCTGGGCAGTAGCGAACACTGTGACCTTGCGTTCCACAAGCCTGGCAGCGGCCTAAATATGGCTTGGAGAACCGTTGTTGGTTGTTGTTTGAATTGTGCCGAGGCGGATTGTTGTTACGTCTCCATTGTTGATTGTTGTTGTGATTTGGACGAGTATCAGTGGCGTGAGCAACAATCGGAGTGACCGTAGCAGGTTCATTGCTCATGATAATGGCTTCGCGATTGAGTAAGCGCTCATGAAGCTCAGCATATGAGATGGTTACATCACGACCATGAATCGCATCCACTTCAGGCTTGTAGTCTTCACTGAGACCTGCGAGTATTCTCTCAATGAGATCTTCATGATCCATCGGCTTGCCTAGAAGAGCCAGATCATCCGCTTTCGATTTGATGAACAAGAGGTAGTCGCTGATTGTCTTGGTGCCTTTAACACATCTCTCAATCTGGAGTTTAAGCTGACGTATGTGTCCACGAGATGCGTTGCCAAAGGTTGAGGCAAGAGTCGTCCAGACTTCTCGTGTTGTATTAGCGCTCGAGACAACAGACTGAACTGGTAACGAGATCGACCCAATCATGGAGCTGTAGAGCAGTCGGTCTTGGCGTCTCCATGGAGTATACGCCGGATTTGGAGAAGAGACTCCGTTAAGCATGACTGTCATCGGTGGAGCAGTGTTGGTGTCCTCGATAAAGTGGTGGAGCTCATGGCCTTCAAGCAGAGCTCTGACTTGTCTGCTCCACATTAGGTAGTTAAGATTGGTTAATTTGGTAACACTGGACATGTTAACCGAGAGAAGAGTACTCTGGGGATTTTGTGTGTTGAAGACATAAGTTCTTTCTGCCGTTGTTTCAGACATGATTGAGAAACTTAGAGAGAAGAAAGAGGTTTGGAGATGCAGAGATAAGCAGAAAGAAGATGAAGATTAGTTTAGGCGGCGGAAAAGAAAAAAAGAGAGCCTAAGCTCTGATACCATATTAGGTTTAGGAATTGCTTAATTGTATTGATCACATAAGCTGAGCATATATACATCAAGTACAGAGGAGTATATGGTAAGGAATATATACGACACTTATGATATAGCCGTTAGCATAATTATAGTCAATCTAATATGTACTTCCTATATGTCTTACAATGTTTTGTTGGCCTTTATGTCAGTATTCAGGATGAATCAGTGAACGGAAATAGTATGCCCGTACTAAGCAGGTCCTTCAGCGATACATTCAAAGGAGAAGAAGAAGCAATCAAGATATTTTCAGTCTTAAACAAAAACATATTAGGAGTACCTTCATTAAGATTAGAAATATGTACAATGTGAAGTAACATTCCCTCGTCTCTGTACCTACAAATGAATTCTACAAGTATATACTTATGTGGCGTGTGTAGATAGAATAGAACTTGTTACTCTTAATATCTTCTTCATTTGTCAACGTCGGAGAATCACTAAATGCTTTTATTTATGAGATATCAAAGATTTGAGTTCTGTACTTAATTTTCCATAACTTTTTTCTTCAATGGTCTCATAAGTCATAAGTAAGTTAACAGTCATCGGCCCCGGTTCAGTGTTAACTTAATTATTAATCCCTGGGATCTGAGCAGTCTTGTGTTTAACCGGTTTTTAATTGTTTAAGAAAGATAATAAAACTCAGGGTAGATTATTAACGATATCTCAAACCTGGGATTAACAAGTAGACAAAATCTCAGTGCAGTAAAACATTAAAATCTTGAAAATTCTCCATAAATAAGAAGGGATAAAATAGCAGAACTCAGCACTATCCAAGAAACATAAACTAACATGAAAAGCCCCTTCCTTATTACATTCCAGTGAAAGCTTTCTTAGAGAAAGCAGAAGCACCAGCTGGTATCACCTTCAACACATTGAACCTCACAGTCTTGGACAATGGCCTGAAATTACCAATCACAAGAAGATCAAATCAGTTTGCACGAGAAATCAAAACAAACAGAGACATTTAAGTTGTGATATGAATGGAATCATAACCTGCATTGGCCAATGATGACATGGTCTCCTTCCTTGACACGGAAGCAAGGAGAGACATGAGCTGGGATGTTCGAATGCCTCTTCTCATACCTTAATAAGAGAAAAAAAGGATAATACATTATTAACCTCTGAGATGCTGATTTTAGACTAAGTAAATTGAATATTAGTATGTAATACCTCTGATACTTCTTAACAAAGTGAAGGTAATTCCTTCGGACGATAATGGTCCTCTGCATCTTGGCACTGTGGCAAGTACCAGCTAAGATACGACCTCTTACAGAAACAGTTCCAGTGAAGGGACATTTACTGTCAATGTAAGTTCCTGTTCCATAGGAACAAAACAAAACACAATCACCTAAGAACCTTAACTTCAAGGAAATGTATAACAATTTTAAGAAAAAACAAAATCCCAATTTAAGGAAAAACATAATCTCAAACAAACCTGAAATGGCTTCGCGAGGAGTCTTGAAGCCCAAACCAATGTTCTTCCAGAATCTGGTTCCACCCTTCCCAGGTCGCTTTCCCTTGCCAGATTTCTTGGAGCTGATCAAACACATAAACAGAGAAAAATGCATATATAAGAATGAACTTGAAAGCACAAATGAATAGAGTGAAAAATCGATTACCTGAGGAAGACCTTAGGCTGCTTTAGAAAAGCTTTCTCTGTCTGGAAATGTAAAGAAAGAGCATGAGAATATATTGATTGGAAGGAAAAGTCATCTAGAGTGAAAAGACTGATCAAGTTTTAAACCTGTTCCGCCATGGCTGCTGTTCTGTTCCCGACAGGCAAAGAATGTAAGAGTGTCGACGATTGAGCGGCAACGACGGCTTAATACTTTCAAGAAGCAAAAACCCTAATCACAACTTTCCTGCGCAACACAGCTTTATTGGGCCCTTACATTTGGGCTTATATGTTTGGTTACGCTATCTTCATTGATTTTAAAGAAATCCAAGATACAACACATGATTTTCTTAAGCTCAGCCGGAGTAAACCATCAACCATGGATATGTCTACCAAAAAGTTTTGGAACAGCTAGATTCTGATAATTCTTTTGTCTCATCCAACTTATATATTGGGAAACTATTTACATTGCTAGCAATTTGGCATATCAGTTTGGCTGTCATCAGGTTTGTGAATGGAGATTTGTAGAATATGTTTTTTTTTTTTCAAATTAATCATCAGTTTGTAGATATATTGATCAAGGATTTTATCGAGCTCCATTCCTAGATAACATTAGCAAAATGAATGTTCATAACACCAATACATTTATCTTGAGTGTAATATCTCTTTTTCTTTTTCTTTTAATGAATGTGAGGTAATATTATATCAAACAGGTTTAGTCCGATTTAGATTATGTAATATTATGATTTTCTTTGAGTTTACATGTGTTAGTGATTGTATATATATATATATATATATATATATCTTGTAGCAAATATACATTTTCGATTGAGGTATTACCGTATACATGATCACTCTACACCTTTCATTTTAAGTTAACATCAAATATAATTGATAACTAGCTTATTACTTGTAACAAGCTTTTACGTTTTCATTTTATGTTGCGATATCAAATCTCAAACGTATAATATTAGCACCTCACTAGATTTTGACCCACACTTGAGAAGCGCGGATATTTTTTTTGTTGTCTAGTAGATACAATTTGAATTTTCTATAATTATTTGTTAGATATAATAAATTTAAAAGATGTTCTATTATAATGTATGAGGTAGACACAATGTTTTCTTTGTGTTTTCATATCCGATTAAAATTTCTGGTCGAATCGATAGATCCAGTGACTCGTATATAGTCCGGTTTAGATCTGACTTTCAAAAAAATTCAGGTTTAGTCTGCATGTGGTTTCCGATAACGTCTATGAACATATACGCCAGTGTTAAATGGTTTTTGTCTTTTTGATCTGTTCTAAAATTTATGAAACACACTCTGACAAAACATCTATACAATTTTGGGTTTTTAATTTATTAAATATGTTTGTTTCCTAACTTATATTTTCTAGGGATAATATATATTCCAAGAAGAAGCTATTACACGTCAACACCAAGTAATATCCAGATATAACAGTGTTTGTATCTAAATTCAAAATTATTTTCTTCTTCATATACGTTCTTATTTTTTGATATGCACGCTTAGTGAACGATATCAAATTTCAGAAGGTAACATTTTTATGTATGTTGTTCTGAAAAGAATTTGTCGCCATCAAACAATTGATTCTGTTTTATAAACCTGAGCTCTTTGATCGCCAGGTTCTGAAAAGAATTTATCACTATTAAACAATTGAGTGATCAATGTTTATCCACTCTCCAAGAGGAACCTTGCTAGCCAATTCACCCATGTAAGTATTTTTACATGAGGCATGATTTTCGTATCCTTACAAAAATATTAGTGAAAAAATTGAAGTTAGTGTATTTCTTAAAAATATTGATAAACATATAGATATGTAACCGCAAATATATAAAGAACAACAAAGTTACATTTGCATCCGATAGGATTAACTCCAATGAATCACCAGTCATTTTATCCCATAGTCTCCATGAGTGGAGGACTTTGAATTGTACACGCCAATGCAGTATTGTGTGGTTTGATGTCTTTCAAGGAGGTCATCTACATATAATTAACCATGTTTTTGGTATCGTTTATTTGCTGCCTTTTTTGTGGTGTTTTGGTTTCGATAGAGATGATGGTAAAAGGGCTTTGAGTTAGTCAGTATTTATAATAGGAGAGGTTTGTAATCAATGTAGGTTACCGTAAATCTTGGTAGAAAATATAAGAAGAATCAATTAGATATTTTGGTTGATAAAAATAAGGTAAATTATGTATTTGGTTATAATAAATAAACTTGTAGACTAAGTAAAATTTTCAGTGTTTTTTGGTTGGATACTATTAAAAATTATTAACAAAACAAATCTAAGAATATATCCACTTAGCATATTGACCATACATTCTTTTTTTTTGTTTACATATTATGTTACGAATTTAAATCTTAAATTTTAAAAATATGATTATCAACAAAGCTCATCATTTAAAAATGTAATTCGAAAGTTAAATCTTTAAAAACTTTGATTAGCAATGTCTGTAACCGAATATTGGACCATGGTGATGTATTTGAAGTTAACCGTATATATTGTATAACATACTATGTGATGAATAATGTGGTATGATCGTATAAGCTATGGTCTTTTAGGATTTTAATACAGACATGATTTATTTTTTAATAAGTGATTTTGAATAAGAGTGTTGACATATACGATTTTTGCTTCAGGAAGAGAAGACCTGCAAGGACAGTGTGAGACATCGAAGAAGGTTTTTCATTTTAACAAATAGAAGTTGCACAATGGCTGGACGAAGATGAATAACGTGATATGGTCGTATAAGCTATGGTGTATTAGGTCTTTAATACAGACATGTTTGAGTGTAATCGAGGCATTAGTTTCATACGTATAATATTTCACAGGTTTAGAAACAGCTGGTGGCTCGTATTATTTATTTAGTTTGGGTACAATGGTCTACTAACCGATTTAAATGGTTCAGATTTAAAATAATGTAACTGATTTTATGGTTAGAGGAAAAACGGAAACATATAGGATGAATACTTTGTTACGTTATGTTACTTTAATATAGAGGATAAGACAAAAAAAAAACGAATTTAAAACAATTATTATAGGTAAATTTATTTAAACTCTTTCCCTTTTAATAAATACAGATACCAAAAACATTGTTTGGATCAATGTGTAAGGGATAAAAGACGGGCCTTATATCCATAACATTGGGCTTTAGGTTAAACACTCCACCGGGAAACACAAAGTTGAGAGCCTTTACCATCAAACCAACACCGTCACCGAATTCAAATCATGACGACGACGACTGAGTTCGGCATCGTCTACGCCGTCCACATCATCACCACACACTTCGGTTCCGTCGTATCGGTAAACTTTGAAAAACCCTCTCGGAGATTAGGTTTTTGCAGTTGTAGTAATGAATTTTAGTTTAAAAAAAAGTGATTTTGATATATTTGCAGAAAGTGTGCGACTGTCTTCTCCGTAGAGGACCTCTTTCCTCCCGAGAGATCTCTCGTTTAGCCGAATCTGACATTAACCATAACAAAGTCAAGGATATTCTCTGCCTCTTGATTCATCAAAATTGCGTTCAAGCTTTCTCTGTTGAACCCCCCGGTTAGTCCCGGTTCTCCTCTTCTCGGTTTAGGATCAATTGCATTTCCAATTAAATCTCCTGTCATGAATTTTTGAATTTGTTTCATATGATTCGATGTATCCTTCAACTTATGTCAGTTAGTAGCAAACGACAAGGAAAGATGAAATGATTACATTTTTTTTAACTATGACATGTAGATGGTTCAGAGAGCAAAGCTACTGTACAGTACATTGCACTGTTTAGCAACATTCTTCATCGTGCGAGGTATAGCAAGTTTGCTAAGGTTGTGAACGAAGAGCTTGGGTCTCAGGTTTGGTTCCTTCCATCTTTCTTCATCGTTCTGAACACTGTTTGACTCTCTCTGTTAATCTATGTGTACCAGTGCGGCGGAGTTCTTGAAGCTTTACTTAGTAACGGTAGGCTTACCTTGGAACAGCTGATAGATAGAGACAGAGGTGAGTCCTCTTGTCTCACGGTTTATTTTTACTGTAGGCATAAAGGTTTTACTTGTCATTTAACCGCAGTAATAAACGGAGTGGATGCTAATTTGTTACCTACGCTTTTCACACATGATCAGATTCAAAAAAATCAATAGGTTCGGAAGCGATGAGAGATTCTCTTGAGAAACTGGTTGCTGCACGTTTTGTTGAGCGTGTTCCTTCCCCCGAACCTGTTCTTGGAAACAAAGAAGAAGGGCCAGCTCAGAAGAAGAGAGGCGCCAAAGCTTCCAAGGTAATTCTTCATACTTGTGTTGCAGCGACATGGCTGACTCTCAGTTTGGTTGTTTATTCTTTTTCGATATTAATGATCAACGTCTGGGGAACTGTTGCAGATCTTTAAAGAACCAGAAAGCTTAGAGGAACGTATTCTTGAAGCAGCAACTCCAGTTGATGCAATAAGGTTTCCAATTATATTCGAGCAAGACTCAAGTTCAGCGTTAGCAGATGAAGATAGCAACATCTCTGAAAAGAAGGTATTATAACATTCTTACCATAACCAGTTTTGGATGTTTTATATCTCATCGTTAAGCACTGAACATATCTTTCGTCTTGATGTTTCTCTTTGAACGGAAATGTATTTTCAGCGTAAACAACCTGATGTGGACTCATCAGGTCCCAGCAATGAGGTAATCTGGCGTCCTAATTTCGAGGAGCTCATCCGCCGCCTTAGACATAAGGTACTTTGTGTTTCATGAGAGATAAAACTCGCGTTTGTTATTGTTTTGCCTACTCCATCACTATTATGAATCTTCTGGTCATCTGTTTCTTTTTCTTAAGGCGTGTGTGGAGATAGTGAAAGAGCGGAGAGATGAAGGATGTGCCAATGTCTTGAAGGCGATGTTAGAAGTAGGAAGAACTCAGGAGAAGAAGGCGAAAACCGACAAGTCAGGTAAAGTCTGAGATGCTCTCTTATTTTCATACCAATTGATTGAAGTTCCCATTGCTTTTGGTGTGATTGATTTGATCATATTATACTTATCTTCTTTTCAGTTCCAATGTCAATGGGTTCCATTTACGAAGAGCTTATAAAGACAGACGCAGGCCGCGAAATGACACAAGAGCGAGTTGAAGAATGCCTTGAACAATTGAGTGCAACTTCTTCGTATCTACCAGCGTTTGTGATAGAAACAGACGATTCATACATAGTTGGTATAGTTACTTCCTTCCAAAACCTGGGTAACTGATACTTATGGATTTGAAACTTATTTCCTTCTTTTCATTTGCAGATTTTAAATCCATTTTCAGCGTAGCACAGAAAGATGAGGTGTGTTTCATTCATATATATATATATACACTTTCCCTGTAGACATTTCTGAAACTGATAGAAATGAGATGCTTTTAGATGGAATCAGTAGTTATGAGAAGATATGGGAAAGAAGCTTTCAGAATGTTCAGATACTTATCACAGGAAGACCGTTTTGTTGAGACCGATAAGGTGAATTGATCGGTTTTAAATATAGAAAAATAGGTAATGCATGTTTCTTAACTTCAGATGAAATTTGTTTTATCTTCTCTTAAAAGATTGCGGATGCTGCACTGACTGAAAAGAAAGACACGCCACAAATCCTTTTGAAGATGTGGAAAGATGGTTACTTACATATGCAGGTTTGAGTATTTGTCTTGCCAAGTTGAAACAAATCTTTTAAAGCTAAAGAGGATTTATTGGTTGATCTGAGATTCTTGGTTGTCCACTTTTCTTGTTTTGTTGTAGAAATTGGCTGTCACGGGAGTCTACATGCCGTTCCTATTGTGGAAGGTAAACAAGCTGATTGTGTCGAGGCAAATGTTGGATGAGATGTGTCATGCTTCCTTAAACCTGAGTCTCAGGTTGACCCATGAGATGGATTCAGAGAAAGAGGTTAGACTCACACTTAAAGATCGGTTGAAATTACTCAAAAACGACTAGATGTTTGGTGGGTTAAGATGATCCTAATGCAAAACAAGTGTAAATTGTTTTTCTGTCTGTGTGTGTATGGCAGTTGTTGTTACTGCCAATGGAGAAACTAGAAGGAGCATTGAAGGAGAGACGGATTAAGAACAGAGCTAAGATTGTGTTGCTCAGTTCAACTAGGTTTAAACTTGATGACGCTATTATGCTTTTCCATGACTTCTAGATTCTAAATTAAAGAAGAAGAAGAAGTCACCATTTCTATTTTCCTTTATTTAATTAGTTTGTTGTCTGCCTATGTTTTCTTTTTTTTTTCACATTGTCTACATTATCCTATCTTGTAACAGTTTTTGTTTTTGTTTTCTATGAGGTAATCACAGTTGGAACTTGTGTTTATGCATAAATATTTCTCTAATTCATATTAACCAATAGTTAAAAGCATATTAGTGTGAAAATAGTGGGTTAATCTTCTTCAGTGTATCAAAGGTTCATTAATGCCTTCTTGGTTCGACGATGTCTTTCAAAGCTTCCGAGCTTTATGCATTGTTGTGATGGCTTTGGCCAAGGACAAGCCCTAAGTGTCTCAGATACTCTACTCCTCAATTTCACTAGGAGCCGTTGGGGACCATTTGGCTATAAAGCTTCTCCAAAGGTTAGCAGCTAGAACTAGAAGCTCTTGTTAACAACCCTTTCAGTGTTAAAAGAGTGTCTATAACAGGAGGCCTTTTACTTGCGAGTTGAAACAAACCCCCCAGTGTTAAAAGATTGAATCCTCCAAGGTAAAGACCATGGACATCAGTTCTGTGTTTTGCTGCTAATGGACTTTTAGAGAGATGGTTTGTAGATCGCATTCTTCCTCGGTCAGCTAAGCTATGTTGCAGGATATGTTATTATAACTAACAAAAAAGTATACCATATTTATATAACGACTGTAGAAACAAAGCAAACTTCTCGTATGAAAATAGTGAAATGATTTTTTCCATAATCATGAAAAGCAAGTACTGACAAAAAACTGACGAAACAAAAAACAAGAGTCTGATACACAAAAATCCAGAGATCCAAACGATGACAAAAGATAAAAAGAGTTTTTCTTAAACAACCTAACGAGAAGGATCCTCACTTCTTCTCTTCTTTCTCAGCATCAGCAGCCCTCTTGGCTCTAGCACCTGCATGCCTCTTGTTTGTGCGCTCAAGACGGATCTTGTCATAAGCCTTGAACGATTTCAACTCAGCGGTAAGCTTCACTAGCTCCGTTGCTGGCTTCTCACGGACGATAGGCATGTAGTCTCCCTGGACTTGAGTGGCATTGGCCAACTCTTCTGGAGTAGAATCACCAGCCTTAACACACAAGAAATCAAAAACAAATCTGAGTCTATATCCAAATCCAATCGCATGATGAGTCTATAGATTGTTGTTTAGAAGTAGTACCTTGACCTTCCTGGCACGACGCGGGAAGATGACCAACTTAGCCTTGTAGGTTTTGAGCCTCTGGACATTGGATTGAAGACCCTCCAAAGATCTGTTCTTGCGACGATGGTCAACAGAGATACCAATGGTGGGTGCCAACTTCTTGGGGATTCCAGCAGCCTGATTTAATCAAAAAGACATAACTAAACAATACGAACATAACATCCGACAAGACAACTAAAAGAAAGAGATTTACAAACCTTAAGCTCTTCAAGAGTGAATCCTTTACCAGTTCTGACCTTCATGTTGTACTTCAGGGTCTGACCATGAACAACAGGGCGAAGAGGTCCAGAAGTGGGACGGGGGAAGATCTTCACAGCCTTCTTTTGTCTCGCTGAGTAAAAACATAAAACATAACACATGTCAGAGGAGACTATGGTTTTTAATTTCAAATGATTCTGCATAAAGCAGCGAGAGGAAATTCAATCACTAACCAACTCTTCTTCTGGTTTTCCTGGCAGGCTGGTTGAACCATGTCTTGACATAGTTCTGCCAGTGCTTCTTGAAATGACCATTTGGGATAACATTGTTGTGCTTCATTTCCTCAGCTCAGCTGCAAAATAAATTAATAAACCATCAGCATGGGATCGATAAATTTCAAAAAGCCTATTATGCGACTTCACACGCCAATTTAGACCACTAAATGATAAAGCTAACATCGAAAAAGCATAACAGACAAGAAACTTAACTAGTAACAAACGACCAATCAATGAAACTGTTGTCTTAATCATCCCAAGGGCGATACTTTCAGTAACCCATTAAAGCAAAACAGACAACGAGCTTAAGAAAATGTTGTATCAAAGACATGGAAAGAGACATTCCAGGAGCTAGACGAACACATGAGATCGAGAAAAACAGATACATGCCTTTGTTTGCGTAACTCTTAACGATATGACTCACAAGGAAACTACAGAGGACGGAGACGAGAAAGTTAACAGATGAAGAGTACTCACAATGTCACTGAAGAGTGCTTTCTTCCTCCTGCGGCGAGACGAGAGAAAATGTCTAGGTTTCTTTTGTTGATTAGGTTAAAGTATTTAAATACTAAAACCCTAATAGATGGCTGCTGACCCTTTTGTTAGATTGGGCCTTTTTATTAACGGGCCGACTTAAAAGTCCAATAAGGGGAATAAAGGTCACAAGTCACAGAAGAGGGTTTTTGGGCTTTAATTACGTGAATTATTGGGCCCTTCTTAAAAGCCTTTTATTTCACGTAAGTCGACTTTTTGATTTAGGGTTTTGTCGATGATCACTGATCCTTTTACCAAGTCAAACGAAGCTGAACCGTTTACCATTATCATTTTCATATCTAAGCTTTAGTTGGATTCGTCTGCTAGGCTGCGTATGCTTTTGGTTTGCGAAAATGGAACAAAAACTGTACGATTCTTTATTTCGTTTATGTTTGCTCCAAATCCTAATTTTAACTCTTTGAAACCTAATAACATTATTTATTTTATTTTATTTGGTTAATTTTTACGACAGAAAAATCGGAGGTGGGAGTTTGAGAAATGGACATGTTGTGAATGAGGACAGACTCAGTGCATTACCTGATGATTTGCTTCTGCGGATATTATCTCCACTTCGAACAGAAGATGTGATATACACGAGCTTTTTGTCTAAACGTTGGAGATATCTTTGGAAGATGGTGCCAAATCTCAAGTTCGACTCTTACTATTCCTACGCATTTTCAGACCACGTTTACAAGTCTCTGGCTTTAAATAAATCTCCCTTCCTCGAGAGAGTGCATTTAAAAATCAGACACGAACGCGATGCTTCCGATGTTGGAATATGGATCGGAGTTGCATTTTCGCGCAACCTGCGTCAGATGGTACTCAGCGTTCAGTTTATGAATGACAGATTAGTCAGATTCCCAAGTGTTTTGTGCAGCTGGAACAACACACTCGTGTTCTTGAAACTCAAACATTCCATTCTCCTAGACTTTCCTTCTAGGGTTTGCTTGATGTCTCTTAGAAAGCTGCACCTTTACTTTGTGATGTTCCAAGACGAAGAATCTGTTTGCAATCTTTTAAGCGGTTGCCCTAGACTTGAAGATATGGTCGTGTATCGAGGAAGCTATGTAGATGTGAAGACTTTCACTATTGATGTGCCGTCGTTACAAAGACTAACCATGCACGAGGATAACCCGGTTGAAAGAGATGGAGGAGGTTATGTGATAAAAACTCCTTCTTTGAAATACTTAGACATGTCGGGGTTCGTTGGTCGTGAGCTTCTTCTGATTGAGAATTGTCCTGAGCTGGTGGAGGCAACCATCGTTGACGTTTACGATGTAGCTAATGAGAACATTCTGGTGTCTCTTACTTCAGCCACACGGCTTTGCTTATACTTATCACCCTTAGAGGTAAAATAAAAGATCTGAAGTTTTTGTGTGCATCATGGCTTAGAACTTTATTGTAGTAAGAGTTGCTTCTTGCACAGGTCAAGTATCCTACTGGCAGTATCTTCTGTCAGCTGGTATCTTTGGAGTTGTGTACTGGTAAAAAAGAGTGGTGGAATCTACTTGCACGCATGCTGGATGGTTCTCCTAAATTGAAAATCCTCAAGCTGATCCCTGTAAGCCATTTCATTGGGCAGCTATACTTTGTTAGTTTTCACAAGTATTTTTTGGTGATCTAAAGATTATTTTAATTGCATTGGTTTTAGGCATATTATTTAAGGGATGAAGATTGTCCTGTGAGTAGTGGAAAATGGAACCAACCTAAATGTGTACCAGAATGCTTGTTGTTGCATCTTGAGACATTCGTGTGGGAAAATTACAAATGGCAACGAGAAGATGAGAAAGAAGTGGCTACATACATTCTACAAAACTCAAGATGTTTGAAGAAAGCAATTTTCTCCACAAAACCCATCAAACCGGAAAAGCTTGAAAAGTTGGGAAAGAGACGTGAGATGCTCAACGAGTTGACTTGTGTTGTCAGGGCTTCTTCAAATTCATGCCACCTCGTATTCAAATCCGAGTGATCCATCTCTTGAGTTTTTCATATGCTGTTTTGGTCATTGAAAATCTTTCATTTTTAAGAAAAATATATTCAGATATAATTTAAAGAGTGGGAGGTGTGGAAAAAACAAAGATGGGAGTGATAAATCATTTAGTTTCTAATGAAAGTTGAAATAGTATAGTCTTGTTAATTTGGTTAGGCCATTTAACTTTTCTTTTTGTTGTTTTTGTATTTTACATTGTTACAATAACAAGTAACTTATGGCATATATTTAAACTACAATAAAATCTCTATAAATTAATAATGTTGGAACTTTGAGATTTTATTAATTTATAGAGATATTAATTTACAAAAATTTCCTTATTTAGATTTTTGTTTTTAAGATATATTTATTCTAAGATAAGAAAAATATTTGATTTTAGTGTATAGACATCAATTCTTATTTTATGAAATTTGAAATTTATATTAATTTTATTGTATTATTTGGTGTATATAATATATATTGCATAGAATTTAAATGTGGTTTAGATATAATATTACTAAATCTCATCAAATATATATTAAATGTTAAGAAAATATAAAAATAATTTCATTGTGAATATAAAACAAACAATATAACAATAATTTCTTACTTATATAAAATATGTATACATATAAATTATTAATTTATGATTTTAATGAGACCATATATTTACATAGAATTTTCTAAAAAATTATTATCTTATTATTTTATGAATTTGTGTCAAATTTTCAAAAGGCCCAAATGGGAACCGGCGAAATTTATTAAATTATAGAGATTATTAATTTATCGAGTATTAATTCATAGAGGTTCTAGTGTAGTAGAGAATTGAATGAAAAGCTAAGCTTTACAAATGCAATAATAGAAGTTTGTTAAATTTTTACACACTAGAAAATAACTGCAATAATAGAAGTTTGCTCACCTATTCACTCGAAGATTCGTTTTGACCGCTTGGGGATTAGTTGGTAGTATATTAGCAGCTAGTAAACTATAATGAATTTTATATTTGAATTTTATTTACGAAATCCATTCTAGAACCAAATTCAGATTTTTTTTTTTAAGAATGTGCAATATGCAATCTTAGAATAACCAATATAAAATAATGTGACTGAGAAAATTGATAATATACCTATTGACATTGAAATGATAACAAAATTGATGATATAGACACTGAAATTGTTTTCTCTTTTTTTTTTTCCTTTAGTAAATACATTGAAATTGTTCCATGATTTTGTTTCTATAAAAATGGATTTTATTTTGTATTTCTTAACCACTATTGTATTTTCTAATGGTTTTTGCAATATTTACATGTCTCTTAATTGTATTTTCTCCTCATTAATAAGTTTTGATTTGATTCGACATAAAATTGGTATGGTGTGGTTCCAGATTTTTTTTTAAGAAAACAAATTAACCAACTACTAAATCAATAACCTTTTTTTGTCACAGAACTAAATCAATAACCTATTTAAAAAAAATATCCACTAAACTGGACCGAACATTTAATCAAACCTAAATGAAAACCAAAAATTTTGGTTTTGGTTTTGCAAATTCGGTTCAATTGCCTGATATATAATACTCTCTGTTTTATAATAAGTGTCATTTTTGACCATTTTTTTATTCTACAAAAAGTGTCACTTTACAATTCCAATGCAAATTATACTTACTTTCAGCTGAAAATTAATTGTAAACTGCATTAATTTTATAAATAATTTATTTATCTGAAATACTATTGATCAAAGAGGTATAATTAATAACAATTTACATATATTTCAGCAACTTTCTTAATCTGTGTGAAAAATATCAAAGTGACACTTATTCAAAAATGGAGGGAGTATGCAATTTTGACTGGAAAGACCAACGACGTCGTGTTAGGTGTAGCTGTGAAACATTGATACACAACGTATACCAGTGACTAACTAGTACGAAAAACTTCTAACATATTAGGGCATCTCCAACCCGAGACTTCATTTTAAGGAAAACAAAACCTCAAAATAAGAATTTGAGGTTTGATTGCTCCAACCATAAAACCTCAATTTTTTTTATATTTGCTCATTTACATTATATTCCTTGATATTAATAAAAATTACTAATAATGATAAAACTTCACAAACAAATATAAAATATACATTTAATATATTATACAACACACAATATTACAATATTATATAATAAAAGATGATACAAATTACACAAATTTTAGAAAATTACATATAAAATACCAAATTACTTAAGCATTATTTCTGTAATGTTCCCATATGTGCTCAATCAACGCATTCCGAAGTGATGAATGTTTGTGTAATTTGCATTAATTTATGCTAAGTTTGTTTAATGTATTTTATTTTGTGTGAATTTTATCAATGTATTTTTATATTGTGTGAATTTTATTTTAATGTTATATAATATTTATCTTATTTTAACGTACTTAAGTTATCCTAAATTAAGTTTAGTATATGTATTTATGAAAAGAAATAATTATAAGAACTAAAAAAAATAAGAGAAAATTTTAAAATTGTGAATAGCGAAACCTCAACTTCGAGGATTTAAGGTTAGATTAGAGATGCTCTTAGTATCAACAGACATTAGTTAACCGTTCATTTCAAATTGTAACTGGGATATATATTCTGTATGTGGCTTTATACATTTTCCATACGTTGTGAATTTACAAAGTGACGATCTAAAAAATATTATTGGGAGTTAACGTAGCAATAGTTTGTCCCTTCAAAAAGAGGCAAAAGTAAGTAAATCACCATTGGTTTTGCCAATCTTGGATAGCTAGATGAAGAGCATGATTAGGTATGAGATTGCAATCTTCCATCTTCAGGTTTGTCATCGGCGACGTATCGTGTCCGTTAGCTAACCATTCCCTAATCGCTTCCGCTTCGTAAGTAAACCCATCTGCTGCTATCAAAGGATCTTTCATCACTTCCTGTGTTCACGACAACAAACAAAACCCAGTTTTATGTTTTGTCTTAAATCCTGATCATCAAAACTCTGTTCAACACGTACCTGAAAAATGGGGCATAGGTAATGAGAAGGAGGCTTGCGTGGAACTTTCTGGTTCGAGTACGATGATGTTTCTGATAAAGGAACTTCCGGGGCTTTCATACGATCTATAAACCGTAGAACGATGGGTAAGTCTGGTCGGTTCATCGGGTTTTTCTTACAGCAACGAATGGCTATATTAGCTAGCTTCTTGCCTCGTGCGACTGGCCAGTCTCCTGCTGAGTTATCCAAAACCGCGTTGATGTTATCATTCTCCACAGCGCATTTGACGTCTCTCAGTACCCCGGAGAGAGGTCTTCTGGTGAGAAGCTGAAGGAGAATCATTCCAAACGAGTATATGTCTGACTCCAGTGTCATTTCACCGGAGACAAAGTAATGCGGATCTACGTGAGGATCTGATTTGTCGACGACTCCATCGATCGGGATCAGCTGAGAGATCCCGTAGTCGCTAATCTTGGTGACGAGGTTAGAGTCGAGGAGAATCTTGGACGGTTTTAGGTTACCATGGATGATGCAAGGAACGTTTGAGTGAAGAAACAGGAGAGCAGAGCATATCTCAGAGGCGATCCTGATACGAGACTCCCATGGAAGCGCAGGAACGTTGTTTGCAGATGAAAAGCAGTCTTCGAGGCTCCCGTTGGGGATGTATTGATAGATAAGAGACCGAGACTCAGGACAAGTACCCACTATTGTTACCAGGTTTGGATGCCTTACGCTGCTTAAAATCTCCACCTGAAATCCAAAAAAAAACAATTAGAACATCTGTGGAATGATGTTCGTATATGTAATAGATAAGGTTCTTTACCTGACGCTCAAACTCAAAGTGATTCTGGGATCCATATGAAGGCAACATCTTTACAGCTACTTGAAGATTTTGAAGATTCCCTTTGTACACACTTCCGTATTTGCCTTCTCCAAGTTCCCAGGACGGATCGAACTCGTTAGTAGCTTCATTGATCTCCATAAAAGAATAGTCGAGCATCTCTGACCCGGAAGACGCTATAGTCTTTCCTTTTACCAATCTCCTCAACGCGTTTACTTCCTTCATCGCGTTCTCGTGATCGATACGGATCTCATCCCTTTTCTGCCTGAAACTTTTCAAGAGCTCCATAGCCGTATCGAATTTCTCACCATGTTCTTTTTCCAAGTCTTGCAGTTTCTTTATCTGGCTCTCCAACTTGAGATTATCACTACGAACTATCTGAAGTTTTTTCATGAATCCGTTGTTCTGATCTATTACCGTCTTTATTCCACCCTGTTCTTTCTCTAGCAATTCCTCTAATTTCTTTCTTCGACTTTGCTCCTTAATGCATAAGCCCTCCAAGGCTTTTGCCTGTGAGATGACATGACAACAACAACAACAACAACAAAAGTTAAACCGGGAATCCCCAGTAAAATGTTTCTTTTATGTTTAAGCCCTTTTACGTGTGGTAACAATTAACAAGATGTACTGATTTTTCTATCGCACAACTAGCAGATATGGATTGATTTACTATCACTTCAAAAATGTCGTTCATTTTTTTTTTGAAAACTGAGAAATAAATTGGACTTATAACCTTGCATAAAGCCTCCATGGTACTGGCATTCTCTTTCCATTCGTTCGGAGCTTCCCCATAGACAGTTTTCTCTGATTGGCCAATATCATGCATGGCTTTATCATACCTATGAACTTTGCGCGCTACTTTTCCTTTACGCTTTTTCTCCTAAAATTCCACAGGTTCACAAGTCAGATTAATTGATTGCTCATACTAAAAATCTACAGCATCATATGTTAACTACAAGTAGAGCTTTCAAAAACAAAAAGCTACTCTCATAAATCGTTTCTACAAAGTCAAGAGTTTAAAACATCTATATGTCAACAACTTGAAGAAAAACCGGACAAAATATAATTACTAAGGGGTTCTATAGTTACTGCATGACCAGTATCATCAGTATGAAAGAAGAACGTAAAGATGAAGTGAACTCTTCCTACCTCGACATTTGAGGAAGTTAAGGTATCTGAGCCAACTAATTCAGGGCTAGCCGGCTCTGGGCCAACCTGCTCCCCAAAGGAAGAGCTCGAACCTGAAGATAAGTGAGTAGTTGCTCTTTGTTCCACCTTTTCTCTCTCCAATTGACCTGTGTCTTTTTCACCATCTGCACAATTCTGTAACAAAGTTACCATACATAGACAATATACAACTGATAGCAAATGATATAATATGCAGGGGGGGACCTTGCAAAACCCAAGCAAAGCGCTACCTTGTTCAAGGAGACTACGCCAATATCTTAATCTGCTCCTCATATACGAAGATTCCAGTCTCTCTGATCTCCTTGTCTCAGTGTCTGAATCCAGCTGTACTAGGGGAGGCATTGTTTGTCTGTTATGACCATCGTCATTTGTTGCCCTGTTTTCAAGAGTGTTTCTTTTAGTTATATATGAATAGAGGTAGAAAACAAAAACAGATAGTAGAAGCATTTAACTAAAGGTATCAAAGTTTCTACAGATGTATCCAAATAAGCAAATAGTTTAGCTAGGGAAAGACGACGATTTAAGATGTCTCATTCACTCTTTTTGCAACATTCGAAAGGAGAAAAGGTTTTACCTTGTAAAGATAAGGTAACCTTTACACAGAAACCAAATATGGCAGGAATCAGGAGCTTTTTTGCAAACGAATATGGCTTTCTTGGATTTCAAATCCGTCATCCTCCTGGCATGTCAAAGTTAAGTAGATAATACGAATGTCAGAGGTCAGATGAAAACATAGGAGATCAAATAAAAAAATTATATATTTACCATGAGTAATGCTTATCTGATGCAGCTCCCATTACGAGCCACTTAATATTATGTCGAGAAATCAAGTCTACGATACCTTCCTCGATATTTTGTCCCGCAATGCAAAGTTTATCTGTTTGAACCTAAAAAGAACTATGTCAATTCATTAGCTTATAATATGAAAGGGTCTTCTTGACTAGGAATGCCTTAAAACTACATCTACCAATATCACATGAGTATATAAAAAGAATTGCCTTCTTTCAACTCCAATACACCAAAAAAAGGAGAGAATTAATACCTCAGTTTCAGATAAAAGACGCAGATATGAATCCATAAGCTCGTCCACTTTTTGTTTATCAACACGCTCAATCACCTTGACAGCATGTTTCCTAAAGGCACCACCACCAAGTTTCTTGTGTGCTGTAGGTAAGCAAGCAAAAATAAAATACTCAGAAAATTACCAAGTCTTAACGAACAATAGCTAAAGTCATCACTCATCACTCTCCAGCTTCCACAAAGGAACTCAGAATTTGACAAACAAAACCAATAGCTAAACCAAAGTACTGTCATCATCATGTCCAATGTTGTCCACTTCAGCTTGATAAAATACTTAAAATCAATAGGTTTCTTCTTGCAATCTCTTAAAAGGCTAATCAGGAAAATGGATTTTATATGGTTTCTCTTCCTCTTCTAAAACAATTATAGCATTTCAAAGATTTTCTTAGCAATATCATCCACAATCAACTAAGGGATATATATATAAACTCTGTAAGGTTCAATCATGATTCATGAGTAACTAAGAGAGACAAGCAGAAGATTCTCACTCCAGGAGGCAGGTCGAGCAGGACGATGGACGTAAAGCAAGCAAATCTTCTTCCCGGAGAAGTTACGCGCAGCCCATAACACAGTCGTTTTGCTCCTCTCCACATCTTCCGCCACAGCCACGAAGATCGTCTCATCCACATCTAAAGCCACTTCGTCTCCACCGATTTCTCCAATACTCCCCATTCTTTCGCCCCCCGCTTTGTCTCTCTCTCGATTCGATTAGCTTTCTTCTACAAGCATCTGCTTCGATTCTTATGATGCAAAGTGACTTTTAATTTAAAAAAGTGGAAGTCAGTCGTCGTGAATTGGAATCGGTTTTGTGGCTCGGACTGAGTCGCTGACTCGGTTATGAGTCAACCGGTTTACCCATTCTCGATGATGAATAAGAGAGTCTCTCTCTCTCCTACCACCGGAAATAAATTGGCAAAGGGGAATTATTCCTATTTACTCGACCTGTAATTTTATTTTATATTGGAATAACTTATATAATGTAGAAACGTAAAATAGACTCATGTGAAGAATTTCTGGAATCTTGTGACGAATTTTTAAATTCCAATACGTTAGTTTCTGCTCAAATAAACATTCGAATACATTTATATGGATCAGTACTTTCACCTTTGATAATCTCATTAAGCTCTCTCTCTCTCTTCCTTCTCAAACACCTTGGATAATTGGTTTTTAAATAGTTTGGCTCACATAAAATTTTACTAGACTGAACAAAAAAATTCGGTTATTAGGTTAAATTTATCAAAATTATACAATATTTCTGTTTCAGTTAGATTTTTATTTAGTTTGGTTAAAAATTTTGGTAATGATGTTCGATTAGATTTGGTTAGTTTGGTTTGAAATTTGGGTCGACTAGTTAATTCGTTTCATAATTCTGGTTTGAATTGATATTGGTTATGATGTTGTTAATGAAAACCGAACTAACCGCCTACTAAACCAAGTTAATAACTGGTTTTAGTATAATTCTAAAATTGAACCGCATTCATAACCGAAAATTTCGGTTTGATTCCGGTCAAAATCATAAGCTGCCCTGCTTCTCCATCGAGGTTATTTATGCGATTTGTGTCTCCCGGAGAGATTGCAGTCAATTCAATAGCCCCCAAGTCCTTTGGTAGTCTAAGCTGAATCTCGATGGTTTACATAGTATCATGGGACGAATTCGTAGATCGATCTGTTCAGCTTTTCAAAGCTGATCCCGAATCTGTAAGTTATCTCTTTCCTTCTTTCCTCGATTTGGTTCGTCACTGTTGCTTTGGAGATTCTGAGCTTGATTTATACTCTCTGGATCGTATTGACCATTCGACAAACCTCGATTGCGATTTGAAAGAGTCAATCTACATGTTTCGTAATAGAGTTTGATATTTGGATTCAATGTTTGTGTGGTGCAGACTAGGTATGTTGTCAAGTATAGACATTGTGATGGCAAGTTGGTTCTCAAGGTTACTGATAACAAAGAGGTAAGCTTGTTCTTGACTTTTTTCATGCAGATGTATGGAATTTGATGTTTGATATCTGATCTGAATGATAGTTTTGGTGGGTTTGATGCTGATTTGGAGAATGTAGCTAAGGTTTCCTTGAGGATTACTGTACTTATCCTTTTGGTTGGTGTTTTCATGTGAATGTGAATGCCATTGCTATATCTCTTAATTTTCTTATGTATTGGTCTGGTGATGGTTCGAATAAGCAGATCTGTTGTCTTTTGATACCAGTTTACCTTGGTGAAGCATGTTTGTGTTTTGTTAATCAAAGGTCTATGCATTGAGCTGGGCCAAGTTCGAGACAGAGAATTGCATCAATCTCTGTTGTTATTTAGCTCCTCCCTGTTGTTTCCCTCTTGTTTCAGCCTATTGCATTTTTTTTTTTTTGTGAAGCATATGATAGATCGGAGTTTTTTTTTTCTTTTTTTTTTCTTTAATCTTAGTGTCTCAAGTTCAAGACAGACCAAGCACAAGAGGCAAAGAAGATGGAGAAACTGAATAACATATTCTTCACCCTCATGGCCAGAGGACCTGATGGTAACATCTTCTTTTCTTTCATCTTCATTAAAAAGATAATGGAAGTTTCACAGTTGAATATGTTTGTGTTATGGTTCTATCTATGAAGTTCTACTCTGAATTTATTGCTTAATTTATTTATGCAGTTGATCTTTCTGAAGTGAACGGGAAAGAACAGATGGAGGCACAGCCTGCGAAGAAAGGAAGAGGAAGGAAGCAATAAGTCCACTGATTCTGTTTTTTCTTTCTTTGTTTTTAGTATCAAGATTTTGATCCATTTTTGGGGATATTTTGAGATGGGAATTGTGATGATAGGATTATTGACTATTTGTTCTAATTTAAGCCGACTTTGGATCTAAAAATAAAGTGTTTTTTTTATCGTAAATGCCCATCTTATCATATCCACTCTTTCTGGATAAATTTCCTAAAGTACCATATTTCTAATACCAATCACTTTTTCATGTGTATTATAACCACATTTACCCTCTTTTTTTAAAAGAAAAATAGAAACTTATAATTTTAGGGTTAACTGATCTATATTTAAGATTTAAAATTGAGAGATGGAGTTTTGGAAATTGGGATTTAGGATTTTAATACATATATAAATAAAAAAATAAAAATAGTTTTAGTAAGAATTTTTGAATTTCAAAAAGAACATTCGGAATTTCTTTTGAAAAAGTTCAAAAAATAATTTTTTTTAAAAAGTTCAAATTTGAAAGCGTATAATTCTAAAACTATAAAAAAAATTATTATTTATTTAAATAGGTACTTATATTTATATATCTATAAAGTAAATGTATAAGAGTCTTTTGCTTCTCTGATGAAAAATATATTTGTGAAAATATTTTTATAATAAAGATGAAACATGAATGAATGATGGTACCAACAATATAGTAAACTTGAAATTTTTCCTTTTTTTATATATCATCTCAGTAATATAATTTTGTGGCTTCAATTCATTTTCTCACAACTCCATCTTTCCTCTTGCTCTCAAGTAACTAACAAACTAATACTCTATGCTTAAAAATATTTTTGATATTTCAAAATAGAAAATATTTTCATATTTCAATTAATTTTTATATTTATAAAAACCTGGGTAATCAATAATATTTTATAATTAATTGATTAATATTATATAGTTAGTACAAGGGGTACTAACACGAAGAAACCACCAATCCAACCACGGGTGGCAAGAACAAAAACCATCTGCCGCACCATACAAACCTGAAGAAACATGCCCTACTTACAGCTCTACACAGAGCCAACAACAAACAGAGTATAACCTCTTTAGATCAATACTCTATAAATTAATATACACTAAAAATCTCTATAAAATAATATAATTTTATAGTTTTAAATTGAGTTTTTGGTTCAATTAGTATATCGATAAATTAATAATCTCTATAAATTAATAAAAAATTATAGTTTTGGTGTAGTCCTAACATTATTAATTTATAGAGATTTCACTGCATAGTGGACCAAATCAAAGAAAAGGAAAGAACAAAAACTAAACAGAGGCTAAGAATTTCTCATTTTCAAAGACTGATTGTAACCAAAACGGATAACCCACAGCAACATAAGTCTAATACCTGCATTAGTTGTTCAGAATCATACTTTGAGCAACGAGAAAAACTCCTCTGATCCTTTCTTTTTCCCTTTTTCACCACTCTCCATCATTCAATCTCACATAACTTCCGCATTAAATCTGACCATTGAGCCTTGAAAGAAGGCTAAGCTTTGGGTCTGGTAATCTCTCCAGACATCAGACAGAACACATCTCAAAGCTTGTGAACATGGTTGATTTTGGGCATAGGTAAGAGCATGATTATATCTTGTAGAGGGCTTCTTCCCAGTTTTATATTAATAATCTATCCTAATTTTATGATAACAATTAATCTTAATATTTAGATACATGTTAAGAATTATTTTTTCCAGATACATTGCCTTCTTTATTCTTCCTCTCTCTCTTATTTTTTTAATTATATTTTTGAGTAAGAAACTGGTTGAGAAACCCCAGTAATGGTAAGTAAAACATTAGTCTTTGACTCCATTTTTTTAGTTAATATATATGAACATAGACCCCAAAATTATTGAAAAGAAACTATTAAATTTTTATTAATTTATTATGGCTCTCAAATTTTCAGAATCGACTCTGGTTGTGAATTTGAGTAATGGAAATAGGTGGATGTAGATGATTGAAGAGGGTATGGCATCATCTTGAATATATTCAGCTAGAGTTATTCTTGGGTTCACCAACCAATTGAATCGTATTATTTCAAATTTGATATCTTTTAAAAAAGGAAACGAAATCTTGTTAAATTATATTATGTTTTTAAAAATAAAAATACAAAATAAATAAATAATAATAATCATCAATAAAAACGAAAATAATTCTTAAAAAAATATTTTAACACTATACCCTAAACTCTAATTCTAAACCCTAAACCCTTGGGTAAATCATAAACACTAAACCTTAAAATCTAATCCTAAACCCTAAACCCTTGGATAATCATAAACACTAAATTTTTAACACTAAAACACTAAACCCTAAACTCTAATCCTAAACCCTAAACCCTTGGATAAATCATAAACAGTAAAACCTAAACTTTAATCCTAAACCCTAAACTCTAATCCTAAACCCTAAACCCTTGGGTAAACCATAAAATAAAAATACAAAAAAATAGTAATATTTACAGAAAAACAAAAAAAAAATCTTTTTAAAAAAACACTAAACCCTAAACCCTAAACCCTAATCCCTAAACCCTTGGATAAACCATAAACCCTTTGGATAAATATTAAACATTAAATCAAAAATTAAATATTAAACATTAAATCAAAAATTAAATATTAAACACTAAATCAAAAACATTTTGCAATTATTACTTTATTTAGTTATATTTATCTTTTTATTTAAAAAACATAATATAATGTTACAATATTTTTTAAAAAGATTTTTTCGTTTTTTATAAATATTATTTTTTTGTATTTTTATTTTAAAAATATAATATAACTTAACAAGATTTTGTTTCCCTTTTTAAAAGATATCAAATATGAAATAACACTATCCTATTGGTTGGTGAACCTCTAGGTTCACCCTAGGGGGTGAATCCAAGAATAAGTCATGTGGACTTGGTCTCCTTAAAAGCACTTATTTAATGCCTCGAGTATTATTAGGTTGCACATTATATCATTTTCATCTACCATACGTGTCCGAACTATAACCTCTCCATCTCCATAACCTACATGTAAATGGAATCAAAACACTACTCACGAACAGTTATATATATACACACTCACATCAGATAGTTCGTTTTACATGTTTGCAACTAAGAAATTAACATATTTCTTAAGTAAAACACACATATAAGCCCCCCGAAAATGACACTGAAGATGGAATTCGTCGGTGAAGAAGTAATCAAACCATCTTCACCAACACCTAATCATCTCCAAAGTCTTCATCTTTCTCTCTTTGATCAGTTTCTTCCACCAACATACCAAACCGTTGTTTTGTTCTACGACAAAGAATCTGAATTTGATCAAAAAAATCCAAAAGAAGATATAATAGGAACGAATTTGATCCAGAGGCTCAAGAGCTCTCTCTCACACACTCTCACTCGTTACTACCCGCTCGCTGGACGGATCCACGGCGTCACTGTTGATTGTAACGACGAAGGAGTTCTGTTTACTGAAGCGAGAACGGATGTACCTCTCTCGGATTTCCTAGGTAACCCTCGATATGATTTGCTTCAACAACTAATAGCCCCTTTGAAAGTCTCGGATCCAGGTACTACTATACTTTTAACTTTTACTGTATTAATTTCAGTTTTAAAAACTAGTTAGCCGTCAGTGGACTGACATTATAATCATAGATTGGAGTATAGCTTTTTCGCTACATTTATACAGCCCTGACCATTTTGCTTTTTTTTTTTTAATATATTTGGTTTGGTTCGGTTAATTCAGTTAATTACATGTTAATTATGCTTTCGGACTTGGAAGAGTGTATTGTTTTGTCTCGTTCTCCAAATCATTAAAAAAAATTAACACATAAAGGGAAATTTTTGTTTGCGTTTGTATTATACAAAGTAATTTCTATATAACATTCAATTTATATTTTAAAAATAATGTGCATATACATATGCTTTAAAAATTACATTTAAATATAAATTTTAAATTTTAAAACCGTGAAAAACCTAATACTCTGAGTTTCTGACATTTATTTGTGGATTTTAAACTTTAAAAAGGCAAGTGGCCGTTGTTGCGAGTGAAGGTCAGTTTCTTTAGAAACAGCGGATTTGCCGTTGCGGTTGGTGTTTCTCACAAAATCTGTGACACAACTTCTTTGGGGATGTTTATTTGCGACTGGACTAATGCTGCAAAAGGAAACGTTTTGACCGTAAATCCCGATTTTGAATCGCCCATGTTCTACCCTCCTGGTGATCTTTCTATCAATCTCCCACCGACTATGGAACGAACAAGCACCTGGACAAAGAGATTCGTCTTTGGTCCCGCCAAGATTAAAGAACTCAAAAGCAAAGCCTCTAGCAAACTTGTGACACACGCTACCCGTAACGAGGCAACCACGGCCCTACTCTTGAAATGTATGATGCGGGCAAGTCGATCAAAAGCGGACGCTATTATAACACAGACCATGGATTTACGGGCTAGGGTTCCTTCTAATTTCTTGTCAGGCAAGTCAATAGGTAACTTATTCTTTTTACCTACTTTAAAAGAGAACACAGAGAAGGAGATTGAGCTACAGGATATGGTCTTCAAGCTAAGGAACCATAAGAAGGAACTCGATGAGTTGATCCAAGAAGATTCAGATCAGGTGGGTGAGAGGCTCATGAGCGCTATGTTGAGTGCGTTATATGAGATGAGTCCTGAGATGGAGACATATGTAGTGACTAGCTGGTGTAGAATGCCCTTTTACGGGGGGGATTTCGGGTTGGGAACTCCGGTTTGGGTCGCCGCTGATTCGATCGACAAGACGCAGGTTGTGTTGGTGGATGCAAATGATGGTGAAGGAATTGAAGCGTGGGTTACATTACCTGAAGACGACATGTTTGTGTTTGAACGTGATGAGGAAATGCTCGCTTTTGCATCTACCTAAGCGTACCGCAGTTTTGTTTATGCAATAATTATTTTGTTAACGAAAGATGATTATGTAATAATGCTATTGCATTGCATCTTAAAATGGTTTTTATTTGAGTTATGTCACATTTGATGCAATTTTTACTACAGTGGAAACTTTCATATATGTTTTGTCATATTTGGATCAGGGCCAAAGGAAACCAATAGATCGGAATAACCCATGAGATAAAGATGGCTCAGTGTCCGGTTTAAGGAAACGTTGGCCTAAGAGGCTAAGACGTTTGTTCTGGTATTTCTTGAATTATCTTTGATATCTTATTAGGTTGCTCCGGTCTTTTTGATTTCTTTGGCTTGGAACCAAATAAATGAACCAAATTGATATAACTGTGCGGATGTTATATCAATATTCATGTATTCAGTTTATGATTGATCTTGTTTTTAATTATTTGTAAGTTATGTCAAATGATTGCTTATATCGATTTTGGATATTGAAACAATCAAATTGAAAAATTATATAAGTCATTTGTCATTTGATAGTTTTATATTGTATAAGCATTTTCACGTCTAGATTCTTCCAACGGACGCAATTCTTAAAAAAAAATTGGCCTAGAAAACCTTAAACCATTTAGCCATAATAGAAAGTTACTGACTGAGGTCCAATTTCTACACGTTTTTTATTCTTGGCTAAAGTTTTATTCTTTTTCGAAAAAAGTTTGTACATAAGTTCTTTTCTGAACAACAGAGCGAAAAACAAAGTTGATGAAGCCAAATAGAATTTTTTAAAGAATCAAAGATTCTTTATTTTTGGAATCAATTCAATCACAATTAAACACCCTTTAGTCTTCATTTTTCTAATAGTTTCTTTGTCTCATTTCAAGTTTTGATTATTATTTCTTGAATCAGAAGAAAATATTTCAAACTATTGAGTAGCACTTCGTTCTTGCACAGCAGCTTTGATGCTTCTTAGACATTCCTCCAAATCGTCACATAGCTGATGAGGATCACAAATGGCCGTTGGATCCACGGTTAAAGAAATAGTCATCTTGTTCATATAACTTTGAAAATGCATGGTCAACGCCTGACCAAAGACCAATGATATCGTCAAATAGTAGTCACTATAGTAAACATAAAATAGAATGGTTAAAGATTTTACGTGGGGGTGTCCATAAGCACTCGGCGCTATGTAGGTGATGGGATGCCCAAATAAGCTAACTTCTTCATTAGGACCAACCAAGTTTGAAAACGACATCGTTGTGTTTGATATTGTTCTGCTTGTTAAACTAGCCGCCGTCTGCAATAATTTAAATTCATAAGATTAATTGGTTCTACTAGTTTAAGACAATAAATGAACGGGGTTAGTCTATAATGTTTGTTTTGATGGAACTTTTGTAATTATTTTCTTTATCAACAAAATATATATATATATATATATATATATATATATATATATATATATATATATATATAAAACATGTATTTATACACAGGTGGTGACTGACTTAACTATAATATTAACACAAACCACTAATTAAGTTATATATTGTGATTTTGTTAAACGAAATGTTTTCTCTAGCTAGTAAGATTTAACAAAATTTTAAGATATGACTATTGTTGATGTTGTAACTAAAATAAAGAGGAGTTATGTATTGTTAGACGACTGACCACAACTCCAAGCAATTTTATTAGGATTTTAGTAGAGGTGAAGGTTAGCAAAGCTTCTAACGAGTTCTTCTTCCTGTTAATGATCGACTTGACCCTTCGGAGATGTTCCAACGGGTCATCGTGTAATGCAAGAGAGAACGGAAAGAGCATATAGCCAATCCAGTTTCCCCATTTACACTTAGACCCTTTAGCCATCATATTAGCTAGATCCTGCAATTTTTAATCAGAAAATTAAATGAAAATATTGAAATATGTTTTTAGTCAAGATAAAATTTGTGTAGTATATATATATATATAGTTTTGTAAGAAAAAAATAGCCTGATTAATTTGCCTGAACTCCAGTAGTAGGTCTTATGTTTACAAGCAGACATGCCCTTAGCCTTATTTCTTGAAGCATATTACTTGAATTCCTTTTAGATTTGGGTTCTCCTGTTTTCTTCTCCTTCTCTCCTACAAGCTTGTCATAATATTTAATAAATTTCACATGTTATAATAATATTTATTGCTCCTTAAAAGACTATTCATAACTATTTACCGTATCTTCTTTCTAAATACTGCGAGAGAGCAGCTTGAGCTACTCCAAGTAGAACATCGTTGACGGTCTGCAAAACCAGAAAAATAATTACAAAGAAAATCAAATATGGAAATGTAATTACATCATAGAGTACATAAATAATATCATAAATCTAAAGTTTTATGGGGAAAGTTTACCATCTTCATGGCGTTCTTGATGAGCTTAATGTCTTCAAGACTCACGGTACGATGAACCAAGCACATCCGCTTACTCTTACTTAACCGGAAATCGCCTTTGATGGGAGTGTCAGTGTCCTTAAGAAACATTGTCGTAGCAATAAACTTCAGTGCATCACAAAGCGTATTCCAAACCAACATAACCATCCATATTAACCGGGAATGACCGGCCATTGATTTTGATGAAGGCCGGTTCTCGTTAGGTAAACTCGGGAGATCATCATGGTTTGATGTTTTACGCGTACAGGCGTGGACTAGAGACATTAGAGACATACCATCACCAACCGAGTGATGAATCTTTAAAACGACGACATTTTCAGCGTCTGACGTTTTCAAGTCAAGTAAGTGAACTTCCCACAATGGCTTCGAGGTATCCAACGGGATTGTAGTGAGGTCAGAGACGTAACTCTCCAGAAAACCGTCTGCGCTTGCGTTCTCTAGTTCGATTTTGGGAATGGTGACGTGATCCTCAGCCACCACCTTCGTTCGAACCCATTTTTGTTCTTGCCTATTGTCGTTCACCTTCATTAATTTTATTTAAATAGAAATATCAATATAAAATGTTAAAATAAAAACATATTTTCTTGAAATTGCTAACCAGAACTACATTAAACCATCTAAAAAATTATGAAAATCTGAAAATAATTATACAAATTATATGTCAACTTTCAAAATTATTTTCATTAAGGATAAAATCGACATATATTAACAATAGAACTAAATTTTGAAACACGCTTTATAAGCACATGATCCTTTAACTTTTATAATTCTATTTAACAGAGAATTTTTTTTTTGTAAAATATAAAATTAATTCGTAGATTTTATGTTTGTTTATAATACATTTATAATTTTGCTCTTTGTATATATTTTTAATTAATTGTTTATGTTTACACAATACTACTAGAGTCTAAGAAGGATTTTAAAAGTGGTATACCTCTAATCAATAAATTTAATGCAGTTTTTATATATCTGAAAAGGTTATTGTTTTACATTTTAAAGTTATTATAAACTATTATATTATAAATTTAATACATATTATATTTTTCATTATATATATTTTATTGTTTCATGAAACTAAAACATATCTTCAAAATTAAATATAATAATATAACTAAAAATAAACAGAATGCAATGGTTTAATATGGACTTATATTTTTCACAAAAAGGAAACATTATAAATTGTGCTTGAAGTTGGTTTATAAACTATTAAACTCGGTCTAAATGGCCCGAATTATGATAGATTTCGTTAAAAATCTATATTATTAAAACTAAAATATCTTTTAGAAATAACCCTGGTTTCATCTTAATAATTACAACTTATGTCATTGAATTAATAACTATTAATTAATTAACCACAAATCATATATTTTAATAGATTCTTTTCTATCTGAACTTACCAAACTTAATTAATTAATTACAAATCTATTTTGTTAGATTTTTCTCTAACCAAACATACCAAACTTACAATTATTTTTAATTGTATTATTCTCAAACCAAATTTTACAATAAACCTGAACAAATTTATTAAAAATGTGACTACAAAATTTAAATGTTATATATTCATGTATATTATTATTTAATTTTACATACCAATTATAAACTTTAGATGTTTTATTAAACTATATAAGGTTACTTTTTAAATATATGTTGAATAATGTGATGATTAATATAACTCACACACACACACACATATATATATATATATATATGAATTATAAGAATATAATAAATAAATTTCAATTCAATATTTTTCAAAAATAAACATAAAATTGGAATTTATCTGGCATATAAAAAACTTAGAGATACAACTATCTATCTTACTAAAACAGAAATACGTTTGATTTTGGAAACATAGATTTATTAATATACAAAAACATAATAACTGATGTTTTAATTCATTAATAAATACATCAAAAACAGTTACTATAGTTAAAAAATATTAATTGACAAATGTGTTATATAACATATTATTTTGATTGGTTTTGTATCCAACCGCGATAAGAGAAATCAACAAATTATATAAAATTAAAAATTATCGATCTATCACAAATATCCCCTCTATATTAATAGAAGAACATTTGAAATGATGTAACCTCACTTTTGTAATAATTTAAAAAAATTCAATGCTTATGTGTCAATCAATTAGGTAGTTAATTAAAAAAAAGGTTCAATTCAATTAATATGTCTTGCTAAATACATTAAAGCATTAACTATATAATATAATGTGTTATGAAACATTATATTAACCTTAAATATTAAAAGCAAGTATACCTTCCTTACATAAAAGCTACGAAATTACCTAATTTGATTACATATTTATGACAATTAATGATTATAGATAATAAAGATTTGATAACAATTTGTGTATCATTTTTCATTTTTGTTTAATTTTATATTTTTAAAAGAAATTAAATAATCATATTAACCATATAATAAAAAATCAGATTTTTTTCTTACATGTTATATTTTGAATTTTTAAAACAGCTATAAATTACTTTGAAAATTTTGTGATCAGTGTTTTAATTGTTTATATTATAGCAATATACAAATGATCATAAAATCATATTAATATGAATTTTTATGTAATAGACATTCACATTAAATAATATATATATATATATATATATATCAATTTTAATACCGTTTATATGTACCATTTAAAAATACATAAATATGTTAATTTGGAATTTGCATTGAAAAATTATTGAGACCTTAATATTTAATTTTGAAATTTTCATCGAAAAAATATCACATCAAAAATTATGAGATCAATGGTTTAAATTTTTTGTTACATAGAATATACAAATGTTAATAAAAACATATGAGTAGGAAGTCTTAATAATAAATGTTTATATTCAAATATACTATATATTTATGTTAACATTATTGAAATTTAATTATATGTCATATCAAATAAACAAAATGATTGTTTTGATCTATTTACCATAAAAATATTGTAAATAAGCAAGATGTATTGTTTTGATTTATGTGATTACTCTAATCTTCTATATATTAATTGAGAAAAAATTAATTACTCTAGCAAGTGTAAGATTTTATTAATTAATATTTTTCAAAAATCTTACAAGAAATCGATACAACGAAGATTTATTTATAAGCTATTGAAATCACCTAACGAGACATGAAGTGCATATCAAATTTACTTTCCTAACTCTAACCCCCTTTCTATTCATCACAACACCAAAATGGAATATTTGGAAGTGTCGATTGACAATCTGAAATTGTAATGTTTTTTTAAGTTCAGTCCATTGTTTTCCTCAAATTGACATAGAACAGTTTTTCGTGATTAACTAAATGGGTCACGTGCATAGTAAAATGTGTTTTAGTTTAAAAATTGTTGCATACCCAAAATCAATATGAACCATCATCATTTTCGTTTAAAATTTTGTTACAATAAAAATATAGGGTTGGGTAAAAAATCTAAATCTAAAAAACGAACCAAGTCTGATCAAAAAAATAGTACTGAACTTTAACCAAAACTGGTTAGATATCCGAATGGGATCAAAATTTTGGTATCTAAAGAACCGGAATTAAACCCGATCCGAACAGAAATATTCCTCGTATTCGAATATACCTGAACCAGATTTATAAACTTAAATATATTAATTATTTTTAAATTTAATATTTAAAAGAATATACAAAAAATATAAGATGTTTTTAAGTTGTCTAAAATAATTGGAAATATATACAAATAGTTATAAGTACATATTTAAAATAACTAATTGATACTTAAAATACCAAAATACTTAAAATATCTTTTGATTTCTTTTATAGAAATTTAAGCTAAATCAATTTTTATGTTAAGTTTAAGTATTTTGGCATACATTATTCAAATTTATATGATATATTATTTTGATTTTGACTTTGAAAATTTTAAAACATATATGAACCTTACTTTTTGAAACTTTTTTAAATAGGTTATCTGAACCCAAAACCGAACCAAATCCACGAAAATATGAACCGAACCAAAACCACAATGATCCGGACCGAACCAAATCAAATGGTGCTCAAATGTCTACCTCTAATCAAATGTAAAGAACGTTATTGATAACAAAATGTATATTATTTATAACATCTAAATACAATATTTTTAAAAATATTCACTCCGCGCAGGACGCGGATTATCATCTAGTTATATATTACAAATCGAACAAACATCTATATGAATGCATATTTGTGCAGCCATTACATTTTTGTGTTGTAAAAAATTTATACATATATTTTATTAAAACAAACACTCGTGCGGATACACAGATCAAACTTTTGTGAAATATTATACTACAACCAATTTAGACAATTTTCTACATTTAGTTATAAGAAAGCTATGCAGAGCAGACGTATCTGTGTATTAAAAATTCTCTCATTTTTTATGTTTAGAATCTATGAATTGATAAAAAAAAAGTAAAATATATTATTTTTGTTAGTTATTTGTTAGGTTTTTGAATTTTGTGTTGATTATAAATCCCATATCTCCGTTAGATATTTGTCAAAACTCTTAATATATTTCACTAATAAATACTACAGTATTAAAGATTTGAAAAAATTAATGATGAGCAATATTCGATATATACAAAAATACAAAATATTATAAAGATATGCATTTAATAAATCGTTTACATATTCTTTGAAAACTATATTACTTAGTTATGTATACCGAAACCATACGGTTCCACGATTATGACTTTTCAAAATAATATAACAGAAATATATAAAATTACTGTAACTTCAGGTTACAATGGTTCCGATTGGTAACCATCGTTTATTCGCGAAATTGCGGAAAAAATCGTTAAGCTGCGGAAAAATTTAATTAAGCTGCGGAAAATTTTAAAATTTGCGGAATGATGGAATAAATGTTAAATTGATCAAAATATTTTATATGCTATTAACTTTGAATAAAAAAACTAATATCAATAATTAAACTAATTATTACTTAATATAAAAATAACTAAAACTTTTAAAATTACTTTAGTTCTTATTATAAATATTTAGCTTATCTTTCAATATGTTTTATTAATATATTGACATCTTATAATAATTTAAAACAAATTATAATATATCTTTTTTTACAATATAACTATGCATCATAAAAAAAATATTGTTATTTTATTTATGATTTATAAATGGTTTTAGCATATAATCTTAGTAATATGAAAGTTTTGAATTTATAAATTTTCCAGCATAGTCTACAAAAAAATCATTTTTCCACTTAATAAAATTTTTTTTTTTTTAATTTCTGTTAGCAAAAATGCAAATCTGCATTTTTGCGTTTTTTTTTAATTCTGCAATTTTTTTTATTGGTAAAATACTTGCGGAATCACGTTTGAAATGCCATTCCGTCATTCTGCAAGGTTACCAATCAAAGCCAATATTATAAAGTCAAAAAATATCAAACGAAAGCTCCAAGAAAACCATAGTGGTTTGTACACATGCTGTGTCGATGGACCTATTTCTTTTTGTTACATCAATCATAGTGTGCTCCTTGTCGAAATGATTTAATATGTTAATCAAGACGAATTTATTTTAGAGAAGAGAGAGGAACATATGTTACTTTAATGCATCATTTTCATGAGTATTAAATATTTTCGCTCATTAATGTGAGTAAATGATCAGAATGCATAATTTAAAATAAAACATAAAAATGAAAAAATAAAGGGAAAAATCGTGGATTTGGTAAATGAAGAAATGACAAAACTAACCTTGGTTAATGACACGAATCTTTTGAAAAACCAGTGGCACAAGAAGTAATAATTAGTAAGTTTTAGGGTTAAATGTTAGAAATAATCATGCTTTAATAATATAGATGAATCTTTCACTAAAGCATAAAACATGTATTCCTCTGTTTCATTTTAGTTATCGTTTTAAGTTTATACAAATAGATTAAGAAAACATTTAATTTTATATATATTTAAAATAAAATCATCATTATCTATACATCTAACCCACAGATTAAGAAAACATTTAGTTTTGCAAATTTTATATTTAAACATCATTACCTATACATCTAACTACATTTCAAACAATAAAAAATAGAATATCATACTCCATCCGTTTCATAAAGAGTGTCACTTAGACATGTTTCAAACATATTAATAAAATGATAATTTCATCTATTTAACCAATAGTATTTAGATAAATGGATTTATTTATAAAATCGATGCGTTTATAATTAATATTGAGCTAAAAATAAATATAAACTGCACTGGAATTATAGAATGGCATTTTTATGTAACAAGGAAAAAATGTTAAAGTGACACTTTTAAGAAATAGAAAGAGTGTAAAGTTAATGAATTTTGCATTAAAATTATAAAACGACACTTATTTTGAAACTTGAGAACAACCAACTTACATGGCTACAATAGAACACAGCTAACAACCCAAAATTTTTCCTCTACAATGATAACTAAATTGAAACGAGGGAGTATAATTTTGTATTTATAGTAAAAATTCTATAAATTAATAAGATTGGGACTTCTAGAATTTATTAATTTATAGAGTTATTAATTTAAAAGATTTTTTGGATATTATATACTCCTTCCGTTTCGATTTATTTGTCGTTCTAGAGCAAAATTTTTGTTTCAAAATAAGTGTCATTTTATGATTTCAATGCAAAATTTATTAATAATATTCTCTAATCTATTTTTCTATTGGTTGAAATATGGTTAAGTGTATTGGTAATGATGTTTTTATTTTGGAAATATGTAAAATTAAATGATTTCTTAATATGTGTGCATAAACCTAGAACGACAAATAAAATAAAACGGAAGTAGTATAAGTTAAAGTTTATAAAGATATATTTAATTATTTTACTAGATTATTGATATATTTTATGTGTGATGATTACATGTTGTAGAATACAAATTCACTTTTTATATGTAGTTTGATAAAATTATAAATAAAATTTGAGATAAATTTTATTTTACAGAAATATAAACACAAAAAAAAAGATTTATATAAATGAGAATTATTAGTTTATTATTTTAATGAGACCATATATTTACCTAAAAGCTTTCAAAATATTATTAATTTATTATCTTATCGAATTATGTCATATTTTACACCGGTCCAATTTGAGACCGAAGAAATTTATTAGTCTACAATATTTATTAATTTATCGAATATTAATTTATAGAATTTATACTATATGGAAGATTCATTCTATTATTAAATGACATATAATTATGCCAATATATTTTGTCATTGCCTAGAATATCCATTTTACTATGAAATGAAGTAAAGACACAACATAACCAAGCCCCCAATTAACCAATATATATGGTACATGAAACATTTTATATAAACATCTACATATTATTTCTCACCAGTATGCTGGAGAAACGTGGATGTTTAAGCAAAGTTTGCTCTAATCCTTCGATAAACACACCTCGATTAATCTTGCTCTTTAAACCAATCACCGCAGTGATGTAGCAGTTGAACTCCGTCGCGGTAAACAAACGCGCCGTCGGAGTAAGTGGTTCATCATCATGTTCTCCCTTGTTTCCCTCTAATTCCTGTCTTTCTGTCTTAATCTTCATAGTTTAGTTAGCGTGTTTTCACTCTTTTAATCTCGACTCTAAAATACCTCTTTATAGTATACACAGCCTCCAATCGTGCATGCCATTTTCCCCTTTATAATTGTTTTTAAAATACTTTATACTCTCTGGAAATATTCCTTTATAACTGTTGGAAAATGTTCAATTTTTTAAAATAAAATCGTCTGTCTTCGATCTCGACTCAATAAAATATTTTATCCTCTCCATAGCGTGTGTGTAACATTTTCCTTTCTAATCGTTTGAAACTTTCAGTTTCTTATCCACACTTAATAAATTTTATCTAGTAGATACTAATTAGCTCAGCAGATTTTGTAAACTTTTAAACTCTTTGTTCTTTATTTTATTGACAAAATTAACATTCATATATATGTTAAATTGTTAATCCTCTATTTTATAGCCTCCATTCATGTGTGCCACTTTTTATTTTTATCAATCGTTGGAAATTTTCACGTTTTATTAATTATTATTTGCTCCCGTCCCGGAAACTGTCCATTAAATGTGTATATGCACCTTACACCAGTACTGCCTTAAACACATACTCCCTCCGTTTTATTTTGTAAGTCGTTTTAGAATCTTGCACATAGATCAAAAATACAGAAAATTATTATATTTTCTAAACAAAAACATCTTTAATTATTTACCTAACCACAAATCAACCAATGAAAAATAGAAGACATATTATCATTGGTCATACAACATTAACTGTTAATAAATTTTACATAGAAAACCGAAAATGTCATATAATTTGGAACAAATTTTTTTCTCTAAAACGACTTATAAAAGAAAACGGAGGGAGTATTAATCAACAAAATATGTATATGCACCTTACACTTTTGGGATATCTATTAGATTCGACTCTTATGAGTAATAGATTTTTAGTACCCAGTAACTGATCTAGAAAAAAAAACAGATAATCATAAAAATAGGTACTCACTAAAAATAATCTATAATTTACGATTCGACTCAACTTTTAACTCAAAACCGGATATTCAGAAAATAAATACTTTAATTTTTAAGATTTTATCTCTTATTCATATATTAAATACTTTTCTATTTATATTTTTTAAATGGTTGACTAATTATTAATATATTCAAACAAAAGCTTAAAATATATATTCCAAGGTTAAAGTTATATTTACCACATATTAAAAACATAATTTAAATCTTTATATATCATGATAGTTTCTTCTATGGTAATAGGGTATAGTATATAAGACTACATATTTTTTTGATCAAACAGACTATGCATAATTATTGTAGTAAATAATTATATAATATACAGATAGTTAAGAAAATATATCTATCATTATATATATGTATAATAATAATATTTTTTGTTGTTTTTTGGTAAAAATATTTTAAGTTATTTGAAGAGTTGAAAACATTTATTTAATACCGGTACTAGTAATTAAAATAATAAATGAGAGTGACGAATTGGGGATTATAATATTTTTATGTCACGTTTTTAAACAAGTTTGGAAGAATTCAACTCCCGCTGTGACAAAAAAAAAAGGAAGAATTCAACTCCCAGGAGAAAAATATTTATCTGCTGTTTGAGTGATCAGATGGGGCAACAGAAGATAACACGAGGATTGGGTCCTACTTAATAAGGTAGATGACGTTGACTACCTGGGTTTTAATTCTTTACTAGATAGTAATTGGCACAGGATGAGATATTGTTTTTTTTCCCGCATCTGATTAGGTATTGATTTAGGGGTGAAATGCAAAGAAGGATATATATTAGTTGGTGGAAAATAAAGATATCTCCTAAAACTAAACCCGAATACAAGCAGCGAAGTTTTAGGTTACAAAAAAAAAAAAATCAATGAACCACAATTTACTAAGATGACGAGTATCCAACACGGAGAAATTACTTGATATTGATTAGGGGTGAAATACAAAGAAGGATATATTAGTTGGTGGAAAATAAAGATATCTCCTAAAACTAAACTCGAATACAAGCAGCTACGTTTTAGATCACAGAAAAAACGAAGAAAAAAAATTCAATGAACTACAATTTACCAAGATGACGAGTATCCAACACGGAGAAATTACTTGATAAATTTGACAACCAATTCAAAGGACAGAAAAGGAATGATTGCCATACAACACGGCAGAATGAAGACAAGCCGTACCAAATGCTCTTGAGCCAATTTTTTTTTTTTTTTTCTCATATACTCTTATTTATTCTTATATAATTTTATTTTAATGAAATAAGATAACTAAGATTTAGCTCTTACTTTTTTCCTTCCAATTCAACTTTTAAATTTTAAAAATTTAGATATGAAATTTCATAATACAACTTGATAAAATTAGAATTGTAATTACACTAACTTGTATAATTTTCGATGTATAACTTGATAAAACTAAAATGTAATTTTACCAAGTTATACAGTTTTATCAAGTTGTACTCAATCGATCGTAAGACTTGGTAAAACTGATTTTCTGAATTCTAGTTTTACATTTGGGTTTTTTTACATTTGCGTTTCTGGTTTTAAACTGAAACGAAGAACACCGAAAAAAAAGACAAAGGGAGGGGAAACATCATCTTATTCTCTTTGCGAAAACAAAAATAAAGAAAAATAATAATTTATAAACAAGAAAAAGAAAATTGAAGAAAGATGACCAAATTGAAAGAGAAAGATAAACAAACTAGATGAAGAAGAATATATTAAACAAAGAAGAAGAAGAGACTGAAAGAGAATGAGGAGATTCGAAAAAAGAAAAAGGAGGAGAAGGAAGCAATTGAAGAAGATGAAGAAGAAAGTAGAGATTTAGAGACAAATGAAAAGAGGCATAGAGATATTAGGTTTAAAAGAGTAAGGATATAATCTGAAAATAGATAGATCTCTGTAGGTTTTGTTGGGTTTTCATTTCAGTTCGAATTAAAAATAAATAAAGATAAAATACATTTTAAAGGAAAGTATTTAAGAATTTATTTTTAGGGAGTAGGAGTGAGCAATTGATTCAGACAAACATGTATAATGTTTCAGTATCACATTTTCACCGAAGAAAAGCTAATAACAATTTAGGATCCTCAAGACAATTCATCATTGCTAATTAAGAAACTCTTCAAAATGAACCAGAACCAATTGGCAAAAGGCACAATAAATAAATGTCTATTTCATGAACCACGACAAGAAAAAGACCTTAACTCGGGAAAGAGACATATGACCGCGCCCACTAAGAACACAGTCAAACCAACGACATAACCGTGCATAAAACATGCTGAATAAACTAGGGATGAAGAAAGCTCGTCAGCAAAAACATTTGCATTGCCTCCAGCAGTTACACCGCATGACCGTCAATGGATTCTAGCTAAATCTGACATATGGCACTAGACTCATCACATAATCCATTCCTTTAAAAGAAAACTCAACGTGATACCACACATGAACCATACTGAAACACCTCAACCTAGAAATTTTTGAAAAAGCTTTGAAAATTCCAAGTAAAGTTCAGATAATTTTTCATCAAGTAAACTTAAGTAAACGCTGCAACTTTAGAGTATGGTCTTCTTATACGTTAAACCGTGCGTTTTTTTTTCTTGCTTGGTTTAAGTAATTTTTTGTAAAGATATTGCCTTATTTTTTTTTGGTTAAATATTGCCTTTTTTCTTATTACTTGCTCTTGTTAGTTAGTTAAGCTATTCGATGATTTCCAGAGGCAGCTAGGGAGCACTCTCCATGAACACAATTTTAATGAGGATATTGTCAACCGACATTGCCATGGACTGTGGAAGCTGCAAAACTATGGTAGTTACTGCTTCAGAAGATCGGACTTGCAAGGTACTTATTTTGGACTATATACTAATCTATACGTATTTGTTAACTTCAATGGAGTTAGCGCTTTCCCCCTTACATGGCCTTTGTTAGATTTATAATTGCAAGGTTTATAACCAAAATTTTGAGAAATATCATTTTTTAGCCAAAAGAAATATCATCTTTTTTAAAAGCATCTCACCATTAAAAATGATGATATATTTTGTCGAGTGACATCTGAAGTTGCAATTAAAGATGTTTTTGTTTATACCCGAGTCTAAGGTCACAGCATCTTGTAAAGAAGCCAAGCCTTTCTATTGCTGAGTTGATCCCATACACGAAGAGACCCTCTCATGAACAGCAGCTTTTATGTTCTGGAGAGATTCTTCCAAGTCATCACAGAGCCGATGAGGATCACTTATAACCGTTGGGTCTACGATCAGTGTAATCGTCATCTTATTCATGTAACTTTGACAATGTATCGTCAACGCCTGAACAAAACAAGTTAAATGCTTTAGACCATAATAGAGAAAAGTATGTAGTATGTACGCTGCCACCATCTAAAACATTTTGTTAAACTAAACCATTTCCACTTCAACAGCTTCAGTAATAAAGCGTATGCTGTCAAGCGTTGGGTTGGACAGTGAGTAAAAAGGACGATAACTTACATGGGGATGACCATAAGCGCTTGTAGCAAAGTAAGTAATCGGATGTCCGTAGAAGCTAACTTCTTCAACTGGACCAACCATGTTCGAAAACGTCATCGTTGTATTTGACAGCATTCTGTTTATTAAAGTAGCCGCCACCTATAGTTAGTGACAATTTAATCAATAATCACAACCAAAGTATTACACAACCCTTTAAGTATATACGAAAAAATGTGGTATTGTCATTTAATCTTTATCAAAATAATGACAATTTGTATTACTTTTTGATACTTATATATTTTTGATATGAGATATGATTTTAGCGACATTTCTTATACAAACTAACCTGAATCCCAAACGATTTCACAGTGATTCTACAAGAAATGTTTATTAGCATTGCCCCGAACGAATTCTTCTTTCTGTCAATTATCGACTTGGCTCGTCGGAGATGTTCCAAGGGGTCATCGCGTAATGCAACAGAAAATGGAAAGACTAAAAAGCTAAACCAATTTCCCCACCTACATTTGGACCCTGTGGCCATCATATCGGCTAGTTCCTGTCTTAAAAACGAAAAATTAATCCAAATCCAGCGGTAATTATATATTAACTTGTAATGAGATAAGTAAGTGAGTTTGTATAAACTTTGCCTGGATTCCAGTGGTGGGTCTTAAGTTTACAAGCAGAGCTGCCCTTATCCTTGTTCTTTTAGGCATTTTCTTATCACTCGTGTTACTTTCTTCTTCTCCTATTAGATTTTCATAACATTATTATACTATGTACGCTAATAGTATGCAATAACTGTCCCCTGCTACAAGAAAATTGGAGATTATGTAATTTAGTTACCGTATCTTTTCTCCAAGTATCGCGAGACACCAGCTTGGGTTACTCCAAGTACAACATCGTTGATTGTCTACTAAACAACAATATGAGATATTGAACATCATTATTATTTTAAAAAAAAACTTTAATAGTTTTTTGGCCTAGATTTCAAGATACACAGCTATTTTTTTATGGCACTTATCGTAATTACTGGTTCCCTTGGAGTAGGAGCTCATATACTTCAAATGACATGTTAAAGCTAGCTGATTCCTAGGGGCTCATATACTTATAGTGACATGTTAAATTTGATAAAGCATCTCTTTAATAAATTGAGCAAACAATATCACTAAGAAAATCCACCTAGAACTACAAGTCAAAGGATAAAAACTAACCATCTTCATGGCGTTCTTGATTAGCTTTATATCGTCAAGGCTTACAGTACGATGAACCAGACGCAACCCTGTACCCTTCTTCATTGACAGGAAATCACCTTTGATGGGCGTTTCGGTGTCCTTGAAACACAATGTCGTAACAAAGAACTCCAAAGCATCAGAAACCGTGTTTAACATCAACATAACTGCGGTCCAGATAACCTTAACCAACCACCATAACCTGGAATCACTCCTTGAACCGGCCGTTAACCGAGATGATGCAGTAGGGAGACTCGGGAGCTCATCAGGGTTCGATGTTTTACGCATACAAGCGAGGAGGAGAGACATGATTGACATGCCATCACCGAGCGAGTGGTGGATCTTTAAAACTGCAACGGCTTCAGCATCTGAGGTTTTCAAGTCGAGTAGGTGAAGCTCCCATAACGGCCTTGAGGTGTCCAACGGGATCTTCATGACGTCCGAAACATATTTGTAACATCCCGGTTCGGGCCTGGATTTTTTTTAAGGGAAGATGGGCCTCTCTACAGCCCATTAGGGTAAAAGACCTAGGGTTCCTTCTCTTTTCTTATAAATAGACAGCCCCCTCCTTCCTTTCTCCTATTCTGAGATCTAAAGCGAAGCTCTGCAGAGAAATCTCAGAGACTGAAAACCCTAGCCGTCAAGCTTCTCTTTTCCTTTTCTCTCTTTGTCTCTCTGCGCCGTCTCTCTCTCTCTCTCTCTCTCACTCTCCCGTCGGTGCCGTGTGGTGGTGGTGGTAACCGTGTGGTGATGGTGGTGGCGGCTGTGTGGTGTTGTGGTGACCGGATCTCGATTCTCTCTTGTTCTCCTTGTTCCAGATCTGGCAGATCTCATCTCTCTTGCCTCTTTTTTTTTCCAGATCCAGATCTAGATCTAAGCTAAGGTGAGGTGTCTTGAACCCAGATCTGTCCTCATACTCTCTATACTCCTGTATGTTGGAATTAGGGTTTGGTTAGACCCTGTTTGAGAGTTAGGTTGATAGTTCATAATGGATGTTAGGGTGATAGATGAATGGATCATGCTGCATAAGAACCTTCACACTGTTAAATGGGACTTAATGGACTGCCTTGGTTGATGTGGATAATGATTGAATGATTGAGTGATTGATTGTGTGTCCCATGTGATGATGATGAATGAAAGCTAGGTTGTTAGAGAGAAATGAAAGATTGAATTTTAAATGGTACTGACTGTGATGAATGGAATGTGTGGTGTATGTTTGAGACACCGATAACGGGTGGCGTCTAGTGATCGAGTATGAGTCTAAGTGTAAGAATGAGAAATGAGAATGAGGAATGAGAATGAGAAATGAGAAATGAGAATGAGAAATGAGAACGGGAAATGAGTATGAGAATGAGAAGTAAAAGTGAACGTGTCAATGAACTTGATTGATGTCCTGTATGGACCACCGAGAACGGGTGGGCGTCTAGGGTCTAGGATGTGTCAGCCTGCGGGACAGTAGCCTAACAAGAGGTACCCGCAGGTGGCCCACGGGACAGTAGCCTAACATGAGGTACCCGTGGGCGAGATGAGATGGGCCTACCGCAAGATGCGGGATGGCGGAAGGGTATGGCGCCTAGGATCGAGTCAATGCCGAGTCGTGGCATAAGTATGGCGTTGTACGACCGGGGAGCGGACAGAGCCAGATGGGCCAACGTGCCGTAACTCGGACAGCCATTTAGGAAGCTGAAGAGGGGGGACGGTTTTCCTTAAAGGGCGCCCCATTCAGGATAGGCCGGCACGAGGTGGGACGTCCGTAAACGGCCATAGGTCCTTACGTCTAGGTTGATTGGTGTCAAGTCCGTTTGTTGATTGAAGTCTGTTGTTGACTCTTTGTGTAACACTGGCTGTGTCCAGTGAATTGATTGATCGCTAGGTTGCTAGAAGTGAATCGAAATGTGCTTGCCTAGAGATGAACTTGAAAGAATATAATGAAATGCTCTGATTATTTGTAGTGGCTAGTCAGTCCTGACTCCCGCATAGAGTAGTATAGAGTGATGTGCGGGCAGGCTGGTCTAGAGCCACTTCACTGAGTAATTCGTTGCTCATTCCCTCCCTTTCCATTTCCATGTTCGCAGGACTGTAAGTAGAAGAATGTGGATACGGGTGGATAGAATTTCAAGAAGGTTATGCGTCCGCGACTCTTGGGACCAGTAGTATGGGCACGCAGGGTTGTCTAATTGAGTAGACACGTACCCGTAACTCTCTGTCGGTAACTCCGGTCGGACGCCGGGGGACAGGGATGTTACAATTGGTATCAGAGCTGGTTAGCCATCTCGGTTCTGACCCGAGAGGCGTCTTGAGACCTGTCGTGGGGCGCAACGAGGACGTTGCGTTCTTTGAGAGGGGGTGAATTGTAACATCCCAAGTTGTGATATGTGGAAAGGCTTAAGAGAATTGATTTGGCTACCTATGTCACCAAAGTTGACTTACCTTTTCCGGAGCACATCCTGAAAGAACTCCAGAGTTAAGCGTGCTTGAGCTGGAGTAGTGGAAGGATGGGTGACCTATCGGGAAGTGATTCGCGATAGCGTGCGAGTGAGGCCAAAGCACGGGGAAAGGTCATGTGGTGATTGCAGGGTCAGTAAACGATGATTTCGAGCCTTCGAAAATTTAACGACCGACCGTCGGATGGGATGGGACCCACGGGCCGAGAGAGCGGGTGTGGGTGGCCCATTAGCCGTGGGCGGTCGGGGCGTTAAAAGTGGGCGTTAAAAGTGGTATCAGAGCGGGGGTTAAGATCCCTTAGTGCTATCCTAAGGGATCGGCATTTCCGACGTTTTCAAAAAGATTATTTTCATTAAAAGAAAAGAGTTTGTGAAAGTTTTGGTTCTTCTAAAAGTTTTGAAACGATTTCAAAACCACCCTCTATATCTATACTTCTATTATGGTTCTGATTAGATCTCTATTTGAAGGATGTTTTCGTCAGCTAGTGACGACCAGTGTGACGATTACGGGCATCGCGGACCAGCATGGTTGAACCTGATTTACACTCAGACTCAGCGCACCATAAGGGGAAAGGTGCACCCTGTTAGGGACACCCATGGACGAAGTTTCATCACCATACACATGAGTTTGAGTGGAAGGAGGAAAAGCCAGAGATGAAAACCCAACTTATGTAACTACCGAGAGTGGAAAGGTTGTGACGGATATCATGGGTTTAGAGGAACATTAGAGGTGCGATGAGACAAGATGAGGTCATATGTTAATAAAGGATTTCCCGGGGAAGGCCAGTTTCTGGATAGCCAGAAAGACATAAAGATTACTGGGATATTCATGAGCTGGTCTAGAAGGCTGCAAGGCTATAGTTTGGGTTGTAAGAAGATCACAGGTGAACCAAGCATCACATGCTCAGAGCCCAATGAGAACTTACGACATCGCCATTGACACAAGGCGGTTTCGCTGCAACAAGAGTGGAAGTGCGGGAAGAACCACACTAGAAGAAAGTGAATGACGTGGATGACAAGATCTAAAGGACGAGATCGGGGGACAAGTTCGTCGTTCGCAATGGTCACTATAGTGGGAAGCACAAAGATTTATAAGAATTTGAGAAAGGAAGTGGGTTAATAATCTGCTAATTGCTGAATCAATACGAGATATTGGCTACGACTCGAACAAATAGATATTTCCAAATTTGTACTAAGCGGGAAACCATATAGGACTTCCCTATGCTTGATCGAAAGTGGGGGAGAGCTGAGATTCAAGCCGGAGATGATCCATGAAACTACTGAGCAAGAGGAGTAGCGTGAATTGGGTTAAGAGAACAACAGGACCGTGCTTCGTAAATGACAAGTGGTTGCCATTTTTGACCGGGATGTTAGTCTTGGAGGTTTCGACACGCGGAATTCGGGGACGAATTTCATTAAGTGGGGGAGATTGTAACATCCCGATTCGGGCCTGGATTTTTTTTAAGGGAAGATGGGCCTCTCTACAGCCCATTAGGGTAAAAGACCTAGGGTTCCTTCTCTTTTCTTATAAATAGACAGCCCCCTCCTTCCTTTCTCCTATTCTGAGATCTAAAGCGAAGCTCTGCAGAGAAATCTCAGAGACTGAAAACCCTAGCCGTCAAGCTTCTCTTTTCCTTTTCTCTCTTTGTCTCTCTGCGCCGTCTCTCTCTCTCTCTCTCTCTCACTCTCCCGTCGGTGCCGTGTGGTGGTGGTGGTAACCGTGTGGTGATGGTGGTGGCGGCTGTGTGGTGTTGTGGTGACCGGATCTCGATTCTCTCTTGTTCTCCTTGTTCCAGATCTGGCAGATCTCATCTCTCTTGCCTCTTTTTTTTTCCAGATCCAGATCTAGATCTAAGCTAAGGTGAGGTGTCTTGAACCCAGATCTGTCCTCATACTCTCTATACTCCTGTATGTTGGAATTAGGGTTTGGTTAGACCCTGTTTGAGAGTTAGGTTGATAGTTCATAATGGATGTTAGGGTGATAGATGAATGGATCATGCTGCATAAGAACCTTCACACTGTTAAATGGGACTTAATGGACTGCCTTGGTTGATGTGGATAATGATTGAATGATTGAGTGATTGATTGTGTGTCCCATGTGATGATGATGAATGAAAGCTAGGTTGTTAGAGAGAAATGAAAGATTGAATTTTAAATGGTACTGACTGTGATGAATGGAATGTGTGGTGTATGTTTGAGACACCGATAACGGGTGGCGTCTAGTGATCGAGTATGAGTCTAAGTGTAAGAATGAGAAATGAGAATGAGGAATGAGAATGAGAAATGAGAAATGAGAATGAGAAATGAGAACGGGAAATGAGTATGAGAATGAGAAGTAGAAGTGAACGTGTCAATGAACTTGATTGATGTCCTGTATGGACCACCGAGAACGGGTGGGCGTCTAGGGTCTAGGATGTGTCAGCCTGCGGGACAGTAGCCTAACAAGAGGTACCCGCAGGTGGCCCACGGGACAGTAGCCTAACATGAGGTACCCGTGGGCGAGATGAGATGGGCCTACCGCAAGATGCGGGATGGCGGAAGGGTATGGCGCCTAGGATCGAGTCAATGCCGAGTCGTGGCATAAGTATGGCGTTGTACGACCGGGGAGCGGACAGAGCCAGATGGGCCAACGTGCCGTAACTCGGACAGCCATTTAGGAAGCTGAAGAGGGGGGACGGTTTTCCTTAAAGGGCGCCTCATTCAGGATAGGCCGGCACGAGGTGGGACGTCCGTAAACGGCCATAGGTCCTTACGTCTAGGTTGATTGGTGTCAAGTCCGTTTGTTGATTGAAGTCTGTTGTTGACTCTTTGTGTAACACTGGTTGTGTCCAGTGAATTGATTGATCGCTAGGTTGCTAGAAGTGAATCGAAATGTGCTTGCCTAGAGATGAACTTGAAAGAATATAATGAAATGCTCTGATTATTTGTAGTGGCTAGTCAGTCCTGACTCCCGCATAGAGTAGTATAGAGTGATGTGCGGGCAGGCTGGTCTAGAGCCACTTCACTGAGTAATTCGTTGCTCATTCCCTCCCTTTCCATTTCCATGTTCGCAGGACTGTAAGTAGAAGAATGTGGATACGGGTGGATAGAATTTCAAGAAGGTTATGCGTCCGCGACTCTTGGGACCAGTAGTATGGGCACGCAGGGTTGTCTAATTGAGTAGACACGTACCCGTAACTCTCTGTCGGTAACTCCGGTCGGACGCCGGGGGACAGGGATGTTACAATATTCCTCTAGAAAGGCGTCAGCGTTCTCTATCTTTTTCTGTTGGATTTTGGGAACGATGATGTGATCCTCGACGACCACGTTTGTCCGAACCCATCTTAGATTTTGTCCATTTTCCCCATCGCACACCTTCATGTTATTACTTTGAAGTGAATATACTAATTACAGAAATTTTATTTTCCTAGTATATAAAAAGGCCATCATAAAGTTTAGTTCAATATGGAAGTAAATCATAGTTTTAAGTCGTGACCCTAAATCCTAATGCCATGCGACATGTCTGATTGGAATTATATTTCTCCTGGATTGTATAATTTCCAAGAGTTTTGTTTTTACTAAGCTTTATCTCTCAGAACAAAACAGGGATCAAATTCTGAAGTAACCCACATGGGAGTTCAACAATTCTCTCGTGACCCTAATTCTATTTAATTTTATTTTTATTTAAATTTAAATAAAAAAGTAGGTAAAATAGCCAAAAAACCTATGAATTTCGAAACATTTACAGACCCATGCCATTCCTATCCTACCCAGAATTCGACCCATAACCCGACCCATAACCCGACCCGATTTTAACCCTAATCATTCTTCTTCTTCTTCCTCTTACTCCCTTGAGGTTTTCTTCAACTTCTTCACTTCAAAATAAAATCAAAAAAATTCTTCAAATATTCACTAACTTTCTTTTTTTATCCTAAATCGATCAATCCATAGTCATATTTAATCAACTATATCTTATTCGAAATTGAATTTCATCTTTTATGTACGAGTTTATGATAAAGAAGAACGCAGAGTATTACTAGTACAACTAGTACAACTCAAACTAGTGCAAATAGTACAACTCAAACTAGTACAACTAGAATTAGTATTAATGGTACAATTAGAACTAGTATAACTTGTACAATTAAATCACGTAACTAATACAACTTTGAAATTAATATGGTGATATCTTGGTTTTTGTTTTCAGTATATGAATGATGCTATAAATAGAATGATGTATTACCAATGAGACATATTGGTCTAATCTTTTCCTACCTGCATGTGTCAAAATACATAAATATGTTTTCAATATATAATATCTGATTTGGATAATAATTTGTTTACAAGTTGAATTAGTTATACTAGTTATACAATTTCCGCAGGTCCCTACTCCGTCCGCTTCTCCTAATTCGAGCGGTTCTTCTACTCAGTCTGACAGTGAAGAAACACTGTCAACAGAGGCGACAAGGTCACAAAATCCTCCACGGGTGAACACGGAAGACCATCCCATTACACCTCTTTCTTGGTCTTCTACTAGGGAGGACACATTCTTCGGAACAAGGAGAAAATCCCAAAGAAATAGGGTTGAATCACGGTGATGCTCACACATCTCAACAACATAATGCTATAGAGGTAAAAATCAGACTAATTTTTGTAATATGATACAGCTAGGATATATATTGTAAATAGTTTTTCTAGTAGACTTAGTTGTACTTAAGAGGAGAGTGTGACTAGCACAACTGAAATAATTTTAACTAGTAATACTAATACAACTATAAAATGTACAATTGTGTAACTGATACAACTACTTAAAGTTTAAGAAGTTTAACTTCTGACTAGAACATGTAAATCATGTATTACTCATATTTCTAATAAAACTGTAATATGTAAAACTTGTATCACTCGTACAACTAATACTTATTTGTTTAATAATACTTTACAACTGTTGATAAAAACTAGTATTACTTGTACAACTGTTATATGTATTACTCGTACAACCACGACATATTTAACTTCAACTATACTATGTAAAACTTGTCGTACAACTACTATTTATCAAGCTAATATTAATTGTACAACTGGTATATGTATTTTACTTCCAACCGGCCGAGTATGGGAAGCCATGTAATCTCTCCTCAAGGTGTCATAAAAATCATTTCATCAAGTTGATTAAATTAATGAATTCAATGCATTCGAGAAGAAGTGGTTTTACGAGCACCCACAGTTCAAGCATCTTTTCCATATGGAGTACTCATCAAGGAGAAAGGTCATGTGATTGTGGATGTTGTTGCTTCGCATCGTTCAAGTCGACAAGAAAAGACAGGCTTGGTTTTAGATGTTGGTGTTGCTTTTGTGTAACAATAAGACGTGTTGATGTTGTGAACTTAAGACTTGGTGTTGCTTTTGTCAAACTTAGAACTTGTGTGTTTATGATTTAGTATTGAACTTGTATTTGTCATATTTTGGTTGAACTTGACAGGTTTTTGGTATAACTAGTACTACCAAGTAAACTATGACAAAATTACTCTGCTGGATACAACTGGTACAACTAGACAAAAGAAGGCACAGCTATTGTTCTTAAAACGTGTTACACATTAAAACCGTGATAAACAACTAAAACATAACAAACTTATTAACAAGTAGTTGTACCAGTATTTTAGTTGTACAATCTAATACATTGTTGTACAAGAATTTGAGTTGGATAAGTTTGTTCATAGTTGTATTTTGGTAGAAAATTTGAATTGTGTAGTTGTACCACATTAAAAATATATATACCTCAATTGTACAGCCTTTGAATTCTTAAGTGCATAGAACCACATACAAAGGAATCATTAGTTTTGTTAAAATATATTTTGTGTAAGTTTTCCAAAAATATAGTGAACAAACTAGTAAACAAACATTTAAAGTATAAGGTAGATCAATGAAACTTATGTGATTATGTAATAATTGCAAAATTTTTTGGTAAAACTTCAAATAATTACGATGGACCACTCTAATGACATTTCAACTTGTATAGTCTGTTGTTATTTAACTATAGAAATCCAAATGGAGTTTTAAAATGTTATATTTAAAATGATTTTCTATAGGCATTACACATACTTGGAAAATATTTTAATGTTATTAACAGAAATATACTTCCTTGAAGAAAATGAAAGCTTAAAAGACACAAAATTAAAAAAAAAGTAGATTAATATGATCGGTATAAATAGTACAACTAGTATAACTACGAGAAAGATATGTATGAATGGTTTAACCGATATAACTATGTTCTTTTAATAACACGTAGTTGTACCAAATTTTGGGTTGTACAAGTTTGTACATAGTTGTATTTTCGCAATGAAATTGAAAAACTTAGTTGTACCACATAAAAAATAAATATACCCCAGTTGTACTATTTCTATATGTTCACCTATTTGATATCACATATAATCGAATAATTAATTTTGTTAAAATTCATTCGATGTGTGTTTTTCAAAAATATAGTGGACAAACAAGTAAACAAACCTTTAAAGTATATGGTGGAACATGGAAACTTATGAGATAGTGTATTAATTGCCAAAAAAATATTAAAAAACTAAAATAATTAGAAGAGACCATTATAAACACACCAATTTGGTCAGTTGATTGTTTTCTTTATATGGAAAACCAAATGAAATTTTAAAATTTATATAATGGAGAAATTTAACCAGTAATACATGTCTGGTATATAATATAAAGTTGTACCAATTAAACCAGTATTATATATCTAGTATATAAGTTTTACCAGTTGTACCACCCATTCCTTTAGCAATTTCATAATTTTACTTATTATGCAGTTAGTTTTAGTTTATTTTAATCATTTTAAATTGTATTTAGGTATATATGTATTGTATTTATTTGTCCATTTGTAGCTAACATGGTTTAAAGTGCATAATTGAAAAGTTCAAGCTGAAATCAGAAAAAATCTGGTCAATTAAAAAGCTTGGGACCAAAGTGAAGAAACAAAAAATTTGAGGACCAAAAACATAAATAATGACAAGTTGGTTTCTCCACCAGATTCAATCGATCGTTCATCCATGGTTGATTAAGATCTGCTCAATCCATCTTCATCCATGGTTTACTGAAATCGAAGCTTGGCAGAGTCGGCGGCGAGGGTCTAAGGTCACGGCGATGATGGCGACTTGGTGGAGTCGGCGGAACTCGCCTACGTGTTATAGAACACAACGTTGGTGGAGGTTGGAGCAATAGACCATCGTGCGATTCAAGTTTGAAAAGGAGAAGATGGTCGCGACTCACAGAGAGCACTGGAGACACCGTGTGCTGCCGTCAAAGTTTAACACCGGAGACGTCGCGTGCTGCCGGAGGAGGTACGAACAGAAGTCGGCGATGTTGAAAGGAACCAATTTCTTTTTCTTTCTTTTTTGTTTATTTTTTAATTAATTGCTGGAAAATAAAAAAAAATTTAAACAAAAAGAATAAATTCATTAAGGGTAAATTGGATATTTCATTTAAACAGGGTCATGAAGAATAGTGTGGGTTATGATAGAATAACCTATGAGAGTTATGTCCCATATTAGAATAATGTCCACAAAACAGTTTTATGGATTTAATATAACAATTAAACAAATGAACTAGGAAAATATGTTATTACGGCGCAAGTCTGAACTAAGTGAACACAATTAAAGAGCAAGAGAACTTTTATCCCATTGAACCACGGAGTATTTTCAATGGGAGTTTCTTTAATATAGATATATTAAAATGGATTTAGTGTGAAAAAATATATAACTATGTATTTTAAAATCATGAGAAACCTCATCAAATTTCTCAAGTTAGAGAACTTAGTTTGTACTACTCATGTAGTCATGTTTTTTTATGTAGTCATGTTTTTGATTAAATATATATATTATTTCTATTTTGCACTGAATTTTATTTTTGCTGAAATGTAATATTTATTTCAAAAAATATTTATAAAAATTTCAATGATATTGTATAAGAGTCATGAATGGTCTAGTTTGAAAATGAATACAAAAACTAGTGGGATATTCTCGAAGCTTTTTTCTTTGAATTAAAGTATTCTTGAAACTAGTTGCAAGAAAAAAAAAAGTATTCTTGAAACTTCTCTTCATCTAAGGATATCTCTGATTCCACTCTATTTTTTTCTCCAAAATAGAGTAAAAGTGATTATAGAGTAAAGAGTGCTCCAGCTCTATTCTATTTCCCACTCCATAATGAAAGTTATTCTATAAATGGAATAATCTATTTTTTGTTTGTTCGTTACTCCTACTCCATTATGGATTAAGAAATGGAATATAGTTGAATTATTTTTACTCTATAATCACTTTTATTCTATTTTGGAGGAAAAAATGGAGTTTTATATTAGAGATGCTCTAAGTCCCTGGAGTCGAGAGTCTCTGCTTGTAGTGATTTGAGTCTACTGCTTATTTGGTAATGGATCACAGTGGCTAAGTCTTGTGTTTAGTGATTAAGTTGTTGATTCCTTCGGTCGTTTAATTTTCTCCAGAACCAGTAAATTAAATAGTGGCATGGAAGGCTGATAAAATATATTTTGAGAAATTCATATTGAGAAACTTCTACAGAAATTGTTTTTAGATTTTGACCCAAAAAATAAGTTGTTTTTAGAAAATTTTCAAAAAAAATTTATGTAATTAGTGTGAAATAAGGTTTTATTATGTGTAAACTGTTATTAAAGTGATAGGTTTAAATGATATTAAATGGTGTATTTATCCTATAGAAACTTATCAAACCGCTCTATCAATGACAAGTTTTCTTGAGTTTAACATTAGATACTGAGATATTTAAAAGACTTAATAAGAATATTGTAATTGTAATATTAATTTATTAAATATATAAATTTAACCTTGAAATAATTTAAACTATTTATAAATTGATAAATAGTTAGATAGTTTCTAGTGAATATCTAATATATTTTACTTTGAAATTGATTTTGTTTTCTTATTTTTTACTTTTAATGTAAAAATTATCGAAAGATAATTCTGAAGTTTTTCACTTTCTTTTTTCATATCAATCATTTTTCTTTTTAAGATCATAAAATACCCATATAAGATATTTTTAATGGATGTGCACTTTCAATAATATCTAATGTGAATATTTCAGAAATTAGAGAATATATATTATTATTATTATTATTGTGACACAGATAATACATATATATACAGTGAAACCTCTATAAATTAATAATGTTGGGACTACACCAAAACTAAAATTTTTATTAATTTATATAGATTATTAATTTATCGAGATACTAATTGAACCAAAAACACAATTTGGAACTATGAAATTATATTAATTTATAGAGATATTAATTTATAGATTATTAATTTAAAGAGGTTATACTGTATATATATAGTATTTTGCATCTCAAATACTTCACCCAATTGTTTTTCAGCTGGATGCGTTTTTATTACCATTGAAATACCCACCTCATTAAAAAAATATCCTGTGTGTGAAATATTTATGTGAGATATTAGCATTGAAGATGTTTTAATCTATAGTACAAGCGTGTCTTGAATAATAAAGAAGAGAAAACATACAATACACATTAAGTGTAACTAAGAAAAAAACATCAAAATAAAAGTCAAATTGGGTAAATAACTAAGAGTATGACCGGATAGTGTTTTTAGAGTAAAATATTAGAGTAAAAATTATTTTCAGCTGAGTTACTCTATAATTAAACCAATTAGGATAAAATATATGATTTGATGCAGCGTAACTTTTTTTTTGTCTTTATGTGGATCTCAAACACAAATTTTTTTCTTTTTTCTATGGAGCTAAAGGCTCTTATTGGTATTTACTAGCATAAAAGAGGTGGAAAAATAATGGTGAAAAAGGAAGGAAATTAAAAAGTGAAACCGGGAGTAAATGTTTTCAACTTGTCAAAGATAGAGAAATATATTAATAGTCTAAAGATGCTATTCAATCACACTCAAAAGTTTACGCCGACACAACTTTTTCTTAATCATTTATTTTTCACTCATTTTTTTAACTTTATTTCACTAGGTTACGTCAAATTTACCAATTACACCCTAAATAGTAAATACCAAGGGACTAATGGGTAAAAAGCAGAAATGGTGAGAAAAGTGCAATTGAGTTTGATGAAATTTAATGGTGGCTAATAAAGAAAGGGAGAGGATGAGAAAGACTTTCTCTTAAAAGAAATGAATGTGGTAGACATAGAGATCAATGAAATTGTTGTTAGTACTAGTTATATATTTAAATGATACAAATTTACAATTTCCCTGCATTCCCTTACGTTTAGATACTTTTCAATTATAATATACTCACCAATCTACTGGAGAAACGAGGATGCTTGATACAACTTTCTTTAGACCCTCTGATAATCATATCAAGGTTGATTTTACTTTTTGAACCAATCACCGATATAATGTTCAAGTTAAACTCCGATGTGTGGAACAAACGTGCCGCCGGGCTAAGGGGTTGCTCCTCCTCCTCATCTGGTACATGCTGTCTTGTCTTAATCTCCATATTTTTCTGTTTGATGTTTGTTTACTCTCTTTTTTATTTGTCGACCGTGCGTTTTCTCTTTAAACTTTGGTTTCCATCTTTCAAACTCTAAAGTCTCACTCTTTAGAGCTTACATGCTTCTGTGGTGTCTTTAATAATAACCTAACCAAAATGTTAATAGTTTAATGGTAGTGCAAGAGATTGATTTTCTTGTGTTCCGAATTCAAACCAATATTTATATAGAAAATTATTTTTTTAATCAAGATATTTAATACTGACTTTTAAGCGAAGGTCGTATTAGTACAGACAGGTTTTATACCTTTTAACTTCCAAATCACGACTAGTTTATACTTGTACTTTGTATAAGTATTTAATTGGAAAGTCAAATGTGACGACATGTGATTAGCGGTAGAACGGATCGGTCCGGGGTATTTTGAGGTATCCGGATCCGGATCCTTTCGGCGGATCCATGATTTTAGTATCTTTATCTGGATCCGGGGTTCTCGGATATCCGGGTGTCGGATTTCCTTCTAAAAATTGTAATATCCGACGGATATCTGGATCCGGATTTGGAACCTTAAAATAAATAAAAAATAATATTAAATTATATAAAATATTAACAATAATCTAAAAATAAAAATGTATATAATGTTTTTACTTATTTTTATGTATGCTATTACAAATTTTATATAAAATTTATATATACTAATATAAAAATAAAAATATAATAACTAAATTAGTTTTTATATATAGATAATACTATTTTTAAAATAATTATCAATAAAAATTATGGATCCGGATATCCGGACTAAAAATTTTAGATATCCGGATCCGGTTTTGACGGATCCAACATTTTACTATTCGGATCCGGATTCGGCCCCTCCGGATTTTCGGGGCGGATCCGGATCGGATCTCGGATCGAATCCGGATCTCGGATAATAAATCTCAGGCCTACATGTGATATGTGTATTTGATCGAAAAGAAGAAAACATGTGCACATGGGACAATTAACTAGGTAACTATTTGCACAAGGAACAGCAGATTTTTCAAGACACCTCTTTCATTAATCTATACCGTTAATTTTGCCCTTTTTCTATTTTAAAAAGTATCATTTAAATTTAGAACTATTCACAATTTATTAAACATAGTTAATTCCTCTGTTTCAAATTAAGTGTTGTTGTAACATAAATCTTTTGTTGTGTTGTTTTATGTTTTTAATATATTTTTTTATTAATTATCTCTTTTATCTATACTATTAAAAGAGAATTATTCTGAAAAAATCTACTTAAATAAAGTTGTTGCACCTTTCCATTAGACTTAACTTTTATTGATCTTACCTTATATATTTTATAATAATACATTACTCAATACCATATAATTTCCCGATTTTTATTTCTTCCTCTAACACTACATGTCGATAGAGTTATATAATATTGGTAGTTTGTTACCGAAGTAGGAAATCAAATTACGGAAAGTCGGCCCCTATTATGCATTCCCATGTATGCATCATGTCCATATATGTTACTTTATTATTAATTGTTTATACTTCTTGATTAACATGAACTACATATTTAATTTAGTACAATATATATATATATATACAAAATTATAAATATATAATCTTTCCTGCAACATGGCGTCTCCAAAATTACTGATTTTCTGCCATGGAATCTTGAAGGAGGGAATCTTTTCTTTATAGTAATAGATAAAAAATTATTATTTGTACTTAATTTTATTTTGTATATTAGAAAACGTTCAGAATTTAAAAGAATAAACCGAATAGAAAGCAATTAAGATTAATATGATTTTAACCTATTTAGAATCAAAAGATATTGTGTTTTAATCTGGAAATCATGAATTCTTGAGGCTTCTCTGTACAAATACATTTAACCTTAAACTGAACAAAAAAGACACTAAACAAAAAAAAAACCAAAATTGAATAACAGGTTTTATATATCAAGAAGAGAAAAATTGAAACCAAATCGGAACCAAATCAAGATTTGAATTATCCAAAATACAGTTTATATACCTAAAAGTATAAGTTATATTTAGTTTTAAACTATCAATATTCTAAAAATACTACTTATAAACCGAACTATAAAAAAAAACTGGTTCATCATATTAATTTTTTATCAGAAATATTTAATTATCCTAATTTCTCTATAAAACCAAATATTTTTTCCTAAATAATTAAATTCATTCAATTTATCTGATATTTAATAAAAAAATCCTAATAATGTGATTTTATACGAATTATTCAAAATGATCCAAAACGGGAACTAAACCTTATTGAACTCAAATTTTACTGGATTAACCAAACTGAACAGCAAAATAACTAAACGAAAACAAAAACCGAATTCATAAATAACCGAACGGTTCCTATCTATACTATTAAAAGAGAATCATTATGAAAAAATCTACTTAAATAAAGTTGTTGCACCCTTCCATTAGACTTAACTTTTATTGATCTTACCTTATATTTTGTAATAATACCTTACTCAATACCATATATTTTCCCGATTTTTATTTCTTCCTCTAACACTACATGTCCATATAGTTAATTAATATTGGTAGTTTGTTATCAAAGTAGGGAATCAAATTACGGAAAGTCGGCCCCTATTATGCATTCCCATGTATGCATCATGTCCATATATGTTACTTTATTATTAATTGTTTATACTTCTTGATTAAAATGAACTACATATTTAATTTATTACAATATATATATACATATATAAAATTATAAATATATAATCTTTCCTGCCACATGGCGTCTCCAAAATTACTGATTTTCTGCCGTGGAGCCTTGAAGGAGGGAATCTTTTATTTATTGTAGTAACAGATATAAAATTATTGAAAATAATTTATACTTAATTTTATTTTGTATATTAGAAAACGTTCAGAACTTAAAAAAAAATAAACCAAATAGAAAGCAACTAAGATTAATATGATTTTAACCTATTTAGAATAAAAAGAAATTGTGTTTTCATCTGGAAATCATGAATTCTTGAGGCTTCTCTGTACAAATACATTTAGACCTTAAACTGAACAAAAAGTACACTAAACAAAAAAAAACCAAAATTGAATAACAGGTTTTATATATCAAGAAAGAAAAATTAAAACCAAATCGGAACCAAACCAATATTTGAATTATCCAAAATACATTTTATATACCTAAAAGTATAAGTTATATTTAGTTTTAAACTATCAATATTCTAAAAATACTGCTTATAAACCGAACTATCCAAAAAAAAACTGGTTCATCATATTAATTTTTATCAGAAATATTTTAATTATCCTAATTTCTCTATAAAACCAAATATTTTTTCCTAAATATTTAAATTCATTCAATTTATCTGATATTTAATAAAAAATCATAATAATATGATTTTATCTGAATTATTCAAAATTATCCAAAAACAGGAACTAAACCTTATTGAACTCAAACTTTATTGGATTAACCAAACTGAACAGCAAAATAACTAAACGAAATCAAAAACCGAATTCATAAATAACCGAACGGTTCCTATATCTCTTAAACCAGAAAATCAAAAAACCACAACCGAATCGGAACAAGAAAAGAAGAAGAAGCTGAAACTGAACCGAAAACTGAACGTCCATACATAAACATATTAGAGAAAAACCATATAGGTTAACAAAATTTGTTAACAAAAATAATCCCGCGCTTTCAAAACGCGGATCAAAATCTAGTATCTCTTAAACTAAAAAATCGAAAAATGACAACCGAATCGGAACCAGAAAAGAAGAAGAAGCTGAAACTGAACCGAAAACTAAACGTCCATACATAAACATATTAGAGAAAAACCATATAGGTTAACAAAATTTGTCAACAAAAATAATCCCGCGCTTTCAAAGCACGGGTCAAAATCTAGTTAACTATATATTTCATCGTAGTGATTTTTAATAAATAATGATATACACTAAATTTTATGCTAAAGATGTACAATATTTATATACGTTAATTATTAAAATGAGTTAGTATATACTCCTTATGTTTCATAATTAGTGTCACTTTAGTTTTTTTTTATTTTGTTTCAAAAATGTCAATCTGCAGTCCCAATGTAACTATATAAATAACTAATAGATTTTTATCTAAATCATTTTCATTTAATTAATTAATAATACATTAAATAAATATATATTAGTCTGTTATAAAAAAATTTAATCTCCATGAAAAGTGTTAAAGTGAAATTTATTAAAAAACGGAGGGAGTATCATTAAACATATTGTACCATGTCATCTTGCATTATATAATTTCAAATATTTACAAAATCGATTTTAATAAAATTATTTTTGCAATTCATATGGCTAAACAAATATATATATATATATATCTTACATTAACTTGATTTTATAAAAATTATTAAGAAATTTTACAAAACAATAAAAACCTACAAATATGTTCTATTGAATTATCAAAAAAATCTTCCCAGTAAATCTTAAACTATATCAATTTAACAAATATAACTCTTATAAAGTACACACAAAATATAATGAGAGAATAGGCCTCGGTATTTATATATTTAGATTGGTTCCTTTTTACCTGGGTTCTTTGGGTCCTATACATTTAGACCCAAATAGATATTTGATTTCTTTTAAATACGGGTTTAGGTCGGTTCCTTTCATGTCCGGATCAGTTAGGAATCATAACTCAAACTAGATTTTGATCCGCGCACCCACGCGAGTGTATTTTTAAAAAAATATGTTACTATTTATTTTTTCATGTCAATATTAAGGCTGGACAAAAAACCCGAATACGAAGAACCAAAATGATCCCGATTCGAAAAAAGTAGTAACAAACCCGAATCGAAATTGATTAAATATCTGAATTATTCAAAATTTTGGTATTTAGATAACCAAAACCGAATCTGATCCGAACCAAGATATTTAGAGTACCAAAATGTATCAAAAATAGATTTATTTATTTATATATAATAATTATTTTTTAGATTTAATGTATATAAAAACATCCACAATATATATGATATTTTTAAATTGGTTTAACTACTTGAATATATATACAAATAATTAAAAGGAAATATCTAAAATAGTTAAAATATACTCAAAACACAAAAAATACTTAAAATAATTACTGATTATCTATCCAAATATTTAAACCAAACCAATTTATATAATAAGTTTAGGTATCCTGACATATGTTATTCAAATTTATATGTAATATATTATTTTGTTAATAGATTTTGAGAAAATTAAAAAATTTAAAACAATTTAAATGGATTATTCGAATCCGAACCAAACCCGCAAAGATCCAAATCGAACCCAAACCAAATATCCGAATATAACTGAAATCTTTGACCCCGGAAACCCGAAATCCAAACATACCCGAATCGAACTCGAATGGATACCCGAACGTTCAACCCCTAGTCACAATTATATATCATATATGTGTCATCATATAATTAAACGTATTTTATACATACCATCATATAAGTAATCATATAATTAATAATATTTTATATGTACCATCATATAAATAATCACATATATTATAGTTTTTAAAATTTATGTGAAATATAAAAACCATAATTTAAGTCGGTATATGAAATTGTGCTTTGTATTGTATTTTTCTTATATATAGTGAAAACATTTTTTAATAATGGTTATTGGAAAATATTTTTGTAAAATTCAATTTTTGAATATATTTATAGTTTTGAATCATTTTTATATAAATCAATTTTAAATTATTATTTTTAATAATGGTTATTGGAAAATACTCAAACTTTTATCTCGATACCCGAAATATATTTTCAAAATTTTGAAATTACCTGAAACCTGAAATTATAAATGAAAACTTACTCCAAAAAAAAAGAATGTCTGTAATACCAAAAACATATCCAAAATACCAAATATACCAAATATACACAAAACATTTCATGTAGTTTGGATACCCAACCAGGTTTTGGGTAGGATCCGTCCGAACCAAGATCCGATGGTCCAAAAATGTATCCAATATGTACATTTCCCTGGACCCGGACCCGGTCGATTTTTTTTTTGTATTCAAGTAAATGTCTAGGTTTAAGAGAGAGAATTATATAAAAATATACATACAAAATCTCAAATAAACTAATTCATAAATTTTATAATTTTGAACAAATTCCCTTCTTCGATATAATTCAATTTTGTAACATAATAATGTACAAAAATCACAAAATAATAACTCATGTCAAACTTTGTCTTTAACCAAAAAAAATCCGCATTTTCGAAGCGTGGATTAAAATCTAGTATGCAATTATAATAGTTAAATAAAGGTAAATATGAACATTTAACTAATTTTTTAATTTGTGTGCAAAACTTTAGAACGACAACTAATTTAAAACAGAAAAAATATTATATTTCTTATTAGTAGTTTATACAATATAACTTCCATTTAAGAAAAGTCTATTCTTAAATTTGAATCTTCCACTGTGCAAACATTAATACGAGATTGGACATATCCACAAAACTAACTTCGTATTTGAATCTTCGATTGTGCATTATAATTCTTTATAATACATTAACCAAATTTAACCAATATGCCGTATTTATCAATTTTTTTTAACAACAATTATATTATAAAAATTAAACAGTGTAAGGATAATATAAGTAATTAATTAACCATGAAGGAGGAGAAAATGAAAAAGAAAACAGAGCTTCATCATCCATAGCTTTCCTTGACACCATGTCTGCGGCTTGATTTCGTTCACGGTTGACATGATCAGTTGAGCATCGTTGAAGTTTATTCAGCCAAAAGTGAATATCAGATAAGATATTACCAAGATCCAAATGAACGCTCTTCGTATTAATAAGCTTGACGAGTTCCAAATTATCACTTTCAAGCCATACTTGTCGCCATCCCTTGATCCATACTTGTTGAAGAGCAAATAAAAAAGCATAAGCTTCTCCTACAAAAGCATTCTTCAGCTGAGTAGTCAAAATCTTCATTGAGGCCAATCCCATAAGTCTTCCTTGGTCATCTCTTACAATACATCCCAGCCCTGCATATTCATTATTTCTTGAATAACTACAGTCGAAGTTTCACTTAAGCCATCCTCCAGGAGGTGGTTCCCATTTAGATGATCGCATCAAACGTTCACCTCCTATATGTTTCTTTTTCACGAAGTAACACCATTCTTCCTTAGCATGTATACCTCTGTTAGCATCGTCAATGGGTTGAACGTTACGCCTATTAAATAAAAACTCATTTCTTGACTTCCACACATACCACAATATCCAAAAAGATAAGATGCCTTGCTCCCACTCATCTCCACAATCCTTCAGGAACTGAAATAATGCAGACACATTCTCTTCTAAAGTTTCAGAAAACTGATTAACCAGAGGTAGATTTGAAACTCTCCATGTAGCATAAGCATAAGGACATCGAAACAGAGCATGATTAATAGATTCTTCTTCAAGACAACAACGTTGACAGACCGGGTCAATATTTATCCCTCGAGAATACAGTTGGACATACGTTGCTAATGCTCCTGATATGACTTTCCATAAGAACAGCTTTATCTTGCGAATGATATTCAACTTCCATATCTGATCTTTTAAGATCAAATAACCTGTTAGAGCATCAACAATATCACCCTCATAACAATCATGAGGGTATAATCTTGAGCATCAACTATCTCACTGAGTAGTCCATATTCTTGTTGTATGGCCATATATATCGATCTTGAATTGCATACCGTGAAAGTTTAATGCTTTGTACCTCAATAGCGTCCTCGAGAGATAGCATCTTATTCAATTCTGGTACATTCCAAGATCTGTCCTCCGGATTTATGAGCTCTGCTACTTTCATCTCAGGCCTTGTGGTTGGATACAGCAACTTACGTGGTGGAAGGGTTGGTAGCCAATTATCAGACCAAACATTAGTAGAAGCCCATCCGCAATAAGAGTACTAAAACTCTTTTTAATTAACTCTTTTCCAACTTGGATAGATTTCCATCCATAGGAGGATTGAGTTCTATTCGACGACTGTAGGAAAGTCGACGAATAATGATATCTTCCTTTATAGATACGACTCAGCAAGGATGTCGGATTGTTAAGCAAACGCCAAGCTTGTTTTCCAAGAAGCGCTTTATTAAAGGAGTATAAGTCTCTGAATCCCATGCCACCTTCCTTCTTTGGTAAGCATAGACTTTTCCATGACACCCAAGAGATCTTCCTTTTACCATTGTTCGTACCCCACCAAAATTCAGATAGAATAGCATTGATTTCATCACAAGTAGTTTTAGGTAGAAGAAAACAGGACATAGGATATACTGGTTTTGCCTGAAGAACAGACTTTATCAACACTTCCTTACCAGCAGGAGACAATAACAAATGATACCAATGCGATACTTGTGCTCTTACTTGATCTATTACTCCTTGGAAATCATTAACTTTTCGTCTACTAAATTGCTCAGGAAGACCCAGATATTTACCTTCTCCTCCGACGTTATGAATTTCCAGGATCTGATGAATGTTAGCTCGCTTCTGATTTGCAATTTTCACTCCAAAGATTATCGAGGACTTAGACTGATTCACTTTCTGACCTGACACATTCTCATAATTCTTCAAGATCAACGCCATATTCTTTGCATTTTCTTCATCAGCTTTGACAAAGAAAAGAGAGCCATCTGCAAACAGTAGATGAGAAACCGTAGGACAATGTCTTGCTAATCTCATACCTTCAAACAAATTCATACTCTGAGCCTTCATTATCATCTGGCTTAAGACCTCAGCACACAATAAGAACAAGTATGGTGATAAGCAATCTCTTTTTCTGATACCTCTTGAAGGTTTAAAATTACCATAGGGTGTTCCATTAATCACTACCGAAAAAGAAACTGAGGTTACACAAGCTATTATCATCTGAATCCATTTCTGATCAAAACCAAGCTTCTCCATAATTGATTCCAAAAAATTCCACTCCACACAATCATAAGCTTTGCTTGTATCGGTTTTAATAGCCATATACTTCTCAGAACAATCTTTCTTGGACTTGAGAGCATGAATTAATTCATGAGCAACCAAAATGTTATCAGATATTTGTCTACGTGGGACAAAATCAGCTTGTGCTTCTGAGATAGTAGTTTCCAAACATCCTCTCATTCTCAGACATAGAACCTTTGAGATCAACTTATAAGCCACCGTACATAAGCTGATGGGCCGGTAATCACCCATGGAAACAGCATCAGTGATTTTCGGAATAAGACAAATATTGGTATGATTTATCTTACTCTCCATAACTCCTGTCTCAAAGAAGCGTCGAATCATATTACATACCTCATCACCTATAACACTCCAAAATTGTTGGTAGAAAGCTGCAGTAAAACCGTCTGCTCCAGGAACTCTATCAGCACCTAGTAGCATCAAAGCTCTATGGATTTCAGAGTTAGTAACCTCACTTGTTAACATATGATTCATCTCTGGAGTAACCTTTTGCTCAACAAATGGTAGGAAATCAGATAAAGGAGTTGTATTAGAGGACGTGAACAAGTCCAAAAAATACTCTTCTGCAATCTTTCCTATTGTCTCATCATGAGAATGTACAGTTCCATGCTTATCTTGCATAGCTTTGATCTGGTTCTTTTTCTTCTTTGTCTTTGTGAGTCCATGGTAAAAGCGAGTATTGCGTTCACCTAGATTTAGCCATCTATTTCTTCTTTTTAATCTCCAATATTCTTCTTCTTCAGCATAAGCATCATTAAGTTGAAAACGAAGCAAATTAATATAATCCGTAGACACTGAGACGTTATGAATCGCTTGCTCAATAAGAGTTCTTGTCTCTTGTATTTTGATTGCTGCATTAGTAATATTCCTTCGTTTCCAACTTATCATGGCCCCACGACAGTAATCTAATTTCCTCATCCATTCAACATATCTGTCTGTCTCTTTCCAAGCTTCTTTAACTGTTACAACAAAATCCTCATGATCAAACAATCTTTTATCATAACAGAACCAACCTCTTCGTTTTCTCTGTTGATAATCAATATTGATTATCATTTGGCGATGATCAGATTCTGCAATTTCCAAATACTCTGTTTCAGATACAGGATATTGAGTTAACCAATCTGAATTCACCAAAACCCTATCCAAGCAACATTCGATGATATCATTTCGACGACGACCAACCCAACTGAAGTTGTTTCCTTTAAAAGGCAAATATTTCATATCACAAATCCTGATCATATTATTGAAATCATTTGAGCTATTCTGAGAACGAACTCGACCTCCTTTCTTTTCACTTGGATTTGTGATCTCGTTACAGTCACCGCACATCATCCATGGACCAACTCGTGACACAGCCAATCTCTGAATTCTTTCCCATTGCTGATGTCGATACTTTGGAATAGGATGACCATATACACAAGACAAATAAAACTTGAAATTCTTATATTCAACATGGAGATCAATAAGGCGTACATCACTAGATAAGCAGGAAACAGATACATGATTTTTCCAGATTACAGCTAAACCACCACTTAAACCTACTGAAGGGACCAGAACCATCTGATCATAACCCAAATACACAGCTATATCTCTAACATAATCATTTTGGTTCTTGGTTTCAATAAGGAACAGCATGTCTGGGAGATACAACCTTTGTAGCTCCTTTAGACGTCGAACTGTGAGGCGCTGTCCCAAGCCTCGACAGTTCCACACCTCAACTCTCACGGAACCTCTGATGGTACCGGGCCCACCGCGTCTCTGTGTATTGTAGCCACATTCCCCTGTTCCTGAACTTCCTCGTAGTCAGTTTGCAACTTCTTCAGACCATTCCACTCCGCAGAGATTCTCAGCCTTCCCACTGGATGCTTATCTACGACATCTTCATTACTTCTAGCTCTCTTACCCGATGAACTTCCAGAAGCAAGATCCTCCAGTAAATTTGGAATCACATCAGGAGTATGAGCAGAGACTCTCTTTGAAGCCTCATAGTTCCTCCACATTTCAACTTGCTCCTCCATCAAAAAAGATCCATACTAATTACCACTATACTCTGAGTTCCACCTCTCTTCCATTTCCAGAATGATGTGGTCATCATCCTCATCAGACGCATCCACACCTTTACCCTTTGATGTCAGGACATCTTCATCATCTCTATTACCGTATTTATCAATTATCCATCCCAAACAACTTTCTTCGCACGTTTCAATTTTTTTTTTTATCTTTTTATTGTTTTCATGTTTGAATCTGTCGAAGGGACAAAAAAGGGTGTACCACCCACGTGCCTCTAATCTATTCTCTATGCAACCATAACCCGAGATTCTCCAACATTGTCTACACCTCGCCTCTCTGGCACCGTTTGGCGTTGCGAGGGGCCTACGATGCTCCCGACTAGTCCATCTTCCTCTCCGCCGCGGGTCTGGGTCAGTCAATCGATTTTGCGTCTGGTCTCGCTTGACATGCTCCGTCACTCTATTGAAGATTCGTCGATGCCAAGAACTCGTTCCAGGTCTCGGTGTTTCTGTGATTACACTGTCTCTGTTAAACATCTCTTCACCAGATTAACTGTCGACGTTCCTGACCTCTGTGTATCCCGAAGGCGAGGATCTTCAGTGTCGCTTATGACCAACTTTATCAAAGGCTATTCCGGATGTGCTACACTTGAGCTTGAAGTCTCAAGATTTTTTACTTTGGTGTGGAGACGTCCTTTTCTCTCTCATGGGTCAAGTTTAGGCTGTTTGCTATTGGTGTAGCTTGAGTTAGCCCTCGCCCCTACTTTGTTGTAGATTTGGCATTGCTTGTTAGTCTAGAATTGAATTGCAGGTTAAACCGAGTTGGGTAGCGGAGGTTCGTTATTTTGTGGAACATCGGGTTTCACTTTGCTCCTGGAGGAGGTAGTAAGGCCCGGGAAATGGTGATGTTGCCCTTAATGGACGAGTGCGGTTGAGTAAGTTGAACGCTATTAAACACCTGTGATTAGTGTTGTCTCGTCTTTTGTTGGAATTTGGGTTAAGTTCATTGTCCCAGCTTGGACCTTGAGGGCAGTCCTTAAGCGGGTGTGGTTCTACTCCTATGAGGAATGACAATTGTTCAGGTGGTCGGATGAATCTGCTTCTTGTTAGCTTTGTGTTCTTTGTTACTCTTATCTTCGAGTCTCTCTGCTCTTGCCTGTCTCGTTTTTGATCTCTCCTCAGACTCTTCGAAAATGTATTGTTCCTTGTAGTCCAGTTCGCTCCCAAGCATAACGGTTTCAGTTTTGCTTTTGATTCTATGTTTTTCTAAGAAAATCACATCTTATAAACTTCAACATTTATTTCTGAAATGATATCTACAATTTAGAAACAATATACATATATATATATATATGTATATATATATATATATTTGTCAAAGTAACTCAATAATAATTAGTTTTTTCTCTTAGTTGTCCCGCATTATTGTTCCTCATAAAACAAATTTACACATATATCATCTTCATTCATTTTTCAATCATATACAATATATATGGATGATTGAATTCATCAACATTTATCATTCATGCATATTAGAAATATTGCATAACTAATCTATTAATTAAGAATTCTATTTTGGATTTAACTTCTTAGCCATATGTGATATTTAACTTTTATGAACATATTCATAAAATTATTATATATCAAAAATATACTTACAAAATGTTTTTAACAAAAGTAACCATAATTTGATGTCAAAAAAAAGTAACCATAATTTACGGATCAAAATTATTATCCCTAACCAAATGAAATACTAATCATTATAGTGACTTGATCTGTTACACGTAATCCATTTTTTCAAAAGTGAGCCAATAAAACTTTGCAAATGTGTTCATTTGTTAGAATTTCATTTTTACTCAATTTTTATTACATGCTCTAAGAAAAACACTTAATTCAATATAATTTTATAAATCACTTTTCTTAGACATTGAACTATACAATTCAGTGGATTTTAATACATCTGGTTCAACTATTTAACAAATACTAAAATTTATATAATTTAATAAAAATTTATAGTTTTAACATTTTTAGATGTTTACACATTTAAAAGTGTAAATGTTCAAGTGTATAAAACAAATTTTCCTTGGTAATATCTAACCACGGGTTTGTATAGACATATGTTATCTATAACAATATATGAACTATTTACAAAATTCTGCAAACATAAGATATAATAGATTTTAATCTTTCAAATTTGATAAAAACCAAATCTCAATAGCTTATACGAAATATAAAAAAAATATCACATAATTTTTTAACTTAATTTACAAATATATCTCATGACAATCTAAACAAATGGTATGTCAAAAATATTCATCAAATCATTTACGTAATTTAGTATATTAGTTGATGAGTTGCATAATTAAAAAAAGATCTTCAGCTTTATTTTTTATTATAAGACTGTGTTAAAATTAAAAAAATTATGAAAAATCATATATATATATTATGGTTAAATTAGATACAAATATTTTGAACATATTAATTTTTATTTCAATATTTGAATCTTAAAAAATATCACAAGATATTATATATATAGTTTTTTTATTTTAAATAAAAGTCGACAATTGTTACTGCTTTTAAATTTAAAATATAATTAATTTATTCTTCATATGTTCAAGAATTAATAGACTTAACATTTTAAAATATTTTCAGTTTATGTTCACACATATAAAATATAAAATCAAAAATTTAAAATAAAATAAATAAAAATGATATGTTAAATATTATTTATCATAAAACTTTAAACATTTAAAATCAGAACTAATAAAAAATATAATTTTCCTTGATTATACAAAATTAAATTAAATAATTAAATAATTTGAAATAAACAAATTATAATCCATGTCAACACGGTAAGAATCTAGTTTACCTTAACTCGAGCCATAATTTTTTCAGCTATTTTGCAAATAGATTATCCTCTTTGTTTTTCTCATGTAGAATCCAATTGAAAAATATAATTACTAAATAGTCCGATGACACTTGTTACAAGTTATAACTTCGTGTTGTTGATCCTGTTTTACAGAGTGGATTCAGGTTCTGAAAGTTCATGAACCCCACCACATTGAAACAAAAATCTCTATATATATTTATGTATTTATATCTTTTGTTACTATTATGACCGCACTGCAGTTGTCTCGCATGTTACAGTTCGGACTTTGCAAAATAAAGTACTATTATGTAGATACGTCCACAGAGTGCAAATCCAGAGTGCCCTGAAGAAGCCATTTCTTGGGTACACTCATAACAATACTTGTGCAAATTCCACAAGTACGCTTAAGAGTTAAAACAAACAGAAATACCATGTATTTCCTTTCATTTAAAAAAAAAAAAAACAGAGAGACCATTTCAACCATCAGCAATGTGGGCAATGAGTATATAACTATTAGAGGTAATCATGAATCGAATATCTGAACTTTAGGAGGTTTTCGTGATTCCATCTGTTTTGTCTGAAATTATTGACTATTCGATTCGATTTGATCAGTAACTATTAGGATATCCTGTGTCTAGATAACATACAAATTATTTTTAAATAGGATATCTGATTCGATCCATACAAAAAAATCAAAATACTATAATAATAATAATAATAATATTTTTATTAAAAGCTATTTATTTTCTCAAAATTTAATAACTAAAATAATCAATTTAGTAAATTAAATAGTGTAAAACTTACCTAAAATATTATAGTTATATATATACATATTTTTAATAACTAAAATTTCTTTTTTTATACTATATAAATATAAAAATAAAAATATTCAATTAAAAATTTTAAACTGAAATAATATAAATACTAATATATTAATTTATATTATAAAACTTTAAAACAAAATTAATTTCAATAATTTTTTTTAAACTAATAGTATCACTTATAGATGTAACGTTTCATATTTATAATAATATAATTTTTAATATTTTATTATTACTACTATAATATTTAATGGTAAACCAGTTATAACTATCCCGCAACCGATCCAGTTACACCAGTCAGATCATTACTCGACGGCCTCGAGCTCACATCAAGCATTTTGCGTTATTGTGCCTTCTATGACTATATGTATATATTAGGGATGTTGATAATTGTGCCTTTCTGTGACTGTATACAGTAGGGATGTTGATAGAGATTTCTTCTCAATATTTTTTTTTTTTAAAGATCTTTGCTCAATAAACTGTACATACTATCAACTTCTTATATTTAATCAAGTTTACCTATTTATATGGGAAAACAGAAAACGTCATGTTCACACATTTTTGTCAGGGTGATGATACGAATACAAGGACTACGTGGAATTCTTGTTCGGAATTTTGACAGGTGTTACACGTGCCTGTACCCAATCCTATCCATTTACTGAAAAAGTGGATTTTTTTGGGTACTACTCGAGAATTCTTTTGTATTTTTGTATGTGTAATGTCTCATTTGTAATTTTGTATATATATTATGTATAATATATTTTTTATGTATAGAACAACATTTTTAAGAATTTATAAATTTGTAAATAAATATTAGATTAGATCTATACAATATCATTATACTTCTTTCAATTCCTATTTAATGAAAAATACTAAATAAAATATAATTTACTCAAAAGAGCTACATAAATATATTGTTTTGATCTTGCAAATAAAATAATTATACTTTTTTCTTTGTTAGATTAGAAGAAAAAAAAGATCATTAAGTATTTAGGTTAATTGGTCTATGACTAGCTATTTTTGGGCTGACAAATAGATATGTAACTGTGAATTTAGACCATAATATATTTAAACCAATTAATCCGTCTCCTTAATCCGATACGTAGTTATGTTTATTATACGACCGCATTTTCCAATTCCATGCAGTTCACGATTTTATGCAGTCCAACAATTAATTCAACAGAATTGGAGGTTTCACCATGTTCACCAACTATCTAACGATTACTCGGCTAGGCATGGACGTTTTAGAAGAGGCGGTGCCGGTGGAACTAAGATTAAACTATCTTCTAAAAAGAACGTAAATAGTCTAGTTGTTGAAATTTATTATTTTCAGTAAATTTGAATAATCTGACTGTTCTCGTATTTAATGGATAGTATTTGTTTCTTAATTAAATATGACATTGTCCAAACAGAAACATCCACTCAGCGTGGAAAGCCAAGAAGATTTTAGTATCACCCTTGCAAGCCGGTATTTTTTAGGCATCACTTCGGTACACTGACAGGCCCGGGATCAATTTAAAAGATATCTAGAAACCAAAAAGGGCCAGGAGAGTGACAAATCTCCAACTGAGCGACAATTTTTATATCAACAATACGAAGTTAAGGAGACCTTTAAGTAAAATTTGTTTTCTATTAAACACTCGATCATCTGTATCTTCCATATATACCATATGATTTTACGATATGTTTCATCCTCCAAATAATATAAATTCCATATGATATTAGTGAGAGATAATAATTAGATTGATACATTTGTAGGTTGGACATAACATCGACATATACTGAATGATGATATTTAAATTTTAATGTATTAAAATCCATCTTGTTTGGTACTGTATTGGTATCTCTAAAACTGAAATATTTTTAAAGAAAATCAAAATCAGGAGCATGCTGTCCTTTTTTTACAGCAAAAGAGATACATTCACTAGAAATAAATCAGACCATAATTGGAAATACATAGAGAACGAATTTTGCTAGAGCATCCGCGATAGAGTTTGGGTTTCTAGGAATAAACGAGAAGAAGACAAATTCGAAAAAAGAAGAAAGACACTCAACATCCATGAAAACTCCGAAAAGCTCCATAGAATAGACCTCTGAGTGGATCGCTCGGATGAGCTCCAGAAAGTCCGATCGAATCCAGACTTTTGATAGAAGGGAAGATTTCGCTGACAGCAGGGCTTCACGCAAAGCTAGAGCTCCGGCTAGAAGCAGGGAGGAGACGAACTGGCAGCTTCTCGAGCCTGTAACCTGATGTGTGGAGCTTCCGGTGTTGAAAGACCAACCTAAACCCGCCTGAAGAGTGTCACTGGGCCACTGGCGCAAGATGCATCCGAGTTACACAGGGTCGTCTCACTCGGGCATATAGGTGGAGTCCTTACAGGCCGGACCGATGCAGGAGATATCTGTTTAGGAACCTGAGCTTCTTGCCATTCATTTGCTGATTTGCACTACATATATCTAACGGTGGCAAGCATAGAAGATATGAAGCTTTTGCGATGGGCTGAAAAGGAGCATGATACCTACCAGACCTCTGCTCTGCAGGTTGGACCCAAGAGGTAGAGCCCCGCTAAATGATCCTGATTTTGTGAGAGGCCATCACTAATAGAGGATGGTGGTGTGTGTTGTGTGAAAAAAAAAAGGAAAAAAAAGGTTTCATAATTGGTTTTGGTAAAAAAAAAGAAAAAGATTTTATGTATTGGCTGTTCTATAAAACATCTAGTTAATAATTTTGGCAATAGGCTGCAATGTATGTAAATAAAGATACATAAGTTCATTTTGGGTTTGGTAGCTTTCTTTAGTAGTAACCACGACTACATCCATAAATTTTCTCTTATGGGGCCGTTAAATAATTGGCCTTAATTAATGTCTTTCATGTATTATTTGCCTGTAGTACCTAAAAGCATACACCAAGAGCATTTAGTTTTGCATTATTTCAATTGTAATTTCTCAACATTACAAATTTATAGAAGCAGGACCATGTCTACGATTTTGTATCAACTTTTTCTTATAGCACATATCAGATTTATTCCGTTGTAAAAAGTTATATTCAGAGCAGTGCAATCCTAAGCATTCTGTTAAGAAAGTCACTAGTAAGACAGATGCTTATTTAGATGATATAAGGTAAATAAGTTGTTGGAAAATTTTAAAACACGTTGTGCCAATATTTTTCCGGACACTTTCTAATAAATGAGTTTGTTTAAATGAGAAATGTTTGTTCAATGAAACACAATTCCCATTTGTTCAGCTTACCAAATCACCATCCTCTGTTCCACATGACTATGTTCCAGCCTCTTCTTTTCCACAATTTACCACTGTTCCCTTACCTCAGTCACTCATACAGTCGCCTTCGGTGTCTCTTGACAACCAAAGTTCCAGTAGAGATACTTCACCAACTGCGTCGCAACAGTCTTCTGGTGGTCACAGTGCGACTGCAACTGCACCTGCACCGATATTGTCTTCTGCAACTCCATCGTCTCAGGCTGCTGAAGCTGAGTCTCATGATCGAGAGTCTACTGCACATGATGCAGTACCAGCACCACAACAAGCAGCACCACGATATTCTATGACTACGCGCTCGCGTAACAACATCGTCAAGCCGGTTACAAGGTACAATCTTACTGCTTCTCTTCAATGTGATCCTCACTGGATTCCTTCCACTTGGCAACATGCAATTAAACATGAACACTGGAGGAAAGCCATGGGCTTGGAGTTCAACTCCACCACAGAAAATCACACGTGGGATCTTGTTTCTGTTGCTGAGACGATGAATATAGTGGGCTGTCGTTGGGTGTTTACAATCAAATACCATCCTGATGGAAGTATTGATAAATACAAAGCTCGTATTGTGGCAAAAGGGTTTCACCAGCAACAAGGACTTGATTACAAGGACACCTTTAGTCCGGTGATAAAGGCGACTACAATCAGAATAGTTTTGGGTTTGGCAGTCAGCAATAATTGGCATATTCGCCAGATTGATGTCAATACGGCTTTTCTTCAGGGTCACTTGAATGAAGAAGTCTTCATGTCTCAACCACCAGGATTCATTGACTCTGATAGACCTACACATGTATGTCATCTGCGGAAAGCAATCTATGGTTTAAAACAGGCTCCAAGAGTCTGGTATTCTGAGCTCCGATCCTTCCTGATCTCGTCTGGTTTTCAAAACTCACTGTCTGATACTTCACTCTTTATCCTAAAGCATCAAGGGAAATTTATCTATGTACTTGTTTATGTAGACGACATCTCGGTCACTGGGAGTGACTCTAACTTGATTCAGCAAGTCATCAACAAACTGGCTGCTCGCTTCTCTATCAAGGACATGGGAAATCTCAGTTACTTTTTGGGTATTGAAACGATGCGGACAGCGCAAGGTCTTCACTTGATGCAGAGAAAGTACATTACTGATCTTCTGGTTAAAGCAAATATGCTTCACGCTAAACCTGTTGCCACTCCTCTTCCGATGCATCCCAAGCTTACTCTGAACTCTGGTTCGGTGCTCTCTGATCCTGATGAATACAGAAAACTAGTGGGTAGTCTGCAATATCTGGCCCTGACTCGACCAGACATATCATACGCTGTCAACCGACTTTCCCAATTTATGCATCAGCCGACCAGTGATCATTGGCAAGCTCTCAAAAGATTTCTTCGCTACCTATCTGGTACATTAACACATGGAATCTTTTTGCGCAAGCAGGCTACTAGTTCTCTCCATGCGTACTCCGATGCGGACTGGGCGGGTGACTCCGATGACTATGTCTCTACAAACGGGTACATCATCTACATTGGCTCCCATCCAGTTTCATGGACATCGAAAAAGCAGAGAGGAGTTGCGCGTTCCTCTACGGAAGCAGAGTATCGAGCTGTTGCTAATACGGCGTATGAACTTCGCTGGATCTGTTCTCTACTTACTGAGCTTGGAATCAAGGTACCAACAACACCAACAGTCTACTGTGACAATATAGGAGCAACCTACTTATGCGCTAATCCTGTGTTTCACTCAAGAATGAAACATATTGCTATAGACTTCCACTTTGTACGAGATCAGATACAAACAGGTGTGTTGTGTGTTGTTCATGTCTCGACGAAAGATCAATTAGCAGATGGGCTGACGAAACCATTGGCACGAGCACCATTTCAGATCATCCGGAGCAAGATTGGTGTTACGCAAGCACCACCATCTTGAGGGGGCGTGTTAAGGAAATATGAGATACATTGAAGCTCTATTTGTAATTAGTTAATACTTGTCTTTAACCTACGTATAGCTCTGTATAAATACTCTCTGTATACCTAATAACAATGTATCCAGTCTTCTCTCTACATGTTGTGCACAAAATGGATATGGTAGATGTCATGGAGTAGACTGAACAAGGTTAGGACTTTGGGAGAGTTGTAAAAAAGAGTGAATCCAAATTAAATTATGTGTGCACGGCAAGCCGAGCTTATAAGGACTTCAGTCTTAGGTTCGGTTTTGACTGCAGGTTCGGATAGATGGACAACGGTCCAATAACTTGTCTTTTTGCTTTCGGTTTTGTTTTTAATATATGATCAATATTGAATTTAATTTCTTCAAATCATTAAGGTGACATAATTAATTCACCAATTATGATAACTCTTTGTAACTCATTTTCTTATTAATGCTCAATCTAGTTGATAAATAAAACTCATAATATTTTATACTATAATATTTTTCATCCTAAAAAAATGATCAAAAAACAACAATTTTAGCAATGTGTTTCGTTTTTTTTCTTTAGTTTTTATTTTTATCTTTTCGAGAGTACAACACAGGAAAACGTTCTTTAGCTTATGTTCTGAGTGATTTGGAATAGCCGATGTGTGGATGTATCATGGGATTTTTGATTGTATCAAACATTCTCTACAGGATTTTTCCTCGTCATCGCTGGGAAGCTCGCAAACTCAAAGCAAAGAGCTTGCGTTTCTTTATAACAGAGCCGTGGAAAACTTTACTTCGCATATGTACACTGGTTGGAAGCCCTAACAATTATGCAAGAAATACATAATGGCAAGTGTGGGTTCCTCTCCAGAGGACAAACTCTAGCCCTTAGCATTAAAAAACAATATTTCTGGCCTACTATAGCTAAGGATTGCGAGGTGTATTCCCTTATGTGTGAAAATGCCAACACCACACACCAATAATCAGAATACCAACAGAGTTATTATCATCCATATCTTTCCCTTATCCATTCATGAGATAGTCAATGGATATTATAGGCTCTATATAACCTTCATGACCGAGGCAACACTTGCTCTTCCTGTTCGACTATTTCATTGACTGAATCGAGGCTAAAGCCTACCACGATACAGGAAACCTCGAGTTGCACAACTTCCTATATCAGAGCATCATTTGCCGCCATGGAGTCCCCTATGAGATCGTTACACGTAACAGACCTCAGTTTATTTCCAAAAATTTCATAGCATTGTGTGAACTATAGAAAATTAAACTAACCACCTCGGCCATGAATTATCTGCAAGGAACGGGCAGGCTGAGACACTAAATAAGAGGATTTTAAGAAACACTAAGAGATGTCTCAATTCCAAAAAAAAAAAACTCTGGTCATCAGAACTGCCATGAGTTTTAAAGGTACGTCGCACGACACCTATAAAGAAACACAAGAAACCTCAATTTCTCTAGCCTATGAGATATAAATTGTTGTACCCGCAGAAACGGCCATACCAAGCTTTAGACGGAGTTTATGCGCTCTGAATCCCAAGCTGAACGAAGAAATGCTTCAATATCAGCTTGACTTCATCGACTCGCATCGAGATCAAGCTTTAATCCAGATTCAAAACTATCAACAAGCAGCCAATGCTACTAAAATTGTGTACGTTGGTCCCAGTCTCACTGTTTTATCCGGAAACAGATCCGAATTTTATTTTTCAATCCCAATCTAGATAAAACATGAAGACCCAAACCCGATGATTGAGATGGAAACCCAAACCAAAAAATGGCCAAAGCGAAACTAAGATTCCTCTAAAGGAAAACAAAATCGATCCTATGGTCGAATATTATACAAACAAAAAAAAAAGTTTTTTCTCTTTTTGGAAAATTCTACTCTTCTAAGCAATGTTTTTAAACCCAACCCGAACAGTGAACCAGAAGACTTTCCGGATCACTGGATCATCGGGTTAACCACAGGTGAACCGAAAATTAATAAATAAATTAAGTTTATTATATAATAATTTACTAGCTAAAAAAATAATATGTAGAAACTAAAGTTAAGTATTTTCTAATATTTTATAAAACATAAAATAATATTTTAAATACGTATATATTTTATGTTTAAAAATTATTTAGAAAATATTTAATTTTTATCTCTATATTTTCATTTGACATACCAAATATCAAAGTAGTTTAGATTATTTTAAAAAAATTGTAACAATTTAAGATTTATGATATCTAACAAAAAAATATCAAAACACCAAAATTCATAAGTATTTATAATTTAATGTGAATAATAAAACTAAACTTCAAATCCAAATATACCAAAAATAAAGCATCATTAATAAATTATCGTTGATAAAAATAAAGCATAATTAAAAATCTTAAAAAGTAAAATTTGTCTATTGGTTCAACCAGTGGTTCAACCGGTAACCTAGTTCCGGATTTTATTGGATTTTATTAGATTTTTAAATTTTAGTTTTTTTCACAAAATCCGAATCGCATTTATCTTGGGTCACCAGGTTTACCGGAACCGTGGGTCCGGATCAGGTTTCATACAATTCATACAGCTGCTTCTAAGTGATCTTAAATTCTTAATGTGTTTATAGGAGTGAATTTTAGGAGAGAGAAATTTTTTATGTAGGTCCATCTATTGGATAATTTAGCTGGATTTAATTTGAGTATTTGCATCATATAGCTACAAATCATAAACAAATTAAGTAAATGGCATAGCTACAAAAATAATACTGTACACATTTCATATTTCCCACAATGCCCCTACCATAACTCTGAGCTGAGTCTGAGACACTAAATTCTAGAGTCTATAATCTTGTAATTATTACCTAATCTACCCTATTACACGCAACCGGTTAACAGTGGAAAGCTAAACAATATTCAAATCTGTAATTACATCATCTCTCTTATCTCACTGTGTCACTTCTGTTCTCTTTTTGTTCTTCCTATTTTTTTCTTTGTGCAGATTTTGATTCGATTCATACTATTATATTTTTCCCGATTCGGATCACCTTTTCTCCTCCCCTAACTGTCTGACCAGGATCTGAGCAAATTCCATCTCAAGAAAGAGCTGACTGAAAAAAAAAAAAAAGCTTCTCGAGTTATACACGATCTAGGTACCTCTTCCTCTTGGAGATCCCCTCTCACTTCCTCCAAATCTATCGCCCGGTGTGCAGAAACGGCGAGTCATAAGGCTAACAACGCTCAGAAAGTCCCGACTCGATTATCTCAGAATTGCGTATGGGTCTTGACAGGTGACAAGCAATAAACTCCAATATCCTATGGATTCTCATCGAGGCTTCTGACTAGAAACATGAGGCAAATTATAACAACTAGTAACTCATCATAAAAAAACTAGTAACTCACTGAATTCATGTCGGAGGAGCTTAGAAGAAGAAAATGTCAGTATTACAAGTGATGAGAAAAAGGTGGCCTTCATTATTGATGGTACCAGTCTTATATGAATTTCTTTTCTTTCTTTTTGACTATGCAGCTCTTCCAAGTGGCATATAAATGATCTGCGTACTCTGTTGTCTTTTTGCTCCCTTCAGAAGCTGGAATCATTGCACTTGTAAAGAACCGGACTTTTGACATGACCATTGTCATTGGTGATGGTAATGAGACCAGTATTTCTTTCTGAAAATTAGTCTTCTTGATTCTTTCTAAGCAGCAACCAGGTTCTTATTTTGTTCCCACCTTCTCTTTGTTTTGGGTTTTGACAGGTGCCAATGATGTCTCCATGATCCAAATGGTTGATGTTGCAGTAGGGATCAGCGGCTAAGAAGGTAGGTAAGCTGTAATGGCACCAGATTTCGCAAGGGGACAGTGCAGATTCTTAGTTCCACTATTGCTAGTCCATGGACACTGGAATAATGGAAGAATGGGATACACGATACTGTACAATTTCTACAAAAATGCTGTTTTTGTTCTAATTTTATTTTGGTGAGTACTCTTTAACTGTCTTTCAAAATTCGGATTCCAGATTCACTGTGTATTATCCGGTTCTAATAAGCATTCCTGATATGGATACATGATGTATTTTCTGCATATTATCTTTTAAATCCAGATTATCTTCGGTTATAATACACATTTATGAATATCAGTCTATGATTATTGGAGAGGAAGAGGAAGCTGCCGTGCTGCTCATGGCTCTCTCGTATGGATCAGTCTATGATTATTGGTTTCTAGATCCCATCATCGTAGACGGTGGCTAATCCTCAACAATTATTAGGGAGTTCCTCTTTAATCCAGATAGCAATGATGATTACTAAGACTTACAAATATTTTTTTTTTGGTTAACTGCAAATTTGCTGCTAACTTTGATTAAATCCGGATATTTTGTTTGATTAACTGAAACTAACTATGATTTAATCCGGCTATTTTTTACCCATAGATTTGCAGAGTTTGTTAATGGCTAATAAGTCATAATATACAATTTGTGTATGAACTATTTAATTTGGATGCTAAACGACAATGAATTGGTATTGTAATTTATAAGCTACATAAATATCTTAAATTAGTCTTTTTTATCATAAGATCTACAATAATAATTATAAATACGTTTTATAATCGGATAATAAATAGATAATATGGATTATAACAATAATAGTCGGATAATAGGTTTTTTGTCTGCAATATCAATACGTATTATAACCGGATTAAAAATCATGTTCTCGAGTTGATTAATTATAAGAGATGAAGTAGTATGTATGTGTGAGTTTTAACCGGATATTAATTAGGAAGTTAATCCGGATAAAGCTTGTAATAGCCAACAATATCATTTGTTAGCCGAAATTAACATGTGGTATACCTTGATATGTATATCATCTTATTTTAGTTCATTGAAGTGGTTTTGTGATGCATTTAGCTGTATACACTGCATTTGTATGTTCATTTTTATTGACAGGGGCTAAAGTGAACATTTGAAGTTTTGGGTTGAAACCTTAAAGTTAGTTCTGTAACATAGTAAGTTTCGGGTCAAAAATAAACACTATACAGAGATCAGGGATCATTTGTTCATTTGTGAGGAGGTCTAGAATGTACAATCAATATGCTAGGGATTAATTCAAGAAAATATATGTACAATTCAAGAGTTTGGAGTCAGAAACAAAACTATGAAAAATCTTAGGGATCATATATGCAAAAGAGCCAAAGTTGGCCATTGTTGTCTCAGCAAGCTTTTGGAGACCAATTGGAGTCGCGACTCGCGGCGGTGAAAGCCACCAACTCCAAATCTAGAGCATGACAATTGCGGGAGAGGAGCAAGGTGATGACGGCGGATACAGACGAAGAGACACATCAGAGTGTTCGACAAGACGCGGAGGTAACGCAGTGTGGAGGAGACTCAGATTGAAAAACCCAGAAATACAATAAAACAATGGACCAAAGAACCAAGTCTCATCATGAAACAAGGAACCAAACCGAAAAATACAATGAAACAAGGAACTAAGGAAATAAGAAGATCCAAAATTTAGCAAAAGAAACAGGAAATAAGAAGATCCAAAATTTAGCAAAAAAAACAGGAAATAAGAAGAACCCAAAAAATACGGTGAAACAAGGAACCAAATATCATCTAAAGTTGTATGTAGCCAACTTCTTAATGTATCTTTCAGACAATCTGAATTTGACACCAACTGACACGCTAACTGACACAAGCTATCCTACCTAAATCCACCTACAGCATAGACTTCTAGCTCTTCTCTCACTTCGCATGGACATAAAGGTAATTTCATCGCCCCTTACTAACCGGATACGCAAATACTGTTTTTTATGCATGAATAGCTAATTACCGAGCTGAATATGGATATTGAGCTAAATGACTCATTTAATTTAAAGCACTCGTTTTAAAATTATGTCAAAGTTTGAAAACATAAAAACGAACAACGTGAGATGTCTATGTATTCAGAAACAATGGGGTCTTTTTAGTCGCATTCTGGCATTAGCTGAGTCGTGGTTTTCCTTCTTTCCCTGTTAAGTTGATGTTGAAACAATATATGGATTTAATTAATGCATGTTAACTGTTTTAGTGTTTATATACTTTTTCAAAAGTTTTGAAATAATAAAGGAAAGTTCATAAAATAATGGTACTAGCCTATAGTTTCACTATCATTTCAATTTTCAACAAGTTTAAACTTGATTTGTAGATGCCAGCTCATGCTCTTTAATATGCATACTGCACATTTATAATAGGTCATTTTTAAGATTTGTATGTAAATGTTTTAAAATGTACTATGCGTTTCGACCCTGAATAATTTAGCGTAGCACTCATAACCAGTAATTTCCGGTCAACACTATTTTGATATGTATGTGTTTTGTAGGACAAACAAATATATATGAGTCCTTTATTATATTCTTAGAAAAAATAAGCTAGATAAACTGATGTCGATGATTTGCGTAACAAAAGCTCACTAACCAACGACGAATAACACAAGTTATTCAAACTGGAATACAAGAAAAAAATAAAGCAATTCTTTTCCCAAACAATGTGAGAGATTTTGTTGTTTTTGACTAATCTTTAGACTTAAGCTTGCCGACTCGGTTAGTTCAGTTTGGGTAATTCATTTTTTGTTAATTCAGTGTATAAAAAACTTGTTGAATTGACTTGATTTTTTTTGTTTAATTTGTTATTCATTTTGTTCGGTTTATGAATATGCTATCAAAAATAATAGACATTTATTAGTTAACTTTAGTTAGTTATTTATTTTGGTTCAAAATTTTGGTTTGAATAATTTGTTTAAAATATGTAAAAAAGTAAAAAAAAAAAAAAAAAAAAACTGAACTAACCAATCATTGGATTGAACCAAACCAACAACTGAATATAGACCAAAACTGAAAATTTCAGTTCAGTTTGGTTCACCAAATTCCGTTGGGAATCAAAATCCCATACCTATTCTAATTCATCTCGACGAGTAACAAAAGCTCACTAACAAACATCGGCTGGAAAGAAGACCCTCACTAACAAACGATGATAAGCACAAGCTACTTAAACTCGACCACAAGCAAATAAATAAAGCAATATTTTATTCTTATGTTAAATGAAATGGTTCAATGACGCGTGTCCCCACCAATAATCACCACTATTCTCCTTTAAATACTTCACCAGACTCACTCACTCCCTCATATATATATACACTTGCATCATTTGGAATGTAAAACCACAAGAAAAGAAAAAGAGTTGAGAACAAAATGGGCTACGATAGACTCGAAACATCTAGAGCAAGTGGTTCTGTCAGAACCACCACAGCTCTGGCTCCGAACATAAACCATGTCCCCATGTCAACACAACCGACAAGAAAGAAGCTTCTAGTGTCTTTAACCGTCGTAGCCTTCATACTAATCCTCCCCGCAGCAGTATTCGGATCACAACTCAAATCGTCCCAGCACGTCCAAGCTCGGAAACCAACCCAAGCAGTCTCAAAAGCTTGCGACCTGGCTCGTTTCCCAGAGCTATGCGTTGACTCGCTCATGGACTTCCCCGGCACACTCGCCGCCTCTTCCGACAACAATCTCCTCCACGTGACGGTGAACATGACGCTCCACCACTTCAACCACGCACTCTACTCGTCCTCCTCTCTATCTCTCCTCGATATGCCCCCACGTGTCCGCTCAGCCTACGACGCATGCATCGAGCTGCTAGACGACTCCGTAGACGCGCTCTCACGCGCACTGTCCTCCGTCTCCGCCGGCCAAACGAAGCCGCAAGACGTCATGACGTGGCTGAGCTCGGCTCTGACGAACCACGACACCTGCGCGGAAGGGTTCGACGGCGTCAACGACGACGGAGGAGTGAAGGATCAGATGACGGCGGCGCTCAAGAATCTCTCCGAGCTCGTCAGCAACTGTCTAGCGATATTCGCGGCGAGCAGTGGCGGCGACGGGAACGATTTCGCCGGAGTGCCGATACAGAACAGGAGGCTTCTTGAAGTAGGAGGAGGAGACGAGGACTCCTCGAAGTTCCCGAGATGGACCAAGAGAAGAGAGCGCGAGATGCTGGAAATGCCAGTGTCTCAGATAAAAGCTGATATCATCGTCTCGAAAGACGGCAACGGCACGTGCAAGACTATATCGGAAGCTATCAAGAAAGCTCCTCAGTACAGTCCTCACCGGACTATTATCTACGTGAAAGCCGGAAGGTAAATTTACGTTTTTATCCCTTACATTTTGCGTCATTTTTCTTGATGTTTTTGTAATTTTTTTACTGTTACGTCCGTGAAAATGATGAAAGTAACCTCGCTTGTTATGGGTTAATAATTGCGCTATATGTCTTTGAATCTTCTGTTTTTTTTTTCTTTGGAAGGTACGAAGAGGACAACCTCAAAGTCGGTAGGAAAAAAATTAATTTGATGTTCGTTGGAGATGGGAAGGGTAGAACTATCATTTCGGGAGGGAAAAGTATTTTTGACAACATTACCACGTTTCACACGGCGACGTTTGGTAAGTAGGGCTGATTCATTTCTTCTTTTCATCATTCCATTTAACTTTTTGAACTTTTTCCAAATAATGCAGCAATAATAACATTTAGTTACTACTTAAAAGTAATACACGTAAAACCAACATTATTATCGCAACTAGACAAATTAAATGAAGACCCTTTTTGGGTGTAAAATTTTACAGAAGCTCTTTGTAGCGCCATAATTGATTTAAAAAAAAATAGAAAATCCATTTCTGTTTCTAGTAGTTTTTTTGCTTAATATTTCTGGTAGTTTTTTTTGTAACAATATTTCTGGTAGTTACATTATAAAATTCATGAAAAAAGGATAACGGGGGTCAACATTTATGATATAATGTATATCACTTTTCCTAATTGATCCTTCATGGGGTCAAATTTGTGCCTAAAGATATATATCTTTTGGCCTAAGATATGTATATAAATAAGTTGCAAAGCGAAAAAATTATATTCTAAGGAAAGTTCTTGGAATAAGAAACTGTAAGGGGGTCATGAGCTAGCTGTATAGATTTGGGAGTGACATTTTAAAGTGTCCGACAGATTCTATTTAAGTCAGGATCGTTTACCAAACTAGTTGTCTGTTACCACTTGTGTTTATTCTTCGTTTGAACTATGGACCACTAAAGAAAGCTAGTTTTAAGTAAATTTTGTAAATAGTAATATCCACTCGACCAGTAAACAAAGTCAATATTTTGGACCAATAATTAAGTAAATTGTGAGTTTTGTTTACAATTTAATTTTGATCTAGTTTGGTTACTGTTTTTGGATTCAATATACAATATGATTACGATTGAGTTCGGTTATGTAACACACTCGCACTAAAAATCGGACATCCTATGTGGTGCTGCCACTTATTCAACCAACTTCACATGCACATGTTGTTGTGGTCTTAATAAAGTGCATTAAGTGCATTCTACTCTACTCAAACCATAAACAATATTCTTTAGTAAAACAAAGTTTAAATACATTACATTCATCTAATACTCATTTATACATCGCATATCCAGGTACGTACATCATTACATCAGTAAATGCATGTCCAATATATGCTAGTAATATGTTTGTATATTCAAATCTTCATAGAAATATGCACAGTTATATCATATACGCATAAACATCTAGAAGGATAAACACATTGAGCCTATCCTAAAGCTGGGCCGCTTATAATTACTGACACACATATTTGTATGCATATATACACTGCATGATGGAAGACAGAGAAGAGTTGCATTTATTTATTATATGGTTGGATGTGGGTGGGTCATGGCTAATTTTGTTGTTGGACGTTAGAGACCACTAGTTCCATTCCATTTAACATTTATAGGTAAAGACATTTCTCACACTAGTATTTGATTTTACGTATATATATATATATATATATAGTTATGTGCACGAAAAGAGTGTATATGTAAAGTTAGATCCAAATTATGATTTTGTTTGACTGCATTTGTTGCACTATTTCTAGAGATAAAACAATTATTGAAGATGACTTTAGTTAAAGAAAGAATACTCTTACTTAAATACATTGGTTTCGTATATTTAAAGAGTTATAAGCACAAAACTTAAAGTGTGTATCTTGCTTTGTTTCTCCAGCTGCCACCGGAGCTGGATTTATTGCAAGGGACATCACATTTGAAAACTGGGCTGGTCCGGCGAAGCATCAGGCAGTTGCTCTCCGCGTCGGGGCTGACCACGCAGTGATCTATCGATGCAATATAATTGGTTATCAAGACACGCTCTATGTTCATTCAAACCGACAATTCTTCCGTGAATGCGATATCTACGGCACAGTCGATTTCATCTTCGGTAATGCAGCCGTGGTGCTACAAAACTGTAGCATCTATGCACGCAAACCCATGGATTTTCAGAAAAACACGATCACAGCTCAGAACAGAAAAGACCCGAACCAAAACACTGGTATGTCGATACATGCATCTAGGATTTTGGCGACATCTGATCTCCAAGCCACCAACGGTACTTTCCAGACGTATCTAGGCCGGCCTTGGAAGCAATTCTCTAGAACGGTTTACATGTTATCGTATATCGAGAAACATGTACACACGAGAGGTTGGCTCGAGTGGAACACAAGTTCATTTGCTTTAGATACTTTATATTACGGAGAGTATTTGAACACTGGACCCGGGTCAGCTCTTTCGCAACGAGTGAACTGGCCAGGATATCGGGTCATCAATTCCACGGCTGAGGCTAACCGTTTTACGGTGGCAGAATTTATATACGGTTCATCGTGGTTGCCTTCGACAGGAGTTTCATTCTTGGCCGGATTGAACATTTAAATAAAGAAAAATAAATTGCTTTCGTGTCCGATGCATTGTTTCATTCTTACGTCCTTATACTAATGGACATATGATTAATCCTATATATGTATGTTTTAACTTTTTAATTGCATTATATACGGATATGTTACCAATAATATTGTAATTCATGAGTCTAAATAATTTTACAATATTCTTTTCGATAATAGATATTATTAATCAACTGATTGGTGCGATGAAATAAACGATTTGTACATAAATGCAAACTAGCTTTATTTTACAAAAAAAACAACAAGAACAGAAGTATAAAGTTTACTTTGCCGTTTTAAGAATATAATTTATATAAATATACTATAAAGTGAACTTTAGTATTTTGTGTCAATATGAGGGCTAAAAATAAAAGTCCAGCGACATTAATTATGTTTTGCACCAACTAAATTGAATGCGACATTCAAACAGTTTAATGTCCAGCGACATTAATTATATTTTGTTTGAATGATATAACGAATATTCAAACAGGCGTTCGTTTTGAAAAATCAATTTTCTGTAATAAGATGTGTCGGCGACGGAGACGAACTGTAGAACCGATGTGAAATAAGTCAATAAAGTCACGACCGACACTGACGGTGGGGTCCACGGTTCGGGAACTTTAGTTCCAATAATTCCAGGTCCGATTCACTCCCTTCTCAGCAATGATACCAAACACGAAAATGTTACCTTACATTTGCAATATCATTATTTTCTTATAATACATATATTTTTTGTAACTGAAAAAACATATATATATATATTTAATGCTATAACAAATATACGACCTAGGATTAAATCGGATATAATTCATATAACCTACTGTTGTATTTGCTTCTCGTCAAGACTTTCAATCTGTGATAATCAAACACTAATCATCAAACAAAAAACGTATGATGATCAAGAACGTGGAACAAAAGCGCACCAATGTAGGAAAAAGGCATTAAACAGGTTGATCCATAAAGTTTCAGTCAAAAAAAAAAACAGGTTGATCCATAATGTGGATCAAAAGTTGAGTGATGATTATATTCATGGATAGAGTTTGCAGGCATGTCTCAAAAATAAAATAGGCCATGAGGTAAAAAAACAAATTGGGATCCATTTTTTCAGACAAAAATATTTTTTTTTTTAAAATTGAATCCTAATCTAAATTTAAAAAATAATAATTAAAAACTGCAATGAGCTATGTGCAAATGCTCCCTCAGCACATGCATATGCCTGGGGGATTAAAGTGAAAAGGATCAGCTGACCTACCTAATTAAAAGTTATATGGTTTTAATTAAAATGGTTTCTGACCGTCAAAAGAATTTAATTGACCCAAATAAAAACGCTGAAAAATATAATAAAATTGGATGATTGAATTTACTTTGGTGTTGGGCTCATTTTTGTCTAAGTTCAATTTACATCAATATAGGTTATCACTTTTAAAGTTTAGTTAATTATTCCCAACAAGTTTTTTCTCTGTTACTTCTTTTTCCTTGCAAGAGTTTTTACAATTTCCAGTTCTGACTAGTTCAACAAAGAACTAAAACAACACAAAAGTGTATATTATTTTTCCTTTTGTGTTGTTTTCAAACTATATATTATGTTTATATCAAACTGGATAAGATATGATTAAAACTCATATAAATTTTTTAAATTTATAGATATAATCTTTAAATTCAAATACTTTTTAATTTGTAGGTTGTTACTTTCACTAGATAATGTATCAATTCCTAAAAATACACTATCAACGAATATGATACATAATCATATTGATCATTAGCTAACAAATAATTTATCCTTTGATAATAAAAAGTCAAAAATTTAAAAATATATAAATGAAAATTATGAAAAAATGTTGTACGTTCAAAGCATTTTTGCAATTTACAAATTGTTTCCATAAATTTTTTTGCTTTCGACGAAAAGAGTTTCTAGCTCTGCCACTGATTATAACGTTATCGTGAAAAAGGATCGATCGTGGGCCACAAAAAAAACCCAGATATGAATAGCCACAGGCCCAAGCACACCTACTTGTCTAAATCTCTATCCCCACGCCGAAACATACTTATCCCAGCTACCAAACAAGCCGACAACTTCTTCATCTCCAAACCCCCCGAACTCGTCTAAAACCTCAGCACTCACATAGTCACACTGACAGTACTCACATTTTCAACCATGTGGATCTCCAAATCCGCCCTTCTGCAAACACTCGCTCGATCCCACCGCCCCCGCATCCTTCCGCCGTTTTCCCCCGTCCGACACATGTCTTTCTCAACGCAGGAAGAAGCCGCCGCCGAAAGCCGCCGCCGCAAACGCCGTATTCGCATGGAGCCACCTCTCAACAGATCCAATCAACAGCAACAGCAACCTCAAATCAATAGACCCATCCAGAACCCAAACATCCCGAAACTACCGGAATCGGTATCGGCTCTCACCGGGAAACGCCTCGATCTCCACAACCACATCCTAAAACTAATCCGAGACAACGACCTCGAAGAAGCCGCTCTCTACACTCGCCACTCCGTCTACTCTAACTGCCGCCCGACCATTTTCACCGTCAACGCCGTCTTAACGGCGCAGCTCCGTCGGTCAGAGCACGGAGCGCTTCTGCGGTTACACGGTTTCGTCAACCAAGCCGGCATCGCCGCGAATATCGTCACTCACAACTTGATCCTCCAGGCTTATCTCGACGTTAGAAAGCCTGACGTCGCTCTGGAGCATTACAGGCTGTTTGTGGAGTATGCGCCTTTGAATCCTTCTATTGCTACGTTTAGGATTCTCGTTAAGGGTTTAGTTGATAACGAGAGTGTCGAGAAAGCCATGGAGATTAAGGAAGATATGAGTGGTAGAGGTTTTGTTCCGGACCCTGTTGTTTATAGCTATCTGATGATGGGGTGTGTGAGGAAGTCTGATGCTGATGGTGTTTTTAAGCTTTACGAGGAGTTGAAGGAGAAGCTTGGTGGTGGGTTTGTTGAGGATGGTGTGGTTTATGGGCTGTTGATGAAAGGTTATTTCATGAAGGGGATGGAGAAGGAAGCTATGGAGTGTTGTGAGGAAGCTATTGGAGAGAACCCAAAGGTTAGGATGAGTGCTGTGGCGTATAACCATGTGCTTGAGGCTTTGAGTGAGAACGGGAAGTTTGACGAGGCTTTGAAGTTGTTTGATGAGGTGAAAAAGGAACATGATCCACCGAGGCGTTTGGCTTTGAATTTGGGGAGTTTTAATGTGATGGTTAATGGGTATTGTGCAGAAGGGAGGTTTGGGGAAGCTGTGGAGGTTTTCAGGCAAATGGGTGAGTTTAGGTGTAGTCCTGATACTCTATCGTTCAACAATCTGATGAATCAGCTGTGCGAGAACGGATTGTTGGCCGAGGCTGAGAAGCTTTACGGTGAAATGGATGAGAAAAAGGTGAAGCCTGATGAGTACACTTATTGTTTGTTAATGGATACTTGTTTCAAGGAAGGTAAGATAGAGGAAGGAGCTGCGTATTACAAGACGATGGTTGAGTCGAGTCTAAGACCAAGCTTGGCGGTGTATAACCGGTTGCAAGACCAGCTGGTTAAAGCCGGGAAACTCGACGATGCAAAGTCTTTTTTTGATATGATGGTGAGCAAGCTCAAGATGGACGATGAGGCTTACAAATTCATCATGAGGGCGCTAAGTGAAGCTGGGAGACTCGACGAGATGCTTAAGATTGTGGACGAGATGCTGGACGACGAAACGGTCAGAGTGAGTGAAGAAGTGGAAGAGTTTGTGAAAGAAGAGCTGAGGAAAGGAGGAAGAGAGGGCGATTTGCAGAAACTTATGGATGAGAAAGAGAGATTGAAAGCGGAGGCAAAAGCGAAAGAGTTAGAAGCAGCAGAAGCCAAGAAAAGGAGTACAAATATTAGTATAGCTTCATTAATGAGTCCAAAACAAGAAGAAGAAAAGAAAGAAGAAGAGGTAAAGATGCTTTGGGATAGTAACGGTGTCATTGAAGAAGTCAATGTGGTGGCTCAAGGACGAGCAGCCAATGTGGTAGTCCAAGGAGAGGAAGCCGTGAATAAGCTATGATCCACCTTTTTCTATAGTGCTAGGATTTTTGCAAAATCATTTTTCAACCTTGCTTCTGGTTTCAAATTTTATTAACATGGTTTCAAAATAGATCTACTTGATGCTATATGACTGCATAGTATTCATTAATACAGGCTACTGGATGCAATATGCAAGTTGTGCCAATGATGTCTAGGACAAATGGAGTTCCAAAAGCCTTGAAGAGGTTAGAGAGAACAATAACATCCATCATTTATGTACATGGTCAAGTTAAACCGAAATAACTATGACTAGAAATACAGAACCAAAGCTAACCGATCTAAACCAAACCAGTCTACTAAGCCTCTGGATGTTTTCAATTGAAGCGACTTTTATCAGAAACTAAGACTGAAAACAAGTTCTTAAAGTCACTGTTACTCAAAGCTCCATGGTTTTTTGGCTTGCTTGCTCTCTTTGCATCTGGGTGATTTCATTGGCTGGAGCACCACAACACACAAACACAGAGAGATATATTAGCCATATGAACTAAAACCTATGAATTGAAGCCGAAACAAAGATACAATCACAGACGATTACATGAAATATGCTGCATAAAAAGTATGGAGTTTGGTCACCAAGTAGATTCACTTCACTAGCTCATATGACCAGATGAGCTCTGAGCCAAGAATCGAACAAACTCGTCTTTCTTCTTGCCAAAGTTGTACACAGCATGATCACGGAGCACTTGCGCTCGCTTGATGTCCTCCAGCGTTTTCTCCTTCTTCTGTCTCAGCTCTTTCATTTGCCTCTCCGCCTCGCTATAGTTATCCATCACCCGTGAAGCAGTTGGTTTTGCAAACCTCACCTTCACCTCATCACTGGAATTTGCATTTGTTAACAAAAAAAAAGTGAAGAACCCAAAAAAAGGGTTGTCAGAGAATCTTTACCTGCTTCCAAGTGTTAAGATCCCGCCTGTCCTGATGATTCCTCCATCCAAAGACACTGCACCTTCGCTTATGCATGGGAGGGCACTAATCATATCAGCCCTTGTTTTGTACACTTGAAGACGGGAGAAGAGACTGTAGAACAAAGTCTCACGAAGACCGTGTCCATATGCTGTGACACACAGCAGGTAAGCTGGATCGATTTGTATCATGTTCACAGCAAAACCGAGAAAACCTGGAGGATACTCGCCGTTAGCTAGTTTTGGTTTCAGAAGATCAAGCCTTCTTTGTGGATCACCAGCTATGTACTGACCAATATACGGTCTAAAAGCCACCAAACAAAGTCATTAGAACAAGATCTTCATATGAAAGTAACTAAATGGATTTAAACAAGAACTAGTACCTCAGATTCTCGAGAGAGATGGCATCGAAATGGCCTTCTACGGTTCTACCAATCGAGGAGCCAAGCCCGTGAAGGCCAGCAGTTCTATCAACGTTGCCTTGGCTGTCATAACTCTCTAAACCCTTAACACTGTCGTAATCCTTGCATACAAGTGCCAACATCGAACGAGTCCCTAAATAATCCGACAAAACCCTGCATTTTTATCTCACAAGAAAGGTTTGTAAACAGAAAGTGTGACATTGTGTAACGAAAATGAGAGTGAGGAAATGGAACTAACTGGCTCAGGTTTTCATCACTGACTTTCCCGAGTTTGGCTACAACTCCAACCACACCTTTTGTCGAATTCAACTGAGAAGCTTGCGAGCAATGAAGAGACAGAACATGACTTAAAACTCCAGCAGCTGAGTTTGCATGGCGAAGGATCTGCTCATTGATGTCTTCATCTTGGACGTTATTCTCGCTTCTAGTAGTGCCTGAAGAATGAAGTTTGCTCATATGAACTGCCAAACAAAAAAAGAAGACATTAACATAACACATCTCCTTTCTCAGACAGAACGTGGTTATAAGCAGCGGGACTCAGAACCTTGCAAGTCGAGGATTGATTCGTCCAACTTGTTTTTCTGAGCCTTGAGAAACTTCAAGCTATCTTCGTGCTGTTTGAGTTTGATACCCATGGCTTCGAGATCAGACTGGATCCTATTGGAAGTAAACAAAGCGAACTCTGCCTGAGAAATCCCTCCTCCTCCGTTCTGGGTTACATTTGTTTCTTTTGGATCCACCATCATCATCGTTGATGGATCTTGAACAGCCAGAGGAGTTGCATGAAACGAAACCTACAAATTGGATTTTTTTTTAAAAACCAGTTCTTTTCATAAACCCTAATCCTCAATTTCAAAAAAGCTGGAACCTTTAAGAACTTTCATCCAATTTCACCAAATTTACAGAAAAAAAGCAATTGCATTAGTCCAAGAACATAACTCAACCAATGTAGTCGCATGCAATCCAGGTTTACAGAGAGATTGATCGCGTTAAGAAGAGATCAGAAAGCTAGATTCTTGAACAGACCTGTTGACCTGTCGGATACATTGCTACTCCTCGGCTTCAATGTTACTACCGGCGAATTTGTTTTTTCTTTTTTCTCGATCTCTGCGCTTCGGCTTCTTCTTTGGTCTCTATCACTGATGAGGAATTTAATTTTGCAGGGTCTTCTTCTGGAAATGAAAGCCAATTGTTTTCTCCTTTTATTTTTTTTTTGGGGCCGAACACGTCAGCAAGTATTTTTCATTTTATTGGTTAATTATTTTCTTGGGGTAGTTTATAATCAGAAGAGAGCTAGCTTTCGGTCCACGAAAGGCCCAATAACTTCTTTTTTTTTTTGAATTTTTTAAAAACGACAATAGCTAAGGATTGGTGAATTATCTCAACATGCCCATTCGAGTTTCGTAATCTACTGAACTAATCTCTTATCAATATTCGATGCACAAAACATATTTTAGCTCTACTCGTGTGGATCTGTAAGATCTGTATGAGACTCGTTGAGTATTGAGACCGAAAGGTGGTCCAATTTGGAGGTGGTGTAGGTCTTGGGCCCGCATAAAGAAGTTAGGTCGCCGTTATTAAAACAACTGCACATTGTCATATTTGTATTTTCCAATCTAATTTAGTTTCCATCTAAAAAATACACATTACTAACGGCGTCAAATGCTATTTTCTACTAAAATTCAATATCTATAGATTAAAAATGATAATTCGGGTAGACTAATCCTAGCTAGTCGTCCTCGGTTTATTTGATTACAACTAGTTTTTTTTTTTATAAACATGGGATATCCCAAGTCTATGAAATTGCCCCTAATTTATTTTAAGGGGGAATACAGTTTATGGATAAATCTTCTCTGTATATTTAAATGGATCAAAAACAAAGATTTATATCCGTGTTGTTGGATATCTAGGTAAAATATAACTTAGTTATGTACGGAGAATATATCAAACTTGAAACATGTATTGGATATCTAGGTAAAAAATAACTTAGTTATGTAGGGAAAATATATCAAACTTGAAACATGTTGGCGTGAGACCCTTTTCCTTACAATTTGATCAAAATTGGTGAGATGAGTTATTTCACATTTCATTCGTGAGGATTAATCTAAGCCTCAGCTTTAAAATTTCTTTGATTACTAGTAATATTTTTAATATATATATTTACGTACGTAAACAAATTCCATCAGAAATATGTAATATATCTAATATAGGTCCACAAATCCACAGATTTTAAAAAGTCAAAACATATTTTTTATAGAATGATGAGCTCATTTGTCTTCTTTCATTTTCCCCGATCATCACAAATGTCAGAAGACTTTATACAAAAGAGAAAAAGTGATTGGCGTTAAAATAAAAACGATAAAGAAAAAGACAAATAGAAACCTCGTGATCTTCGTAAAAACACTTAACGGCGTTTAACCGAACTCAACGTGACTCCGTTAATGGTTTTATTATCGGTGGTGATGTGAGACACCTCCTCCTAACCTCCTTCTCAACTTAACTATATGTGACGATCTCTCACTCTCCCTTATCTTTCTCATTCGCTCTCCAGACTCTCTCTCTCTCTCTCTCTCTCTCTCTCTACACTTTAAAAATCACTCCAATGGCTTGATCACACTCCACAAACATGTAAGTTCCTGAATGCTCACATATACATATATGTCTAACTTGTATGCATGTTTAGATATCTGAATACGTTATATATAAACGCAAAACCCTGTATATTACAATGCTATACATTTTGGTTTTGGCTACTTCTGAAATTTTTTTTGCTTTTGCAGATTTAAAGCTAATTTGGGAACCTTTAACTAAAATCATACTTTGAAAAAACTTTTCAGTATTGATAGAGCTTATGATCAAAGATTTTGCCGGAAATGGGGAAGAAAGGGAATGGTGGATGGTTCTCAACGGTGAAGAAGAAGGTCTTTAAATCCTCTCCTAAAGACTCAAAGGTATATCCAAACATACCTCTAGTTCATTCATACATCTCTCATTAAATTGCAGCATCAGAACTCGATGTACAACAAACATACTATAAGTATTTGGATCCAAAACATAATAGAAAACACTAATTATAGCCATTTTACCCAAGATAAAGAAAGAAATTATAGTTATCAAAACACACATGTGTGACGTTTTAATTAATTTAAGCACTTCTAATAAAACAAAACTTGAAGAATAAGATATACTGTATGCCCCATGATTATTACTTAAATAATAAGCAATTTTGGTTTAACGTCTTTTTTTCTTGTTGAATTAGGCAATATGCAAGTTAGATATGCATATCTTAAAACATTATACATACATAATGTCCTAATGCTAGGCACTGAATTTTATTAACCTGAAATGTTACAAAACAAATAACTTGTTTCTTTGTTTGTATTATTTAAATAGATCGTTCATCTTACATGACAAGTTGAGCTACAAAAAATAAATGTAAAGACCGTGATTATGAATTAAAAGCCGAAAAAGATTGGTCCCCTTTTGAAAGAGATGGACTAAGGAGACTCCTCATAAGAGCAATGAAATATGATTTTTTCATGACACCAAAAAATCTTTTTCCTTTCTCCCCAAATTTCATGTGCATTGCTTTGTTCCCTCGCCATCACTCCACCCATTTATTTCCCCACCTATATATATATATATATGCATGTTTCGTAGTTAAAAAAGAAAGAGATATGTATGTTTATGTCAACTTGTACTACATGTATGCATATCTTCACGTTACTATAGTATAGTCCTTTATTTACCACTATCCAAACGTTTAGCCCCACAATCTTTATCACTTTCTATTTATTTTTGGATCTCAACTCTAACGTTCTTTGCACTAAAAAAAACTCTAACGTTCTAATCCTTTGTGCCATTAGCATTAATGGTCTCTCAAAAGGACTCTCATACCAAAAAACAAAAAAAAAAAGTGAAAACGAAAACGAAGTAACTATAGTAGTTATAGTGAAGACTAAAACGTTGAAAGTTTTGGACGTAAAATACAAAGTTAAAAGAAAGTAAAATATGCCAATAAACTTGTAAAGATGAAAATATTTCAAATGATGTATAATTGTTATGTCGCGTTTGATTTAAACATATGCAGAGAGAGAACAACATTAGCAACAACGACGCCAACAGGTGGCAGCAGCAAAACGACACGCAAGAAGTCGTGTCTTTTGAAAAGTTTCCGGAGGAAAGTTCGCCGGAGATCTCCCATGACGTCGAGAGCATTGCTTCTACTCCCGCCGTTGGAGAGAGAAAACATGCCATGGCTATGGCCACGGCAGCTGCTGCTGAAGCTGCCGTTGCAGCCGCACAAGCCGCGGCTAAAGTCGTTCGTCTTGCCGGCTATAACCGCCTGACAAAGGAAGATACCGCCGCAGTGCTCATCCAATCGCACTACAGGGGCTATTTGGTAATTTACGATTCTTAGTTTTTGTTTTTATCTCTGTTCTACAAATATAGATGTTTTAAAGTTTTCACTTTTCACGCTATAAAAATAAATTTGAATTACTAAAGAATATT